>JAHYIQ010000015.1:2912500-3512500 GCA_030673865.1 Melipona bicolor | reverse complement strand
CGAGACCGGTGCGCGCCAACGAGCTCCGGAGTACCTCTTGATTCGCCGGTTGCTACTCTCCACGGGATTCTTCGTGCGCGCATCCACGTCTTTCCGGTTCGCACGTATCGCGACCCGTCCCGACAGGAAATTAACCTCCTCAGCCTTCAGCGAATATTCCCGTCCTCGTCGCCGAAAATTATGATCCGTTTCGGCTACGCGGAAGATTCACGGACGCTTGGTTTTTACGAGATTACTCAGAGTTACTAAGAGCCTCGACCTTATTTTCTTTGGTTAGTTAGTGGAGTGTTTGGCTTTCGGCGAGAGTTGTAGCTGGTATTTGATGGACACGGGTAAAATTACGCGTGATCTGTCCCTTTGGAGATTTTCGTGTATTTTTTGACTTTAATCGAATTATGGTAAGAACATCGTAGCGACGGTGTTTAGATTAGGTTTAGGTTAGGTTTAGGTTAGGTTAGTTTGTTATACGCTGTGAAAATTACCATACATGTATAAATCAAATTCATGCGCGTGTAATAGATTAAAAATAAAAAATTAATAATAATAATAAACATTAATTAATAAAAATTAAAAATTAATAATAATAAATCAAAAATTTCAAAGATACGAGAATTTTCGTTGAACGTTCCGTTGTAAATCGATAAGTTACATTTACCAATCGAAAGAAGATAAAACTAATCCGCGAAAATCGAACAGAGTATAAATCACGCGCGACAGCTAAAAACGCAACGAATTTAATCTATAAATCCGCGAGGCAAAGGGCAGCAGATAATAATGTTTTCTAAATGAACAACAAGCGGGACGACAATCGCAGAGACAGAATACCGATACACTCCATTTGTCTCCATCAATCTCGCACACGCTATTGTAGGTCAATATCACTTATCTTCGTCCGTGCGTTTTCATCGACCGGCAACGTGGACAAATCAGCCGGACGACGTATCAAAATCATCGAGGCATCGGCCGTTTTCTTCGACGCTCGTTTACGCGGAGATTCGTCCGCGCGGAACCCTCTCTTCAATTACCGAATTTATCGTCGGCCGATCCTCCCCGTTCCGGCGAAACTAAAACTTCCGGCCGGACAAACGAGGTTACGCTTTTTCACAGCCGTCGGTCTGCTCGCTCGTGAAAATTTATCGCATTACAGTCCTAATTCCGAGGGGGAGGGGGCCGAGGCGAGGCTATCGATAACAGTCGGCCGCGACGATGTACACACAAGCACGCACAAGCTTCGCCTGATCGTGCAAAAAGATCGCAGGGGAGCTTTTTCGCAGCAGGAAACCGCGACGAAGAGTAAGGACGCGTTTTTCTCGAGCGGCCCCGCTCGCTCGATTTCTGTAATCTGCACGCTCTTAAGCGGCGGCCGACAATTCCAAAGGGCAAAAACAACAGGCTGGAAGGATGTTTCAACCTATATTTGGCCCGGCACGATGAAAAGCACCGGGACGTGGAACGACGTAACGGCGGTGGTTCCGTTTGCGAGAATTACCGCGGCGAGGTATAAAGGTATTCAGCGAGTAATAGCCTCCATATTTCCCGTCCCGTTGTCCACCGCGATAACAACATTAACGGAGACCATTCGTGTTTTCCATTCTTCGTCGTATCCGCTGTCGCCACTTAAACGGCCGCTCCTTTTTCCAACCCCTAATCTCTCTCCCCTGTTTCCGTCTCCCCGCTCCGGCGTTACATCTTCCCTAGCCTCTTCCTTCCGTACGTGTGTATATCTTGTTATTTCTTGCGACACGCGCACAACCGCAGGCGGATTGGCGCGTACACGCCAAGATTCCCAAGATCTGGATTCTCTTCAAGTTGTGAACGCGGGATCTCACGGGGATTGTTCAGAGGATTGTCTCTGGTTGAAAGTTTTTACCACTCGTTCATGTCGATTTAATCAATCGTGTTAATTTGCTTTAGTAGGTGTAGTTTTTTTTTACTTGCGTCAGTTTGCGTGTATTTCGATAATGCTACGTGATAATGTTACTCTTGGAAGTGTAGTTTAAACGACGTGTTATTGTATATTATGATTTTGAAAATAATCTACTCTTCTAAAAAAGAAATGCGCAAATTGAACTGAGTTTGAACTGAGTTGCAACTCGAACGAACATGTACGTTTTAAAAATATCAAAAGAACGTCTATATCTGGAAAAAAAAAATAAAAATTCACAAATCCCACAAGTCACACGCTGACCTTTGTAAAACCAATATTTCTCTGCAACACTCGGAGACGAAACGGTCTATCCATCGATTACGATCCTTAATCCAATTTTGTTTCACTTTGTCGAACGAAACGAACCAAAGATGAAGATAACAAGAACCAAAAACCAAAGGAGGAAAATTCAAGCTGGCACGAAAGTGAAAAAAAGGAAAAGGGAAAAATTCTCAATAGAGGATGCATCGTAGATTGGCCCCGACTAGACGCCACGCGGATGAAGCAATTCGCATTCTTTTCCCTCTGGAAACCACCCTTCGACCTCTCTCTCTACCTTTCTGCTGTTACTTTGTTCCCTTTATTTTCTCGCGTTCTGCACAGTAAAATTGAACGTGATTTCGCTACCGTAGAACCGACTGTTTTACATTTTCTAGGACACTGAGCCGGAAGTTTAGTAATTAGAGTTACCTCGTAATACTTTATACATGTTGCGTCTCTTATATTTCCGGGTTGTATTGTGGGATTTGGAGGTTAAACAAACAAGGCCGAATGTAACGCCAAAATACGCGTATTTAATTCAACATATACCCAAAATTTAATTAAATTATAAAACTTGATTAAAATAATTAAATAGATTCTACCACACGCTATCTACTCAATCCTACGCGATTCCATACTGTTCTTCTCTATGTAACGATCAGATCCACCAATTAAATTTACACTCGTCTTCAATTCAACAACTTGAATTTACGCTGTTGATATTTTTTCTTCACTCATATTTTTAATACCATATTATTTTACAATTATTGTATATACCTGCAGGCCATCTGTATGCTCGAAGCATAAACTTAATCTGTACTAGATTCCGGACGCGAGCACATTATTTGAAGATCGCGTATAGAAAAACGAGAATGGTCTAAATCCATCTAAAACTATCGTTAGCCCACAATTACTATGCGTGTGTATATATAAAAACTAAATTTCGTTTTAAACGAATCGCACACTACAATACAATTTTACAAACCATTTATGAATATACTTTTCGAAACCTGTAGATAATTACTCCAAAATTTTAAACCAAAATTAAATTGAATACATTGAATATATTCTCAATATACTCAGTGAACATAATAATAATATATAATTAAAATATAAATAATGTAATATTAAATTAAAATATATTACAAAAATAATTATGTCGAACTGAGTATTTTACAAGTGTATTCATTGAAACGTACTGTAGCGGACGATGATTCCTCAAATACTGGTTTCGAACACTCGACTAGCACAAGCCGCAAGTGGCTGCGCGCCTAGCGTCGATGTCCTACCGATCTTCGACGTTAAGCAGCAGAGTGTTGCGGAACTCCGCTAGGATAGGTGATCAGACCAGCCTTAGTAGGTTTAGTTACAGCAACAAAGCGTCTGGGATAAGGGTCGCTGCCATCAGTCCCACTGATGAGTCTAGGCGCAGTGACTCTGAGACGAAACGCAAATTCCGCTTTCTCTCCCCCACTCCCTACCTCAAATCCTTACCCATACGTCCTTCCACACATCCTTAACAACATACGTTCCTTTAGTACTATTATTGAATATTCGTTATCGATCAAATATCGATCGATCGATGCCGAACGAGTGCAGATTTGGATACGTTGAAAATGCACCCGTCGAGAGACATCTTCACGTTCGAGTAACGTTCGCAACTCGCGAAACGAAACTTAGACGTCGAATTTGATTCGTAACTACCAATTGGGACTTGATCCCACCTCCGCCGGGTAACGTCGTTTGGCTCGACGAGGAGGAACACGCGGATTCACACGCGCTGCGTTTCGTACCCGAAGAATAGGCCAGCCGGGGAGGGAGGTTTTCGAACGAAGCTCGCGCCGTTTCAGGGTTTAGCGATAATTGAATGAGCGGGCGCGCAGTATCGCCGTGGGATTTCGAAACCGTGGTATTGGAGTGTACAAAGCGGGGACGCAGTCTGAAAAGTTCCACGGGGGAACGCGCGCGAATCGTTCGTTCCCGAGTAAGGAAGAAAAGACCGTCGAGGTGAACTTCCCGCTGATGCGGGGGAGGAGGAGGGAAACTAATTATTTTCCGTCTGCCAAGAGTCACCGGGAGTTTTTGCGCGTTCGTGCGACTGGGAGGGTGTTTTCTTCGGGCGTTCGAGAGAGGTTCGGCTTCTCGGTGGTTGTTGGCGAGATTGATTCGATCGGGTGATAGTCGATTGATTGCTCCCTTTCAACTAGCTGATGAGTTCTATAGTTGAATCGAATGGCCGAAGATTATGGAAGATAAATTACTTTCATTTTCAAATTTTTAACGGTATATTTTCAATTTGAACATTTCGCACGATTCATGGGGTTTCGGTCCATCGATCGATCGGTTTTCTGGCGGTAGTTGATGTATGATGATTGAAAGGAACGGCTGAGAGTTGTGAAAATTAATTAGCTCGATGTTGAAGCTTCTATATATAACGTAACGTCGTATAAAAAAAAAGTAAATCAATCAGATTTTTAAGTCTTTAATAATATGAAACATGGTTCATTTTCCGCAGTTACATTTATCTTTATATTACGTTATATATGTACATGTATATCTTTATTTATTTACCTATATTGCGTTACGTATTAAAACTAACTCTCGTCTTGAAATTTTTATTAACATTCTCCAATACCGCAATTTTACTCTGCTCGCCAACTTACTTTCAACCCTCGAGATTCGATAAATCAAATAAATTGCCAAAATTTGAACAAAATGAAAATCAGCGACGAACGCGATCGAACTTTCTATCCAAAAATCCCTCAGAGTCCGTCAATTTGGTAATCAAGCCGCGCCAAACACGGGGAGGAAACCAGCGTCAAACAACAACAGGTCCAGTTTCTCCGCTTGATTGAAGAGCCAGTCCACATGGTAATCGACCCGAGTGGGTGTCTCGCTAAGTAATGCAAAGTGTCTGTGAATAATGCATGCGGCCGTGCGCATTCAGGGACACAGGTGTAAGTAACGCATTAACAACTGGCGTTAGGTGTGCGCGATTAGACATTAAAACGGCGCCGGTGTACACGCGTGGAACTAGGCCGCTGGAAAGTTTCAACCCCAGCTCTCGATGGTCTCAGCGTCTCATCACGTTCCTTTCATATTTTACGCGCGTGCGCTAGCCACTTATTAAATTGCGCTTTATTTTCGCTTGATTCGTTTTCCGAGAACAAAATGACGACCCGCTCCTCTTTGCTCTCTTAATTTTTACAGTTTCGTCAATTTTATATTCAAAATTTTCGTGACTATTAAATGTATGCTCGGTTGTCTAAAGTAGCATCGAATGAAAATGTAGTTTTCTAACATTCTCAAAGTATTAACTGACTCTTCGTGTCTCACAGTTGGTAGTTAGTTAAGATACAAGATTACACTGTAATTTGTCGAAAATAATCAAGATGCCAGTTGCAAGAGAATCAAACAATATTTTTCAAAGCAACTAACTGCACGTGTACTCGCTGTTAAATGAAATTACCTCCTCCCCCCAACTCTCGATTCTAACTGCACGCGTACTTGCGACTTCAAGATGTTATAATTAAAAGAGAAAAAATCCACTTCTCCCTTGGTTCTTTTTCTTCACCTTCCTTTCTCAAGCAACGTTCCCGTTTTGAATTCGAAACGATGCTGAAAACAATCCGCTCATTGTTCGTCGGCTAAAGGTTCTTGCATGCACATTTAATAAAGAATAATTGCCCGGAGATTTTTTAAACAAGAAGCTCGTGCGCCCGGTTGAAAAATACCGGAGGAAAGAAAGGAAAGAGACGAACGCGGCACGGCTGGAGGATTTGCTCTAGAAATTCGCAGTATTATCTCTATTGTCGAGCAGGAGTAGGGAAGAAAAAGGATTTGTCTCGGAGGTCGTTCAACGTTCAACCCATTGTCTCCGGCAAATCGCGACGGCGCTTAACGTCGGTTGTTATGCCTCGGTTAATAAATATCGTTATAAACGAACCATTCTCACCGTAAAAGACGCGGCAACGATTTTTCGAACCTCCTGTGTACTCTTGCGATTATGCAACGTTTCCACCGTGGTGGAAATTTGCAATTTTGTTGACTTCTTATTGAATATCATACACGTGAGAGTTGAGGGTAAATAAACGAAACCAGAGTCCATCTTGGGTCCAGTTTAATCGAGAATCACACAATTCACGATACAACGCGTGAATTGTGTGTGCAGGTGTGCTGATGTTTGAAAGTTACATTTGGCTGTTTGTGGTTTGACTATGTGTGATGTAAATACTTTTAAACTTTAATCATATATTACATTTTATCATTATTTATATTTTATTCAATTATGTTTTCATCAAGTTGGATGTTATAACGAAAAGTAATTAATATTCCATAGTTGCAACATTTATGATATAAAGTGAATGTTTCGCGTTAGAGTTACCAATCTCTCTGGTTTGTGCAACCTTATAGAAACCATCTAACATTAGTATGTGTGAGATTTCGTTATTAGATTGCTGCGAGTTGAAAATTGAGAATTCATAAATGGAAATACCGTCTTTAATATGTACACACGCAATATATTAAATATTATTGGTGATATTTTAATACATTTTTGGAAAAAGAAACGTTCCCTAGTATCAAGAACACAATTAATATATTTTATTATTAGATTGTTGTGAATTTCAAGATCAAGGATTCATAAAAGAAAATAAGTAATTAACGCTACTGAATCAATATCTCAATATACATAATTTAATTAATAAAGTTTTGGAAAATTTTCATTTCTTACTTTTAAAATTTCTACTTCATCGACTGGAAATCCTTTTTTCACATTTATTTCAATGTCAACGCTACAAGAAACTATAAAAGGCTCGTATATGTTAACAACCCCAGCAAGAAAAGATTTCACGGTCGCTGATGAAAGCAAAAATCGATCGAACATCGATCGACAATGTTGCAGAGGGTCAGCTGACAACACAGACACGTCTGGCAACGTCAAAAGATACAATGATCAAACAGGAGGAGAAGAGCGAAGCCAACAGTTGCACAGAGCGATAGAGGCAGAATCTGAAAAGCGAGCCGGAGGGGAATGAAAATGCGAGGGCCTTGCCTCTACGCGCCGACGTTCAACCATTCAACGACGGACCTTTGGCCTCATTAACACGCTGCTCCATCGAAAAAACAAGTTTGCACGTGGCACACGGCGCAGTTTCCCTCCCTTTGTGAAAAATAAAAGGGGGGAGGAGAACGTGGGTGGTACGCGCAGTGTATTAAAAATTTTCCGCGACTAAAGGAGTGGTTCGTTAAATCGTTGGGATTATAGTAAGAAACAACCTTCACCTCCTTCTCTTTCACTCCTCTTTGTGGAATAATTTTTCTCTTCTCTATAAAGAAGTATCTTCCTCTTTTCCTCCTAGAGAATATTCTGCAGAGTTTTGGCGAAACTTTTGCACCAAGAAAATAACGACACTCCTAGATGGAAGTTAAACTAGGTTACTTTATAGCTACATTTGCATTTTGTCTTTTTTTTTTTTTTTTTTTGGACACGCTCGCATCTCCCTGTCGTTGAGAAACTTTTTGCAACGTTTGAAGAAGATACGAGCGAATTTTTATCTCAACATTAAGTTAAAAGCTAAAGTTGAAAAATATTTGAAGTCTCGTTGCTCGTTGCGAGACAAAGCTTCCTGGATTCCAACAGAGAATCGAAGAATGAAATTTACTTTAGTCTCTTCTTTCTAATATCGTAATTGCTGGTTTATAGAACGAGCATAATGTCCCGGATATATTTCTGCACACTACGTACATGCACTCTACATCTTGCACATATTTTTCTTGTGTAAATGCGCAAAAAAATTCGCACTCTAATCACAAGCTTGATAACCCGTTGAATTTTCTATTATGGAGCTTGACACGTGTTTTGAATCCTAATTAAACAGACCAGAGGGTTAATAAAATCCTACTCATCGCAGAGTGAACGAGTCGATCGATCGATATGGTCATGGATTAATAACGTCGCGGATCGCACGCAGATTAAATGGTTTTTGCCCGGCGTTTAACGAGCGTGGATGAATTTTTCAGTAACATTCCACAACGAGTGAAGATAAGCGAGTGAATAATTGGATGGGTTAAATTTACGGAGATGCAATATTTCTTCTTTTTTTTTTTGTTAAATACATTACAACGATAATTTCGCGATAATGGCCGTAGCAATTAAATTGTTTTTGCCGGTTCTCTAGGATCATGTAAGACGATCTTTCGTTCCTCACGACGAATAATGAGAACTATAAAGACTTTTGATCTCTTTGACGCAGCGTTTAAGCTCTTTCCTCCTTTTTAGTTCATTTTAGGGAAATCGTCTTTAATCGTGAAATTATTTGTCGTGGAACGTCTATCTTTCCTCCTTCAACGAGAAATGTTTCAGAATATTTCGTGCAAAGTGCAAAGTGTAACAAACCCGGCCTCTAATAACTTTCTATAATAAGATTACAACACACTTGCTTCTGTGTACCTTTGAAGTTTTTCCTTTTTCTTTTTTACAAAAAAAAGTTGTTTGATTACAGAAATACACGTCCCTTAACGTTTACTTCATTTTGTTATAAACGTTTGCAAGGAATGTAAAAGGTTCATGGCAGAAAACGATGATAATTAACGTTGTTTTCCACACGAATTTCCGTCATTCTTAATTGCATCCGCGAAAATAAACATTCCGAATAAACGAATTTCGCTTCCTGATGTTGACGTGCATGCCTCGAATGCAATCTCCCTTTCGTAATTTAAGGCGGTATTAAAAATTAGCACGGTATAATTTTTAGCTTCGCAACGAAAAAGTAATTACTCTTCGCAAAGAATGCACGTCGCTCGGCAACTTTCATGAAAATTTTTCACAATTATTTGCCTAGACGCAATTAACTTCTATTAAAAATACATCGTACAGAGTTAATTCATCCCCTTTATTACGAATTCCTTTTAAAATTACCACAGGACAGAGAGTTTCTTATACCTTCATCAATATATTACGGTAATGCGTGAAACATTTTTCTTCGTTAAAGCTGTACACGTTACGATATATTTTGCGAAAGTTACTCGCCCAAGATTAAGCCCCGTATCATTCATTAAATGCGAAATTCCAAAGATTCGTTCGCAGGTTTGAGAACGTTGAAAGAACTGTAATGCAAAGAAATTAATTTCACACAACAATTTCGGTGTGATATATTCTTAATTAAAGAAGGATTTTATCTGCCAAAGATAACTTTCAAAAATAAAAGATGAACCACGAGGAAAATTTTATACGCTCGAATATTTGTTTCCACAGTCGAGGATCGATGCTTTTACATTTTTAATTCCAACCCGCTTGATGTCTCTCCTTAAACATTTATTCGGAGAATCTTAAATCTCCGAATATATTCGCGGAATTAAAGAATGATAAGAGACGAAATTTTATCTCGGACGATCCATCAATTACGGTGCCATTCCATCTATCTATCCTTTCACCGGGGACGCCAGCGAACGCCATTATTCGCGCGTTTCGCGGCGAGACCGCTGTCACGAGAGTGACGATATCGAGAGTAATTAGTTGACATAATAACCGCGGGACGACCGGTCGTCGCGGAAACTTTCGAAAACGCTGGCAAACGAAATCTTACCCCAAATTAAATGGCGTCCCCCCTCCCCCCTCCGCCCACCCCCCGATCGTTTGACTTTTCAACTTTTCTTCCACTGTACCTCCGTTTCTTCGCTTCCCACACCCTACGACCGTCACTCTTCCGAGTTCTCCGACGTTCTTCGTCGAATGAGAATCAACCGTTCGCCGGTTCGCCCCGCTGAAATGGAGGATCGTAATTGAGAGAAGGGGAATCGTATCGCGCGGCATCTGCATCGATAAGAGATTATTAAATGTAGCCGAGGGGATGGCGGTCAATTTAAGCGCCGCTGAAAACGGATTATCGCGATCGCGCCTGGGATATCTTAATTGTAGATAACTCTGTCAACAGCGGTTGGGAATATTCATCGCGATCCTTCTCTCTCCCACTTGCCGTTCCCACTCGTTCGGTTTGTTTCTCGTTTTGTTTCGCTCGCTCGCTTCTCCTTTCATTCGTTAACTCCGATCGAGTTACGGAGGGACGAATTTTCTATCGTCGCGCGGGAGTTGATTTCTGTTTGAAACACGCGGGAGTAATATTTGTTACTTGCTTCCAATGGAAACAAATATTTTGAAATTGCAGATTCGAAAGTGCAACAATATTATTCGTCTGCATTTATACGCAATGATATGATTCAGTATTTGCTTAAAGCTAATCAAATGCAACGTAATTGATGTTCTGTCGATTATTTCGTAGAAAGATAATGTAGCGGCCCTACGATTCCTCGACTACGAGTTTCGAACACTCGACTAGCACAAGTCGCAAGTGGCTGCGCGCCTAGCGTCGAGGTCCTACCGATCTCCGATGTTAAGCAAGCAGCGTGTGCGGAACCCCGCTAGGATGGGTGATCGGAGGGGCCAGCCTTAGCCGGAGGTAGTTATATTAACAACAAGCGTTTGGGGTAAGGAGTCGCTGCCATCAAACCCCCCCACTGATGGTCTAGGCAGTGACTTCTCTCAGCAACATCCAGGATCTTTAAATACGTTACAGTTCCTAAAGATATAACTTTGATTTAACGCGGTAAAACATTACAGTAACATTGGCAATGCTCTCGAGAGAAACAATAATAAACCCGCCACTGATCTGAAAAAATGAATTAAACAGTTTTATCGTAGTAACTATAATTTCTTCAAAAAATATCGAATTATAATAAAAAAAAAAATATATAAAACAAATATTCAAACCCATTTCCCCCATTCGTAGATCAAGCCATTTTTCTTTCAGAAACAAGTACGCCATTTAACGCGGGAATATTTGAAACGTTAAACGCACGAGCGCCTGTGAATAAAATCTGGGTTTGTAAATTACCGAGGGCCACTTAAATCGTCAGAGAGTTAATTTTATATGGACATTCAAAGGGAAAACACCGCTCTTTGATAAATGAAACATATCTCCTACGACTCTCGCTAATTTGCATTTGATCTGCAACAAGTTTCCCTCATCGTCCGTGTTTGTCGCCGGGCACAAAGTGTCACAGGATCAGGGGGGGAAAACGAGGCGCGATCGATTCGCGAAAACGGACACCTCCGGAGCGAGCGAAACAAATTTGCGAAAAGTTTCCTTCGGATCGAGTTGGAAAAGGATATCGAAGCGCGCCGCTCTCGAAGTACAGAAACGCGTGGAAAAACAACAACAACAACAAGAGAGAGAGAGAGAGAGGAAACCTGCAGCGCGTTTTCGTCGAGAACATCCGCCCCTGTTTGACACCGGCCAATTAAAATTCTGTCTGCGCTCTGTTTTCCAGCGAGAGCGTAAACCTGCAAAGTTCGACCGATCGTCGTAATTAAAGGGATGATTAACTGAAAGAGCGTCGCGGACGCTTTAAAGCGACACGCTGCGCTGGAGAGGCGCTTTCTCGCGAGAACGGGTTTCGAACAGGGCTGGCTTCTACCTAGCACAGCGCCACTTTCGCTTTGCTAGCCTGGTCGCCTGTTTCGGTACGCGCTTTGATTTTGGCTGTGCGCCGAAAACATGTATCGAATTGTGTTTGTCGAAATTTGTCGAAGGTTGTCGCGATTTTTTGAGAAAGATTCTTTGCTTTCCGGTGCGTCTACAGCTTTGTAACGTGAAATCAATCGCAGTTCCATTATCGTAAAGGAACGTTATTATTACTCTTAGGCGAATATTTACTCAAAGAAGAATTAATAATTATTACGTTCAATCGAACTCTATCGTATCAATTTTGCAATTTCTTTCCGGGTTGCGTGGAAAATTTCAAACACACGCGGTGTATTTGATTACAACGAATCTATTTTGTGATAAAGCTACTGCGTTATTTTACAACT
Source organism: Melipona bicolor (assembly GCA_030673865.1). Classification (NCBI taxonomy): domain Eukaryota; kingdom Metazoa; phylum Arthropoda; class Insecta; order Hymenoptera; family Apidae; genus Melipona; species Melipona bicolor. Next base: position 3,500,444 of record JAHYIQ010000015.1, on the reverse strand, counting down.
TTACACCCGTATAAAGAAAACAGTCGAGCTTGATTTTGATCCACGGCCAGCTTTGATATACAATCCGTCATTTAGTAACAAAAGGATTGACAAAAACATCGATCGCGTGTTGTATTTGGCTAGCTGCAAGTTTTAAACCGACGCACAATAAATGTTGTTTGGCTGTACGTTTAGCTACCAGAATTCTGACAGATTTAACGCGTCTGTGAAATTGATTATTCCATCAACAACAATCTATCAAATCTATGCTCTGTGAAAAATGGAAAAGAAAAATGGAATAGTATATCTATTATAGCATTTATCATAATACAACATGTACAAGTATATACAATTTTATGCAACTTTTCAACATCGTAATTATATCATCTTCAAAATCTAGATTGAAATTTGGCTCAGATTTTTCATGAATATTCAGTTTTCACCGAGCCGTCTTTTCGCTCGTCAGTTGTTTAACGTCAGACTGAAGAATCGAAATTTATTACGAATGATAATAATTATTCGTACGAGAAATTTAACTCAATGTTGACATTCCGTTCGATATTTCTGGCGATGAGATACAATCGAGCCCCGTACGGCTGCGCATTTTGCCTTCGTAAATATTAATTTCAATTTAATGCAGAAATTTCGTACCGTCGAAAATTGGACAATCGTTGGAGGATCGTTCTTTGGAAACGTTAATGGGCATTGAAATATCACGCGACAACAGCAGCTTTTCCCTGAAATCAATTGCAAATTTTCATGCGACAAATATCGGTCTCCCCCTTTTTTTCCGTACATTTTTCAACCAAAACCCGCGACGATTCGATTCAACGTCCTGTACATTAATTATAATATTATTATTATACATTTTCGTCGCTCTCTATACATTACACTTGATATCTCGGTTTAAATCGTTCCGCCGTTTCAAAGCTTCAACTGAAACAAAAAAAACCCAAGGTATCGAGTATCTGGAAATTCGCGAACTAAGTAATAATTCCTTTGTTTCTCAGATGTAAACGCTCTTTTATAAACTCGCAATTTGAAAAGCCGAAGGACGCGGGCGTTTTAAAGAGTCTTTCTGAAACGCTCGAAGGCTTGAAAAATGAAACACGCTCCTTGCCCCTGTAAAATTTTACTCTTCATAAACTTCATTTTCACGAAGCCCTTTGTAACGTTGCGTTCCCTTTCTTTTGAAGTTGCCCCTGCAGATTGTTGCCTTTGAGGCCCCGTAATTGATTGCCGCCATTATCGAGCATTTTTCGCAAATTATGTTGTTCCAAGCTTCTAGCCGCTTAAGCCGAGATTATTGCATTACGATGTGTTAATTTCGCAACGCTTAGAAACTCTTTGACCGTCAACAGCTCGCTTCTCTTTTCACCCAAACAAGAATACTCCAACGTTGTATCACTTGAAAAGATTTTTTTTTTCTTCTTCTTCTTCTTCTTTTGTACGACGCGCGATGTGACGTTCGTTTCTTCATTTTATCGCCCATAGAATTTCCAAACGGCCTAACTGAGGATTAAACGGCTCGGTTGCAAATGGACAGGTTGTTAACCGCGTCCTTTTGCACTCTATAATAATCGAAGATAATTACGCTTAATTGCACGTGCAGCGGCGGAATGTATGCAAATCGTGTAATAATAAAACGCCACGGCTGCTTTATTATTACACTTGCGAAGAGAAAGCTGTACACATCGTAATCGTAATTGGATAAACACGATCGAGCTTTCCCGAATTAACAACCGCGAGAACGAGGCCAGAGAGGGTAATTTTTCTATTCTTCGCGTCAAGTATATATTTTTCTTCATTATCCATTTTTCAAGTGTAAAAAAATATTTTGCAATTCATTTTCCTTTCTTACATTCTTTTTTTTTTTTACTGGTACTTAGTAACTATTTATAAAAATTTTGATTCTTCAAAACCTTTCACCTTTTCACTCGCACGTGTAAAAAAATATTTTGCAATTCATTTTCCTTTGTTACATTTTTTTTTTTTTTTTAGAAATAATTACTGGTATTTAGTAACTATTTATAAAAATTTTGATTCTTCGAAAATGTAGTTCTTTCACTCTTCATTTTTCGCAAATTACCTTTTCACTCGCCTTTTTAAAACAATTTTTGCCCTTTTCTAAACGATTGTTAAACGTTAAAGAAATTGCTTTGCCTTTCTGCTTGTTGTACAAAGGATCGCACGCTTATATTTCCCCTTTTCATCGAGAGTCGACACTCTACTTGTTAGAATCACGCGCGAGATGACTTTGCGTTGGAGCCAGTTGACCCAGAACGCCGAGGAACTTCTCTAAATCAAGCCATTGCCCTGTTGAAAAGTTGCAATAATAGCGTGTCGAGCTTTCCGTCACGTACGATTCATCTTCGTCAGTGACAGGAGGACGTACTTCCGGCGGACGACGCCCCAGGAAGTGGCATCGCGCGATCGATTTTTTAACCCGTTCTCATCCTGACCTACACAACATGCTAACCACTTTTACACCGCCGACTTTTTAACATTCTTTGCAAGCGAGCGTTTACCAAATATAAAAATTGTTTTTTTCTATACACTGTCGAGTAAAATTTTCTTCCTCAGACGTTTAATTTAACTATTTTATTTTAGCCATGATTATTACCCACAAACCCAGCGGTAAACCCGACTGTAAATTAAAGTGTGAAATATAAATTACAAGATTGCTCTTTTACAGAGGCAAAGGGCGGGTTTCAAATTCTTTCATATCGAGAGCAAACACACGGAACCTCGGAGCCTCGGAACCGATCGGAAGTCGAGGGCGTATCGACGAAATCTGGGTCGTGCCAATTAATATTGCAATTCCTCGTTGTTGTCGTAGCTAAATGGGAACATATATATATATATATATATCTTTCTCACTGTGGTCCATGAACGTTTGCAATTACATCAGAGAGCACGTGAAAGAAATAGAGAAAGAGACGCGATCGCGCTCGGATGTTAGCTAAAATCGAGGGAGAAAATTCAAGGATAGAAAGCATGGCGCTCTCACCCGACCTCATGTATCATTGTCCCCTCCCTCTCGGACGGAGGATTAAAGATGTAACTTCCTTCTCGTGCCTTTTACAGCTACCTTACAGAAAAGAAGCGAAATTTCGTTTCGCGTTGCGGTTTCAACAAGAACAAGAAGGAGACATAAAGGAAAAAAGGGAAGGAAAGAAAGAAGATGAGAAATTGGGGGTTAGTAAATAATACGAAACGTCAAGTAGCTTGAAAACGACGTTATTTTTCCGGCAGTTGGCGGGAGTGCACGCGAATAAACGCGACGTCGGAGGGACGAAGGAGCACGCGAGCACGGAGAAGACAAAGGAAATTCATCACCGGCTATATTTCCAATGTTACGTTAATGTCGTCGTGTACACGGGGTAATGGAAGCGGCGGCGACAACCTCGCGGCACCCTCCCCCCCGTCGGCTCGATTTATAGTTTCGCCATTGAGATTCGCGACCGCGAGGAATTATATTATTAATCGGCACGACCCAGATTTCGATTGTGCACCCTGGACTTTTGAACGTTGACACTGCATGGCCGAGTATGTTTGCTCTTAACACATTCGAGACGCGTACTACGAGCGCCTTTAACGAGACGCCGGTCGAATTTCGCCCTCGAGTCATCCCTCCTGTGCCTGCGTCTCTCCCTTCAATTTCTGAGACCCGAGACTGGAAACGTCTTTAATTTTTATTTCGTCAGGCGGCTCGAGTGGAGACTGTGCATCTTGGAATTTTTATCAATTTAACAAAAGTTTTTGTTACACAAAATGTACTAAATAATAGTTGTTATTAAAATAAACAATCTATATTTTGGGTATATATTTTCACGTGTTACGTGCATTTTTGCACTTTTCGATTTCTCATAAAAATCCACGGTTGTACAATATGTGTGTGTGTGTGTGTGAGCTTTTTTTTTTTTAATCATAGTGCAAGATAATTCTACCGTGAAAAGATAAATTGGAAATATCGCGGAAATAAAACGAAGCCCTTTTTTTGAAGAGTTTTCCAGAAAGAGAAATCGATTTACGATTAAAACTTATTGCCAGAAAATTTCACGGGTTTTTCCAGAAAAGGTAATTAAATGAAGCGGAGAAACGTCGGATTTCGTCTTCCTGAAAAATGAAAAATACACAACGCGGAAGGGAAATATTTTTACAAAAGCCGAATGGAACAAATTGTATCTCTCTTTTTCACGATTTTTCCATCTTTTGTTTTGCTTGATACACGGCGAATATACGTGTACGTCGGGGAAAGGTTTCGTGTCTATTCGCCCGTGCGTTACCGCTCGAGGATCATGAATTTTTATAAAGCCTGATAAGAACAACACCGAGAACCTTGTTCCATACCCGTTCTCCTTTTATCTGGCTAAACTTTAATAAGATAGTCATGGAATTCATGAAAATTTTTTTCAACCAAACAGACCGGACGAGCGTACGTGTATTGTCTTTCAAGGTAACAGCCGCTTGTCAGACACCTCCAACGGGAAGAACAACACGCAAAAATCTGAATAACAAACGTGCATCGAAGGCATTCCGTTGGGAACGCGTCCAACGAAGAGATTTGAATTTTTTAATTCAAACTTACGATAATGTTACACGAATTTGAAATATTAAAGGTTTAGGTTAGGTTTAGGTTAGGTTTAGGTTAGGTGTAGGTTAGGTTTAGGTTAGGTTGGAATGTGACAATTTCGAATTTCAAATGTTTGATCGTTCCAGAATTTCCGAATTTGGAAGTTCGGTAGTTTGAGAAATAGGAATTTAGAAAATTTAAGTTTCCAGCGTTTGATAAGTTCGACAAACTTGCGAATTAGAAAAGCTGAGAGTCGGGCAATTTGGAAAACTCGAGTTTTTAGAGGTTAGATTCAGATACTCTGCAATTTAGATCAGATTCGAGTAGAAAGTCCACGAAATTGAAAATTTGATGTTTGGAAATTTGAAACACCGAAGATTGAAAAATTCAAAGAGAAACCTGAAAGTTATTAAAGTGGCAAGTTGCAAGGAGGAAAATTTCGAAATTGGGGGGGCCAGCGACGCTAGCGGGGGAATCGCTCGTTGCTACAACAGGACGACTACGCGGAAATTGAAAGTTTAATGAGGCAAAGGGGAAGCCTATATCTTAAATATAAATTCAAATGAAACGGGAAGAGACAGAGGCTTAATGTAGCAGAAGCAACTAAAGTCCGGACAGGACTTACGTAGACAAATATGTAAGTTCCATACAAACGGGGAAAGGCAAGCTTGAAATCTACGTTTAATAGGGTGCGGAGAAGAGGCTAGTAAGAACGTAAAATCCCCAAGTTTGATACAAGTAGACGAGCGATGCAGAATTCAAATATTAATCTTGTGAAAGGCAAGAAAAGACCAAAAGACCTCGTCGCACCCTAACGAGAGAACTGTCTGCGAAAAACGTGAATTTAATCGAGCGGAAGCTAATGAAACGACCAATGTAAATCCAAAAGCTTAATGTAGCGTGACAGAATTTCGAACTCTGGATTTCGTGATTTCTTGACCAAAGTTTCAACCCGAAAAGTGAACACCGTCGTAACCAACAGAAAGGATAAAAAGAAAAGAATCGTACGTCCTTGTACGTAGAAATAAAGAAATTTATCATATCAATGAAACCAGACTAATTTTCAGAAATAACTCTTTTGTCCAGATTATTCTACTGATTAGACTGGAATTACGATTTGAACAACTGTTTCGAAAAGTATTTGCAATAAAATGGAACATGTAATAATAAAATAAAATAAGTAGATAATAATAAAGTAACAAGTGTATTATCTGTAAATTTAAAACAATTTTAGCAAGATAATTCTGAAAGACAACTTCATGCAATTCAACGATTATATACCATCGGAGATCTCGGCTGATCACGCATGGATTATTCTACTTACAAATCGATCATTCTCCTACTCGACGTGCCGTCTGAGCTCCGAGATATTTATATATGAAAATAAGACTGATTCAATATTAAACTTCTGATCTTTACGAAAACTTTCTTCCACAGAATATACAAGAATTTTTATTTTGACGACTGTTAAACCTACGAATTTTAAATTGTGCCAAGTTAACTTTTGTACATTTTGTCAAATACTTTCCAGCTTCAGATATTCAAAACTCGTCAATTGCACTACTATCGAGCTCTAATCTCTTCCGAAAATTTCTTCCACCCTCGCACGTTTCTCTCGCCATTGCCATCGCTCGTTTATTTATCTTATTCTCAGCTCGCTCTTCGACCTTCGATCCCAGAACGTGTTTCAATTTCTAAATTGCCGGAGCACACACGTCCGGGGGGGACCCTTCGATCGCAGACAGGCGTGTCGAGCGAAGGAAAATTAATTTTCCCCCGGTGGCGGCTCTTCTTATTTTTCGTTTTATCCGCGGGGGCGATGCAACACGACCGGACCATTCAATCGTTGTCCGTGTACACTCGGTGGCCATTCGAACGGCCGGCTGAAAGGCAGCCAAAGTCAACGTGGCATCAAAACCTGCGAATGGCGTTGCCGATGGCCGGGCAGAGAGAGAGAGAGAGAGAGAGAGAGAGAGAGAGAGAGAGCTCGTCCGTTCCTAGAACGCGAAACGGTTGGTTAACGCTAACGTTCGTTAACGCCAGTCTTTAGACAGGGAACAGATCGAACGCACGTCTCATCAACGCACATCAATCGTCGGTTCGTTGCACCAGGCGTCGACTGATTGGCACAGCCGGACATTTTCTCTCATGGATCGCCAAAATGGTGCGGTTCGTCGGGCTTTATGAGCCTGTCAGGCCAGCTTAACCTCCATCCCCTATTTCGTTTTTCTATACACGTACAACGACGCGTTGCTTTTAGGATATTACGGCAAGTCGTTGAATTAATTCTTTTTTTTTAATTATTCTCTCGACCGTAATGATATTTCGATTTCTTGCAATTTTATAAAATGACAGGATTCAAGGGGATGGAAAAAAATGTCACGTGAGTTCTTTGAAGCAACAATGTGAACTGTTGACGAGGTAAATTGTGGTGTATTGTATCTTTAAAAATGAAACAATTGGTTGATCTTCTCCTTCGGCTTTCCTTTTCTAAAGCAACAATTTGTACTGTTGATGAGGTAAATTGTAGTGTATTGTATCTTTAAAAATGAAACAGTTGAGTGATCTTCTCCTTCGGCTAGATTCCTTTCTTAAAGCAACAATGTGAACTGTTGACGAGGTAAATTGTGGTGTATTGTATCTTTAAAAATGAAACAATTGGTTGATCTTCTCCTTCGGCTTTCCTTTTCTAAGCAACAATGTGAACTGTTGACGAGGTAAATTGTGGTGTATTGTATCTTTAAAAATGAAACAGTTGATTGATCTTCTTCTTCGGCTAGATTTCTTAAAGCAACAATGTGAACTGTTGATGAGGTAAATTGTGGTGTATTGTATCTTTAAAAATGAAACAGTTGATTAATCTTCTTCTTCGGCTAGATTTCTTAAAGCAACAATGTGAACTGTTGATGAGGTAAATTGTGGTGTATTGTATTTTTAAAAATGAAACAACTGATTAATCTTCTCCTTCGGCTAGATTCTACAATTTTGTCAACCTCAAAGTACGACAAATTTTCCTGTTTTGTCTTTGATTCACTTGGCTCCTTTCATTTTAATAAACGAACTGATTGAATCTTTCAGATCCTTTCATATCAAAACCTAATTACATAATTACTGTGTAAGCAGCGACCACGATACGTAATAAGTAACATTTATCCAACAATAATTTCAATAATCTCAAGACACAAAGAAAGAGAGAGAGAGAGAGAAAAATTTTAATGAACTATCGTGAAACGAGGGATGCCAATTATAATTATATCAGCTCTAACAAAGCTAATCAAGGTATAACGGAGTACGTAAAAGATCGCAAGTTACAGTCGTTACGTTGAAAGTAGAGTATTTTTGCCCTCGAAGTCTCTTCTTCCTCCTTTGTTAATTTACAGTGACCATTTTGTCTGGAATGCTTCTTTCTCCTGTCTCGGCTTCGTCTCTCTCTCTCTCTCTCTCTCTTTCTCGCGTTTCCACGAGAGTTTTTCCTTCCTTTCTTCTTTTTTTCTTTGCTTCCCGATACGTCTTACCGGTCGCTCCACGGGAGCATGAACTTATCGAGGGGTTAGTTGCCAGGAGAATGGTTCGAATGGCCTCCGAAGTAGGCAATTAAGCGAAATAATGTCCCTGCTCCGTTGGAGTTATCATTGAAAACAAAGGGCCGGTGTATATTTCTTTGAGGCCGTCGTAGGTGGAGCGTCTTCAGGCGTCGATCGCCGAGAAATTGTTTAACTTTGCTCGATAGTTTTATCGTTTTCGCGACGCCAGTTTTACAGTAAATTACCAATTGGAAACTCGATTCAACGACAAAAGTCATTTGAGATAATCTCGCGTAGCGTAGCGTAACGAAAATACGACAATTATAGGATAACTTCCTTCCTCAAAGTTGGAAATCACATAATGTGTATGATTTTTTTTCGTGATAGTGTTTCACAAGCGTACAATTTATTTTCCTCTTTTTTTTAAATATAATGTATCGTTGAGATTAATTTATGATACTTTGATAACAATTAGTTTGCTTTGCTTTGAATTTTGAATCACAAATTGTTATAATTTATAGTAACACGGTGTGGATCTTCAATTAATGATTCTTCGTTAGTTTGAACGTATCTGACTCGAACGACACCTCGACAGGAAAAATTTGTTAAAAATCATCTCGAAGCGAAAGCAACAAATAATTCCCAAGATAGTGTTACTAAGCCGACAAGTGACAGACAATGGATACTTTTTGCTCGAGCAAATTTTCGTAATTTCAAGTAAATCCACCCTGCGCCTGCTGTTTCGAAGACACGTCGCTTTTATTATCTCGAAATTGAGAGGTAGGAGAACATTATGTGAAAAATATCGAGAATCTCCTCGATTTCCAGCAGAGTGGAGGTATCACTCAACGCCAGGCTGTCGCGAAATTTATAAAATACTCCCGGTATCGGGCGGGCCAGGCCGGTCGTCGAGCTATCGATTTCTCGCGCTCATTCTGGTATCGTTTACTGGAAGATAAAGTAGTCCGAACGTGTTCGACACCAATAATTCAAATTCGCCGATGTCGTCGCGATATTTTGCCGGCGTGTATGACAAAAGACAGTGCGGCAGTGCGCGAGCACGAGAAAATGGAGGCGGCACGAACACGAGGAAACGGTGAAACGGCGAGGACCTCCGGGGAAATCGTCGGGGTAGAGTGTGCAAGGTGAATGATCGAAGGGCGATCATTTATTATTTATTTATTATTTAAGACGATCGTTTTGCTCGCTCGAAGCAATTTTCTATGTATTTTTTACGACAGGACAAAAACGTACGACGACGTTCTAATTTCAATGTATTTTTAGGAAACTTTGCCAAGAATTTGTAAAATTTACAAATTTACAAATCGATAAATCCAAAATTTAGAGTATTTCAAGTAAGAAACTTAACAGGCGAAGTTAAGCTTCTGTTGATAAGAATGTAGATTATTTCCATTATTATTATTATTATTATTATTATCTGTAGTTTATTTCCAAGGGCTTGGAAGTGCCTGATCAATTTTGAAAACAGATTGTACCTATTACTATACATTTTTTCTTTTTTTAGATATTTCCATACAAAGCGTCTGTATTAATTTTTATGCTCGAGTATTAGAAAGTGAAATTAAAGACAACCGAGGACGATGATACTAAAAAAAGAACATTTGATTCGTAACGTTGATAACGAAGATGGCGGAATAGTCGTGGTAAACGTTTTGGATCTTGGAACGCAGTGGCTGTTAGGTCAGTTTCCACGTATTTGCTTTGACCATGGTTGATTTTCGTGGGATTTCATGTTTGTCGTACGCGTGTGTTTACCCATTTCATAAAAGCGTAAAACGTCTTGCTCCGTGCAGGTAAACAGACCCACTTGACGTAATCTGAAATTAATTAGTTGCGCGGTAAACGTTTCTGCAGGCCGGGTTGATACTTAAAAATCCTTTTGTTAAGCCACCGGCTCGGGTTATCAAAGTGGAAGTTAAACGGGATAATTAATCCGTAAAGGCAAAGGGCAAAACAACATTTGTTACGTAATTATCATTACGTAACGAGAGAGTAGATGAAAAGATCTCCTGAACCGAATTCTTTGTACAGTCGTTTAAATTGAAGTTCAGAAAACGTGTAATACGTTAACTAATGTAAGTATCGTGCGAGAAAAATCTTATATACTGTGTTTGAATAAGTTTTTCTCATTCATTACGATTTTTTTGACGGCCTTTGAGTTTGGCATCCTATGAAATTCAATAGCTGCAACGCAACAGGCTTCGAGGTTAGGTTTATAGGTTAGGTTTATAACATCGTGTTGATTACAGTTAATTTTGAACACTAAAATTTATTTTCAGTTAAAAAGCACCTGACGACATTGTTCACAGCAAATGAAATAAAATCTACCTAAAGTAACCATAAAAGTAACAATGGTAAAAGTCCATTTCTTTCCACTTCTCTCCCAAATTACAAACTTACACATCACGAAGGGCGCATGTAACCTAACGAGCATGAAATGGAGAACCTTCGCATCGAAATTCATCCCTTACGTACAATGCGTACCTATCGTTTCCCCATCTGGGATCCCATTCGCCTGGTCGCATTAAAAATCAATCTAATTTCCCTGCGAAATCCGCCTAAACAGGGATGAGCACGGAGCGTGGAAGAGGGGTGGGTACGGCCATAACAGAACAATACCTATTTTCCAGGAAATTGCGTAACAGACCATAATTAGATATTTCCAGCGATCTCTATTTGGGAATCGCGCTAAAGGAGACCATTAATAACGTAGATCCGGCGGAGGGATAATCTCCGAGCGGAATTGGAGGATCGCAAGAGGGATGAAACGCGGCGACTAGTCACCCTTCAGAGATTGAACGTACGCCGGTGTTACGTGACGTAGTCCTGGCCCTACAGTTTCAGACAAATGGCCGTGCCAATAGACAGAGAGATCTACGGATCGATTCGGCAAACAGACACGGCGTAACAGCTTTGATCGAGAGACAGCACAGAGGCCAATCGTCTTTCTTATCGTGTGTGCAACCGTGAGCCACGCATATTGCGGCTCTATGAAACGTAAACGCAAGACCTGCATCCTTGAGACACCGGTACAATAGCGTTCGTGATTGGCCACGGAATTATGGAGGATGGTCTCGCTTGCAATTATATACCAACACCAGCCAATCTTGAGCAACCGGCTTGTGTAGCAGCAAGGATTAATCTTTCATCGCCGTCAACCCGGTTGTGTTTGTACATGTTTCTTTCTTTCCTTTCAATTCTCTTTTATATTATAGTTTTTGAACTTGTATTTAAACGCTTTGAGTTTCGTATATATACTGTCGACCAAAATTTTTAATGTCAATAGCGATAGAATATTTTGGTACGTTGTACAAGGAACGTGCAAGAAATAGACAGTATCAAATCAAGTACGAAAAGTGTCCCGTCCAAAATTATTTATTTACGTTTGATTTTCGCGCATTGTTCGCTCGAAATCCTAGAACAGAGTAATTTTAGAACAGTTCGCAACGTCAGGTCTTGTGCTCGTCCGTATAAACAGTTAGGTCGTTGCATTTAGCATTTACTATTCAACCCACGAATTACCATCTCCATAATATTGGACGATTGTTCTGACCTATCTTTGAGAACTTTAGTGTCGCGTACATAGGCATTACTTGAATTTACATACGTATCGCATTATCTCGATGTAATACTGTATAGTTCGTATACCATATGGTGCATTATTGCTACAAGATACGCTTACGTCACCGTGGATGATTTACATAGGTAAGATTACTAATTCCTCGTTTCTTGTTACCGTTGTTACAACACGTTGCGTTCGTATGGCGCCACTCCGTGCTAACTTTAATTAAAGTTTCTTTTCACATTTGAAATATTCATGCAGAAACTTGAACGCGAACCAGCATTTAAGTCAAAAAGTACATCGGTACGTTGGTTAATCGCAGCTTACTACGAACGTGTCAATTTTTAATTATTTTTAAAAATTTATCCACGCGCAAGTTCAAACGCAAATTGTCTTTCAAATTAAAAGTTCACTAATCAACAAACTACAAACGTGTTAATCTTTATTAAAAAACTATTTACACAGAAGCTTAAACGCAAATTGTTTTTCAAGCCAACAATACGTCAGTCAGTTAATCCACTAATTATAAACGTGTCAATCTTCAACTATCAAAAACCTATCCTACTTTACTTTCTAAAGAGAAACTTTTATAATTTCACCACTCGTCTATTTGTAGCGAGCGATTCCAAACCGACTTTCGTTGGCCAAACAAGGCCAATAATCTTCCACTCGAAATCGAGCTTTACCCGCGCTTTAGCTCTTTCGTTCTTTCAGCCACAAGCCCGGCCCACCTCTCGACAACAAACAAGAAAGAAGGGGACCAATGGATGATTATGATTGAAATTGATCGTCTGGATCGAGAGTCGCGTCGCGTCGCCGACACTGAATCGCGAATTCAACCCACGGACATCCCTCTAAGAAACTTTCCATCGATCCCGCAACTTTCTTTCCTCCGTTGATCCCGAAACAACGCACGATTTTCCCCGACGCGACGCGCGGCTTTATTAGAGGAAAACAAATATCGAGGACGTGTCACCGCAGTGGCTGCGAAACAGAAAGCTTCGCCCGCTTATTATTACGTTCGCTAAACATCGCGTGTCAGCTATCCACGTTCTCGTATCCTATGCTAGAGACGAAGAGAAAGAGAAGAACAGGTACGAAGAGAAATAGAGACAGAAAGAAAAACTGCACGACTCGTCTCGACCTAGTACGATTCGTCTCACTGAAAGGCCCAGAAGCAACTGTTCCGACTAGGAAACGAAGACGACCTTTTTGCCATAAAATTTTATCGATGCGCGAATCGATAGAAAACAAATTACAGGCGCGATCGCTCGGTACCAGACAACGCCATTCCTACTCGAAGTCTACCCCACGCCCCCTCGCGAGTCACGTGACCCAAATCAACCAATCGCTAATTTTCGTTGCATCAGCGTTGCACTTGAAGAGGCCCCGCTAAAATCACTTTCAGTGATAATAAGAGAGAGAAAGAGACAGAGAGTAAAAATGAGATACGGGATTTTTTCCATTTCTCTTTTAATAAAATATGAAAATGTAAGAAAAAATTAATTGCATCTATTTAATTTGTTAAAATCACGAATTTAGGAACTGATTTTTGGCCCACCGTGTACAAAGATAGAGAGGAACAAAGAGAGAGAGAACCGTGCTAATACACTTAATAAACTCGTGACACGAGAATGATACGTGGCGTCAGTATACCGCAGATACGGATTATTCCCTGGTACGCGTATCCTTGGCGAATTGTGAATTATTAAAGGAGGGGATAACCGGAAGACTAGCGCGTTTCATCGCGTTTCGCCGAAAGGGGCGAATTAGTCGGTGAATGGGGCACCGCTGAAGGGAAAATATTGAGCTGGCGTTGCCTCGCGGCGATAGGGATGCTTCATTTCGTAGCGTGGAATTGGTAATTGTAATGGTGCTTCGCGGCGGGATTTTAGACGGCAGCTGCGGGAATTCAAGGAGAGAAGAGAGAAAGAGAGCGAACTAGAGATGAAGAGAATTAAAATACAGTGCACAAGAGACACGCAAGAAGAAAATAACCATGATACCACGAGTAAAGGACCCGTGTTTTATTTCGCGGTGGTAATTGCGATGGTAGCTTGGTGATAAAATAAATAATTAGTTTGACTAAAATAGAAAAATAGAAAAATACACTTAAAGTAAAGCATAATTTTTACAATTGACATTATCGTAATTTTTATAATTACTAAGTAAATGCGAGAATGTTGAAAACTTGACAGAAAATAAATCTTTACGGCAGAGCTCGTTTTTCATTAAAAAAACAGTTGAAAAATATGATTTTAACGATAAAAATCTTTGGCGTATCTGATAAAAAATACACAACAAAGCAAAGAAAATTCCTCGCGTTATTTTCGTCGGTGCGTTTGCTGCGTGTGGAAGTTTGCTGCGAATGGAAGAGAATTTTGCCCACATTCTGACGAATTTTCTGCGCGACAAATTCAATAAAACGATGCTCGTGGATATATCTTTCGCTAAGTAAAGCTATCAGTTATCAGACGTTCAATTTAGAATGGAGAGTGATAAACGAGCATCATCGTGATTACAACTTCGTATTCATCATCGTTGCCTCACGCTCCGTCAACTTCGTCAGGCACGCAAGACTGTCAGATATAAATAAATCGAGAAAATATTCAATCCCGTAGCGTATGAATATCATCCCTCCCCCCCTAATGAAACACCCAGAGAACTTGCTTTCTGGCAATAAACGAATTTCGCCTCTTTGAAATTTCGGTTAACAATTATTAGATCGCGCGTGTTTATACGTTTGGCGAATTTTAATTTGCAAAAGTGTGTGTATAATTCAATCTTTCCAAACTCCCGCCGATTTTACCATTCCTTCGTGCTCTACTACGTTTATAGAATACGAAAATACGATTTTTGTTTTCGATGAAAATAAAGTAAAATAACGGAGACTCGAGGAAAAGAAAGGGCGAACTTTGAGGCAAGAAACTCGTTATTTTAAAATTATTCGTTACCAAGTTTGTTCGAAACAGTTTTCATTATTCGTCTTTCATTTGATGTTTCAAATTAGCGGAGAAAATGCGAAGCCGTTTTTAATTGTATCAAAAAGTTTTAATTACATTAAAGAGATTGTTTTTACAAAAATTTTAATTATATCTTTACAAAAATTTAATTATATTTTATAAAAGTTGCGTCGCGTTGTATCTCGCGAATTACGCGCGATGTAATACATGAAATAGGCATCGAGTTTGAAAGTTGTTTCGACAGAACTAGAAAGCTGTTCGAAACTTTCAACAACCATTGAACACTCTTTTTCGTATTTTATAGTTTCCATCCTCTGTTTTGTGCATTCGAATATTACATATTCTGCCTTTTTGCATTCTTTATTCTTCGCATCTTCTGTATTATCCTCCATTCTATTTCTATATTCTAGGCAGAAATTTTAGTTTGAGATACCACGTCGTGAAAAAAGTTGTAAAATAGTTTTCACGAAGTTTCCTTGGAATATTCTTTGAATATGTCGCGGATTCTTTGTGCAAGGTCGGTTTATCCCACGGGAGAGCCGGAGATTAGCGGGGAATTTTCTAACGAAACTCTTGGAAACGAGCGTTCCAGTTGCAAAGACAGGTCCCCGGAGTAATCGATAGAGGATAAAGTATAATACAGCCCCGAAAATAGACGGAATATCAAGCCGCGGAATTCTTGCGTGGAAGATTTAAGATCAGCTCGTGCCTTCGTTCGAGGCGTTGGGAATTGGAGAGAGCATTTCGCCCCCCAAATGCTTCCAATGAACGTGTCGTACGAATCGTGACGATACATCCGCGCGCCTACGTCGTATTCGTGGACGTTTATATTTTTTACGAGGAGCACCTACTGCGCTTGCGAGACGGAAATCAGCCAACCAGTAGCATATACGGAATACGAAGATGGCAGAAATTTGAGCAGGCTTTGGAGGAGGAGAAGATATTTTATCCCGGTTGGAAACGCGAAACGTGAGAATTAAAAACTGAAAAAAACAGCTGAATTCGACAATTGGGAATAGCTGTTTCCGGCAAGAAGCAATTGAAGAGGGGAAAAAACGGCCGTTCTTCTTTTATTTTCTTCAAGCGTCGATTTTTTCACCATCTCATCATGCGGCCAAATTCTAAATTTTGCATCACTTTCGAAATAATTTATTTATTTGCGAGTACATTTGTTACTTGATGTAAAGATTCATTTTTGAATTCACTTAACTCATAATCACTGAAGGGTAAAAATTCCTCGAGCCGAAATACCAAGATTGAAAATAATCTTCCTCATCGACGAGAAGATTTTTGTATTTACAATGAAATTGTGCGATCAGAGATGTATCGTCTTTGAAGCTGCAGAACATTTATTTTACAACACAATTTAAAGAAAAAAAGAATTAATTTGCGTCTTATTATAACTACTTATTAATTTATTATAACTATTATAATTAATACAACTATTATAACTTAATTTATTATGACTATTTGACCATCATTACTAAAAAGAAAATTATTATACCAATTAAACGCGAAATCATCGTGTACGTAGTAAGGGTTGAAAGAAGAAAGTGGAAACCTGCGAGAGCAATTTCGTTGCAACGATCCTTATTAATGCACAATCCATAAACGACGATTTACGAACGAATCAGCAACTCGGTCCTGCAGGCTCGCTAATTGCGCGATGCCGTTGAATATTTATGTTTCATCTGTCTTTACGAACGATAAACATCGAACGCGGAATAACCGTTTGAAACGCGATAATGATCGACGACGTGATTACTCAAATATCGAAAATCACAGAACAGGAAATATTCGCACGGTCGATCGGACCGAATTAATATATCGTCTATGACCAAACACGCGTGTCCACGATTTTACGCGAAAAGAGGAAAAAAAAAAAAAAAAGAATCGGTATTTCATCGACGAAATTCCTTTGAAATCATTTATTTGTTGTGCCGATATTTCGCTTTGATACACCGTTTGTCGAGCGCGTTGATATTTTTCCCGCGAATTCTTTGATTCAGGTTAAAAGGATTTTTCTTCTTCTTTTTTTTTTTTTTTTTTTTCATTTATTGATATGTCGATATGATGAAAATTTCTTTATGTCTCGACGATAGAGTGGAGCAGAGGTTGGACAGAACGAAACGGAGAATATTGCGAATCGAGTTGGTCGAGAAGAATTCGAGAACGGAGTCGCGCTTTTATTGGTGTATCTCTGAATTATAGGCGACAAGCAAGAGTTTATGCCAGGTTTGTTAATTTTCTCTCGTGCACCGATTCAAGAATGTTTTCACACACCGTGTGAATGACAATTTATAGCACTTTCGAAAAGAAAAGTGTCTTTACTTATACCTACATGTTACGTGATATAGAGATATGTATTTCAAAAATGGAGACTTCCAGCTTTAAAGCGAGTTCAAGTTTATTATTGTGTATTATTGTTCCTTTTTATTCCTCTTAAATTAATAAATTAAGGTTTCAGAATTTTAGCGTTGGAATATTTAAACGTCCGAATATTAATACGAGTCATCGTACGTGTTACAGATAACGAAAATTAAAACGAAGCAATCTAATTTATTGTTTTGGTCCTCTGTGGTCGATTGTGAATTTATGGCTGTGTAAATTCCATACGAGTCTACAGTGTTTTACAACAATGGCAATTAATAACAAAGGAATTATCGCATGCACGTTATATTATTATACAAAGAAAATTATGTCAAAAATCTTGAAAAACACTCTTGTCTTTGTGTAACGCATCTTTTTACAAAGTTCAATCAATTAGAAGCGTGGAAAATTTATAATTTGGTTACAGTTTCGAAAAATTTACCTCGAATTAGGTACTTTAAAGGAAAAGTACCTTACTTGAAGAAATAAAAAAAGGAAAAGAAAAAGGAGAAAAGGCTGCTACTTTAAAGCGAAACGAAACGTAAATTCAACCCCCGATGGCATCTTAGAAATCACTCGAATCGAGAGATCGAAACGTTCGCAAATGATCGGGCTTCGAGGACCGTCTCCGACAATCCACGGCGAAAGATTAAAGCGAGGTACGAGATGGTCGAGAACTGGCAAACTTTTCAACGAGGATCCCGAGACTTATTTGCATTGAAAAGCAAGAGAGAGAAAGAGAGGTGAAAATATTCGTGGGCAAACACAGCACGCGGGAACAGTCGACATTTCACAGAGGGTATTAGTTGAATAATTCGTTCCCGATGAAGAGTCGATTTCCTCCCCCCTCCCCCCTCCCCCCTCCACCCACCTCCCATTAATCCGCAAATAGTTATCGAAGATCACGCCGAGGAACAATTAATACGAAATTTATTTTTCAGACCTCGTGTCGCCACCCCATTTATTCCTCTCCCCGCCGTTGGTGAAAACGATTTTCCCTCTCGCATCGTCTCCCGTATACGTTCGGTCCTTTCAATTAAATCTACCAGGCCGACAGAATGAACGTTAACGTTTGCGTTACCGGGGGTTGCTTTCATACCTTGGGATTTGCTCGAGCGGAAATAGCGAACGGGAAGAAAGCTGACATGGTAGGTTCGGAGGTAACGTGGATTTTTCCCGTCAGATTGCGGTAATTAACTTGCAGAGGTGTATTCAATCTTTGCTCCTTTCCCTCTTTTGTCTCTCTTTTTTACTTTGCGACGGCGCGCTCGCCGAGATTTTTATTGGCATTTATGAATTATTTTAACAACCGGATGATCGTTATCCGCTTGTTTCAGTAAGAAATTTTACGCGATATTATTTCGATGATTCTTGTGTATAATTTTATGTAGTGTTACGTAGTTTTGATAACTGATATATATTTATCGCTCGTTATTTATTTTATTATAATTGGATTAGTTACATTATTTATTTATTCATGATTTATGTAATTAACAAGTTTCATTTATGGTATTTATGGTAACTTTTATTGCTCAAGAAGGTCCAATGGAGTAATAATTTTCTTTCATTGAGAGAACTGTAGTGTATTTAAAGATTCTGGATACAATTGGGAAGGAGAGAGAGAGGAAATGAGAGAAAGTGAGAAGAAAGGCGATTGCCTTAGATTCATCATCATCAGTGGGGCTGATGACACCCCGAGACTCCTCCTTAACACCTCAAGACTTTTGTTATTGTAACACTGGCCCCCGATCACCCATCCTAGCGAGGTTCCGCACACTACTTGCTTAACGTCGAAGATCGGTAGGACCTCGACGCTAGGCGCGCAGCCACTTGCGGCTTGTGCTAGTCGAGTGTTCGAAACTCGTAGTCGAGGAATCGTAGGGCCGCTACATTCATAGATCTGCAAAACGATTTCGAAAGAGATTTTGTTGTTCGATCGAAAATTTAATTTGAAGAATATACATCTCTGACATTTTTAGAAACTTTCGTGATAACTAATTTAAAATTTATAAAAATTAAATTTATAATTTTTGTAAATTTGAAATGATCAGCCGTTCGAAAAGTGCATTCATTAAACATCAGGCGTTTCAAAGTGTCATTTCAAATAAAAAAAAAACATTCTACGTTAAATCGAGTCAAAGGGGAAACCATCTAAAATTTAAATCTAAACTCTAAACCTCGCACCTTCCCCTTTCTCTTTCGACTTCACCCGGAAATCCGTCGTAATTGGACTTGGAAATCTCGGCTCGGGAGACGTTAATTCTTCCAGCAAGAGGCGTCAAACCGTTCGAATCGTTAAAATATGCGACGGCGACGTGCAACGATTACAACGAAATCCGCTCGTTCGTAATTTTTGCAATTTCGTTCCAACGACGTGTCTCTTTATCTCCCTCTTCGAACGTCACCGGATCGGACAAACCGGGGAACAGAGCCGGATCGCCGGAGCGGTCGGTTCACGCGTGTCTTAATACGATGAAATATCGCGCGACAGTCTGTCAACGGTGTCTATAACAAATCGTTGAATATAAATCGCAAATATTTGTCCCATATACGAAACTGTTCGAAAGGCGACGCTCGTGATTAAGTTATTTACGACTGTGAGGGTATTATCGGTAGCAGGTGTGCGTGCACGAGCGCCACGTATTTGCACGCGGACATGCACGGGCTGCCTCATGATTTAACGAGCAAATATATACTACACGTCCTGCATTTTATAATAAATCTGCGAAACGTACAAAGAGAAGGGCAGTTTGGATCTTTATCGTCTCGAATGCAAAAAGAGCTCTCGCACATGGGTAATTTTAAAAAAGAACGAGAAATGCTAAATCCGGCATTAGAATATTTAGACTATTTTAATTGCCGAGATCAATGTACTGGGTAGTTCGGAAAGTTCGTGCCGATTTTGAAGGAAAATTGAAACGCAGAAGATTTATAAAATTTTAATATACATCTATCGAATATTAAATCGGCACGAACTAAACTTCGAGAGAGAGAGAGAGCGGAGAGAAAAATCTGATCGTTAAACGGCCTGGGACACCTCCCGTATCGATTGTGCCAGTTATATATTGCGTTCTATAAAAGATAAACACTGGCATGATTTGATAAACCCGTTACGAACAAATTTGATTGTTCCTACGGGGGAGGAAAATCGACCGCGCGGACCGTGGTTACGTCGACGGAAGCTCGAATTTAATTCTCTCGGATGGCAGATGGAACGGGGAGGAGAGCGCGGCGAGAGTTTCGATCAGTCAATTTTTCTCTTCTTTTTTTTTTTTTTTTTGAGCCGAAACAGACGAGGAGATAGGCGAGAGAGCGGCATTCGAAATTACTCGGTCTAAAAATCCGTCGGTTTGTAAGGATTTACAAGGGAGCGGCTGAAATATGTCGCGCGCGGGAAAAACGTTTTCACGAGTCGTTGCAGGGGTGATAATAAAGCTGTTGCACAACAGCGCGTGGCGTCGCGTTTTGCACGAGGAGCACTCGGTTAGGGAGCGTTTGTTTTTTCGATCTAACAACTGCGACACGCTTTTCTCCTTTTCGCGACGTTTCCGAGGAAACAAGTTGCCAAATTTTTGTTCGTGTCAAAATTTTGGATCGCGTCAGTTTTAAGGGCTGTTCGAGAAAATATGCAAAGATAAAGTATTAAAATGAACTAAACGCAACAATTATCAACGATAATTTCCCAACTAACGCGGATTTGTACAATCAGGTCGACCGATGTTTACACCACCGCGTGACAATTTATTTCTCACAATCCTGAATCCAAGATCCCCCCGAAATGTGCTGAATAATTACTAAACCAAATCCCAGCTGCACTCTGATCACTATGCGCCCCCCTTTCTCGATTAACGACGGACTTGCGCAAACATCGATAATCGAGAATCAACACAGTCAAACGAGTAATTCGCAAAAATTAAACTCGCATAACGTCAAAACTCGCGTTTCAGACGGATCAATAATTCGTACGAAAGATACAGCGCAACCCGCTCTTCGTAATTCCGAGCCCGAGATCTCAAATAGCCGGTGTAATATGAACTAGTGAAATAAATCCCAATCCAAATCCCTTCTCGACATAAATCAAAACTAGCAACCTAAAATTGCCCAGTGTCCAATAATTACTTCAACGTAATTCATCCGTCGAACGAACGACCGATCCACAAATCTCCAAACAAATCAACTCTACCCCCCCTTCCATCCTTGGTTCTCGGTCGGACGCACAAATAACCCCTTCCTCCTCCCACCCCCTGGCGTCACGATCTCGCTTCTGCCGACCGGAAGTTCCTGTAACTCTTAACCAACCGAATCTGGCCATTAGCCGGAGCAACAGCGTCGACGGTGCGTCATCTATCAGCACTGTAAACAGGCCGATCGTTAAATATTCATCAGCCGGTCATCGATTGAGCGCCGGCCGCCGGTCGTCGAAAGACATTGGAGATGAGGCAGTAGTCTGACGTCTGATCGCCACATCATAAATGTAGGAGATAATAATAACAATAATAATAGGATATTTTACCTACGTGGTTTTGAATAAAGATAAATCGGCGTTGAAACAATAGTCTGACGTCTGATCGCCACTTTATAAATATAGGAGATGATAATAATAGGATATTTTACCTATGTGGTTTTGAATAAAGATGAATCGGTGTTGAAGCAATAGTCTGATCGCCATTTCATAAGTGTAGGAGATAACAACAATAATAATAGTAGTAATAATAATAATAATAATGATAATGTTAATGATGGTGGTGATGATGATAATAATAATAGGAAATTTTAACTATGTGGTTTTAAATATAATAAAGATAAATCGGTGTTGAAACAATAGTCTGATCGCCATTTCATAAATGTAGGAGATAACAACAATAATAATAGTAGTAATAATAATAATAATAATGATAATGTTAATGATGGTGATGATGATAATAATAATAATAGGAAATTTTAACTATGTGGTTTTAAATAAAGATAAATCGGCGATGAAGCAACAGTCTGATCGCCATTTCATAAATGTAGGAGATAACAATAATAATAATAGTAGTAATAATAATAATAATAATAATAATAATAATAATGTTAATGATGATGATGATGATGATAATAATAATAGGAAATTTTAACTATGTGGGTTTAAATATAATAAAGATAAATCGGTGTTGAAACAATAGTCTGATCGCCATTTTATAAATGTAGGAGATAACAACAATAATAATAGTAGTAATAATAATAATAATAATGATAATGTTAATGAGGGTGAGGATGATGATAATAATAATAGGAAATTTTAACTATGTGGGTTTAAATATAATAAAGATAAATCGGTGTTGAAACAATAGTCTGATCGCTATTTCATAAATGTAGGAGATAACAACAATAATAATAGTAGTAATAGTAGTAATAATAATAATAATAATAATAATGTTAATGATGGTGATGATGATAATAATAATAATAGGAAATTTTAACTATGTGGTTTTAAATAATGAAGCAACAGTCTGATCGCCATTTCATAAATGTAGGATATAACAACAACAACAACAACAACAATAATAATAACTTTATAATATTTTAACTACGTGGTTTTAAATAAAGATGAACAAAGTTTGTTAAAAAATAGGAATTAACAGATAAAAAGCCTGAATATGATGACAGAAGCTATCTCGCTAAAAAGAAGATATCTCGCTAAATCTGTGCGCTCTCACAACTCGCCACTCGCTAGAACACCCTCGGTGTCTTTACACTCGAATGTCTCGATACTCTCTTTAACAAATTGTTGGATCCGTACACTTTCTCTTTCTCGCACAAACACAATCATAACTCCAACATTTTAAGTCCTAAAACGCCTTCGCTAAAACGATCGCAAGGATCACATTGGCCAACAACTGCAAGCGACGATTGCACACAGGAGGAAGTTTCGATCCAAGTTTCCCCATCTCGTGCGACGCGACGCGTTGCCAATTTCAGCCGGGTTAAGGATTCTCTGATTGGAGAATCTTTACTGCGTTCGATACGACCTATTCATTTTTGTAGCTGCACGCGGCTTCCTCGTCGCATTTTGGAATTTACGTCGCGATTTATGTCACGGTCGCATCGGCAAGGCAACGCAACGGAACGAACGTGCGCGAAGTATTTGGCGAAAGTAAATTCTCACTCGGAGATTGTACGTTTAAGAAATAATTTGTAACTTCCGTATACGTCAAAGACGAGACAGTTGTGTCTCATTGTAGTGTCGTAATGAAATTTCAAAACTTCCTCTCTGGTAACTCTGCCAAAGTAGGCAGATCTCAATTGCAAGCAACGTTCACTTTGCGTTCATAATGCTCGAGCATCGTCACTTAACGCAACACATGGGATACGCATAAAAAACAGCCGCTGATTCTCACATTCTGAACCCAAAGTAGCGTTTAGAATTCGATCGACAGAAATATACGGGAGAAAGGAATAAGAATGGAAAGCGAAAGAGACGACGTTTTAATGGAGAAAGACAGGGAGAGAGAGAAGGTCCGGGGGAAAATGGGAGGCAATAATCTCTCGGTCCCGATTGCCGATTCGAGACACGGCGCGGCGATCGAACGCCACTTCCAACGGTAAATCCGATTCGTCGGCTGTTCTGTCCGCAGCGGTGGCGGCGGATCATAAATAAACGCTTGCCAAGGACCGATACCTCCGTGTCGGTTCGTCATCCGTGCGAGTCATCCACGTGTGTACACGGTTTGACGTCCCTTGGAAAAAAAGGAAGAGCGCAACAGAAATGCTCGTCACGTCGTCGGCCGTCTACCCTGCGCGTAGGTTGTTTCAAAAAATCGCAACTCGAGTCAACGTGGTTTCAGAGCGCGCATTTTTGTCGATTCGTCGTCGTTGTTTTGCCCGACACCTCCGCGGCTGGACGACAAAGTGTTGCGCAAACAGCGTTACGCGATCAGAGGCGGCGGAGAAGCAAAGTAAATAACAACGTTGCAAACGCTATTGTTTAAATTTGCCTTCGGCGTCGATGTTTGAGATTATTCGTTTTTTCACCCCCTTGGTGGGCAAATCGAGTCAAATTAACGAGACTGGAAACTGCACTTTGCGATGGGGAATTTAGTGGCGTACGTAACGAAATTGAGAAATTGACAAGACAACTTTCTGAAAGGGCTCGTGCAACGATGTTGCTTTTACTTGTTGTTGTATAATACACTCGACGTTCCATTTCGTTTGACTCTTTTTTAATCGCAACCGTTCGAATTCGACGAGCGATATCGATTTGTCAGACGAGCGTCACGGCTTTGCGGGTTTATGGGTCGCTATAGATCGCTATAGATGATGTAGGATTGATTAGTGGTTGTGGGTTGCGGTTTGATACCGAATATGCCGAGCATTTTTCGACTCGGCAAGGGCTGAAAGGTCTTGAACGCGCGTATGGATTGCGGTTGTAGATCGTGGATAATAGAACTGATTGGTAGAGTAGATCGTGGTTTGATAGTCGATGCAAGACTCGGATTAATTCGATTCAAGCGCGAGTTCATCAAGTTTTAGACACAATGTGATTAATAATACAATACCTCGACGTTATCGCGGCCACGCCGTTCACCAGAGACCAGTATCTCGCTAGAATTTTGGGAATTAATGCGACTCCCGCATACAGAAACAACATTGATACAACGTTCATCCTCCGATGAACGGCCACGAGAGAAAACGAGGGGAAACAAGGTCGTCTTAAGGCATTAATTTTAACAAGTGAACTGTAATTGTGCGCGAGGCTCCTTGTTTGTCGAACCATCGCCGACGTGAATTGCACGTGCGCTATAATTAAACGCATTCAGTCGTGAGTTTCAGCCAGGGAATTTGCATTATTAATGGCAGACCAATATTCTGTGCCGGCAGTTACCGCGGAAAGCAGTTTTGTATTGTGCGAAACACCCCCGTGTTCTGACTTTTCGTCGCGAGAATTATTAATAAGGGGAGTGAAATATTTGGTTTCAATTACTCATTATGCGGTTTACTTACTTCTTGTTGGCATTCCTTCTACTATGTTGGCATTCTTATTTCGAGCGCACGTTACTGTTATTGCGTTTCTCCACTCGAAATTGCCCCTCCAATTGCGGGCGAAATTTTTTTTAATCTTCGTCGATATTTTTAATCTTTCGTTCGTTTCGCTCATCATGTTTTATCTCTGTGTCTTTCAATTGGATTTTTGTCACTGTTTTTTTTTCTTTTTCATTTCTTCGGTTCGGAGTTATTTTAACAGCGACAGATGGAATTTTGTACCATTGCTGATATTCGATCCGTCCCACTTTACCCTCCCATTCATTACATTTCCTTTTCAAGTTCCATCTCGCCTCTCTCGTTTTTCCATTTTCGCCGGATATAATAATTTCTTTTTTTTCTTTTTTCCCGGAAAAATTTTTATTCGTGTAATGCTCTTGACACTTTTGATATTTGATCATTTTTCGCGTCTGTCGTCTGACAAATTGTCAGCCGAATGAATTATAAATGTATTTATTTTCGAGGAAATTGGTCCGAAGTTTTGGCGAGTCACTGTGTCGACGAATACTCTCGCGGAAAATTGAAAAAAAAAACAGCTAAGGAAGTAGTACAGCCTTACACATGGTCAGACGTTCACACAAACTTACAATCGATCGTGACATATTTAATTTTTAACACATTTTCGATCACTCAAAAAATTATTAAATTACGAAACTACTAACTTAATTACTTAATTATTAAACTATTTTTTTTACAAAACCTAAACGTTCTATCAAATTTGCTTTACGTAATAAATTTTATATCGAGAGCACGTATTTTACTGCTTCGCAAAGAATTCCATCAATTGCTTATTTAAGTGGATCATACGTCATTGCAAAAAAACTGAACCAGAACCAAGGACAGATATGCAGCATAAAATAAAGCATCTGACAAACCAAAACAAACCACACAAAAGACGCAATTAATTTCCTCAAAATGACAAACACGTACGATAAAACACGCCAGTTTCATTCCCCGTCGCTAACGATCTTGGTGCTCGACGTAAAACACGTACAAACAGCAAACATCCGACAAAATATAATTAACAGACGTCCAATCAAATAAAGTTCAATCCCAAAGAAATCGCACGATGTCCCCGCAATCCTTTACTCCCTTTCCAAAGCTCTTGTCGTGCAAAAAAGAACCAGCCAACCGTTCGAAGAAAAATACAAAAACAAAAGAAACTCATAGCCGCGAAATTCAATCTCATTAAAGCGAGAGAGCCGAGAGACCGAGGGAATCCGTGATCGAACGATGTTTGGAAATGTTTGAAATCCACGCTACGCTCGAGATAACTACGCCGCGATTTCGGGGCCGCGTTTGCGAACCCGCTGATAAAATATTCGGGGTTAATTGATCGGGAATCGAGGTCAGGCGGAAGCACGTGCTAAAGTGACTAAATATGCCGGCAACTTCTGGCCTGCCTGACCTCAACGCTGCGCCCCCAAGACTGCCAGCAGACTTCTTTCTTCGTTTTTATTTCGTCTATGTGAACTATCGTTTACGGGCACACGTTTTCTAGTTCCATCGATATCCACCGGTTTGTCGTCAAACGGTGGAAAACCTGGCTTCCGCTTCGTCGATAAATAACAACAACGAGATTCGCGGGGCACGTTGTCTAGTTCGAACGGGAACTTCGGGCTGATAGTTCGAATTAATTTTCAGGAAGTTTGACACCGTTTGCCGTTCGTGCTTTAACGGAAGCCGCTTTAAAGCCCAAGCTCGACGCACCTCGTCACGTTATTTCCGCGATAATCAATTTTCAACTTGCTACGTGATTGTTGGTATTGTTTTTGCCATCGAGCGACTGTACACACTCACGGGGACGCGATCGATGCCGATAATGTTTGCAAAGTCGTTCGAACACGTTGATGAAATTTGGAGACGCTCATTTGGATTTAAACAACTGGAATGTTCTTCCATCGTTTCATGAATGTTTGTTTTGTTGAAAAGGAGCGAATACCCAGCTGATTTAAAGGGTTGCAATTTTATCTGAATCTATAATAATTTAATAATTTATACTTTATCTAAATTTATCTAAAGTTGCTCAGTTATAAGCGAGTGTATAATAATTTAGAAATTGTAAATAAAGATTGTGAATAAAGATTAGTTTCTTAAGATGTCTGATCATATGCAAAGTTATACTACTTACTTGAGTCTTTCTCTTCCTTAAACTCTTTTTCAGAGCTTATTGTTTATTGTTATACACTTGGTTACGTTGTTATATACTGGATTAACTAGAATTTGCAATAATTGTGTCTTTAATACGTAATAATTGGTCGCAAACCTTGGAATTGAATGAATTGATGAAAGTAAAATTTGTTCCTAGAGAACTAAACACGTAATGGAGTTGAAAGATCGATGAAAAGCGAAGGTTGATTGATTTTTCGATCAAGCAGATTGAATTGACTGATCAATTTCTAAAATGTATTAAATTTCTATCTGTTCTCTTCGTGCTTTCTTTATTTTTGCATTTTTTGTTGGTAAATGGAACATAATGTACAAAGAAGTCTCCCTGGTACGAGCTAGAATTTCTAAATTCGTGAATTTCGTTTCTCAAATTCCGCGAACGGACCTTTGTCCTCGATATAAAAGGTTCTAAGCGGACGCTTCGCCGGAGGAGGGGAGAAAAAAGGGAAACGTACTTTGCACAAACCTCTTTACGCATCAACACCGGTATAAACGTCGAGTTTCACGACAAATTTCATTTTCCACAGGGGGGAGGGAAAACACGGTTTCGAGTTAATTAAAGAATTTCCACCGAACAACGGGCAGAAATTACGCTTCGTTCCGGCGTTTAACGCACGTAACCGTAAATCCCGCCATAGATATGCTAAACACCGCGCCCATTAAACTTCACGACGATCGTAAAACGGTATTTGACTTTACCACAACTTGCGTAAATCTTGCACAGAAATTTCAACCATAGTCTTGGAAGCTTCGTTCGCGATTCAGGAAATTTCAAATTTCAAGACGATGGTAGAGATCCTTTCGCTTTCTTTTCGAACGATAATTCGCAAAAATATTTTACACGCTACGTGAAACAATTTGAAATTTTATTAATACCGAATTGTATCGATATTTTCAAATATTCTCTTGCATGTGAAATCGCGAAGCTTGCATTATCAAAAATTAAAAATTGAAAAGGATTTTTAGGAACATGATTACGAATATCATTCGAATATTACATCTCTGAAGAAGAAGAATGCGAAAAGATCGAACGCAATAAAAATCTCACCGACCTCTAAAATCATCAATCAATTTGGATCGCGACCTTCCTTCCTAGATCCTCGTTAAAAACTCGGCGTAATTTACGATCGTGCCGGACAAGAACGGACGAGAGCGACCAAGGAAACGAACGTCACGGTTTCACCTGGATTTTCCCTCGTGAAACGGCCAGTTTCAGCAGAACGAAACGAAGATTTCACGCGAGACGCAACGAGATTTCCCTTCGTCGCGTTCCTGGTTACGCTCGGCGCAAGTTAACGATGGCACGGACGAGTGTTTCGTCCCTTTTGCGACATGTGTGGGCCAGAATGTAGGTGGTGTAACGCGGAGGAGCTACGTGAGACAAGATATACGATATCGGGTATCATTAGCGTCGACGGTATTCGAGTCTCCACGTCGGACGAATTAATTCGTTGCATTTTCTGGCACCGCCAGATGATCGCTGGCGGGGATTTTCCACGTCGGTTGACGATTAGTGACGCTCGCGACGATCCTGCGATACACGTGCACGCGTCGAGGGAGGCTCCTAATGAAACAGACATCGACTTGGGGACGGCAGAGTTCCGAAAGCTTCGTCGTGGGTGTATCGAAATTTGCCTCTGATTAAACTGTTAACGCGGATGCTCACGGGCATCACGTGATCCGTCAGAGGTGTAATTTGCGGTGGATCTTGCCCTGAAATAAAACTTGGGCACTGCCAAATGTGCAACGCAGCATGCGCGACGTGATCTGGGAGATAATTGATCTACCGAGAAGGGGGAACAATCTTTTGTTCATTTTTGAACTCTTTCTAATCGCTGAAATAAAAGCTCGCTGTTTGGATGCGTCAAAAAGGGGAATTTGTCGATCTTCGTCAACGTTGGAAACATTTAATTCTCGATTAGCATGGTTGGGTTGTTGTAGGATCTTCAAATTAAGTAAGAAGATATAACTCAAATTATTTTATTACAGTTATCTGTTGATAAGTCTTTTCGATCATGTAATGAAGTTAAGAAATTGATAAAAACTAGAAAGAACGCACACGACGATGTACTACTTCGTGTACGCGAAGAAGCGAGCTTTGTTCAACACGTACAAAGATCTGGAGGATATAAAAAAATTTACACGATCACGTAATAAAATTGACAAGTTGATAAAAAATTTGATTTCCACGTAACAATTTCCACGTAACGACTAGACTGCGTTTGTGAGAAATTCAAAGATGCAACGATTGATAGAGAGAACAATTTTCTATTTAGCTTCCCTCTTCCGAGTTTCACTCGCAGGAGTACGAATTCGCGCGAAAATTCACAGTCTAGCGCATCCGCAGTGCACACACGAAGAAACAAATCTTGTCCGGCGGATACAGGGGAATTTGCAGAGTCAATTAAAGCCCGGGGACTCTGGAAATTCCGATGAACTAAATTCCGAAACCGAGCTTCGCGCGGAACAATCCAAATGTCAAAGCGACTAGTTCGTCAGCTGGATTTCGTTAATACCGAACTCTCGTCCAGATTTTCATTCCACGCGGTTAATTAACCGTAGAATTAAATGTTTCGTTTTTGCACGACCGCGGCCGTACCGCCGGAGAGCTGTCTAAGACAGCAGACCGTAGCCGACCGCTTACAGACATTTACACCGAAATCACGGCTCCCGATTCCCAGACCAATTTAATCCAGCCGCCAGTCAGAGAATAGAGTCCCTGCCACAGAGAAGCAAGTGCCTCGAAATCGTCAGCGTGGAACCGCGCGTCGCGATATTACGAATACCCTCTTTCGGCCACCTCCATTTCATTATCACCGTCGCAATAAGAGGCTCGCTAGTTGCGCAAGAACCGGAAACCGGGCGGGTACACACCGAAGACGCTTACGGCCGACACAGCCTGCGTTGAACTGTCACCCTAACGCTCGACTCTACTCCACTTTTATTTCCTTCTCCCCTTTCGTTTTCCCTTTTCTCCTTTATTTGTCTCTTGTTGGTTAAATTGGATATTACGATAGTTTGCCTCGTTTTTTCATTTGTAATATTCCGCCTTCTTGCGGAAGATTCTCGCCCTGACAGACCAATTTTGAAAGCGATTCTTCGTTGCTCGACGCTTTCAATTTCTAATCGCTCGCTCGTTATTTGAAATTATCGCGCTGGACGTTGTTGGCTTTTCTCTGCTGCCAAGATTCTTCGCATTCTTGGTCCGGGGTTTGCATTCTTGCGTTCTGTATTACTACGATCCGCGTGCCTACGCTTCGCACCGCGACGCAGTTTCTGTCCCTTCCTGTTGTTGCGCTCCGAGTACTCGACAGCTTCGAATTCCTGCGTTTTGTAGCGGGATGCTTGGCATTTCTACGTCTTGTATCGCCACGCTTCGTGCTTCGATCTTTCACTTTGCACGCTGCTGCACTTTGTACTTTTTACGTTTCACGCTTGTTGCCACGGCCTGTGGTTACACAGCTTCGAATTCCTACGATTTGTGTCGAAACGTTCTGCAGTTACACGGTTTGTATTGTTGCGTCCCACTTTTATGTTTTGTATCGCTACGCCTCGCTGCGCATTTCTATTTTATCACTAAAAGCGATTTTAGCTCTTTAGGTGCAACGCTAGTGCAACGAAAATTAGCGATTGGTTGATTTGGGTCACGTGAGGGGGCGTGGTCTACGTAGACCTCGAGTAGGAGTGGCGTTGTCTGGTACTGAGCGATTTTATGGCAAAAAAGTCGTCTTCATTTCCTAGTCGGAACAGTTGCTTCTGGGCCTTTCGTACTGTCGTGCAGTTTTTTCCTTTTTACTTGCCACATTATTTCATTTCAGTTTCGCACACTCGGCGACGTTTCTCGTTCAAACGTTTCACATTTCTGTCGGTTGTTTCGCCAGAAATCTCAAGAAAAGAGCATTCTTTCGCGGCAGACTGGTCATCGGTCGGTTTTCCAATTACCGGCACTCGTGCGGGAAATTTCGTTTTCGTTGTGAAATACGAGGCGCGGACGTCAACCGGCGGGAACCGCGTGTCCGTCTCCTGTCAACCGTCATCGACGCCAACGACAACTTCGTCGTCGTGTGTTCCTGTTATGCAATCGAGTCGAATCAGCGGTGTGTGAAAGCGCGGGCGTTGCTCTGCCGCCCCGGCCGGCAATAAAACACGCCGCGTAGACAGACGTCCACGTCTCCATTCTCCTCTACAATTCGTAATATCTATAATTCTGCCTCGCAACTGCATCGTTCCAATGCTTTGCGGCCGCAAAGTCGAGTAACCCAAGTCGTGTCCCAGCAATGCCGAGCCAAACGCGCTTCGAAGCTTGGTTCGAGATTTTCAAATTAACCGCGACGTTTAATTAGCAATGAAATCAAGTCAATTGCTTCCGAGGTCTCTGTAAATTTTTTTCTGTGAGTTTGATCTTTGGCGAAGATTTTTCTGAAATTATGCAAGGTGGTTTTATACGAATTAGCAAATATCTAGGTATTATGTTTATTTGTTTCAACTCGACTACTCTTTTGTAGTAATTTTGTAAATGTTGGTGCGTTAATATTTGCTGAGAAATACTTTCGGTCCAATTTTCAATTTCAAAGAGAACGTTTCGAAGAAGATTCAGGGTCTGATAAACTATTAAATAAATCTACACGTCGATGAAAAAAGTTGTTCATATTTTTTTTTTTCATATTCTTAGGACGAGAATGTTTCACCGCGATTTGTCAACATTTTGGGACAAAGAAAGTAGCCGTTCTTTTTTTTTATTTTGAGACTCTTTTCAGCTTGCCAGGTGCGCGCTTTTCTCTCCGTCACGTCGAAGATGTGGTTTCGAAAATTCTCGAGGTATTTCCTTATTCGATCAACGGTGCCGGTTTCTCGAGGTTTTCCTTTGGTCAACCTCGAAAGGCTTCAAAGCTCCAAAATCTACTGAATTTTCCTCCCCAAAAGACAAAGTTATTACTGTTCAGTTTCTTCAGTTCACAAATCGTCACGGATATTTCGCTACATGTTATCTTTAACAATGCATTTTACACAATACGTGGAAGTGAATGCACGGAAGTGAATTGAAAATTCAGACACAACGTGGAAGGATAAGTTTCAATTAATTAACAGTAAACTTTGACCGATCGAAAAGACTTTTGACTCGATTTTGGAGAAATCACGAGCTTCCTTCTTCGACGCGTTAAGAGTGTATTACAGATTCGAGGATTTTTCGATTCGTAAATTTCTCACCTTATGGAAAGAAAGTAACACGAGAAACAAAAGTAGTGTTCCTCTGTTTTACTTTACTTCTACACACCATATCTACTTTGTTTTGCTTTGCTCGGCTCGGCTCTGCTTGGCTCAGCCCGGTTCAATTCGGCTTAACTCGGTTCTCCTTTGCTTGCGTTCTATTCTGCTTTACTTTATCTCCCTTATCGCTTCGCTCTTTTTTTTCTTTCACTTCGCCTTATCCCGTTCCGTTTTGCTCCGCGCGCGTGATTCCCCTCTCCTTCGTGTCGCTTTGTTTCGCCTCTCTTTCGAATTCCCCCGACTACTATCGATAATACGCAAGGGAGAAAAATTCGAAATTCGAAATTATCTCGGACACTCGTCTGATCGTTCTTCGCCTTGTTACCTTCTCCTAAGAATTCACCGTTGTTTCTTCGCTCGGAAGTATCGAGGGGCTGACCAATATTTATGCAAATTTTATCGCCACACGCGGAAAGTAAGCAGAGCGATGAATTTTTAACTACGCGCACACGTACGAAGCGATGTTTTCACTGAGAGTGCCCAGGGATATTTAAAATTTGAAAGAAACGTAACTCTGGTGTAAAACCCGTGCTGTTTCTTTCCACAAAAGAGACAGATTTATCGTGCCGGGGAGTGATATAAATTTTAAAAAACAAATCATTTACTTTTACGTCCTGGATATCGCGCGGCATTAATTGCTTTGACAAATTTACCGATGTTAATACCCAGGTAATTCCTAATTCACAATGTCGCGTTCTAAACGGTGTAAAGTATCGTCAAACATTCGCACGTTTCGCATATTCTCGTTGCAACGCGTGAAATTGCAACGGGTTTCGTGTATTTTTAACATCCTTGGCGCGTGATTTTTCGTCGTAACGCGCGAATGCATACGAAATGCGCGCATGCGCGGGGGCAGTAATTTTGTCGAAAATCCCGCGGGACGCTTAAAATTTGAAGAAACGCGCGGCGCAGAGAGCGCGTCAACCGTCGCGTCGAATATTTAACTCGCGCACACTTCGAATACTTACGACGGAACGCAAATAACGTCCGCGCGTTACAACGCAATTATAACGCTGCTAATCAACACTGGCGATTAATAACAACGAGCGTGATCATAGACGCGAATTTTCCACGCGCGGCACGTCAAATATTAAACCGATTACGCGAATCGAGCAAATAATCAAACAACGCGATCCCGTAACAACGACGATAAACTGAAATAAAACCGCGGCCGTCCGACCGAACGTTGGTCTGCACTACTGAAATTCTCTTTGCGCTGAAACTAACGTTAAATACAGTCATTTTCGTGCGATCCTTTGAATATATATTTCGTACAAAGTAACTTTAGCTTCTTCTTTTTCTCCTTCTTTTTTTTTTTTTAGGGGCGAAGTCAAATTAATATTTTTTAAAACTAAAAAAAAGGTTTTTACAGGAAAGTCGACTGCGAAGCAACTTTGGCGGAATATGTTTGATATTTGCAATTAAAACGCGAGTTCAGTTTTGCAACGGTGATCGTGAATCTCTGATGGAGGTTTTTTCCTTTCTTTTTTTGCAAACTGAAGCGCCTCTTCGTTGCCTCGTGTCCTTTAGCTTTTTTGCGTGTCGCTCGCAGCGAATTACCGCAACGATTCGCGCAACCTGACTCTTCCGCGCGCGAAACTGGGTCACGAACGAATGATTAAGTGCTCGAGTTTAATAGGCGAACGATAAATGATCGAACGAATTTGCCTAATTTATTTTTATTTTCCCGCGTGTAATTTCGAAGTTTCGCGGAAAGAAAGCGACAAATTAGATTCGAAGTCTGTAGTTTCGTAATGCTGTTGATATTTTTCTTTTTATTAAACTCGCGATTTAATGTCAAGTGATTTATTGCCTTGGTACAAAATAAAGTAAAATAAAGTAAAATTCTGTGTGTCCTTATTAAAACTCAATTTTCTGTTTCTCATGGTATTTTCGAGAATTTAATTTTATTATAACTGAAAAAGAGAGTTAATTCTTAATTTGTATATATCGAAAACGTGCACTCTTCCGAGTAATAAACAACGTTGAAAGATATTTTGTTTTAAGTTTAAGGAAAATATTTTATTTCATGGACAAATGAAGAATAAATTCGACAACATGTACGATCAATGTGTCTGCCATTTACTCGTTTCACTATGAAATTAAAAAAGTGTTACATCGAGTGCAATTTCGATTGAATTTTTCCCTAAAAACTGTTCCTCTTACTTAAACTTACTTTCCTGCGTTTCAAACTACTCTAAATCAACGATCGCTTCCGTTTCTTTACACTGCAAGCACCTGGAAGCAGTGTCACAGAGTTTCCTGTTTCACCGAGATAATTCCCGATTCACGGAGATATCGTTTTAATATTCCATTACAGGATCGTGGGGAAATATTTGCCTTTCATAAAAATCCTGCGCGCGAATCCTCGCCGGGGCAAATAAATTACGGATGTTTTCGATAAAAATTAGTCGTCGGGGTCCCGTCAATATTTGCGGCTGGCCGTCTCGCGATTTAAATCACAACTTGACACTCGATATCGGCGCAAACTGTGCAACTCGACGATAAAACGACGATCAAGATGCTGGCATATCGCGAAATTTCCTCGCCGCCGTTCGCCCAGTTCTTACGCCAACTTGTCAAATGCACAGACGGTAAAAAAGGTTACTTCTGCCACTCCTACTCCTCCGGAGGTGGCTGTTATACGTTGTCGAAAGCGTTATGCGAATTTGTTCACTGCGACATTGATCCACGTGCTGTCGTCTTCAGGTTAAACATACGCCACTTCTTTATTTTCTTATTTTTCCTTATTTCCTCCTTTCTCTTTCTTTTTTTAGTTTCACGCACTTTTAGTATAATCTTTGACATAATAGCGATATTGTTCAATATTTAGACATTGAACAGATAGTAAAAATCGTTCGATAAAATCGCTCAGTACTAGACAACGCCACTCCTACTCGAGGTCTAGCCCACGCCCCCTCGCGAGTCACGTGACCCAAATCAACCAATCGCTAATTTTCGTTGCATCAGCGTTGCACCTGAGGAGGCCCGATTTTCTGAGTTATTCCCGCTAAAATCACTTTCAGTGATAAAATACATACGTTTTCGTTGATCAAGAAAAACAAGACCTTTTCCCTTTTGTCAGTCATGATTAGAGATTCAATGAAAATACCGATGTGTACATAGTTTTGAAGAAAAATTGTACACCTATGTATATCTGATCGCGCAGAACACATATTTTGTTTTTCTAAAATTACAAATTTACATGCAAATTACTGTCTGATGGTTTTTGCTATAATAACACGAGAACCATATTGCACCGATCTTTCTGTCCACCGTTTAATCTGAAACTTTGCCAATCTTTTCTCAAATTACGCTCACCAATTAGTCACTTTATTCATGCCGTAACATCGACCTTCCTTTATCAATGAAATATACAAGTTAGTAACAACCGATGGTTAAGAAGGGCGAGGAACCACTCACTATCGATCAGTCCGTTGCAATTTATCGCAAACAGAATAAGCCTTTCCAGCTTTCGTCGTCGTTGTGTTTCGAAGTGTTGTATACACGTAACGCCATATTCCATCGCGAGTGAAATTCCAAGGTAATAAGGGAAATAAGCCGGAAAACGGGCAATTCCCCACGGACGAGTTAAATACCCTCAAAGAAATTTCACCGTGGCAAATAATTTGCCTCGATTCGGCCGACTTAACAGTCCTCTTGCGGACTCTCAGCGGTTTCTGCGAATTGTTGCCAGCGAACGTTAGCTCCCTCGGCATAATTTCCATTATTTTTGCGATTACCCGCTGCTTTTTAAGAGTATTACGCGTAATCTTTCGGGGGCTCCGGTGGTTTCTGCTCTTCGAGCTTCTTTAATTGTTACTTGATGGTTAGCGCTGGTAATACCGAGCGTAAAAACCATTGCGGCAATCGTGACAATCAACGATGATGATTCGCGCGATACAAAGTATTTTTTTCGATCGAGTATTTTCATCTCTCATTTTAACCCATAAATATTTAATTTTTATAAAATATTACAATGGAAGGGCAATGAGAAATTTTTTTCTATTATTTTTTTATTGTACAATCATAGTATTATCTACCATTATAAGATTACTTAAAATCTTTTTTTCGATGATATTCATCGTTGTTTTCTTTATTTATTTAACAAGCAATGAATGTTAGTCTTGCGAAGACTATAGAAAATCAAATTTTCTTTTAATCGTTAAATAAAATAAAAACAAGACGCCTAGAAGAGATCAGCTCAATCTGCGATACCATTAGTTTTATTTTCAATTTAAAATATTTATATATAGAAATTTCCATTGGCGATCACCGTGACACTGTGTCAACTATGAAAATTGCAAACAAAGTGAAACGTATAGTTAGAGTTTACAATGATATTCGAGTCTTGAGTACGAAATGGTAATCTTGTTGCATCCGATTCTCGAATTCGGATAAATTATTTAATCGACGGCGCATTTGGGTATACCAATTTCATTCGGTAGAAGGTATCGATTGAAAGTAAAATTAAAACGTTATCTAAACCCGCATAAACTAGATCTAGAAATTTTACGGCAAAATGAATGGACACGTGGCCGATAAATGCGAAGCGTTTCATGGATTTCTAAACAAATTTCATCAGCAAAGTGCATTCTATTGACGAGAACAGAACGGAAATGTCACATAAAATATAAATAGGTCGAATCGCGCGAGTGAAATGATAGTTTCTACCGATATTGCTGCCGATATTAAACCGTATGTATCGTTTACTGCAAAATTCACAGAAACCACAATGGATATTGAACTTGTTCCGCCGGAAATTGCACAAAACCGCCTTATTCTACCCAGTATTCCGACAATTAAACTAATCGATTACTAATCTCGATCCGTTGCAAACTGTTCTACAATTAATTTCAGTCAGTCCGTGGTCGAAGAAATGTTTAAAGTTTCCAAAGAACCCCTCAAACTGAACTAAGCGCGCAAAATAGTTAGCATTTAAATTACTGATAACTCTAGCTCTTGGTAGCTCGATTACCAATTTTCATTCGTTTTTATTAGTAATTTTACTAATTTTAATTATTCCACGTGAAAGAATTTAATTTTATTTTAAGATTCTATTTTAAAAATCACAAAAATAATTCGAACTAAAATCAAACTGTTCCGTTTGCTTTTAGCGTTCGAATGATCGAGTTCAACGGATCAATTTCTAATTTTCCATTCGTTTCAAAGTAATTGTAGCAACGTTTAAATTATTTTGAAAACTTCTAAAATTCACAAGAACAGCTCGAGTGCTGTAATAATTGTTGTTACTATCCAAACTAAGTATATTTAACCCTTTGAGCGCTGATAGAAATTTAATATCCAATAAGTTACTTTTCGATATATTTACTATGCAATACATTCTAATACGTTATTCTGTTTGATATTCTCTGATAAGTAAATTAATTATTAAATTATTCTTGGATTATTCACGCAACATTCTGGCACGGATTAGATCCCGTTCAAAGGCTTCATTTCGAGATACTTTAATTATTATATACTATAAATATAGAGCGTATATTATTATATTATTATATTTATATTAATACTATAAATATTGTAGCGTAGTTTCGAAATTATAATATAATATTTATATATATTATTTATTATATAATATTTGAAACGATTGTAGCATAGTTTCGAAATTATAATATGATATTTATATATATTATTTATTATATATATAATATTTATATAATATTTGAAACGATTGTAGCATAGTTTCGAAATTATAATATAATATATTTATATAGAATTTATATAAATATTATATTATAATTTCGAAACTATGCTACAATCGTTTCAAAACCTACACGAAGAACAGTTCGAAGTGAAACAATTTCTACTTTATTTATTGTCAGGATTCAACAACAGAGCAATTTCTATCCGTTTCGAAAGCGTCTTACCATCGAGCAGACCTCCGAAGAACACTCGGTCGAACGCTATTCGAAGAGAGAAAGATCGAAAGGCCGCACATATATACCGGGCGTATAAAAAATTCATCACGCTCGAGTGGATCTCGTGGGCGACGGAATATCACGAGCGAACTTCCCTGACACTTTGTTAAGTTGGTGGATATCGAATTTTACGGTTCCACGGGAAACGGCTGGACAGAAGTCGTTCCTGCCGGCGAAAAATCGTCCACCGCGGGAAAATTGAAATCTTAATTCTTAATACGTCCACCGGCGAGACTCGTCTCGATCATTTCACCGAAAATAAAGAGAAGGGTATTTTCTTCTCGCAATTTTTCCCGACTGCGGTTCCCTTCTTTCTTTTCACGAAACTTCGTGCCGCGAAATTCGTCGCGATTTACACTTTGGATTCATCAAAGTCTGGCAAATTTAAATTTTAAACTTTCGAAATTTAGAACTAAAACTTTCACAGTTTGAATCTCCTTTTTTTTCGACACGTTTCCTATTTCAATAACATTTTAAAACGAGCCTTTTCAAAAAACAAAAATTGCCAAGTTAAATTGCACGATTCAAAACTCAAGCTGCTAAAAATAACCTCTTATTTTTCCCACTTGGTGATCAGCGAGTGAACTTTTACAGTGCGAAGCGACAAAGCAAGATCAATGGACAAAGGAATCTTGTATCATTCGGTCGACGCGTCGCGCGAATCCTCCCGCGAAAAAACTCGAAACGAACCGAAAAGTTGGCGAATTAAAGGGAAACAGCGGCGTCTATGGCTCTCCTCTGTGCGTTGCAACG
The DNA here is from genome assembly GCA_030673865.1 of Melipona bicolor. Lineage (NCBI taxonomy): Eukaryota > Metazoa > Arthropoda > Insecta > Hymenoptera > Apidae > Melipona > Melipona bicolor. Next base: position 3,461,298 of record JAHYIQ010000015.1, on the reverse strand, counting down.
TTCTGGTCGGATACGGGCGGTTCGGAGGCATGTTTCGAAATATTGAAATTGATCCAATTTTCGGGACACGGGGAACGACTTTTCGCGAGCGGGAAATAGAGACGCGGTGTGCAACCGGCTGAATCGATTCGTTCCCGCCGGCTCGGGCCTCCGTTATCCCGAGGCTTTTTTCGCTTCGACAGCTTCCCAAGAAAATTTTGAACGGACCGCGTTAAAGGGAGAAAATACGATCAGCAGTTATTTAAAAATCGCTCATCTTCGGTCTCGATTCGCTGGCGAAACGCGCGATTTCCTCTTCCATCTTTGTCTCTCCCTTTTCTTCTTCTCTTTCCAACGTATAAAATTGTCGGCACGATGAAACGAAAGTGAAAATTCTCGCAAGTATTCAAAGAGTCAAGGACTGATCGAAGCCGCATCGATCGACTTCATAAACTAAAAGGGAAGCAGAGAAAGCAACGACACGTTTTTAAATTTATTTTTGGAATTTTCTCGTCATCTCGCGATTAATTAGTTTCTCCCGAGTGAAAATGTACTCGACAGATTCTAAAATTATCGTTGAAAGTAGAACGAATCTAATAAAGCAACAATTTCCATAAAAATGGTACAAAACCCTCGAGTTCTTGGAGGTTTAAAGATCCTCGAAATGGAATAACTTAGTACTAACGCGCAATTTCCTCTTCGTACCTTCTCCTATCCCCTTCATTTTCCCTTTCTCAAGTTCAGACATACGCTCAGCCAGTCATAAAATAAAGCCTTGATGTAACGCGAGCTTAGATCTAGCCGATTTCTTCGTTTCCCTCTCTCTCTTTCTTTCCCTTTCTCTTTTCTTCTTGCGCGACGTTCATCGACTATACTTCTTGCGCTTTTCATTCATGGAATTCGAGCGTCGTTGGACGAAGGCGGAAGTAATTGGTTTTGTCGCCTTTGTCGCCTTCGTTTTCGCTCGGTCGCCCTTGTTCCCAGGGAAATAACGCGAAACTGAAACAACCGAAGTCGAGAACCCGCCGCGATTGTAAATGGAGCGACGCTCCTCAAGGAACTTCATCCCCGCCAATTATAAGAGTTGCCCTCAACTTCGCGTTAGACCAACTTTCTTCCTGTAGCTCTTTTTCTTTCCTTCCTTCTTTCTTTCTTTCTTTCTCCCTCCCCCCCTTTTTTTCAAACACTGGCCGTTGTTCGTGGATTGTAACGTTACTCCTTCATTCCGTTCGTAATCGTCCTTTTTTCTCCTCCGTCTCTTCTTTAAAAGACATCCTCATTCACGAAGACACAAAGAGGGCGATTAGCTGTTTTTGTAGTAGAATTTTTACGTTGCTTTTAAAGATAGATCACCGATACAAGATACATTCTCACTTTGGCAGAGAAAGAATTAATTTTCGAGTGGAAGGAATCTTTCCGAAGGTTAGGTTTAGGTTAGGTTAGTTCAGTAAATTTTGAAACTGTATTGTAACAAATTTCGATTTTTGATAACTCGAGAAGAAACCAAAAGATTTCTTTCTCGAGAAAGACGCTTCTTGTTGTTGTAACTAAACCTACTAGACTTGGTCGCACCACCCATCCTAGCGGGGTTCCGCACACTCTGCTGCTTAACGTCGAAGATCGGTAGGACATCGACGCTAGGCGTGCAGCCACTTGCGGCTTGTGCTAGTCGAGTGTTCGAAACCAGTATTTGAGGAATCATCGTCCGCTACAAGTTTTATTATTTACACTTATTGCTACCTTGTTATTATAACTAGCTTTAATTTTTTTTTTTTTGCTATAGCTATGGGAGTTTATTTTTGTTTTATTATACGACAAGGAACGAAATTGTATAATACTTTATGTCTGAAGATGGATGACTGTCCAGCCTAGCGGATAGTTACAACAACAAACGTCTGGGGTAAGGAGTCGCTGCCATCAGCCTCACTGATGATTAGTCTAGGCAGCGACTCCGAGATGAAATGCATCAACCACTTTCTTCTCCCACTCAATATCTCAAGTCCATTCGTCCTGCCACGAAGCATCCCGAACTTAAAAACCCGACATGGTGAAAATCCAATCTAAAATCCGACCGTCACGAGAGTGAGAAGTGGAAACGTTTGCGCGATATATATACGTCCGAATCGGAGAAACAATTAATCGGATAATTGATAAACGAGGAATTATCAAGGCTCTTTTTCCTTTCGCGTCCCGTGGAGGATCAAATGATCCGCAGGTTATTAAACTGGCTGTAATTGAGGTTGAAAAGTAGACCGCCTCCGGTTCGGTCGATCCTTTTTCGTTTTCCTTGTCCATTATCGTGCCCGCGGGGATACAAAAGAAATGAGAAAGTGCGAGACGTGCAACAGTGAATCTTTCTCCGAGGACGAGAAAGTATCCCGAAAAGAGTAATAAATGCCCGCGCCTGCAGCCGTTCGCTGCTCCTTTACTGCTAGAAAATTGGACCTGAAGAACATTGGCTACGTAATTACACGTTTCTGAAAGATAGTGGGGGAGGGGAAAAAACCGAGGTCGTGGAAAACAACCGTCTAGTTGGTAACGTCACTCCCTTCTCTCTCTTTCTCGTTCTCCCTCGAGTTTCTTCGCGCGATCATCATTGTTTCTAATTTCCTCTGCTTATCGTAATGGCAACCTGACGAGACGTTACCTTCTTATCATTCTGCTCTAAGAGAATCGCTCGAATTACTCTCTATATCGCATCATTATTCGCCATTAAAATATTAAAAATATTTGTTTAAAAATAGCAAAATGGCAAAATAAAAATTTTATTTTATATAAAAATTTACAAATATAGTATTATTATTATACTCATTATGTATAAATATTATAAATATTTTTATAAAATAAATATTTGTAAATTTTATTTTATTTTAAAATATTTATAATATTTATAATATTTATACATAATGAGTATAATAATACTTTGAAACACACGTAGCATTTATTTCTGTATTAGCTCGAATATAGCTTCTTAAATGTACTTGATAATTTGTTTCAAACGTTTTGCTCGCTCGTTTCAGACCGAGTATTATGAGATTTATACAAATCATCAGAGGAGGCTTAAGAATATTCAAAAGGCATTACTTGCCAAACTATTTTTCTACAAATGTTATTCTTTATTCTACGAACGTCTATGAATAATTCATGCGTCGTTCCGGGGGGCGAGAAGAACATTTCAGGAAAGACAGAGATCGTACGAATGATTGATGGAAACGAGGCGGTGGACGGTGATTTGGAAAGGGGTCGAGGGAATCTAAACAGTCAGCCATTACAGTTGCCTCGAAATTCCAATAAATTTCCCATTCAAACGAACGAATCCGATCGTTTCTCGTCACATTTCTCGCAAACATTTCCTTCCATACTTAACCTTCCACTCCTGAAAAGTATCGTTTCAGTATCACGGTACACTCTCGCTCAAGAATCCCACATTGGTTCTTATTTTGCTTTGAAACTAAAAGAAATTGTGCAATGAAATACGCAAGTAGAACGAATATCTTTTCTCTTTTAAATTAGACTGTATCTGACTGCATTATCAGACCTAGGATATTATTAGAATTTTTATTATCATAAGTAATAAAAATTTATATAATCATAAAACGCACTATTGCATTTTCTATCAAATTAAACAGCAAGACTAGATTACTAAAATATTTAGATTTTTATTAAATACAGATATTTAGATCACTAAAATTCACGACAAAATTACTGAATTAAACATTTGCCAACAGTAAAAAGATACTCGCTATTAAATCACACTGCTATTTAATTTTTCCCGTTATTATTACTCAATTTTCTATTGAATCAAACTACTATATTTCAGACTATTGTTTAGCAGATAAAAGTGTCGGAGGAAAACAAAGGGGGAACGACGGGGATACCGGCGGCAGATAGAACGGTGCCGGATTGAATCTCATAAAATATTTATCCGTGGAAAGGTGATATAGTTTCCTGGCCGACTTTCCGTCGATCGAACGCTCCTCGTATCAGCTTCCCCGTGTCCTTATCCCTTCGACCTTATCCTTTCTCCGTCGATTCTTCTTCTTTCGCTCGGCTCCTTTTCCGGACACGTACGAGCCGTGGGGTCGGACACGCGAACCCCGTGTCGTTTACAAAGGCGCCGTACCGAGAAGGGGCCAGCAGAACACACCGTGCGTTTTTCGCGCGTGATTTCAACTGGCTCACGTAGGACAGCCGCCATCACGTATAGATGGAAGATGTGACGTTCGCGCGCTGCGAGACGGATTCGTATCAGAGTTTATGACACGGCGAACGATACGTCAGTTTTTCCACGGACAGCTCAAAGACAGTACACGATTGTTTCACCGGCGACGCGATGGTTCGCGTAATTTCGCGACACGATCCCCTCGAGAGTGATTTGTCTTCTTTTGAAGTTCCCTTGGAGTGAGAAATTGGAGATGATGGCACTCGTAGATAAGAGATACAGCGGATCAAAGAAGCGGGTTCGGCGCGTCTAGTCTTCTGGCGATATTTTCGTGAAAAATGATACGCTCGCAAAATCTGCTGCGAACCATTAACAGTTTTTGCAAAGAGCAACGTGTAATTTCCAATGACGAATTGTACAATCGCACGATTAATAAGGTATTTGATACGGAACATGAAATATATTTAATTAAAGACGGACAAATGTTTCTGATCTCCTTTTCTTGTGTCGGCGATTATATCACTTGATAACATTTCTAATATATTTGTAAAAGGATATTTTATCTGAATGCAGATTAAATACTGGAATTAGAAGGAGAGAATGAGAGGAATTGTGTGTCAATATTTTTTTGATTCTCGAATTTTTACGTTTTAGTATCTTGCGTTGTTATTGCAAAACTCGTTATTGGAAATTGCCACTGTGCACATTATTTTTGTAGGTGGCCAACTTTATTGAATTTATGGAACTTGTGGAATTTTTGCTAATATATTGTATGATGATGATAATTAATTCAATCAACGTACTACAAATAATTTACTCCGTATTATTTTTGTAAAATAATATATTCAATAACAAATGATAAAATAACTGATTTTCTCTCTTCTTCATTCTTTGATTATCAGATATTTCGGCCAACATTCATTATCATTTACATCATACCGACAATAATAGCAAACAGAAGTAAAAATTTAATTTTATACTAGACACTATTTATATTCTCCCGTATTTATTCAGAATTTAAAAACTCCATCTCTTTACGTAGTAATAATAATAACAGGAAGCAGTGACAAACTTTATTTTGCAACTTTAATTCCATGTCAAATTTTATATATTGTACTCTAAATTCAACATTTCTTGATACAATTTTCCAAGCGTGGAAGGGGAATTTTTAAAATTCCCAAAAGTGTTCGATGATACGAGAAGATGTTAAAGACCACACGAGCACCGTTACGGGGAACTTGTTTAACGCAACGGTTGCAGAAAAGAAAACGATAAAAAGAATTTTGAATCTCTTCCGAGGAAAGTTTTTACTGTTAACGTTCTTGCGTTAAACTGCCGTTAGTTTCACAGCGATGACAAAACAGCGTCATTATCCACACCTACCGGCCTTTATCGCACTTCTTTCCTCAAGATTTAGATTTGCGCTTTATAAGCGGTAATCTTCAAAAGAAACAGTGAAATGTTCATTAACTTTGCGAGGGACCAAAGAGGAGCTCTTCACCCGCTCGTTAACACACTCGCTTTAACTCGTAATACGCTTTCAAGCTATTTCAAATCGGATTAATTAAAAACTAACAAACGTTAACGCGGCGGAAAAAATCGGAATTCTATACCTTTAATCGTATAAAGAAACAAACGTGAAATAATGAAACAAACAAATAAAAACGAAATAAGTCTGAGAAATAATACGATTAATTAGATTAAGTCTATTCTCAATAAGGAATCCTTTTCTGAAATTAAAAACTGTCAATTCGTTCTTTAATTTTCGCCATGTGCGAAGACACATTTTTAATACATTTAAATATAACATTGTAACAAAAGAGTGAAAGATATTCTATAATATCAATAACTACTTCTGGTTAATAAAATCAACGTTTCTTCACAACGTAAGACTCCAAACAGACATCAATCAAACAAATGAGATTCTATTTGGAACGTCGCACGTATTCAATGACAGAGTCACGTCTAAATCATTAAAGATTCATCGTCTTTAAAATCGCCAAGCTGAATCGTCGTCGTTCCACGTTGAGTCAAAATATTCAATCCGCCTCGACTCGTATTAGATTTCAAACGGTGTAATAAAATTCCCCATTAAGCCCGTCGAGCGCGACGTCTCGAATCGATTTCAAATAGCGCGCCACCGAAATGGCCGATTATTATTGGTTCGTGCGGCGAGGACTGGGTGGCCGGCCCTCGCCGGAAACGAGGAAGCGTTTTCCGATTGAAAACGGCCAAGAATATCGTGTTTCGGGCGACGTCCCTCTGTTCGAACGAGCCTTTAATATTTTACGACGGTGGCTGACAGTGTTCATCGTCGTCGACTTGCCGTTGCTTGCCTTCCGGTGAGCCTGCGGACCCCGGTGGCTTCCGCAAAAGCGTGGAAACGAGTTGACCGCCGAGTTGTCGTCGTTGCTTGCGCTCAGTATACACGTGGCCGTAGGCGTTGGCGAAGAAAAAGGAGAGAATAAACAGGAAAATAAAGGAACGAGGGACGAGAGGGTAAGCAGACGGCGGCACCTCGAAAAAGCTGTGACCACGATCCACGTTTCCTTGTCGCCTTGGGACACTTCTTACCGTCTCCTCCCCTTTCTCACCCTCACCCTCACCCTCACCCTCACCCTCTCTCTCTCTTTCTCTTTCGTTTCTTTAGTCCACGAAACTTTCAAACTGTACGTCCACGGCTTTGTAAGCAGTAAGGTTTTACTGTCGCGGAATTTTTCGCGAAATAAAATTTGCCAATTTCTAAGCGTAACTCGCTTAGAAGCAACTGTTTGTAAATTATATCTAAAGTTTCGCGTCCGATTTAAGAGTTCGCCGAGAGTTTTCAGGTTCAAAATTTATAAACGAATTGTCTAGCTCCCTCCGAACGGCACATTTAAAAAGTTGTTTGCGAAATTATTATATTTACGTGCAAAGTTTATCTGACTGGATCTTTATCCTCCGTAGCAAGCTGTTTCTTGCTGTTCGGGAGGATCTCGTCCAATTGACAAGGAATGTTCATAATATCTCGCTCCGTCGAAATAAAATATCGCGTTTCTCCCTTCGTGGAACGTCGATATCTTATAACATCCCAGACACTTTTAACAAGAAGCTTCCTTCCAAAATATTCCGCTTTCCCCAAAACGATCTCATCGTGTTTTCAATCTTCTCCTCGAAACGCCGCGCCACTTACTGAAGAAGCAAGGAAGAAGAAGAAGAAGAAGAAGAAGAAGAACAGCAAAGATGGAAGGAAGGAAGGAACAAATTCGCGAAACTTTACGTTCGATCCTCCGTGAAAGGCTCCCGCGCATCGAACCCGAGATCGGGGGATGACGCGGTTTTCTAAACTCTGGCTAACTAGTTCCTCAGCTAGGCAAGCATCCGGAGGCTCGCGCCACGTCGTCGCTAATCACGGTTTACCACTTTCAGCGGCGACTTTCCAATAAGTTTCGCCCGGAGAATGTCTTTGTTAACGCGCGCGAAGTTGACCGCATCAGGCACGAGAGGGAATCCGCGCGCGATTGTATCGAACTTCTCGCGGAGTTTCCTCGCCGACTGTTCGCTCCCGGACTCGTCGAAGCGTTCTTAATAACGCGCTGGAGAGCTATTGTTCGGCGAACCGGTGGCCGATTCGTACGGTGTCGTGAAATTCGTGAATGCAGCCTCGAACAACCGAGCTATAAACCGAGCTTTGCTCGCGCCCGCCGTTTGATCAACTTTAACCTCCTAAACGTTAATAATTTCTGGCTGACCAAATAGCGTCGAATTTCCCGTCGGGGTGGCTCTCTTTTGTCTATTTCCACCGCAGCGTTAATATCGTCGTTGAAATTACTTCTTTTATATTACGACTACCGCGCTGTCTGTACAAATTTTTCTACCATACAAATACCTTTGATACTTTTGACAGTAGTTTTTACCAGAGGCTGACGGGTTTTGCTGAGAATCTGACTTTTGCTGCGTGTACAGAGATGATTGTAGTATTTATGAATATATTTGGTATTTGTTATAATTTATCTTCGACGGCCACTAACTGCTGAGAGCAACATGCGTTGGAATAAATTTGATAAAAGACACATATAAAATATACTGTAGAACAAATCACAAGAAAGAATAAATTATTTTCCTCAATTTACAAGATCTTTCGTATGTTGGAACTTTGTGCCGAATTTAGAATTTAAAAGATATTTAAATGTTCCTCCGAAACCGCGTTTCTGAACGCTAATGGACTTAATGAATAATGCTCGCGTGGGCTGTGAATTACCGGGTTTTTTGCTTCGAGAATAATCTCTCGTTTTACTCGCGCTGGTGTCGAGCAGCGTGTCGCGAGGTATCTTGTACAACGTTACAGGTATTCGCGCAATGGCAATCAAGGTGCCGCTTCATTTTTCACGCGGGACAATGGCGAGGAAAACAACAGAGCGAGGGCGCTCTGGTTAGGCTTTTGGTTATTCGAGAGCAATAAGAAAGAATATCTGACGTTTAATCGGAATTTGCTCGTTGCTTTCAAATGAATATTGCACGAAAGTCGCGAGTTTCCATCGTAATTGGAAAGAGATTAACAAGTTAGATATTATATCGGGCAAACACACACGAGATTAATCATCTTTCCGAATGTAATTTTAGATTTTCAGCTTCTTCGAAGTATATTTCGTTAAATTTATTTTTTTATAGAACTGCTTGTCGATATTATAATTTCGTTGCTCCAGATTTGGAAGAGTTATCAATTCTGAAATTCAAAATTTCTTGGAACTTGGCAGAATATCACAACTAGCTAATTTATGCATTAAAGAAAAAAGAAAAATTCATATAAGAAAATCACGCGAATATTCTTTTCAACGAATATATGCAATTTATATGCAAATGTTTCCTCAATGTAGGAAAAGCTCGAAGGAAATATATTTTGTACGCATTTCGCCAATTTAATGCAACGATTAATTCGATAACTTAAGAAAGATATTTATCGAGGAGTTGTAATAAAATTAGAGTTCGACCGAATTTTTGAAGAGGAGAAGGGTTCTCTTTTTCGTTAAACAAAATATTATTTAAGAGTTTCTTTTTTCTCGTGGAAGTGGTTTAGGTTAGGTTTAGGTTAGGTTTAGGTTAGAGTTTAGGTTAGGTTTAAATTAGAGTTCAACCGAATTTTTGAAGAGAAAAAGGGTTCTCTTTTTCGTTAAACAAAATATTGTTTAAGGGTCTCTTTTTTCTCGTGGAAAAGTGGTTTAGGTTAGGTTTAGGTTAGGTTTAGGTTAGGTTTAGGTTAGAGTTCAACCAAATTTTTGAAGAGAAAAAGGGTTCTCTTTTTCGTTAAACAAAATATTATTTAAGGGTCTCTTTTTTCTCGTGGAAGTGGTTTAGGTTAGGTTAGGTTAAAATTAGAGTTCAACCGAATTTTTGAAGAGAAGAAGGGTTCTCTTTTTCGTTAGACAAAATATTATTTAAGGGTCTCTTTTTTCTCGTGGAAAAGTGGTTACTTGGAGGGGAAAAAGGGACTTTACTCGGGGAAGTGAAGGAAACTTTTAATCACTTCAGGAATGCTCGTCAATTTAACACTTCTTCCTCCAGACTGAAACTTTTTTCCCCCGGAATCATCAAAATTATATTATAACGTAAATCTCCAACTCTGGCCAACTTTTTCAACTAAATCTCTCAACCTTCCGTTCTCCCTCCGTTCTTTTCGTTTTCCTTTCCCGCGAAATTTCATCTTCCCATCAAAATCAGCGAGTAAGCGATAAACGCGCGGACGAAAGAAGAAACGAGGGGAACGGCGACGCCCGTCAAATAGACGCCAATTCACCAACGACGTATACATATGCTGAAACGTTGAAAATTGAAAAGAAAGATGGTCTCGTGTACTCACAGACGACGCTGAGATGAGCATTGGCGCGAATTGATTTGATGCGCATGTACGGCCCAACTTGGCACTGATATTCGCCATCGTCGGTCAAAGAAGCGTCTGTGATCTTCAGGTTGTAGATCCCGGCGTTCTGATCTCCTATTAGTCTCAATCGTGGGTGCCCGACTATTTCTCCACCTGCGTGATCAAAAACAGTGTATTAATTTAAACGTAATTTAAGTTTGGAGAACTTGATTTAATATTTTTAAATTTTTGTGTTTCCTCACAGAGTTATTCGAAAAGAAGTGTTACTTTTTAGTGTTATTTCAATACATGCATATTGTTATTAATAATTACTAAATCAAGTATTTTTACATTTTATATAGTATTTGATGTTAGCGTTTGTCATTGCTAGTGAAGCATGCTAAATTAAGCATTTTCATATTTTATATTATTAGCATTGTACGTGTTGTTTAATATTTGATTTTAATAATTGTTGTCATTGATTTCAATCAGTAATTGCCCAATATGTTTGTAATTTTATTTCTGACATTTGAGGATTAAAACAATTGGAATAACGGAACGACAAGTCTGTTTAACTCGCAATGGAGAAATTAAATGTGTCATAAAAATTTATCGTGTCAGATTTTTTTCGCAGTCAACAGCTCACAAATTAGAGAATTTATTTATTTTAGGCAGAAAACACTGTTTGCGTTAAACAGAGAGGGCAAAAATGTCAAATGATCGAGGGAAGAAATGACGGCTTTACGTTCAACTTGCTCCCTTTTGTAACAAAATGGAGGTTGTTACAGTCCTAACGAGCAAAATTGCAAGAAGGTATTACCGCGGCTTAAACATTTTCACAAAGGTTTTTCGTTAAAATCCTCCTACTTTACGATCGAACGATTTTTATTTTACACCCTCGATATAAATTATCTCGATCGCCTCGATATAAATATATTTCAGTTTAAAAATACGCCGATAATTCCGAAGAAGTTTCTCATCAAGTTAACTTCTTTTACATCATCGAAGGATCATATTAATCCAATTTTACTCGATTAAAAAAAAATGTCTCGTTTTATCGGTCTCCTGTTTGCTTCTTTCTCTCGTATTTCACCTTTGTCACTTCGTACTTCCTTCGTCGTTATTATTTTTGCATGTACATTATCCGAACATTAGATTTTACATTTTCTATCGTACATGATATCGCATCTTATTATCGTATATATTAATTTATCTTCATTTCATATTTTTAGTCCCAAAGGAAGAAACAAAAAAGATTTTAAAACAGCGTACGACTCGATGTTTCAGAAATTTTTGTAAGCGCAAAATCCATTTATTCCGACATCCTCCGCGGGATATCACGATCTCTTCGATGCTTATTACGCAATTGTTCGCGAACACAACGGGGAAAAGAAAGTCTCGATATCGACGGTGGTTAAGGCGGTATATGCACGCGTCAAAGCTCAAAGGTGGATCGTAAACTGAACGAACAGCGTTTCTGTATAGAAAGAGCAAAGACACACGCTCACCGGGGCAATACTGGCACGTAGTGGCACTTGCGTTTTGATAAAAGCGGTGATGTATGCAAAATCGATAGAACGGCACCGCTTCATGGCGGCCATTACCTTCTGTCAATCTTGCCTTCTCTGTCAAAAATTTACTTTGCCACGGCCAGATGTTTGAAAATCGAACCGCCCACGCTGCTTCTAACGAGTGCTCTGTCAAAAAATCTCCCACGTCCTAAATTGACCTTCCAATCCGTGATTTTTAAATCGTCTTAATTAAAATCTTCCGTCTCGGTAATATTCTGCCTGATTTTTAATTTGCGCCTGAGTTTAGAATCCGAGTCTCTAACTCTTTGGACAGCCCAAAGACTTTTAGATCTTTTCAACGTGTGCATCGATCCTGTATTGGTTTGAAATATTTTCACGACTTTATGGAACAATTTTCGCATTAGTCTTTCAAACTGATTGTGAACGATATTTTATTTTTATTCGCTGAAAATATCTTTGTTCGCAAATTTTTTCATAAATGTATGATTTGTATAAATGTATAATTTTTAATATAACGTATAATTTTTTAATAATGTTTTTCGATAATGTATAATTTTTTCATAAATACTTCATAAATAGTTAATGAATTGGGGATATAAAAATGATAAAACAAATAATAAATGTAGCATTTAATAATAATATAACAAAATTCTATTGTAATTTGATTCAATTAATTATACGATACAGGATATAAGTAGTATAACTCAAAGACTGCAAATAAATTTGTGTACGAGAAATTTCATCAATTTCACTTACAAAGCGAACAGATTTTGGAGTGTACTATTTTTAAAGTACAAACAAAGAGACGCTATTAAACTATATAACAACGAGAAATTTACGCTCTTAAATGTTAAGAGAGAGAGAAAAACAGAGTACGTAACAGTGAAAATGGACGATCTACCGTCAGAGAAATTTTACAAACAACACGACAGAAGCTGTATCTTTCTATAATTTTTCGCCTGTTCAATGTTTCAAAAATTGTTTCCAGCAAAAGTCGCTTCGAGCAACGCTCGACTTTTCTTCTTTTTGTTGGGTATGCAGCAACAATTTCCTTTAAAATTATTAAGTCGCGTTTTTTCCCTTTTCTTTCTTCTTCTTTTTTTTTTGTTGCATCTTCTTTCCCGTTTAATTCGAAAAGATCCTCTCGTATTTCGAATAATAACGATAAAAATATTAAAGCAATTACACGATACGCGCTTCCAACAAATTACCTCCGCAACAAAGTTGGAAAAATGTCTAGGATATTTTCCCCCGCAATTTATCTTTGTTTTTAAACGTCGTTACACGCTTTAATATTGCAACGCTAGTTCGCGGAGTATATTTTCCCGTCTTTTTCCCGTAAAATTCGTAAAATTCTTCGTTGTTTCAAATATCACGAAGAAGACTAGAAGACGAGGGTTTCAGTATGATTCGTCTGTTATGGCTACAGCTTGACGCTAATATCCCGCGTCATATTATATTACATCATTACGGGATCATTCATTAATCGATATTCATTTGCAGTTCGATGTATCGAAATCTGATATTGTACAGGAGGCACAATGTTCGAAATTTACAAAATGGGTACGTATCTTTCAGTTCGAAATTTTGAGCATTCGTATCATTATAATCGTCCTTTTACAGTGCCGTGATTAATTTCAATCGCGCCACAATTAATTGTAATTACGTAATTACAAAGTTATTGATCATTGATAATCAATCTTTTCAACTGCTAATTTATCTACAATGATAAATTTACGATTTTCAATATCCCATTTCGCTACGTATTTTCTCCTTCGCACGTGCCCAACTGATCACTGTCCAATTTCTATACTTCGCACCTCGATGCTATTGTACGCGAGTTCTGCAATTCACCTGCTATTTTCGACGAAGCAATTCTCCTAATGACTGTTTCAAGCTTTGTTCTACTTTTCTTTTTTTCAAACCACACACACACACACATATGTAGACACGTGAAATTCGGTTGAAAAATTTAGGCCACGCAGTGATGGACGAGGAAAGAAAAGGGCGGCTAATAAAGGGTTTCGATAGTCGTGGCTCTAATTACTCTTCCTCCCGTGCCGGATCGCACCGAGACCCAGAATCAAATAATACCATCGCTGAGAGACCTGAAAACCGTGACACTGACGAGGGCGAGGCTTCTCACGACGTTCGCGACACTTTTGAAAAATGACTGGCAGAGGGATATCGAGTCTAACGTGCATGCTCGTGCTTGCGAATCCGAGTCAAGTTCGTTTATCCTGGATTTCGAATGCTACTCAAACGGAAAAATGCTTACAATCAAGTTCAAATGTATACATTTTCATGTGATAAATTTGACATATAAAATTCGTTTCATGACTTTAGAAATACTATTTTCGAAAGTGTAAATATATTTCAACGAATTATACACATTTGTACATTTTGTTGTACGTAAACTCGACGTGCGAGTTCAATGTGTACACTTTTATACGAGTTAAATTTGACAGATAAGTTTCGTTTTATGGATCTTGAATACTATATAAATATACTATATAATATTTTAGGGAACTGTAAAGAATTTAAAGACCCGGGATGCAGTTGGGAAGGAGAGAAGGAGTGTGTGAGAGAAAGTGAGTCACTGCCTAGACTCATCATCATCAGTGGGGTTGATGGCAGCGACTCCTTACCCCAAACGCTTGTTGTTATATAACTACCCCCGCGCTAGACTGGCCACCGATGATCACCCCTCTTAGCGGAGTTCCGCACGCTGCTTGCTTAACATCGAAGATCGGTAGGACCTCGACGCTAGGCGCGCAGCCACTTGCAGCTTGTGCTAGTCGAGTATTCGAAACTCGTAGTCGAGGAATCGTAGGGCCGCTACAATATTATACCATATAAAATAATACTATGCTATATAATATAATACTATATAAAATACTGTATAATATAATACTAAATATAATACTAATAAAAAATAAAAATGCACACTTGCAAATCAAGTTCAATGTATACGTTTGATACAAGTTAAATTTGATACACAAGTTTCATCTTATGGTATCTTTCGAATACTACGTGAAAAGAAAAGAGTACACTTGCGAAGCAAGTTCAATGTATAAATTTAGTACAATTTTGCACGATATTACACGTCGAGCAAGAAGATCAGATCATTTCGTTCAGGATTATTAAGACAGTTCTGCTCATTTACGTCGCGGTTACTAATGGCCCGCGTTTTAATGAACGGACGGGCAAGATGAAGTTACCGAAACGAAGTTTCTCGAAGACTCTGTAATGTGGACGATAGCGAGGAAAATTCCGCGGGTTTTCTTACTGTCCGCACAAACGTTCGCTCTACTTTTACTTCATCCCCGACCATCTGGGCAAAAGTTGATAATTGTTCGAAATCGAGACGAACGTTCGTTCGTGAGATTCTTGGGTTCCGAGCAGCTTCACGTGGTAATTAAAACCGGTGACATTTCGCTCTACTTTCGGAGATCCCGAATCTTCTGCTTCATTTCTTATTCGGGAGAAGTACGTTCGCTCTTCAGTTCTTTGCCGTACGTCGTGTTTTCTTTTTCCTTTTTCTTTTTTATTTGCGACGGGATTTTTTAATTCTTCGACATCTTCTGGTAATATAAATTTAGAGATTCTTCCAGAGAAGAATTATTCGTTTGTTCCTTACTGGATTACGCGTCAAATTTTACTTTTTATCTTGTAATGTTTTCGATCTTTAAACCTGCCTTGGGTTCCACTTTATTCATTTTTACAACGAAGATTATTCGTTCTTGAATGATTTAATTCGCAAAATACGCGTCGTGTCTCTTTTGTCTCTTTCATTATTTACATTATCTCTTTTATTATTTATATTTGAAATTTGTTAATTTACAAATAGAACGTACTGTATTCTTTCACTTTGTTCTTAACGTTTACAAAATGTTGTAAATATAAGATTCTCAAGGTTTGTAGATTTTTGCAACTGGAATTTATCTGCCTATTTTTGAAAAATGGAAAACGTCGATTTACTTACTCGGTTGTATGACGTAGGCGAAGCCATCTTTCACCCACTGTACGATGCCAACTCTGTTTCCGACCTCGCAGGGTATCGTCACTTCACCACCTTCGAGGACAGAGCTGTTTCTCGGCCTCACTCGGAAATATTGTCCCCCTTCGCCTGTAACATCGTTAGAAAAAAGACACGAACGTTAATATTTTCCAAACGATACAAATATACGTGTATATATAAATATGATAATTTAATATATATATATATAAATTTGATAATTTGAGTAAATTTTAAATTTGACAACAACACCCAGGTATTACGGTCCCAAGTGTGAAATTTATTGGTTCTGTATATTATCTCGATAATTTCAGTAGCTTCTATATTTCAAGGTATATTTTAGTTCTTGGTGTACCGAACACACATAATCTAGTATTTTAAATAAAATAATTGTTGTTCTGAAACGCCAACTTCTAACAACATGCACTGATCAAAACTAAATAGTGAGACAAAAAAATGGTAAAAAAGAAAAATAATAAACGAGATAGTAGCTATTTTTAAGAAATTAAGAATTAACAAGTATTAAGTGCCAAAGTATCAAGAACCGTAGTCGCGAAAGTTTCTTGCTCCTCTCGCTCGTTATACATAGCTGACGGCCGTTTTAAATATAGAAAATTTGCGGGTAAGCGCAAGTTGCAGCTTTGGTTAATTTATAAGATTACACAACGCTCGTAAAAGTGCGCTTTCGCGAGAGATTTGAAACAGAATCGGCGGGGGAGGGAATATTCTATTCTATGGCGGAAATTATTTGCGGACGCAGCGACTACCACTTCCGTGAAAAGAGTGGAAGCCAGAAAAGCTCTGGTAAACATCGCGTTGTTGAATCCGGAGAAATGTACGCCGTGTTTCTTTCAACTTGAACGTTCGAGCGAGACTGAATTTAATAAAAAGATAAATAAAAAAAAAAAAGAAACGAGAAATGGAGAATATTTTGGCGAGCGATTCTTTCCCTGGATAATATTTTATTAACAACCTTCTAAATAATGAAACATCATAAATGAACAGTAGTCTTCATTCTATAACGAAATAAACCGACGCATTCAGTATTTAATCGCAGACGTCCGTGAATCTTTTATTGACACAGACGCACTCTATTTTTTGGTTCAACAACACTGCTGTTGGTTTAGGTTAGGTTTAGGTTAGGTTTATGTTAGGTTTAGGTTAGGTTTAGGTTAGGTTAGGTTTAGAAAACTTGAATTTCGTACTCTGGTCATAAAATAACTTTATCAGACCTTTATGACTTTATGTGAAATAAAAATTCACTCTTTTCACAGACGAATAACGAAGAAGAATTAAACAATCAAAACAACGCCCGTCTTTCCTTTAAATCTCACAGAAAAAAGGGGGAAAAAATAAAAAAAGAAAAACGTTGATAATCCCTTCGTCCATTTCAATCGATTATTCCGTACACAGGCAAAAATAGTTTTCAAAATCCTCCTTCCATAAATCATTCAACCTTCGTTCAACGCAGAGTGTACGTAGAGTCTACAACGTCATTGCAAGAACTCCTCTCTATTTTTCGTAGCCAAGAATAATCTACCGATATACTATATATATATCTATAATCGTACATTGGACAACTTCCACGATCTCCAGGAAATCGAATCCCCGTCGTGGAACAACGATGGTAAATCAGACGAGGAACGAAGAAGGAGGACAGAGTATCTCGATGGAAGATGGACGTAATCTGCTTGTCCAGTCGCCAATCGGGATCGATGCTCGGTTGGCTTTCCTCGACAAGGCTGCATCACCGGTTCCTGTGTACCTGCGGCTTGGTTACACGTTTGCCTTTGTACACGCTGGTCACCTGCTGCTCGAATTTGCGTGCACCCGCGCCGATGAAATATACAGCCCCTTACACCCCCGTAAACGCGGCGCAGCCGCCCTCCAGCGCACGAACCTGCTGCTGCTGCTGCCTTTAACCAGATAAATTTCACGCGTCTCTGCACGCAAAGCGACACGTCGACGAGAAGAAATTCCCGTCGACTGTCTGCGGCTCGCTCGCTCGCCATCGATTCCGATTGGACGTTCGTTCTTCGATCCCTGTTTAATCGCCGAGTATATACGGAGGGAGATTGGAATATCGCGCAAGATGGCGGACATGATTTGGTTTGGTCGACATTTCGAAAGATCACGCATTGGAGGTTACTGAGAGATTAGAAATTGGAATATTACACGTTGGGTTACAGGTTAGGTTTAGGTTAGGTTTGGTCGATATTAGTTGGGTGGTCGAAGAATTTCAAACAGCAGGGACCAAAAAATTTGCAATTTAAGTAATCAAGAATTTGAAACAATAGAAGAAAAAAGTTTGGAGTGTGTTATTTTATAAAATCTAAGAATTGAAGACGTAATTAGGTTAGAGTGCTTTTACTTCAGAAAATCTTTTTAGCAAAATTTTGGCAAAATGGGAGAATTAATATGGATGTACAGACGTAACAAAATTGGCAGTGTAATAGGTAGGTATAATTAAGGTTAGGTTAGGTTAGGTTTAGGTTAGGTTTAGGACACAATTCTACAATATCGTAATTAGGATCAATTTTTACTCAATATATTGTCTTTATAAATTAAGTTTTGCAGAGTATTAAATTTTACTCTTTTCTTATAATAAATAATTAACTTTATTTTATATTTAAAAGAAACTGCAACACACCGATAAAAACTCTCTGACGGAGAGTTATTCTAACAGTAAGAATACTGGGCATCCCAACATTTACAAACTGCAGTGTGGTATATTGAGTTCCAATATCGCTCTAGCCAGTACTTTTAGTTGAAGTGCAACTAAAATTTAGACACACCGATAAAAATGGTACGTACGTACGTATAATGTGCACATTCTGACGAAGAGAGTAACGCTAAAACCCCCTAAACTGCGATCCGAATGGATATATCCGGGTCTGTTTTAGTTGGCTTGTTAAATCAAAGCTTACTGCTCCTAGCCACGGGCAATTCGACCGTGGCCACGAGCTGCTCGCATTTATAACAGATTTTTCATCTACCCGAAAGAGCACTCGAACGTATCGCGGATAGAAATTACGACGCCGGGAACATTCGTCACTTTCCGAATGAAAATTTCGTTTCGTTCTATCGTTTCATCGGCGAGAACGAAGTTATTTCGTTGGAGGCTGCCGCGAACGCGTTGCATTTACCAACAAATTCACCGAAACATTAGCGAACCGCGAATAAACGTTCGTTCTTCGACATAGTTTTCATCGACGTGCAACGCTTTCACGTTACGAGATCGTCGTTCACATTCTCTCCTCCCGCTCTTTTATCGTACGCGAAAAAGGAAAAATACATCCTCGACGAATATGAATAATTCATTGCAAAAATATGTCCGTTATCGCGTAAATGGAATTTTAATTTGGAAAATCCTCTCGACGTTGCGTTTCTGCAAGTAACAGAAAAGTAGCTAGTTGATTTCTCTTTCTACAAACACGTACGAAAAGTTTCTCTGTCGAAAGTTATTTCTCTGGAATTTCTTTTTTCAAGACGATCGATTTCCACGGCAATGCTACATTTCCAAAAGAAGAAGAAAAAGTTCTCCGCGCAATCGAACGGAATGTTACACCCGGAGATCCATAAAATTTAAGCTTGCCCTGGAATGATAAACATATACACACATCGGCTAAAATTCTGCTTGGTCAAAGCGCGATGAGACGCATAAATGGCGCGATTATTAAAAATTATTGCAGGCTGTAGCGATAAAATAGGAGCAGAAAAAAAAGAAGAAACGAGGAAAAGGAAACAAAAAAAAAAAAAAGAAAAAAGGGGGAAAGGGAAAAAGAAAGTGGCAAAGCCAATAATCGCATTCGTTGGAGGGATCGACGGCCAGGCGTCCACGCGGATATTTATTTCCTTCGGCTCTGTCCTCGATTAAACCTTTGACAGGCCTATTGGCGCGTATCACGAAATTTCCCTACGCGTTGTTGGCTTCTCCCTTTGTCCTGCGATAAAACGAGGACGCGAGCCGGTCGGGCTTTTTTTTCCACCTTCCTTTTTCGTTTTCCACTTGTTTTCGTTGCCCGCTGAATGGCTACGTGATGGGAATAAGGTTTTTTTTTCCCCCCCTCACTGCTCTTCCGTTTGCCTTCGATCTCTCTTTCTCCGTGTCCTTTTTGTTATTTTTCTTCTTTCTTCTTTTTCTTTCTTTCTTTTTTTTTTTTTTTTTTTTTTGGCTTAATTCAGCAGTGGAATTAACTTGAAATAGCGCGAGTTAATCGACCTTTTGTCGCCGAAATAGGTTATAGAATGAAAGATTGAACGAGTTGGATTTTTCCATCGGAGGAGAAATTTCCTTGGTTGAGAGAAATGGTTTAGGAAATTATGGTTTAATTTCTTTTTAGTAGTTCCTTCGATGGGTTACTGAATCTTGATACGTTGCAAATTGTAAATGTAAAAACGAATAAATTTCTGACGAATATATTTCAATTTTCTTCGCATCGTGTTCGTACGTCGATTGCAAAGCAACTACGTGTCGACAACAACTGAAAAATTTTCGCGGCACAATGCCAGCACCCCGAACAAAAAATCAACAAAAAAATGAAAAAAAACTTCCACGTCGACAAATTCGCCAATTAACCCTTAATATTCACAACACTTCAAACAGAGCCGAGGCAAACAACAAGCGACGACAATAAAAACCGAAAATTCCGAAACTTCGATACGCTGTAGGTTCCTGTAGTAAAAATGGGGGCAACTTCGACAACAGGCACGAATATGTATCGCGTTTATTGTCCCAAATGGAACAAAGTCCCGTTGGAAACTCCATTTGAGTTCGAACGATCCCGGTGTTCTCGTTGTATCGGCGGCAAACGTTAGCGGAAAAATCGTTCGGTAACGTTCCCCCGGATCGTCTCATTTCTCATGTACACGGCTGGAAACCTGGTCGCTTTGCATACCGGCCGAAGGTAAACGCGCACTTTATGCCGCTGTTTGTCGGCCTTTTTCCTGCTAAGCGAACCCTGAAACGAGCATCGATACGAGAGTGAACCCGATTGTCCTCTTCCGGCCGAGGCGGGCGGTAGAAAGAGAAAATTCCGTGGAGTCGGGTAAAAATTTGCGTCGCTGTGTACCTACGTCCGTTCACGTTGTGTGCATCAACCCGAGGCACCCCGGGTAGTTCCTTGAATTCCATTGATTCCATATTCGATGGACGATGCGGCGAAGTTTCGCGAAACGAGCCGTTTGCTCTTGCTTGCGGGCAACATTTTGCTTGTCGCGTGAAACTTTCCGCCGATTTCTATTATTTCTAACTCTCGTGTTCCGTTCTGGTCTTTCTTGTTTGTTCCTGTTGCTCTTGGGTTGGAATTTTCGAGGGGAGGTGTTACGAGGGTGGTTGGGAACCAGAGTTGTATGGCAATACAGTTGGGTGACTCGAATTTGAAAGAGAAAAGTTTGAATTGTCAAGCGACCAAGTTACTTGTTTTTCGAGTTTTTAAAGAGAGATTTAAGCAATAAAGATGATTCGAACAGGATTTGTTGCGAAGATTAATGTTCTTCGAACTGTACCAGAGGAAGAAAAATTCAATTTATTATTATCACTGCAACGCTAATGCAACGAAAATTAGCGATTGGTTGATTGGGTCACGTGATTCGCGAGGGGGCGTGGTGTAGATCTCGAGTAGAAGTGGCGTTGTCTGGTACTGAGCGATTCAAATGTTTGCACATCGATAAAATTCTATGGCAAAAAAGTCGTCTTCATTTCCTAGTCGGAACAGTTGCTTCTGGACCTTCTGGGGTACAAGTCGTGCAGTTTTAATATTAATTCCATGTTATTTTAATTATATTATATGATTATTATATCATAATTACGTCATACCGGATTATATATTATTTCAATTATTACAATATAATTAATTATTATTATAGAAATAAATGGCAATTAACGTTGTACGAGGATCAGCACCATACAGTGCGTGCAAGTTGGAATGCGTGGATATAAATGTTACGATTCATCACGAATAATTGAGACAACGATTTCTATCGGGGACACTGCAGAATTAACAATACACGGAAGATCGCGCCGCGAAGGGGGAGAACGAATCGGCGATGAATAGCTTTTAATAATTCTCATAATTCTAGCAATTATGTGGCGTAATTTGCGGATGATGACGGAATGGGCCCCTGTCATTTCGCGATTATCCGAATACACAGGATCGAAATCAGGCCATTGAATCGTAGCGGCAATCCGCCATTGATTTCCCAAAGAGTCAGGCTCTGAAATGAACCGTAAAGTATAATTTCTACATTGTCCATTACCGGTAACGTCATCCGGCCGATCCGCTGTTGCGAGCACGGTGTCCAATTAACGTCGTTTAATTTCCTCGTGTCCTATTTTTCGTTTTCATTCTTCGCTCATTGTCAGTCCTCTCGGGCGGGGGAAGATGGTCTCGGAACAGGAAAAGGAAGAAGACAAAGAAGAGGCAGACGAGCAAGAGGATCTTGTCCTGATTTTTTTCGAGTTAACCCGCGCAACGACGGACCTAATAATCGAACGGAGAAAGGAAAGAAGAAGAAAAAGGAGGGCGGGGGGAGTGGAGAAGAGGGTAGCAGGAAGCCGGACGAATTCAACGAACCGTACATTTTTGGTAAAAATATCGGCGGAGTGTCTTCGAAATCGATCTTGAGCAGCCGTGTATCCTTCGAGTGGCACGCGAATGAATTTTCGAGGGCACTTCAACTCCTTTCAGCCTCTTATGCATTCGTGCCTTTCGAGAATATGGAAAACCAGTCGACTATTCACATTCCGCGGGGACCACCGCGGAGAAACTTCGCTTTTCTCCCTTTTTTTTTTCTTCTCCTCCTTTTTGCCATCTTCGAGTTTCCGGAAGTTCGTATATACATACACGTACGTGTATGCGTATGCATGAAGAAGAATTTGGTCGATTTTTTTCTAGACGACAGAAGGCAGGATAGGCTGAATATTGCATGTTATTCGCGGAGGATCGTTTCGAAAGTTATTTTTCTACCCTTTGTGGACGTCTGCAAATTAATTAGAAATCGCTGTTGATACCGCGCGAGGTTTCAGTAATTAGTTTCAGTAGTCGTTGAGCAGCACTACTACGGCGTGTATATATATACTGGCAATTACTACTGCCGAGAGCAGTAAAAATCCTGTTGTTCCAGCCTCTTGCTGGATCGAGCTTTGTCTTTACGTTCAATTGAGACTGACAGACAATTACCGTAGAAAAACATAGAGATTCTATCTTTTGTAAATAAGATCGTCATTAAGATTTGGAAAGAAAAATTTCATTGTAATTTTCTTTGCAACTTCTTCAGTTGCGACTGAACAAAAAAGTCATAAATGATACCATTGATCAACTAGAATAGACTGGACTACTATATCGATTTAGGCAGGTTTTTCACCGCAGTGCCACTAGCAATAGGAATTAAAATCAGAAAATGCGTATAATGTTGTTACATCTGCATCGAAAATTATTTGTTGAATTAAACGTGAACGCCTTCTTATTTGCATAATTATTCTTAAGAGGCGGTCAACTTAATTTTTGACTATGATATAGTTAACTATGTTATAGTTCTCCAATACATATAGTCGCCAAAGCGTAAAGTGCGCTAAAAAAACCAATAATTTTTCTCCCGGTCAGTATTTCAGACTTTGAGACACAAAGTTTCCAGATCTGTTCTATTTTTAGTTAATGATGATAGCTTTCGTTGATCAGATTTTTATCGGAGGAGATAAAATAATACGAAGAAGAAGCAAGAAACGTTAATAATAATAATAATACGAAGACTCGTTTCAGAAGCGACGAAAGCGAAACGCAAACGAAAATACGGAGCGAACGAACGAAATTACTATTACCGATATTTCACGCAACGTTCCCTCCAGCTTTATTCGCGGGGAATAAAAATCCGCACCGCCAGACTTCCTAAATGTTATAAAACGGGCGCGTTCGTTTCACGAACGTACTTCCCTTCAATTTCCCGGCAGCTGGCAAATAACCGCGCCCAAGTCTGCCCGATTATACCTAAAGGAACGACACGTCGCGTCGCGTCGCGTCGCGTTCGCGTTATTTCCTCCTTGCAAATACGTTGTATCAATACGCGTTATACGCGAGTGTTCGTGTAACGCACGGAGCGAGCCGTGTTACGTTCCGACCGAGAATTTCTTCGTTGAATTTAATGGTATGAAAACACGTGTTAAGAAGAAAATATCGCCGCGAAGAGGATTTCCTTCTCGAGACACTGTTTCCTTGCTTTTCTCTTTTTCTTCGAACGGGACGATGCTTTGCGTATCCCGACTCTTTTTTTCTTTTTTTCCTTTTTTTTTTCTTTTAGCGAGACAGTTGCAACGCAAGAGATTAAATAAAAAAATTATCGAGTGATTCGCACGTGGTGCGAATAATTTTGTAACTCGATTTTTGATCTGTTTGCGAGTAATTTCAAGATTTCAACGTTGGTTGGAATGTACCGTAACACGATAGAATACGTAAAATAGTCAAACTGTATTTTTCACAATATTTGGTTCGTGAGATAATTTTCTAAATTCCACTTTAACTTTTTTAACTTACATTCTGAAAAATATGAATTTACAGACATGTCTCTATATACGAGACAGTATCTGTGTTTAGCATTGTGGTGAATAATAGATATTGTTGATAATAATAAGAATAAGAATTTGTATATAATATAACAAGATAAAAGATTAAAAGATTTTCCCAGTCACTACTAAATCAAGCTACACTGAAAAGAAAAGAAACTAGAACAATATCGGATAACGATATCGCGCGAAGTTCAAAATATAAAATTTTCCACTCTGAAATTCTGTATTCACGATATAAAATTAGAAATCCTCCACGTATTTGGAATTTTTAAAGAGGTGACACGCTCGAGCATTTTAAAAAACGAAATCAGATATTTTAATGCAATCTCTTCTTGTCCTCTCGTATTGAAAAAAAAAAAAAATAGTGGCAGCACGTTTGCCATATAGAAGAAACATTCGATTCGAGCGTTGCCTGTGCACACCACCGTCGTACACACGCTCGCGGAGTTATGCGCAGAGGGCGAATTTTATTCGCGTGCTCGTCAGAACGAAAACTTATTTCGTTTCTCCGTATGGTAATGCACGCGCGTTCAGAGGGCAACGTTACCGCACGAAACATTCGAGTGGCTGTCTGGATGCGAATTTCATAAATTCCTTATCGATGGGAAACTTTATGCGTCGCTGTTGGCCGCGCGTAGTTCAAACGCCAGTAGCCACGCGACGCTCGTAAAACGATGCCTGCTTCGTTATGAAAAATTCGCCTTGTTTCGTATCGACGCACGCCTACTACCCTCGCAAAAGCTAGCTTTTCGTACCTGTTTTTATACCTGAATTCCTCTCAAACGTTGTTGTTCCTCTGCGCTCGACTTTTGAGGGGACATCATACTTAATTCTAGCAAACAGCTGGGACTTCCTCTTTTCGTAATTTGCCGATAATTACAATGAACGTATACATTTTATGTGATATATCATAGTACAATATCTGAATAGACGCACAGAATGCTAGAAAGCTGTAATAAAGACGTAAGAAGAAGAAATTTCTCAAGAGTCAGTTCCCTGAGTCAATAATTCACATAAACTAGGCTTATTGCTTCCTACGAAAGCTCAAAAAATGGCGGACGATATTATTTTTCCAGAGATCGAAATAATGTATCATTATTGTTCTACTGGACCTGCAATGCACGTTGACGATTGTTAATTTTAATTAATTAGTTACTTGGATTTTAGTTAAAAAACAACAGTTAATTTGCAATTAGTAAATATTATAATAATTAAACCATCAATGACCAATCATTAGAAATAATACTTATTACAATATTGTTATATTTTATTAATTTTATTGTAATATTACTAAATTTAACACCTCAAGACGCTTGTTTATTGTGTAATTTCCCCGCTAAGGCTGGGGGGCCCCCCGATCACCCATCTTAGCGGGGTTCCGCACGCTGCTTTGCTTAACATCGAAGATCGGTAGGGACCTCGACGCTAGACGCGCAGCCACTTGCAGCTTGTGCTAGTCGAGTGTTCGAAACTCGTAATCGAGGAATCATAGGGCCGCTACAATTAATATTATTATATTTTAATTTAATTAAAAATTAATTCCTTTATCAAACATTTAATGTTACATAACAAGCTAAATATAAAGTTAATTAATTTTTAAAATTAAACATATATATTATATATCATTTAATAAGTAAAATAATTATTCAAATTTAAATTTTATCTGTATCATTTTATTTGAAACGACGATGCCTCGTAAATAAATTTACCGCTGATGATACGAAAAACAAGCTTGTCAACGACAAAGCGTTAATAATCGTCAGACTTGCGAATCTTCCGTACATTTTTGCTTGGACAG
Source organism: Melipona bicolor (assembly GCA_030673865.1). NCBI lineage: Eukaryota > Metazoa > Arthropoda > Insecta > Hymenoptera > Apidae > Melipona > Melipona bicolor. The sequence continues at coordinate 3,435,413 of JAHYIQ010000015.1, read as the reverse complement.
GAGAATTAACGAAACGAAGCCCGAGTTCTACCAACGTAGAATCACGTCGATTGTGTCCCGAGCAGCAAGAAGTAACGACAGCCGACGTTGTAGTTCGCGCCGTTGTAAATTACAACAGGCAGTTTCGCTGCCGCTGCACCGTTTGATCTTAGCTCTCGCGCTTTACATTTTAAACCCCCGACGTGATTCCATTCGCTCCGGATGGGAAATAAGAACGCGCGACACGGGACAAAAGCCGGAATATAGATATCGCGAGGCAGCGGGAAGTTGCCGCGAAGGTGCAGCGAGGTGTTGCATGAAAAATTCAACGGATTATACGCATCGGGGAACAAAACACATCGACGCGTGGCCTGCGGAACAACACGTTGCGTATTTCGCGGCTGTATTTCACGCACGTCCACCGTTCTGTTTGACATCGCGTCGACCTCGAGTTCATGCATTTTTTATGAGCGTGAAAATAATCATCGACGGGAGGGGACTGCGTTTTCACAAACGACATTACCGAGTTTGCGTAATGCGATTTTCGAGGAGCTCGGGAGGACGTCGTTCCGCGGCGTTCGAGCGAATAGGAGCGATCGAAGCGTCAATTTCGCCATTTCCCCGAGATTTTTACTTTCGCGTTACCCTCAAATTGAAAGGCTTCTGAACTCTTCCTTCCTCTTCCGAGGGCAGCGTGGCAAGGAAAATCCAATCTTTCGAGAAGAAAAAGTAAGAAACTTCGTCGTAACTAACATTGGATTGATTTCGAGCTTGAATTTGCGAGGAATTCAAGGATTTGATGGTAATTATCAAACTATTTTTAGCAAGGGATTCTTACGCGAGGAATTTAATATAGTATGATAATATAATGGTAATATAATAATATAAAAATAAAATAATATAATATTAAATTTAGTACAGTATAATATAATATTAAAAGTAGAGTGTAGCGGCCCTATGATTCCTCGACTACGAGTTTCGAATACTCGACTAGCACAAGTCGCAAGTGGCTGCGCCTAGCGTCGAGGTCCTACGATCTTCGATGTTAAGCAAGCAGCGTGCGGAACTCCGCTAAGAGGGGTGATCATCGGGGGCCAGCCTAGCGCGAGGGTAGTTATAACAACAAGCGTCTGGGGTTAAAGAGTCGCTGCCATCAACCCCACTGATGATGAGTCTAGGCAGTGACTCACTTTCTCTCACACACTCCTTCTCTCCTTCCCAACTGCATCCCCGGGTCTTTAAATTCCAGGGTCTTTACAGTTCCCTAAATAGAGGTATAATATAATATTAAAATTAGAGTAACACTTGACTTTCTCAAGGCCCACTGTATCCAGATTTGAAACTTATTTTGTCGCAAATGCGATCCTACGTGCTGTGCAAAGACACGTCATTTATTACTGTACGGTTGTTAGTTTCGAAGATGGAAGCGTTCAAAGTGCGACACGTTTTCGTTGCGTTCGTACTTGCGAGGTTACCCTATAGCCAGCACGCCGGGAGAAAAACGTGCTTCCACGTCAAAAGCAGTCAGACGTCTAATAGGATGTGAAAATCGAACCTGACTGATTGTGAGAAACCCGAGGAATTGTAGCCTCAGTGTGATCGGCTTCTACCATTTTAATGGAATTCTTAAATAAGTAAATCGATTCCCGCCGCCGTCGAATCCATTGAAATTAAAGTTTATGTCCGCGGTATGTTGAGAGTTTGAATTTTGTACTTTCAGTACGAGAGAAACGGAAAATGAGAAAGACTTTATTAAATTAATAGTTGGGGTTGTTAGACATTTTAAGAGGCAAATGTGTTCTTAGAAATTTGAACATAAATATAATGCACTTTGACCGTAATATTTATAGATGCAATGAAAATATAATATAACGATGAATGCAAATACATTTTGTTCTATTCCAAGTTTCTTTCATTCGTTTTTTGATTAGAGCTAACAGAGTTTGGAGGTGACAAGATGTTTCGTAATCTACTAACTTTTATTATTTTCGTGAAAGAGTCAAATGTTTCAATCTCGCGGCGTTTGCAAAACTTTTTAGAATTTAATTAATTCAATTAATTGAATTTCAATGTATCGCGATAGAGTTTGTAAAAAAAACCCAGCTCGAACTTTAACGACGACGTTCGTAATTGTCGCGAATTTTTCTATTTATTTATTTAACAAACGTACATGTGTCTCATAATTGTTGCGAAATAATATTTTAATGGAAATGGAAATTATCTTGCGATATTGACGAAACGTCAGAGTGTGATATAAAATAGTTTGCAAATAAATACCCTGAAATATCGAAATACATTTCCTACATAATTATTAATTATATAATAAACAACATGAGCTAATTGACCATGTTTGCGACATAGTTTTTTTCTTATAATCAATATCAGAAATATATCTTTTTACAATTAATCTATTCGCGATCTTTTGCGATTTTATTAATAATAATTTAAACGTATAAATTCTTTCTCCTCTCAGATTACATTTCTTGTAATATCGAATTTTTCGCAACACGTGACAATACGCTCACAAGTTGAAAATAGAACTGATACAACAGAAGTAATGAATTTAGTCTCAGATTGTAAAAGAACATGCAAATGACAAACACCATGAAACTACTCACAGTTAAATTAGTCGAAACGTGGATTTTGCGACGAGAATGCAAAAATTCTAGAATCACTCACTGTTATGAACGAACGTGCGAAGGTCCAACAGAGAAATAACTTCTCGGAACGCTCAAGGACGGAGATTATACGCTGCTCTAATGTTGACATTGACGCAGAAACACATTTGTTGCGCAATATGTACATAGTTCTTTGACATTCCTTCAACCGAAGGCATCCCTTCTTCCCACTTTCGCCTCGACTGATATTGACGCAGAAGTTTATTCCTAATGGAACGTTCGTCGCGTTACAATTCGTTTTTTAACATTTCTAAATACCATTTAGTTGCTTCAACAGATTACTTGTAACAGTTAGAACATTAACACGTAATACTCTGAGCATTATACTTGTGAGCATTGTTTGACAATTTTTACAACTTATTTACACGATAAATTAATACTAATTCACTTTCGCAACATTTCTAAATATTATTTATTAATATTTATTAATTTATTCTTTATTATTATTTATTATTTATCTAAATATTAATATTATTATATTAGACTACTCATAACAGTTAATTCATCACGTTTCTATTCCTAAGCATTATTTAACAATTTCAACAATTTATTCACGATGATTGAATCATTAATTCGGTTCTTTGGCATATCTAAACATTACTGATTAATTTGAACGATTCATCTACGACGCTTAGATCATCAAATTCTTTAATATTTCATAAATTGCCTACTCTCGTTGGCATTATTCATTTAAATTAAAATTAAATTTCTGGAATTTAAATGAATCAACTTGTTCGAGTAAAATCAAGTGTCAGTGCAAAGTGCAACGTGTATCAGTCAAGAAATCCTGGATCACGTCACATCGTTCCTGTTGTGAAGACGACAAGAAAATCTGAAAGAAATGTAGAAAAATGAAGGAATTCAACGATCGGTGAGTCGCATGATTTGATTTCTTTGATTTGGCAGTGTGAGTTCAATATTTAAACGTTTAAACATTATCCAATATTTATAATAGCTCTTTTGTAACAATCAAGTTGGTTTAGGTTTGCAATATTTCTAAATGTTATTTAACAATTTAATTTAATTTTTTGACGTTCCAATGACAGGCTTCTGTTAGAGTTACTATAGCTGTAACTTTAACTTTCTGTTGCTTGATGTACTAGGTTGTCAATGACTTGAATACTTAGATTTAAATATGTATTATTATGTTGCTATTGTTTTCTAAACGTTAATATTTTTAATTTTTAATTATTTACCGTCGTTTCCAAGTATTATTATTTGCAATAGGAATATTAATATTTTATATTTTGGAATAATAGAAGTTCCTTAATGCAGAGCTAATTAACTTTTTCAACGTACACTTCAAAAATCTTGGGACAAGTATACTCTATTTGTTTAGAAACTGTAAAAATGAAATAATACCTTGTGCAGCAAAGAATCTGTACTGCGCTAATATGTCAATTGTATTCTAAAATATAATACATGTGCAATTTTGTCAACTACGAAAAATATCAATTATTAAAAATTTGAACGTGTACGTACAGTACTATAAAAAACCTAAGTAACTAGATTTAATTTATAAATTAATTGAAAAACAAATTGGTAGAAAATATGAGGGAAAAGTTAATATCCAGAAAGGAAGTGAGCAAGCAATCGATCTGGATTTTTAGATGAAAACGCGAAAAATATTAAATGGATTTCTTGGGAATTGTTAAATCCTAATATCGATAAAATGAAAAATTGAGAATGAAAAGCATCGGAAAATTTGGGGTAAAAACATGACGAATAACAGGGGAGCTTTCAACTCAAATAGTGGATCGTACTAGTCAATTAATCAATTGGTATCCAGAGCCGTAATAAATCTGCCAGAAATTAAAAAAAGACGAAAATTTTTTGGAATCCAGTATGACAATTTATTGCTGTCGCATCTGTCTCTATTAACCTGTCCCGAAAAACTCTTTCGATTTCATTAGAACGATTTTAAACTTTTCCTATGCGAAGCTGGTTGGAGTGCGCAACGTGCAACTCGAATAACGATCGTGGCAGGCTATCGATGGATAAACGCGTTGAAGAGAATTTCGGTAACACTTCCATCATCCGAGCAATTATTTCACTTATCCAAACTGATATTAAAACAGAAAATTCATCGAAAAACACGTCACTTCAAAAACTCTGTCCTTCAACTTTTGAGTACAGGATAGACGTCTCAGTTTGAAGACGTTTGAAAGTTTGAGGATAATCAGCTGAGAATGAGAATCGATCAGTTACTTTGATATCCAAGTAATGATCCAAGCCGAAAATCAACTTGAACTATAAATATTGGTTATGTATGGTTAATAATTAAGTTGTAAATTTGTTTGTGTGAATTGGATTTCTAGAGATGCTAATAGAAAAGTAGAACTATCAAATAGAATAAAATTTCCAATGTTAGTTAAAAGTGTGAGGAGAATTTTTAAAATTTATTTTCTGGACTGCAAAGTTCTCTTTCTTACGACATAACGATGCAACATCCTAGGTATTATTGCGTTATTGTTTAACGAACTTGGTTATTAAAGAAAACTCTCGATCCAAACTGTGCCAAACTGTGCCAAACTTTTGCAACAAACTTTCTAAATGCGACGACCTCGTGATGAAACAAAAGAATCCCCCACTTGCAAATTGCATTTCAATAATCGCGTCTGAAGAACGACGACGTCATCGATCCGTACAATTATCCGCGCTGTGTAATACTTCTAATAATAAACTCTGTAACACTGTCGAACCACCGTCGTCGTCTCTTCTCGAAGAGAAGGGACCGTCGTACCTTTGGCAGAAAATGTTCCCCCGCACCTTGTCGACTAAAAACAACAGACAAGAGCGGTAAATTCTGGCGCATAGATAAACACATCCACCCCTGGCGACACCGGAGCAACCCTTTCGTGGCGTGGTGTGCGCGCAATTTCGGGCATTACGCCGGCATCTAATACAATCCGTGCCGGCTTTTGTGCCCGCATTTATATTGCTCCTTTTGTCGAGCTAAGAAACGACGAAAGGACGAAGGAGGGGGGGGGAGGGGGGAAAGAAACTTCTGTCTTTTGAAAGTGGACGAGAAAGAGAGGTTCCGGCTCTCTCTCGTTCTTCGCGTCAATACCTCCCTCGTTGCCGATCCCATTCAAGCTTGGTCTGCTCGTAGATAGCATATCGAGTGAGAACGCTCGTTTGTACGGCGTACAAAGGGACGAACGCGACCCCCATTAGCATGCGCACATCCCGCCCCGCTTATTTGCGCGGATGAGCTTTGCCGCACCCACCCCCCTTTCGTTCTTCTGTCTCCTTCTAATAGATTCCCTTACCCCATTTTCTCCCGTCCTCCACACTCGTCCCACAGCTACCGTTAAATAATAATTGTCCTATCGTTCTAACGTTCGCGACCGGCCGGTCCGGAGATCGGTTCGTTGAAATACGTTTGACGTGTCTTCTTAATTCTGTGAAATTGTCGAATCTACTAAATTTTGTGAAATTCTGTGAAATTGTCAAATCTACTAAATTTTGTAAAGTTTTATAAAATTGTCAAATCTAGCAAAGTCTATAAAACTGTCAAATTTACTAAATTCTGTAAAATTCTGTAAAACTGTCAAATTTACTAAATTCTGTGAATTCTATAGAACTGTCAAATCTACTAAATTTTGTAAAATTCTATAAAATTGTCAAATCTACTAAATTCTGTAAAACTGTCAAATCTACTAAATTCTGTAAATTCTATAGAACTGTCAAATCTACTAAATTCTGTAAATTCTATGGAACTGTCAAATCTACTAAAGTCTGTAAATTCTGTAAAACTGTCAAATCTACTAAATTTTGTAAATTCTATAGAACTGTCAAATTTACTAAATTCTGTAAAATTCTATAAAATTGTCAAATCTACTAAATTCTGTAAAATTGTCAAATCTACTAAATTGTGTGAAATTCTATAAAACTGTCAAATCTACTAAATTCTGTAAAATTCTATAAAATTGTCAAATCTACTAAATTCTGTAAAATTGTCAAATCTACTAAATTGTGTGAAATTCTGTAAAACTGTCAAACTTACTAAATTCTGTAAAACTCTGTAAAATTCTAAAATCTACTAATACTAAATTGGAAAATGTCCAAGCGAATGCCTGGAATATTTAATTCATAACTGCAGTGTTGATGTTAACTAGCCACAATGTAACAATGTTAGACGCATCACATTTTTTTTATTTTCTTAGAAGGATGCAATTTTAAAATTCCGTCTGTCCACTTTAAATTTCTTTAAACATTGCTGCTCGAATCGTAGTGATTGATTTAATATCGAACATCCCCCATATCCCTCTCCTTTTTTTTCTAAACAGAGTTTTAGATTTTATTCCATTTAGACTTTTCTTCTTATTTTCTTTGTATTTATTACATTTTACAATTGCACAATATTGTCTTCTGTAAAATCGGAGAGGCACAGTTGACCATCCCTTCCGCAATTTTTCAACAGAAATTGAAATTCCAAGTCGAGTGAAATGTTGTGTTAACGCAACGGTGGCCCTTAATGGGGGTGAAACTTCCCCGAGAGTTGTTCTTCCTTTCTCTCCCTTTCCTCGAATCCGGAGTTTCCTGGTTTCTTTTCAGAAACCGGAGCTTCCCGATGCTGCTTTTTATACCGTGGCAAGTTGGTGAACTATGTGGTCGACTGGTGGCTGTGCGAGGATGGGTTAAAGAGATCGAAAGGGGTTCTAGGGATAGTTAAGATGTGAGCAAGGGGCGGGAGGGGAATGTCATTTGTTGGAGATTCTTGGGATCTTTCGGATAGTCGAAATGTTCGTGGCTGGATGATGCAGCGTATGGAAACTTGGTTACGTTGATACATACTACCGAGTGTTTTTCAAGGCTCTCGAGGTTTGACCCTCCGACCACATTTCGTCTGGGAGAATTCAAAAGGGGAAGAAGTTTCACGTGGAGATTGTGTACTTTCTTCATCTTTCTTTCCTTTCGTACGTTTGTTACAAGGAAAACCTTACGTTTATTATAATATTTCGTTAGTAGAGTTACAAATTTTATTGAATTTAACGTGAGAGAGTTAAAACTTTTTTCTCTTTTTTTTGTATATTTTTTATATTTGCAGAAAATCCTATTTTAATTATATTCCAATTGAGTTTCATTGAAATAAGAAGATTTCTGAGCGAATGTGATATACTCCTTTCTTACATTTTTTTAAAAAGAGAACTCTTTCTAATAATTCATTAAAATTAAACTAAGCACGTTTGTCGTTTAATTAGATAACGATTCGTTCAAGTGCGATCAAACACAGAAGAACTGATCGTTAATTAAAATAACGACACGTTTCGCAACTACAGTCGATTAAAAATCTAGAATTAGATTCCTACTAATTAGAGTAACAAGAAAACAAGCGCAAACAGACTAACAGGTTACAGTAACAATAGTTCTCGCGACGCAATTAGAATGCCTGCAAATATCGTTTCATCGAGCAACCATGGCCATTTTTAATCAAATAAAACCGCCGCGCTGGAGAACGCGGCTCGATAAAGCCGATTAAACGAAATGTAAAATCAAAATCTTCGATAAGTGACGATTGGACAGAGGCTAACGAATTCTCTGTGATCTACTCGAATTAATAATAACCAGATGTTGCGCAACGGGCACACGTGCAACCATGGCGATTTTTCTCGCGTCCCACGAGCATTTGCATTTTCCGCGCGCGTCCCCTGTTTCTCGATTTTTGCTCGACAACGATTTTTCCTCTGATTTTATTTATCGTCCCATTCTTCGCAGATACACTCGGACCGCGCATTTTCTGTGCATTTGTAGAAAATTTAAGAATGCGAACAACACGCGCGGAATGCACCTAATAATTCTTTTGCACAAAATACAAAATAGCCATTGACGTCCGAGATATATAAATATAATTCCACGTATCAACGTATAAAACAACGTTGAACGTGCAAACGTAAAGTGTCATTGTATTAACGCATAAAACGTTAAAACGTAGCGTGACGTCGAAATATCGAAGGTGGAACACTTGTGACAATTAGATGTGACCTGGGTTTTCACGTGTTTGCGCAAACCCTGAAAATATCGCGCGACGAATCGGGCAAATACGTGGCAAAAATGTATCAGACAACGAAAGTGAAATATTTATCAAAACAATCGGTGGACGAAATAAATTTCATTTCCTCATTTATGGCTGTAAAAATACAAAAGCACGTAAAAGTTTGGTAGTAACACTTGGCAGAAACGAATCTCTTCGTCCTTTTTTGTTCAAATCGATTCAATCACGAGGATCTACTTCTCGCTTTCGATATTGATTTCGTCATAATTAATTTTACAACGCTGCTGGTGCGTGATTAAGAACTGTACGTTTTCACTCACACGTTTGGATTACCCTAATCATTGACACGATGGCATGTACAGATACAAATTAATTACGCTTGGCCGAAAATGACCGAGCCCGGGACGTGTTTCATCGCGACGAACAATTAAATTCTCCGCCACGTTTCCTCTTAAATGGCGCGGACGTTTAATTTTTCGCTTCGCGTCGAACACATGGCGGGTTTCGAGCGCCCACCTGCTTATGGTAATCCCCCGAGGAGGGAAGGTATATCCGCCCCCGCGCCGTTTAACAGGGCGACGCGACGTTACGTATGTAAATGAACGGACCCGTAAACGCAGGGAACGCGTTTTTGTCAGGGCCATCGCCAACTCGTGTACGATTTTAAACGCGGCCGTTGATTCGAATTTCAGATGAAAAGCCGTCTGCTGGCTACGCCGTTTCCAGCTACTTTCAGCGAATTCGCCATCTCGCTAGACTCGATCGCCGTTTGTACATTACTTTCTTTGCGAGATTTCGCGTTCCTCAAGCGTTTGAGTTCGCGGTGATTTTATAGTGCTATTTTATTTGTAATTTTTTGACACGCGTCTGATTATTTACGCCTACCTAGTGAATGGTTGACGAACGGCGAAGGGTTGTTTGGAGTTGCTGATATATTCAGGATGATGGAATGTATAAAAATATTCGTAGAATCAACAAAGCACGAGCAAGGATTCGTATTTCATCAAACAGAATATGAATAAGGATTCGTGTTTAAATAAAAACTTTTTCTTGTAATACCGAGTGATGAGACAAATTCGAAATTTCAGTGTTTGAATCAAATCTCAGTTCCTTCTAATCGGAGGTTAACAAGTACAGATCGTATGGCTTCAATACTTCACATCTGACACGATACAACGGCTGACGCTCACCTGAGAAGATTGAAAAGGGTAGATATACAATTAGGCACCTAATTACTATATTTACGAATGTATCAACAAATTTCTCGATTCACCAGGCCGGAAACACCATAGTCTCACCAAGCTGGACAAATCACTGACCACCTTCTGATAATAAATACGTACCTAAGAACTTATGATACTTAAATCCTCCTTCGACGTCGTTACACCGTGTTAAAACCACGTTCGGGCACCACCCTCTTCCTGCGAAGCTTGAAAGCCTCGGCGACGAATGATCGCAGAAGAAAGATCCGACAAATTAACGATAACGAGTCCCTGCGGTATTCAACGATCGCCTAACGTGCTCGCGTTAATTGCAACGAACTATGCAAACAAATTGAAACACACTGGCTGGCGGTTGCTCTCGTTGGTTCGAGTCACGCACTAGATTCTCGTCCATCGGCGGCCAACCGGATGCCGGGTATGGTTGTTTCACCGTGGCTCGTTTCCTTTCTCGAGACTCTGCCGACAGGTTGCCGCTTAAACGTGTTTCACCGCCTTTAATTGCGATTCTTCTCACACGCAGTCACGCCACGTCGTCGTTGCCTCGTGTGAACCAACGTTCGATTGTTCCCTTGGAACCAGAAGGAACGCCGATCCTCCGCCTCCCTTAGGTTAGGTTAGGTTCTTGCTTCTTTTCGTTTGGTTGGCTCACCGCGAATTGCTCGTTCGATGGCACTTTGACTGCTTCTCTAGTTTCGATCGATAGAATAGGTGTCTTGGATGGTTGCATCTGGAGTGATTCGCGAAAGTATTTGAAAGACGATTACCCTGATTGCGTTGAGAATGTTTGAAATTTATTGAAAACGAGACGTTTACCGATAGCTGCCTCGAGCATATAGTTAAGAGAGTGTTAAACACAATTTCACTGAATATCGAGGCTTACTAATGTAATCAATTATGACTGTTTAAACACTTTTGTGATTTTTGCAAAGCAACACGCGTGTCAAGTATCTTGCAATTTCTGTCTCTATTTTTGAATTTGTTTCAAACTGTAAATGTATATATCATCTATATAGTATTATTTATATATTATATATGTAGTAAATTTACTATATATAAGTAAATTTTATTTCAATTCGCAAGAATTCGTTTAACCGGTACCAAAAATTTGCTTTAATTAAATTATTGGTTTATGTTACTAGTTTAAAAAACTTCATCCTTCTGGATTTGATAAAAAAAGCTGTTCCCCGTTCAAGTATATTACATATCGAAGTATACTCGTGTGTCAACTTTATCTTTCTCTTTCGAAAACGATCGTTTCAAAGATCAAAAAAAAATAATTCTCAGAGTCGTATTTCGTATGAAGAAAATAAAAGAGTTTCATTCGTTACACCGCTGTGTCTTCATCAACCGACAAGCGTGCCCTTTTTGAACGTTGAGAGAAATGGGATTAACGGTGCATCGATGTTTTAATTATCCCCGAAATTTATGCCTGTTCGGCGTGCTATCCCCAGCGATAGCTGCATTGATAATGGTTAAAGGGAACGATTGATTTCCCCCATTTTCACACGCGAAGCTAACTCGATTTCGCCGAATATCGTCAGAACCGGAAATACCGAGCCAGCGAATTCGCGCGTCGAATATCTAAAATTTGTACAGTCGATTGTCCGAGGATAATCGAATCGACTTTTCTTAAACCGAATCTTGAATCGAACATATATATATATTGTAGATGTTGATTATTTAAGTGAAATATATCTTTCATATTCTTGACAGCGTGTGTTGTGTTTAATGTTACTTCGGCCTGAACGACGAGTTTGTTAAAAACATTAAACAATGCAACTCTCATATAAAGAAAATTTTCATTCCATTGATACACTATCTTTCTTTGAACGTGAATTGCTATTTTCATAAATGAAAACTCACCGCATAAACTATTTGTCCCGCGATAAATGTCTTACCATGATTAAAAGTTGAAAGGATTAACTGAAAGATCCAATTAAAAAGATCGAACAGTACGGTCAATTTCTTTCTTCCATTAATGACAATTCAACGGCAATTATCTCTCTCAAATTTTACAACAAAATTATTGCAACGTACCGTTATCTTCGCCAAGAATGGAGGACTTAACGAGGGGACCTAATGGGATCACATTGGCCCATCCACGTTCGATTACCGCGTAATTACACGTAAATCGAATTTCAACTTTCAACGTTCAAGTTCACGCCATAAATCTCCCTCTAATTTTCGCGAAAGTTTAAGCGTCGCCAGTGGGTAAGATTCTCGGCGAGCGAGGTGCAGCGCCGTCGTTCTCCCCGGCAAATTATCGCTGTTGTTCCCTAATTTTTATAATTAAGTTTCGCCGGGACGAGACGAAAGTTCGGCGACTTCGAGAATCCTCTAGCCTCGTTCTTTCTAAAAAAAAAAAAAGGAAAAGAAGAAAAGGAAGACTCGGAAACTATCCTCTTAGGTCAATCTCTAATTGAAACACAAATAATCAGCTTGGCTAACGAGGTTACGAAGGACGCTCCGGAGGGCGAAACTTTCGCTGCCTTTTAATCGCTGCGACGAAATCTAAATTCCGCCGCTGGAATATCGCCCTCCGCGTCGAACAAAAGTGCCAACCGGTTGAAGAAGAAGGAAAGGGGGGAGGAGGTGAGTTCAGAATATAAGCGGAACACTTTAAAAAGAAGTGGCCCAGGCTATAGTTGCATTCAAACGTTTCAATGGGGGGGCGTTGCCTCGGTCTCACAATCAGAAAGGAAACGAACTAATTCCAAAGACGTGCGGAGAATGAAACATTCCGCGCAACGGCGACTATTAAAAAACGTTGAACATCGGGAAGAGCCACCGGCGAGTTGGGCAATTGCCTTTCCCTCGGCCAGCAAGCGAAAAAAGAAGCATCGCGCGAGCGAAGAATTTATTTGGTAAGGATCTTTGCGTACCAGCTCTGGCACGCTTAAGTCGTGCCTGTTGTTCCGTCTCCAGGGGACGAGAAACATCGTTGCATTATGTCCTCGAGACACTTTAATTCGTTTCTTGGATATTTCGCTGCTTCGAGGATTCTTGTTTGAAATCTGTTTTAAAAAAATCTGTTTGATTTTATTTTTGGACCGTTTAGAAAGAAATCGTTAAAAATTTTGTGTTAGATTTGTTGATAATTGTAGTTTGAGTTATTTCGTGTGATTTTTATGCGATAAACTTTGTTCGTGGGCTTTATCGTTTATGTTAGGTTTAGGTTAGGTTTATTACACATTAATGTGTTAGGTTTAGGTTAGGTTTATTACACATTAATGTGTTAGGTTTAGGTTAGGTTTACTACACATTAATGTGTTACGTTTAGGTTAGGTTTATTATATATATATATGTTTATTACACATTAATGTGTTAGGTTTAGGTTTATTACACATTAATGTGTTACGTTTAGGTTAGGTTTATTATATATATATATATGTTTATTACACATTAATGTGTTAGGTTTAGGTTAGGTTTATTATATATATAGGTTTATTACACATTAACGTGTGCAACGTGTAAATCATCGTCGAATACCTTGAAATTAAGTATTCCCTGAAGCACACTTACACACGTGTCATGAAACGAACGTGTCTTCGTTAAAATTATCTAAATAAATATTTCCTTAACCTCCTTTCTCAGTTTCATTATTTTGTAACATTGTGCGAGATGATTTGAAAAATTTTCCATCTTTTATTCATGCTCCTCTCCATTTCTCTTGTTCATTTTCGGATTTTGTATCTCGTTTAGTATACAAGCTATTATTATTATTATTATTATTATTTTCTTATTAAATATTTGTCATGCATACAACGTCCTTTAGTTCAGGTATGAAGAAATGTAATTTCTGTGGAACATCATCCAAGCCGCGTCTGGCCATAGACTGTCCTCTTTCACTTACTCGCTAATTTCATTTCTCCTGAAATTTTAGACTTTTAATTATTCACAAGTTCTAAAGCGCGTCTGACCACAGACCGTCCCGTTTCACTTACTCGCTTATTATATTTTGTTTCTCCACGAAATTCCAGCTTTTTAAAAATCTGTATTACGTATTTATCCACTTTTTATCTACTCTTTACCGTGTACGTTATCTTAGAACGGTTCAATCGAGAGACAGTTAATTTCAACACCATTGTTCGATTCAAATCTAAGCCAATTTTTTTACACCGTATTCACGCAACTCTATAATAATTAATACGTGGAAACTGCCTAGAATTTAATTCATTATTAACATCAATATTGATGCCCGAGCAAATTACCGAACGAGTCGATCAATAGCCTGGAATTGCCTCGTAACAGGCAACCAAACAAAACAAAGATATCGATCAATTAGCAAAGTGTCGATACATTCTCCGCCTATCCGCAAAACATGCGCGCTAATCGAGTCCGAAATTTGGTCGCCCATTCGCTATTCGTGAAAATTTTATCAATATCACCCGGTTGCGAACCCGATTGCCTCCCCCCTCTGCCTCTCGATACGTTCGAGCAAACTTTCAATAGTATCAAAAATCAACTCGCGAGAGATTTCAATCGAGAGGGAATCAAAGTCCACGGTCCCTTTAAAAAAAACTGAAACAATGTCTCGCCGTTCTAATCCGATCGTGGACAGAGAGAAAAAAGAGACAGAGAGAGAGAGAGAGAGGGAGAGATTCTGCGCCATGGTCGATCGACTCGGAATTCCGAGACCCGATCGTTCGTTTTTCAGACGACTAACCAATCGAATTATCCAGTTCGTCGATGGATTTCTTCTCTGTCAAGCGTAATATCCAAATGATCAAATGCGGCTTGCGTCATTTACCCGATTTTTCTGCTGGCTACGAACGATACACAGACACACTTGCTCTCGATTCCGCGTGTGTACGTACGTACTACAACACTTTTGCAGCTTTGCCGGCGGAATATTTGACGCTCGAAACGTCGGCTCGGAGCGAAAATTCATCGAGCATTTTTCTCGTAAACGAGAGCGCGCGCCTCTATTGTGTTTCTCCTTTGGTCGAATTTGCCGAATTCTTGCCCTCTGAAGAGGGATACCTTGGATATATCACTTCCTTTTTCATCGAATTTAGTGTAACAATGTGTATAGTTAATAAATACTTGGGTATTACATATCTTGGTACAATATAATAGATGTTGCATATTTCGGTATTGATAACTTTAAAAATATTAATTAAAATAAAATTAGAATAATTTTAAAATTCGTCGTGATAACAAATTAAAATAAAAAGGACGAAGACACTCCGCGAGTGTAACGTTCCGTCTGCTGGGGAAAAGCACGCCGAAAGACGGACGCTTTGAACATTTCCTAGAAATATCGGTGGCAAATATTGACGGGAAAATTTCGACTCGTAGAGACCCGGTCTGTGGAACCGGCCCACGGGATTACATCGATTAAACCAACACTCATTCACAAGTCAACAACCAACAAATCAAGCACTCCATCCAACCGTTGCCGAAACTAGCTGTTGCTAATCGTACAACATAAACCACCGAAACAATCACTTTCCATACACGCGTCCGTGCAAACACGGCATTCTCAAATGCGATTCTCGCATCGCAAATAAACTTCAATTACCTCCTGGTAACCAACAACTGATCCAACCGTCGAAACGGTTCCCGTAAACGGTTTGGAAAGAGTTAAACAACCAGAGGTAAATAAATTTCCACGAAGCTCGACCATCTTCGTCCTGGTGGAATTTCGTGCGCGGAAATTGTCGCGGAAAAAGTTTTCTCCGCCGGCGCTTTAAATGGCGCGGTTGTGCGTGGAATAGAGGACGAGGCGAAAGCAGGACGGACGAGCGTATGCGTCGAATTATGTGCATCGATTCACTCGAAAATGGGAAAAGTTTCGCGTCGAGCGCGATCGTCTGGGGCGTATCTTGTTGGCCGGCCAAGTTCACCCGGAGGCGGTCGAAAAGGGTGGCCAGAAAAGAGGGGGCGAGCTGGCTGGCCGGAGTCGCGCTCGTCGCTTACGCTCGTCTGGCCGGGCACTGGCACCGAAGCTTTACTGCTTGGTTAACGATCTGTCCTCCTCGGACAGCTTTTGGCACCGAACACCGCGCCGACCCTCTCTCTGTGCCTCTCTCTCTCGCTCTCTGCGCAGCTAGCCGGTTGCAGACGCGACGTTTATTATTTAAATTAAACGCGGCGACCAGCCGAGGGTGGATTCTTCGCCTTTGGGCGGGAAAACTGGCCTCTCCGAGGGGGTGGCTCGACTGCTACGTAGCCGGCTTTCATGCGAGCAGACCTTTTTTTCTTTCCTGCTTTTTTCAATCGTTGAACGAATGTTGCGTCTCCGTCACGGTGGATTATCGTGACGTCGAGTTTCGGTACGGTGATTTTTGCAACGAGGGAGGAAAAAGGAGGACGAGAATGAATATTTCGATAGTTTGAAAGTATTTTTCAAGTCGCGTCTTAATTAGAAAATGGTGAAACGCGATGACTTCCCTCGCAGGGGAAACAGTTGCATCCGCGTCTGACTAATGGGGTATATATTCACTGGTACTTTTCTTAACCGTTTCAGCGCCACGCAGCGCGATCGCGCTGTTCGCGTACTGTGGTCACGATCGTTAATTCGCAACGTATAAATTACATCTTCAATTGGAAAATCAAAGCCTGTTTTATAGAATGTTATCGCATAAACAAAACGTAAAACGCGAATATTTATAATATTAATATGACGTGTCTGATATGACTGATGGAACGAACCGCAAGCCCACTGAACAGCGTTATCGCGCTGCATGGCACGATCGAACACGGATTTTTAAAAAAATCTTGCTGGCACTCAAACGGTTAATTTAAACTGAAACGAATCGAACAGTGTATTTTCTTGTTTCCACTATTCAGTAGATCGAACAAATGAACGTTGTCTATATTGTCGCTCGAGCACGAAATATTGGAGGAGTTTCAGTGGAAAGAAATTGCATTGGTCGGACGTAGGAATCTCTCGTGAGATTCGCGTTGCGTTTGCCAGTATTCCGCAGAGTTCAGATTAAAAAATTAAGCTCGCCGGAATGACGGAGGTGAAACGGCGGGCGCCCCGAGGCCGGTGAAATCGATTCGAATTCTTGAAAAGCCTGACGGGGTCGAACTCTTTATTTGCTTCAGTTGGCCGGATCGTTTCCTAGAAGGAGGTCCGCCGGAATTAAAGGAGAAAAAGATATATTGACCGGGCGCCGTGAAAGGGAGCTGTTCTTTGTGTTGTTTTGATCGACGATAGAGTGTCTTTGTTGTCATCGGTGAAATGAACTTTCGGAATGCTCGGGAACTTTTTCCGTGTCGCGCGCTCGATCATTTGACATTTCGCCGGAGAATGAGATTCTTCTGGGTTACCAAGTGTATTTAACGCCTAATCGACGTTAAGCTGCTTAATTCCAAATAAACTTTACTTTCAACAAATAAAAAACGCGAAATCTCTGTGCACTAATATTCAAAGCACTGAGAAAAATGGATGTTTAATTAAAAAATTAAATTACCTGCAATGCCAGAATTGTTTTTTTTTTTTTTTCAAAAATTTAAGAAATGTACTTTTGTTTTGCAAGTTGTTGCTTTATAACTTTCGAATAAATTAGATCATTTATCTTCACTCTGTTGTCTGCATCGTCATTTCTATCATGTGCAAAAGTCAGTTTTGGAATATATCAGCAGGCACACTGTGCAACGTTGTTCTGGCGTGTCTGACTAATCCACTCTCTTTCTACTAGTACGGTTCGTATAAAGATCCGATGCCAAGATTCTCGCGTTCGAACGAACTAAATCAATTGATTTACTCGCTCTGTACAATGTACTCAAAGATATTTCTCAGTGTAACGAAAGAAAGGAAAGAGAAAGAGAACGATAAGAGGGAGGAACGTCCAAGATACGTTAATTGATTTGTAGCAGCTAGTTTTCTCTCATCGTTTATATTTTTTTCATACCGTCTCACTTTGTATGTCCTTCGTCCACGTTTCTCACAGTTTCGTGCCGGCCTGGCCAATTGCGACTTTTTGATACACTCTCTTTTGTATTTTTTTCCATTTTCTTTCTACTTTGACTGTTTGATTTCTCTTAACTTTGTCCCTTATCTTTTGTTTCTAACGTCCAAGGTTTGAGTGTTATTTCGTTCACATTTGGCGATTAGGTTCTCTGCTTTTATCACGTCTTCTTATTTTACTTTGACTATATGTTTCTTTCGTTTTTGTCTTAGTTTTATTCTAAAGATCAGTTCGTTATTTTATTAACTATTCTTATTCTAATTAGACTGTGGATTTCTATGCAATCAATATATTGTAACAAAAATATAACAGAGACAAGATTTGCACTCTCGTCATTGTAGAATAAAATTTTCACCCCTATAAAATGTAGAGTACAAATTAGAAGAAGAAAAACATTTCCTTTCCGTCGAAGATAGTCTGTTAAAAAAATCAAGACAATTCTCACTGAACCGAAATATTTCACTTTCTATTTTGAATATTTTACTTTCCAATTGAATAATTTGTCGTTTCAACGTCACCTCTCGGTGATAGTATATCGAAGAAATTAAAAAAAGAGTGTCGCAGAGATGGTTTACAGAGCCGTTTCGCCGTTGCCTCGTGAAAAATTTAGCGGGCTCGCGATTTCGGCGCATGAAAAAATCACGAACGCGCCGCGCGGACGTTCAATTTTCGAAGTTCCATCGGCTACACGTCCGGTGAAATTTCACGTTAAGATATAGCCTTTCGGAGAACGAGCGAGAGGCTGAACGGTGAATCTTGAAATATGGAACGAACTCTGTTAACTCGTACATCGTGTTTCCTCTCTCTCTCTCGTTCCTCGCGGTTCCTCTTTGTTTCACCTTTGTTCCTTTTTACACGCGACGACGTGACGTGCGTGTTCAACAAAGAGACTGATAACAAGCATAAATTAATATTCGTAAAAAGATTGGTTTTCTATCCTGCTGGAACCAAAAGTATCTCTGAAATACATTTCGGAGCGAATTTTGTTAATAAAAATGAGCGACACGTGATGTTACTTGATACGATGTGGTGTGGTATTACCTTTGGCACGAGAAAATTAAAAATAACGTTACATCGTAGAATCCTCGCTTCATTCAAAAACACGAGGGCATTGGCCGTTTTCAGTTCGTTCTTCGCCAAATTACAAGTTATAAATAACAAATTATTCATGCGAGATACTTTTTTTGTGTTCATCGTGAATTTATATAATAACAACAAATCAGTATCATTCACGCATTTGAACCAAAATTGTTTAATGGAGATTGTACGCAGGCTCATCGAAAGTTTTAGGACGCGTTTGACAATTATTATCTATTATTTAACACAGACGATAAACTTGCAATTCTGTTTGCTTTTGACGCTTTTGAGCGTCGGTATATACTTTTGTCAAATAATTTATTCAAACGTTCGCGACCGTAGATAAATACCTTCTCTACGTCGAAAGGGCTAAAGCCTTTTGATTAACGAGAAAAAGAAGAAAGAAGACCCCAGTATTCGTCTCAGTGAAAGGCCTAGAAGCAAACATTTGAATCGATAGAAAACAAATTACGAAACAAATTACAACGCCACTCCTACTCGAGGTCTACGCCACGCCCCCTCGCGAGTCACGTGACCCAAACCAACCAATCGCTAATTTTCGTTGCATCAGCGTTGCACCTGAAGAGGCCCGATTTTCTAAAATCACTTTCAGCGATAAAAAGCGAGAGGAAAAGCAGAAAAGAAGCGACACTCGAAGGCCCTTGAAAATTTTACTACCGTTTGGCCGAGAGTAGACGCGGTTTTCCATGGGAAAATTGTCGGTCTCCTTCAATTACGGGTTTTCACTTCGCAGGGATTAAAAATCTGGAATAATGGCGGCCGTTTAAAATCGATCGACGAAATACACCGAGGCGATACGCCTCAAAGCGGAGCGAAGAGATATTCGAGAGAGAGAGAATGAGAGAGTGAACGAGTGAAAAATAAAGAGAGAAAGACGGAAAGAACGAGAGGAACGGAGAGATGATGGTCAATAAATTCACGGTGGAAGTTCGGTGCCGTCGACCGGTTTGAAAAACATTAATTGGGTCGTATTCGAATATCGCTGCAATTAAAAAATTTCTCTCTCCCGTGGACGAGCTCGAACCGAGTTTATTATGCAGCGTTGGTTCGAAAATACGCGGACGGAGAAGCATTCACCAGAAGATTATTTGTTCCAATTGCCGAGGAATATATCTATATCTGGGTTGTGCGAAGGCAGGAGAATCGAGATTACTCTTTCTCTTTCTTCTCTCTTTTTTTTCCCCTTTTCTACAGTTTTGCAGACGCTGTTTGTTCAAGATTCTGCGCAGAGTTGAAACGAGAGAGCGAGGTTAAAAGAATATTTGTTTCGCCTTTTTGTTCGCGAGAAGGAGGCTAACTTACCGAAGTTAAGAACAGCACAGTTCCATTTCTTGTTTCTTCTTCTTGTTATTGCGATTATCAGCGCGAACGAACGTTAAAGAAGAAAGTAATAAATAGGAAACGTAGCGGAGGGAAAACTGTAATCGAGAGCTTGTTATCAAAAATCACGTAACTGAGATGTTCGATCTTCTAATACCGGGATTTCCGTTTCGAGGGATATCGCGGGATCGTTTAAAAGAGTACGAAAGTCCCGATTATGGAAATTGAAGTGGCCTCTGATACTAATCGAGATGGTGGAACTTCGCTACTTATATAAATCTCGACCAATTACTAGTTTCGAGAGAAGCGTGTATACCCGAGCTTTCGCTTTATCGGACTTAAATCGATGATTATTCGGTTCGTCAACTTATCGGACATTCTATTTTTCAGAACGCGACCCACTTTCCACTACAAATTTCCTCGGTCGCATACTCGACAAAAATATGCGATTAATTAGCGCGGTGATCGCGCGCGGTTATTTTCGAGCTTGAAAGGTTTAGCAAGACGAAATTTGCGAATTTAGATGCTCGGAGATTCAAAATGAGTTTGAAAATTAGGGAGTTCGAGGATTTGACGATTTGGAAATATGAAAATTCTAGAAATTTTCAGAAGGAAAAGGCATTGGAAATTTGAAAATTCTAGAAATTTTCAGAAGGAAAAGGCATTGGAAATTTGAAAATTTGATCGTTGGGAGATTAGAAATTTAGATGTCTGGAGGTCCGAGGATTTTTCAACTTTGAAGCACAGCTGTAAAAAGTTGTTAGAGAGACGCCGTGGTTGGAAGCGCACCGTTCTCTTTTTCTTTACCGAGGATGGTGGTTCAACGAGGACTCGCGTTTTGTTTCTCTAGACCTCTGGGTTATCAAAGGCCAGTGAATCCAGGAGGTGAATTTGCGTGATTCGAGTATTGGATGGCCACTTTGGCAATTTATGTACTGGAATAATTCTGCAATTATGTTATAACTACAAATTGCATTTGAACATGAAATAATTTATAATTTAAATGTAATTGCGAGTCGTATAATTCTTTGTTCACGCGAGAGAGAAATATACAAATAACATTCAGAGCGATGATTATTCTCATAAAATCTGTCTAAAAAAAGAAAAAGAAAGGAAATAATTCTTCGTCCACGAGAGGGAAAAATAAAAAATAACTACGCAACATAAAATTTCCCTTACGAAAGCTAAAAACGGATCTTAGAACATAAAATTATTCAATTCCACAAATAACTTGCTACGCTTGATAATATTTAGAAGTAACCTAGTCCAATCTTTCGTCGTTCCAGTGCTAACTTAAACCTAACCTAAACCTAACCTAAACTTATCGGTTTACCAGTGCTAATCCAAACCTAACCTAAACCTAACCTAAACCTAACCTAAACTTATCGGTTTACCAGTGCTAACCCAAACTTAACTTAACTTAAACCTAACCTAACCTAAACCTAACCTAACCAATCCCCACAATTTCTCTCATCGAACCTATCCAAAATAAAAAAAAAAAAAAAGAAACAACACGAAATAAAAAAAAAAAGGGCGAATAAAATCGCCAATACTGTCCAGCGGGGGGAAATTCCATCGAGGGGAAAAAATGCGCTGCACGCGGCAGGGAAATTTGCCCGATCAATTTAATCGCACGATCAAAACGATCAGTGGCCAGGAAACAATTAATCCGCGTTGGCAATCGACGCAACGTCGAAATTTCCATTTCTTTGTCAGCTGGCTCGACTCGTAACGTCGCGGTATCTCGCGGACGCGCGCCGCCGATCGTTACGTAGATCAAATTTAATCGACGACGACTAATGTACACGGCGCGTGTACGTGAAAAACGGACGGAGGGACCAATCGAGAACGCGCAGAAAGAAGAAGAGAGAGGGCGATAGGGACGAAAGAGGATGAAGAGTGAAAAATCGAAACGAAACGGGGGGAGGGAGGGGTGGGGGCGTCGTTCTTTCGTCGGTGAGCCGTGCAGACGAAATCGGCTGGCGGGCCGATTGCGCGTGAAACGCAGCCTCAATATTTTTGTCGACGGGACGAATCAATCGGCCGGCACGGATTCGTCGTCGTTCTTCTGCGAAACGCGCGCAAACAACGACTGGAATTTGCGGAGGACGGAGGCCTGGATAGCCTGGCCAGGATCCCGCGATCCAACACCGAATTCCTCTGTCATCCGTGGAAACGATAACGGGCAATGGAGATAACGACGCATTGCCAAACAGGCAATCGAATCGCTCCTGGCTCCGTTTCGTGCCACAGCGTCGAACGTTATTGTTCGCGCCGCGATTAGAAAATATCTCCCTCCCCCCCCCTGGATATGGAGAGCCAACGTTTTGTGATGTAGATCGTTCATCGCTACCAGGTATACTTGCGAAAGAATACGTATTTCTGTATTTCTCTCGCCAATCAGATTATGAGATCGAAACCGGTGATTCGGTCTAGATCATTCTGTAGTCTGACTCTAAAGTACGCGTTTATCAGCTTTCGGTCTGCGTTTGTTGAACAAATTCTGGCGTGACAGATTTTTGAACGATTCATTTGCAAGCTCTCCCATAAACGCGTTAAGAAACCTATCAACGACGTTCGTCGTTAAATTGCGATGAATTAACAAACAAAGTATCCTTGGAGAAAGATGTAGGCTAATGTCAAGCAAAGAGGTAGCGGAGCATGCACGAAAAGAGATAGATGCAGAGCAAGAGAGAGGCATAGTCGACATAGTCGAAGAAGTGCGCGGCAGGGAAGCAAGATAGTGCTTTTGACACAGCACCAGCAGCGTGCCTAATGACTCAGGCCACTCAGAGAATACACTAATTACCATGAAAGCGTCCCGTACACGCTTCCGGAAGACAGGCATTTTACTTGCCCTCCCTCTCGCGTCTCTCCGTTCCCCATACTTGAGGTAAAGATATTAGCGCCGGAGGATCCTCCGGCTCGCCTCGTGTCCTCCTCGAGGCGGCAAGCCTCCATTTTAGAGAGCATGTTTCCTGTTCCGCGCTGCGACGCCACGATCCTTTAACCTCGCGGCAGACACGCGCCCTTGACCCTACCCGCGGCTTCGGGGGCAGACTCGAATCGTCAACGTGCCGCTGCGCAACGGATCGCGCGGAAATCCTTCTCTTCGAAAGTGAAGGATTTTCTGAGGCTAAGTAAGCGAATTCGAGATTCGAAAACTGGCAATTATCGAGGCCCCGAGGGAAGATTCGTTGCGGTTATCGAGGCAATTTTTGCATATCGAACATTTTCGAACTGGAAAATCGGTTTGTTCGTCGTTTATTATTAATTTCGTTTGTTTAAAATTAATTCAAGACGAGTCGACAGATGATGGTAGCAATTTGCAAAAAGTTTTCGGTCGGACGCAGAAATTTGGAAATACAGTGGGTGATTGGTTAACGAACATAATCGAAAGACGATGTTCGTTATCTGAACATAAAAATCTTTCGCGAAAGTGTTCGTTGTTCGATTTGTTCGCAGTCCGAACTGTTTCTTAACCGATCACCCGTTGTATTAGAAAACAGTGGAAGCTTTCAGTGTTTATGAATTAAATTGAAATCGCTGATTTCGTTGTTGCGTGTACAAATGTTAATATATTGAAACAAATATTATATTCCATATTTCCGAATAATAATATTGTATTTCATATTTCTCAAAGGTAACGATATCGTACTTTGAACTTTCTGCACACAAGAGTAGTACATAAAAATATATTTTGTTTGATTGACGTTACTGAATTAATGTAATTTAAAATCTCAAATCATTATCGTCTCTTTGTATCTCCTATAATAAAAGCCAAATTAATAATCTTAACAATCGTATGATAAATGACAAATTCGTAACTCAAAAATCACACGAGTATATCGTAAAAATAGGTATCTATTCACATGTACGCAAATTACACGTGTATGTACGTTATTATTTTCTAAAAATAAGTCAAACCTCAGTTGGTTATTCGTATTCTCACAATAGTACTGTAATTAAAAAAAAAGCTGCACGACTTGTGTCCCAGTACGATTCGAAATGAAGAGGACCTTTTTGTCATAAAATTTTATTGACAAGCAAACATTTAAATCGATAGAAAACAAATTACAGGCAACGCCACTCCTACTCCAGGTCTATCCCACGCTCCCTCACGAGTCACGTGACCCAAATCAACCAATCGCTAATTTTCGTTGCATCAGCGTTGCACCTAAGAGGCCCGATTTTCTGGGTTACCCCCGCCAAAATCACTTTCAGTGACAAAAAAAAAAGAAAAAACGTTTGATCACAGAAAAGTCACAGTTATTAAAAATCGTTATGTTAACAGTCTCAAAGGGACCGTCGACCAATTACGTCTGAAATCAGAGTAGTCAAAAAACCACGTAACCAGATATCTCGTATCTCGCCTTGTGTCAATACCGCGGCGTATGAGTAACCACGGGTTTGGCTCTGTCAATGACACGAGAATAAAGCGCAGCGCTAATTAATTGCACACAGGATAAACCAATACCGACGTGGCGGTTCGAATTCCACCGATTCCGTTGCTTTGATTTGCCTTGATGAGCATCATCAAAGACGATTAAGGTGTTCGGCTAAACCAGCCGTTCGCCGCACGCGCGACTTTCTCTCTGGCATTTCGCGTAAGTTTGTCCACGCGGGTCGGGCTCGGAACAATTTGCTTTGTACCGCAGGACGCGTGCAAACGTTCAACTATTCGAAGACGCGAACAAATATGCGGACCCACAGACTGGCCGTGCAAATAGAGAGGCTCGCGTGCTTTCGTTTTGGTAGACTCTTTGGCCTGGGTTGGTTCGATGGGTAGCGCGGACTGCGCCATTGAAGAGGCTGCTGTTTGGTGGATTCGAGTGGAGGACGATGTTGGCTTGCAATGGAAACTTTCGAAGGTGGAAAATGAGAGAATGGACCAAATCGAGGAGTTAATAGGGTAAACGATCCGTGAGTGGTGCCGACGAAGGCCAAACTTTCAGTATCGATTACCTTTGTATCGTTGGCAACATAAAAGCGGAATAAATGATACTCATATTATATATTTCGATGAATATCAGAAATGAGAAATCTTCTAACATTGTTTAATATTAATAAAAAATATTACTTTTGTCGATTTTTATAGTTTGATAATTTTCAATATACACAAACTACCTTTGCAGATTTAAAAAGGGAATACCTTCCTCCAGACTGACATAACTTTCAGAAGAATTACTAGATTGTTATAACTTTTTAAAATATCTGACAAGTTCCATTTTCAAAATTACGTTTAGCATATTTTTTTTTCCAAATTTGTATGAGTGTATCAGAGTGAATTTCATATTCAATGTATCACTCAATTACCGCGTTTAGTTTCAGAGGAGTAACTTGCTTCCAGAGGAATTAATTAACTTGTTCCAGTAATTCCACAAGTTTTTTGAATGATTCATTATTCATTATCTCGTCATTTTCGTTATTTTTTTAATTACATCCCTATTATAATTTTATCACAATAGCTCTTGTTATTTGCCGTTTCAACTTCTTAGCTCTTCGAGACGAATTGTTCCTTCTGTTCCAATAGTACAATGTACATTTTGCGAGCGAGTTAATTGCGAAGAAAGCGTTTTTAAAAGGTAACAGGATAGATCGAAGGGTCGAAAGATTTTAACTCGAAGCGAAGTGAAGTTCAATAAAGCTCCTCTCCGTTTTTCTCACTCTTGCGCAGCATTAAATAAGATTTTCTAAAAGTTGTTTACTTCGCGTTGCCATCTTTTCTTGATCTTAAAGCTACTGGAACAGGTATTTTGTACTTCATTCGCAAAGACAAGCTAACGAAGCGGAAAATGAAATTGTTTAATCACGTGTATATGTATAGTCTGCGAACAAAAGAAGCAGCAATATATCTCGAAGATATAATTAGAAATAAATTATTTTTTATTTTTGTTTTTAATAAATAAACAGCACTATACGCATGCACATATCAAATACATCGTATCATTTTTAAAAATCAACGTCAAATCCCTCAACCTCCATTTATTATGTCAAGTAAGATAATGTTCTTCTCTTTTACGAATGATTTTTTTAAACATTAAACCCATCCACCTATAACGTGTTCCTAGGAATTTCTCGCTCGGCTATTATTGCTCGTAAGAATCATAAAAATTCCACAAAAATGTGGAACGTTGGGAGAAGACGACAGAGAGAACAATAGAAATTCCTTCATCGATTAAACAATCCAGTAAGAGAATAAAGAACACGCACGCATACTGCAGAGCGAAAGAATTTCCCGTCCGACCTGATAATGACAAACGGGCGTCGTTTATTTTTATCGTCCGTTGTTTTAAATTTTCGTCGGCAGCCGGATCCATTCGAGAGGTCGAGCGTTCTTTCCCGATCTTAGCGAATCAGCTATGCGCGGGGACCACTGAATTACGGGCCACGTGGAACGCGAAAGACGAGAAGAGAGGTCACCGGGGTTCCGCCTCAGCCCCCGGACCGACGGCGCGCTCTCGAAATAATTTCCTCGACGATCTGAAAGCTGGAATAACGACGTTCGCAGACGGTCTCGCTGCAGCCGCGTGGTTGTGTGTTTAGCGAGAACCAGGCCGAGTTTTAAGCTAGAAAACTGGATGAGAAGCTGCCGCCTCGAGATACAACCCCCTTCCGCCCACTCGCCGCTCTTCCTCGGCTCGGTCGCCGAGAATTCTTCTTCGCTTTCTGCCCCGCCTGTTTCTCCTTCGAGCCGCGCGGGTCGAATTATTTTTCCCTTGTCGTCTTTCTGGACGCGAGCCGTCGGCAACCCTCGTGCCTCGCGAGATAATCGAGCGAATTTACCCCCCCTCCCCCCTTAAATGAATCTCCGCTGCGGTTTTATCGAGTCTTCGACTCGATTCGCGATTTTTATCTGATTTGCGCGAAGTTTGAAGATTGTTACAATATCTCGCAGTGGAAACGAATGTCTCTCTGCAGACTGTATTTCTTTGATCGAAAGAAACTCTGCTTAGAGGTGAACAGATGCTTTGGAGGTACGTCGTTGATGTTTTTCGAGAGATCAAGTAAAATAAATTGGATCTTATTTTCTATTTGGCGACGTTATGCGAATTTTATTGAATTAATAAAATGAAAAAATAAAATATCTCAATTGATCTTACAGCAATTAATTACCTACGAATAATATCGATCGATTGTTTTCTAAAGTTTGTCTCGTCACTTGCTCCACAGAAAATGGATAAAAATAAAGAGATCACGCAAGAAATCCATTTTTCCAATAAATTTCCAATCAACCTAATAACAACCTTTGCCGCCCCTAATTGATTTGTTCTCGAGGAAATTCAACTCGATATACTTCCAAGACACTTTCCGTGACCGGAGTATTTTCGAAGCAGTTAGCATAATTCAACATTCCCTACGTATCCGCAATTTTCCAGAATTGCGTATCCCGGTCGTTGCGATTCGCCTCATCAGCCTTTTAATCACGCACCAATGCGAAACATCGTTCGCTGAACGAGGCGAACGATTTATCCCGGACGTTCTAATCACCCCAATAATTCCTACGGGTCGATGATCCTCCCATCATCTACCTAACGATTCTCGTCGTATCATCCGGCGTATCACAGATATTCAAAGGCTCTCGCGCGTTGTTAAATCCTTGTTCCGGTCAGTTTGTTTCGAGGAACGTTTCGCGATGCGAGGAGTCGGTCGATTCAGGCCGAGAGAAAGAAACGCGGCGATGATCCCTCTCGGCCGGATGGAATGCAAATTTTCAGCGTTTCAGCCGGTCGCGGAGTAATGAGCTTCGCGCGTACAAAGAATAATTGTTATCGTTAGCAGCTGCGGCTATTAGCGTTACGTCGAGCGACGTGCAAATAATACTGTTCGTTATCGAATCTTCCAGCGACTCGGTCCGAGGCGTAGCAGACGGAGAAGCTTTTCACGGGGAATTGCTGTTAAAGTTAGATCACGTTGCTCCTTCGTCAGTGTAATTCAGTCTTCCTTTTTCCTTTTTTAAATTGAACGTAATTTAATCATTGTAAGATGGTTTTCTTCCGTTACAAAATGGTAAATATTTCTCTATCAATTTCATTGCTATTACTGGAAGATCGAACGAATATTAAGAAGTTTCAAATCTATAGTCTACAGAGAAGCATAAAAATCGTAATTGGAGAAGATGGTGATTGAAGACGAGAATCGTGCAATTGTACTTGTACAAAGAGCACATGTCAGTAATTACAAAAATTATCGTCAAAATATTCTCAATTATTCCAATATCGAAGTAAAAATTTGCTGAATTACAAAGTGATACTAAATCTAGAACTATATTCTTTTCTCTTTATATTATCACTCTTTATCAACCCAGGAAATCGGGTCTCTTCTCTCAGATGCAACGCTGATGCAACGAAAATTAGCGATTGGTCGATTTGGGTCACGTGATTCGCGAGGGGGCGTGGGCTAGACCTCGAGTAGGAGTGGCGTTGTCTGCTACTGAGCGATTTTATGGCAAAAAAGTCGTCTTCATTTCCTAGTCAGAACAGTTGCTTCGGGGCCTTTCGTACTGGGATATACAAGTCGTGCAGTTTTTCATTAACATTTTGAGCATCATCTTCTTCGATTCTTCCAATACGTGACAATTTGAACATATTTATTTCAAATTCTCGTTATCTTTCCATATCCAAAGTTGGACAGACGAAACTGCACCCTGTGTCTTCCTCCTGTATCCTTAAATTCTCCATTACGATCAATTAAGTTTCACTTTGCAAGCAATTGCCAGGGCCACGTTCCAAAACAGAGACGGATAGATCTCGCAGAGATGTCAGATGTAAATCTCGCCCTATAAATCCAGTTGGCCGCGCCTGTTATTTGTTGCTTCGACAAATCAGCTTCAGACCCGCGCGCAAAACAATCGCGTGCATTCTAGCCGCGTCGATGGCAGCAATTATCGCGACGAAACACGCCTCGTTCGGAGTCACCGTTCTCGCGTATCGCCAGCAATGTACTCGGCATGCAGACTCGCATACTAGACGACAAGCCATGTTTCATGGCACTTAATCGCTCGCTGACCAGGTCGAGATCGCGTGCGATCTTGGCATGGTCCTCCGCATACCGTCTAATGGACGTACCAACTTTACTCCCAAGTGTTTCTACTTGCACGTTTCTCCAACTTAAAATTTTTTTAAAATTTACCCAGCTTCGAGTAGCGCACGTATAGTTGACTATGACTAATGATGGAACAGATGGAACATTTCTGCAAATTTTTACTATTCTGTTCCTATTTCTGTTCATCACATGCTTCTTGAACTTAATTTTAAAACAATTTCTATCGATTTACTTGACGCAAGTTTTGTATCGTAACTGTTAGTAGTTTCAGTGAGAGAATTGTATGCTGTTTTTTAACTCTGAGAATAAATTTGGTTCAAATTTAACTTTTGCGTTACATTCGTCAATTCAGATTCTACGAAGCTACGAATAATCGTTGATCCGTTGTTCTCGTAATTTAAAATTCGCGCGTCGTTTAGATGAAAATACGTCACGTGAAGTGTATCGCGCGCGGGCAAAATTCAATCTACTGAAAATGAACTTCGATTATGGTTCGGCGGGAAAGAACGGGACGACGAAAAAAAATCCGACACGCAAGAGCAATTAATCACTTTTCCAACGACGGAATTTTCAATTTCTATTCCCCTCCCTCCTCCTCCTTTTTTTTTTCTTCTAATCAAGGTTGATAGTGTTGTCGATCAAAAATGCAATATTCCGAGCGCGATGCGACGCGATATTTGATTATTAAATTCAATTAACTCGATCGAAGGAGGTAAATTTCGGTGCAATTTATTATTCGCCGAAGAGACAAACGTTCGAACGAATTTTGCAAAAAGCAGGGCGCCCGTTATTGTTGATTTAGTAGTTATGTTTTAAAATCCTTTTAATTAAAGTGAGCCGCGCGGAAAAGTTCGCGATCCTCCTCCCCACCCTTTCCATCGCGAGTTGGCCCTCTATGCGCAACTCGCAAACACACGGATTTAATTTACAGGATACGCGATTCGAGTAACTGTTGCCAAAGTTTGGATTCATAGCGCGGTATTACCAGCAACAATATAGTTTTAATTAATTACACGTAACACTCGGATATCGCGTGCACTTTTTGGAATGGAGCGCGGCTCCTCCGGAGATTAATTACCATCGAGAGATACCTCAACGTGTCGAACGCGCGCGCTTTTATTATTTTTTCTCTCTAATGGCGCGACGGCTTCTAAATTAATTTCAACTGGCAACGCGCGAGATTCTGGATATTTGCTCCCGATCGAATTTATCGGGCACACGCGAATAATCGACACAGCGATATGAAAATTATTAATACATCAAATTTATAAAAATGAAGAATAAATTCGAACAAACTGTTGCGAACAAGGGAATAATTAATGACATTAAAATTTTTTATAAAATGATTAAAAACATTAATTAATATTTTTCCAGTTGCAAAGATTTTCCATTTCAATTTGGATATTGATAATTTTCATACATTTATACGAAAGACGTAATGTATTTATGAATATATTTAATACATTTATACGATTAATTGGATTCGTCAAATCTGATTACAATAAAAAGTGGAAATGACAACAATTTCATTTCATTTATTTGATTATTATTTTTTTATATGCGTAAAGAATTTACACTGTGCAAAATAAAAGAGTACGTTCGAAGTATTGCAGCTCTGTGTCTCCGGTCAGTTTCAGTTTCAAAAAAGAAACATTTAGAGTAACAAAGTTGTTTCCGTTTCCTCCGAAAACACAAACGTCTTGAACAAAGCGCGACGTTACGCGGAAATTTCTTCGGTTATTTCTGTAATTCTCTCGCTGTATTGTTTCAACAGAAATGGCAGGGCAAACACGAAACAACGGGACAAGGAGTAGAACAACAGAATAACTAAACCAATCCAGCAACTATCGTATTCACTGACGCACATCAGTTTGCCGTCTTACACTCCGACCGTTCTACCAGTATCCTCTCAAGCTTTGAGGCTTAGCTCGAACGTGGGCACTGAGCTGAACTCTTGCGTTTATTGTCTAACCCAACCTAACGTTCAGCGGTTATGTCGGATAGTACGTATAACAAGGGGCTAAAGTTTCAACAGATAGCGAACGATTATTTTTCCACCATTCAATGTTCCAGCGGAGCGAGTCGCGAGGGCGCGATGTACGTCGAAAAGTCGTCAAAATGTCGAATTTTTTGTTACGATATTTCGTTACGTCTTTCATTTTGTAACGATGACAAATGTGACGGCGTAAAATACGCGTGGTATGAGAGTTATCGCTAAGCAGAGTTAAGCCTTAATCAGATCGCACGTGATAAATTTTCGAGATTAAAGTTTCAGAAGTGTTTCGAGATCTTTACGATTTTTTGTAAAATTAAAATACGAAATAAATTTTTATTTAGACGGACTGAAAATTAACGACACACGAATAGGTTGAGAAAGGCAGGAAAATCATGAAAGAATTCAAAATGAATCTTCATTTGTTTTAGTAGACGATTTGAAGACTGAAAGAAAATTGTAAGTCGAGACAATTAAATGAGATTATTAAAATGATTAAAAATTGACGTTTCAGAATATTAGACTATTTGAGAGTTGACTTTCTTCGTGGAAGAAAACACTAAATTATAAAATTATAAAATTAAAATTAAAATAATTATTATAAAATTCAACACAATTATTACTTTCTTCGTGTTCTCCAAAAGTAGACTTTTTGCTATAAAAAAAAAAAAAAAATATAAGTTTCACGGTTCTTCCTTCGCCATCGAACCAACGATACATTGTCTCTGAGAAACAGCAGACAGAGAGAACGAGAATGTCTCGATTCGAATTCCAACGCGTACAAGATTCGACGAATTTCGAAAGGACCTTCCTTGGAGAACCGGATGCAGAATTAACGTGGTCGACTGGTTCGTCGATTAGTTAACGGATCGTTGCTGCAAGGCGCCGATCTGTCAAAGAGACTGCGAAAGTTCGAAAGACCGTCGCGTCCGTGAATGTTCCACTCGTTGGCAGAAAGAGACGTGAGTTACAGCCCGACTCCTTAATTACCCTTTAACAGTGTGACGTTAATTTTTATCGAGGAATTTAGTCGAACTGTTCGACTATTACAGAAATCACAATATACGCGTGAAATGTCCATTAAGGGAAAAAATGTGGAAAGCTTTACGACATGATAGAATACACAAGCTTTTCTTTATAAAACTCTTTGCGAAAAATCGCTTAAATCTATAAATAAAAATAGACTGTCTTAAAATAGACGTCTATAAGGTGTCTAACAAAAATTATAAATTGGTCATTCTGATCATTTTGGTAATTGCGTTGATACAAAAACATGTTCGTACTTTCCAAAAATTTCTTTTGCAGAAATGCAATACCGTATATATATTATATTATATATTATGTTATATTACAACGTATCTGAAAATTTATGAAACTAATTGGAAATTTGTCCCTGAGCTTCGAGAAAGAGCGACATGGAACGTCTCGTCTCGTCGTAAGTTTTCAGATTTTCGAAATTGGTCGCACGTAGTTAAGAAACTATCCGTTTCGAAATACAGAGAGAGAGAGTGAACTGAGCGAAAATATTGGGTTTCGGTATCATCGAACGTGTCCCACAAACTGTCAGAGAATGCATCCTCACGTCGTCAAAATTATTTTCCCCCGCCAGAGAACGGCGCGAAAAATTCCACCGAGTTCTGCAACTGCAAACTGTCGCGACCGTAAAAATTCGACGAGAGAAATGCATCGAGGCACCGTTTACAACCGCGGACTTGCAGCTACAAACGCTGCGTTCGCGGTACAAACTATCCATCACGGACAGACGTTCGCAAACTATCGCGGAAGATGATAAAGCTCAAGAGCTGATCGATAAAAAGTACTCGGATCAACTTTGCCGGAGAAACGAAAAAAAAAAGGAAAAAAGGAAAAAAAAGGAAAGAAAGAGTAAGAACTCTTTCATAGGACGCGATACCTACATCCTGAAGGCGTATTGGGATCCTCTCACGGCGAATTACAAGGAGCTGAAAGGCGTAAAGACCGAGGGAGAGGCTGGGGTAAAAAGGATGTAAGCTGGAAATCATCTTTGCGAGCGAACGTAGGATGGGAAGAGAGAGAGAGAGGGAGAGAGAGGGAGAGAGAGAAGGGAACGAACAAAAGGATAAAAAGAAAAGTAGAGAACAACGCGAGGTCGATTGGATTCCTCGAACGAAGGAGGCAGACGCGAGCTATCAATAATAATGTAACAAGCTCGAAAGCGTTATTGATTTCGACGTTATACGCTTCGCACTTCATCCATCGACACCTTTCTTCCACGCCCTTCTCTCTCCCTCCCCCCCTCTCCTCCTTCTTTGCTTTATTACGATAAAAGCTTTGTTAAATTTGATCGCCTCGACGATCCTCCTCGTCGATTTCGTTCTGATAAAGAAAGGGGGAGGGGGGGCAGGGGGGGCAGGGGGGAGGAAAGTATGCCTCGTCAACGCGGAATTCGCATCGATATCATCCCCCGTTGCCTCCGAGCGGCACCATCCGAGCTTTTTACCGTAATAAATTAAGCGTAAGCAGCGTTCATTCAGCGTTTTCCCTGCGGATTTATTGGGTTGGCTCTTCGCTGGATACTTTGTATCGCCGATTTTGCCAAGCCAGCCGTGATTCCTGTTTATCGCGCGTATTGTGTTTAGACTGCAGCACGGCGGATGTGGATTTTCGTCCCCCGAGCTGTCTACCTGGTCGTGTGTTTGCGCTTGTTAAAAATTGAAAGAAGAGAACGACGTGTCGTGAGACAAGTTTGGAATTTCTTCAACGTTTTAAAGAGTAATCGGAATAATCGAGCAAGTGGAAATTATTGGACGGAGTTTTGATTTATCTATTTCTGTAACAAAAATCGATATCGAAACTGTCGATAACTGTCGACGTATCATTTAATAGTAATTAATGATTTAATTTCCTTAAAGATCCAGAGTCTCTAAAATTTTCAGAAAATTTTTGCATGACGCGTATCTGGGAAAGAAGAATCGAACAGGATAGTTGGATGGAAATATATTGCGTGGAATTTAACTCTAATCTCCCGGTTTTAATAGTTTCGCGGGGAAATTATTGAATAACTTTTCAATAAGATGTACAGCGGACGCGAGACGTTTTATAAGCGCAAGAGCGGTGAACGAAAGCCACGGGGGCTATTAAAGGAATGAACGAAGTTATGATAATGTGTTAAACTTCGGAGAATGTCACTGTTGGTTTAAGAAGTTCACGGAAGGCGGTATTAACTTGCCAGATGAAGATCAAAGTCGACGGACCGATAAATTCAACGTGAACACTTTCGAAAATTGATATTAAATTTACACGTACATTTAAGTTTGAGAAAATATAAAATGTCGGAAAGTGTTCCAGGCAGGTGTATGTTTAAAATAATTTCTCCAAGTATTTCGAGCTGGCAAAATGTTTGACGTACACACGTGTGTTTTGTAATTAACCGCGCACGATTGATATTAAATTTACACATGTATATAAGTTTGATACGCAAACATTTGAATCGATAGAAAACAAATTACAGGCGCGATCGCTCGGTACCAGACAACGCCACTCCTACTCGAGGTCTACGCCACGCCCCCTCGCGAATCACGTGACCCAAATCAACCAATCGCTAATTTTCGTTGCATCAGCGTTGCACCTGAAGAAGCTCGATTTTATTTAGTATCAAAATATTTGACGTACACACGTGTGTTTCGTAATTAATAGTTTATATGCGAACATTTCAGGTAGAACGGTATAAATGCTTGAGCGTTACTGGAGTTACAAAAGTTATTACAGTTTCTTTCTCGAATAATGTATAAAGTCATATACACCTCGCTAATCTTCTGCTGGTTTTAACTTTGTAATGGAAAGCCCATGTAATTATGCGCAAGTACATTTCAAAAGTCTGTTTAAAATTTTGTTAGAGAAACATCACTTTGACTCTCGAAACATCCCACTGCAAGCTTAACACTACAGAAAATTGTATTCTATTACATGTATGTGTTTAGATCTGTTAATCAAATCTAATCCAACCTAACTATTATCTAAATGACCAGCTATTCTTTATTTCTTTGCAATATTGAATCTTTGAATTATTTTATTGCAAGCATCGTGTATTAATGTTAAAGAGGGTTTATACAGAAGATTATTAAAATTTAGCGAAAACTAATTTACAACAACTATCAAGTACCCACGAATTTTCAATACTGATTGGACTATTATAAATTTAATTATTGATAGCATAGCAATCGAGTAAAAATGCAAAACAACTCTAATCATCGTTTGAACGTATATTCGCAATGCTCGCAATCAGCGTAACTATTATTCTATTTTCTCCAGATTTACGCGAACGAACGCAATAAAATGGGCGGGCACGTAACGAGCGGGTTGAAAGCTCCAAATAATAGGTGTTCCGATAATCGAGATTCCGTGGCGTGTTTTCTCACTTATTGTGCTCCTTTAATTTACCGCGAATAATACGGGAACACGTGAGAAAATAATTAAACCCGGAATCTTTAAATTGGTTTCATTATTGCGCCCCGCGGCAGAACGGCGGGGGTAGTCGAGCGAGCCACTGGCAAACCGAGCCGTGTGTTTCTGCTGCGAGTGCCGATAATTTTCGCAGAAAGCGAAAAATATATTTCGCTACTGAAATAAATAATGTTCCAGAACCGCAGCCCGAAATCCCTTTCGGCGAGCGAAAATCGCGCCAGTCAGATTAACTGCAAAAGCAACGTTCGTTGAAATACTGATAAAATAATTCTTTGGAAAAAAAAAATATTGTAAAAAAAATATAGTATATTGTAAAAAAAAAAAAAAAATGAAACGACGAATTCGTGTTTCTGAATAATTTCAATTTGCAAGTTTGCAAAATAAAAAATATAATTCAGATATTCAAGCGAATAGAGCGATTGAAGAAATTACTTTTAATAATGGGAATGGCGGAGAAGTGAATTTTTCAAAAGTACGACATGTGAAAGTGACGAGAAATTCCGCGACGTTGTTGTAGAAATTGTTGCGATAAAAGTTTCAATTAAGATCAACAAAATAGCCATAGTCATCGGCAAATTCTTCGCGAACACAATGAAACAACGTGTATCGCGGAGCACGAAAGCGTTCCTTGGAAAGCTTCGCAATCGCGAGATCCGCTCGCGTAATTTTTCTGGTCGCGACAGCGTTGCACGATGTCTGCTCGTAAATCTCACGCAAACTGCCCTAATCCGAACGCTTATCTATCCGCGAGTTGCGTAATCGCTAAAACATACTTTACGTTTAAAACCGTTGATTACAAGGGTTCTGGAAATTACTTTAACCCTTGCACCTGCTTGCCCCCCCGGTATCTGGGAAAATAATTATCCAGTTTCTTTTCTTTTTAACGTTATTTTTCACTCGAAGCAAATTTCAACGTTTACAAATAACAGTTTAGAATTAAATTAAATTTCACGATGAAATTTTTAATTCTGACTCAATTTTAGTTATTAATCTCGATCGCGATGAACACGGAATACAAAGTAAAATTAAATATTCCAAATTTTAGAAACGTTATTTTTCACTCTTCTTCCTCAGTTTTTCACTCGGGAAAAATTTCAATATTCATGAGTAACAGTTTAGAATGAAATTAAATTTCACGTTGAGAAATTTTTAATTTTGATTCAATTTTGTTGTTAATCTCAGTCACGGTACGGAGTATAAAATATAATTAAATATTCCAAATTTTAGGAACGTTATTTTTCACTCTTCTTCCTCAGTTTTTCACTCGGGAAAAATTTCAATGTTCATGAATAACAGTTTAGAATTAAATTAAATTTTTAATTCGACTCAATTTTATTATTAATCTCGATTACCATGAATACGGAATACAAAGTAAAATTATATATTCCAAATTTTAGAAATCTGACGTGAGCTATTACAGTCATTTATAATCCAATGATTTAACTGACGTTAAATATACATTTCTTTTTCTACTGAGAAATTCCGTTTCAGTCAATACATCACGAACATTTTTTGATCAAGAAGCTCTCCTCTGAATACGCTTCGAACGTTGTTTCATCGAGAAAAAATGATGAATAACTAAGAAACACACACCAGACGTTCCTTCACTTTCCTCCAGGGCCCTTATTAAGTCCTTATCGCTGCATTATGCACGCGTGCACAGTGTATATTAACAACACTTATCACGTCATGCTACTTACGGATGAAATATTGAACAACCTGCTTAATATCTTACTCCATGCTGTTCGAAACAGCGTACACGTTCGATCAAAAATACTCACTCAACCGCGAGTGCATGAAACTCGTTCGAAATTCTCGCGATTGAAATTTATGATAAAATTTTACGATTAGTGAGAGTTCCATATCCAACTCGAAACTAGAATCCAATGTTTTTCATTGATACGATCCCTTAATATTCTTCGTTGATATGCAATAATTTTTTAAAAATTGATGTGCGATATTTTCACCATTTTCTAGGACCTTGAATGTTAGGTATAATATTAATCTGAATTTTAGATTACTGAATTTGAAAACTTAAAAAATTGTAACATTCTCGTTGTTATATTTTCCCTGATGTTGAAAATTCAATGAAATGAAGAAAAAATCGTACATCAAGTTTTTGCAAAAGAGTCATTGTAAAGGGATGGTTTCAGTTTTCAATTATGGGCAAAATATTTTTAATGCTTTTACAGTATTTTCGAGAAGAAAGGTGTCTGCTTTTCCACCCACTGTATGATGTATTTTGAAAGTTTCCTAACTTTAAGATGAATCCGACATTTATTGTTTTTGCAAAATTGTAACGTCGTATAATCAAATGTTTAAATAGCGTCCAAACTATTAATGTCAGCAACTGTATCAACTTTCACGTGAAACTGTAATTTCTTCATTCGTTTCGATAAATTTATCTCGTCAAAGAGATTTATTTACCTCGAGTAAACATTATCGAATATTATGAAATACCACCACAAACGAAAGTTACAACAGCATCTCTAAATGCCTAAAGGCTGTTCTTTTTACACTTACAATTGCAATAGAACTTCGATATTTAATCTAGAGTTCAAGTTATTTTCACGAACGTTCGATAGCTGCTCGTTCCCCATCTATGAAAATACCATTGAACTGAAATTAAAATCATAAAATTATCGTCAATATTTGCATCATAAATCGAGCGTCCGTTGGGGGGAACCCAATACCGGAACAAATAGACGAGAGACTCGAAACTTTTGGCCCACGGTGTACATTATAATATAATACCGTATGGAAATGTAGTTGTGCTTGCCTGCACGATCGGGTCGTGCGCGAATTTCATAATAATAATTTAATATTCCTACCGGTCACGGCGATATAAATCAATGCTACGAGCTATTGCATTCGCAGTTACCAGAATTCGCCCGCCACGCGAATTATCGAGCAACAGAGCGCCCAACTCCCTTGGGCACGCGCGGATGCTTTTGAAGAGGGCGGCTTGTAACGTATTTAAAGAAATCGAGAAATTCGCTTTACGAACGATTCGGTTGATCCGTGGGTTACGATAATAAAATTCGTAACGTCGTTCGGCGCAATTGTTCGAGAGATTTCAATTAAAAATTGGAAACGAGCGATTTCTGCTCAATTTCTCGCGTTTGTCATTTTTTCTTTCACAGCTAACTCGATTCGACGTCACGCAACTGGGCGAGCTTTTATGCATTTTGTAACTTCAACGACTGGGACTGTAATTATTAGAATAAGTATTTTGAACTTTTCATCACTGAAAGTGATTTTAGCCAGAAAATCGGGCCTCTTCAGGTGCAACGCTGATGCAACGAAAATTAGCGATTGGTCGATTTGGGTCACGTGATTCGCGAGGGGGCGTGGCGTAGACCTCGAGTAGGAGTGGCGTTGTCTGCTACTGATATTTTCATATTTGCAATTTGCGCTTTAAAATCTGCACGAATCAACCCTTTGTACCACAAGATTTCAAACGAGACAATAATTCCATCCTAGAGGTCACAAAAATTTTTTCAAAATCTGAAACCGCGAGTTTAACTCAACTCCTGGTTCAAACAGATGGACAGTAGAAGACAGTAGAAAGATTTCAAAGTTAATTACAATCTGCTCGCAGTCTGCTCGAAACGACCGCCAGCATCCGTGAACAGAACGCGACGTCTGTGTTTCGGAAATTCAATTCCGCCGGTGGAAACGGTGCGTTCGTTCGCGCGATCATGCCTCCCGCCTTTATCTCGGTCTGTCGCGGCTCGCCCAGAAGCTTAATGAGACACACGAGGCAAGCCTAAGCTTTGCTGGTGTGTTATTGCCGGCAACTACCGTAAGCCTCGCCCCTCTCTCTCTCTCTCTCTCTTTCTCTGAGAAAACCTCCGGTGAACCGGCTTATCTCGTCGCGGGGGTTGGGGGACCACCTTCGACCCTTGGCGCGCCTCTCACTTCTGGCTGTCTCCCTCCTTATCGGTTCGTTCATCGTCCTGGTGGCTCGCGGCACGGCACGGCACGGCACGGGGTCGAAGAAGTTTGCTTTCCGGATAACGAGAGAACCGTCTAAGCTAAGGGACGCCCGCAGCGATTCGGCCAACTATGAAAACGCTCGAACCAACGGCCTCTCTCTCGCGCGCGGTGCCTTCCATCACGATGAGCCTCCTCTCTTCTTCCATCGTTCGAGCGAAGGGCGAGGGGTAACGGCCCCGGGTTCGATTGTCCCCCGGAAGAAAAGCAGGCGGGCAGACAGGCAGGCTCGTGTGGCCTCGAGGAGGTGGCTCGAGTACACGGAGGAAGGAACCGAGGAAATTGTGGGGGAAGTTGGCGTGGAAGAGGGTGAACGAGGGTGAACGAGGGTGAACGAGGGCGAACCGTGCGCTGCTGGCAGTGACGTCTGGAGGAGAGGGGATCCTTTCGGAGTTTCGTAATTTTATACCGAGGGATTTTCTAATCGAAGTTCGCAGTTTAATATACCCGGATCGAGCGTGCTTCCCGCTGATTGTCTTGCGGTTCAGACTGCCAGACTGCTGGATCTTTGTGATTTTAAAAGGCGATCTCTGCGGAAGTTGGATTGATTCGGTCACTGGGACAACGGCAATTACGTCGGTTAAAATTATATGAAATTTCAAGTGTCAGGGTTGTTCAAGAGTCGTTCAAGCGTCAAGCGGTTGGTTGTTGTTAATGAAATTAGTTTTTGGAATTTTGAAAGAATGTGCTCCATACATTTTCAGATGGATATGTATGCACATGTATGATTGTTAACTGGTTGGTTGTTGTTAATACAGTTAGTTTCTCTTGGAATTCGAAAATTTTATTTCAATCGATGGTGCATTTTTAATAAATGGATATGCACGATAATAATTTGCTTGCGATTTTATAGAAAATGTTATACAATTGTATAGTACAAATTGATCTTTGAATTGACGATTGAGACTGGAAATTGCATAAAAAGTTTACACTCTTATTAATCTTTCGCGAATTGACTAACCGATCTTTATTTGATTGTCTCGCGTGTATTTGATGGTAAGGATGGTTTGTAAATTTTAAAGCGAAAAATTATACGGAGTATGGAGATAACAAAGGATCAAAGCACTGTCATTTACTGAACATAGAACGAATATCGTAAATTCGACGAAGTTACGAGTGCTCTTAACGTATTTTATCTTGCATTTACATGCATTAATTCGAGAACTATTGGAAATACTCTTTGCATCGCCGCGTACAAAGTTCCCATTCAGTTGATCGGAAATGCTAATACAATTTAACTCGTCAGTTGTTGGATGACTTGTAAAGGCAACGTGCAAGCCCGAGCAAGAATTACGTTCTAAAGCTGCGACGAATGAAATTTAAGGGACCCGGATCACACACGCTGCATATTCACGTTAATGTATTCGCAAACGAAGTTTTTTACTAGAAACAATTTTCTTCCCCCTTTGTATGAAATCTATCGTATGAAATCAAGTATGATCTTGCGTGAGACGTAACGGGGGAAGTAATTTCATACTTATTCTACTTTGCTTTATTTTATGCTAAATTAAGAACGTACCTGGGACCATATTTGAACGTGATATTTGCCAGTTGCACGTATTTTTAAAGTGTTATTCAATTTTCCTAGCTTTAAAACAAATACGTAAATTTCTCCTAAGATTTTTAAGATATAATAGTTCCAATTTAATCGCTCACAAATATCAAAATTTGCGACATTTCATCGATCCCCGAAGAATCATCATGCGAACGTGCATGCTCTTAATTACTCGTGACGAATCAAGTATCCTCTTTCTTCATTTTCTCGAAGGAATCGGCGATTGTTCGAAAAGTGAAAAGAGGGGTTCATTGAAAGACACGGAAGACGTCGGATCGCTTAGAAACGGGACCGGCGGAACTCGAAGGCCCGTCGGATTCAGGGGAATTGGTCTGTTGAAGGGGGTGGAAACCGGAGAAGACCGAATGGCTGAGAATTAGAAGAGATTAGCTAGATTCCCTTTTCCAATCTCGTTGAGAAGATCGAAAGGGTTTTTCTTTCTTTCGGCAATTTGCTGAACTGTAAGCCAGCGATAACGAAGTCTCGCGTGTTAATCAAATCGTTGCTTTAATAAAAACTTCAAATAATGCAAACACGAAGACAC
Organism: Melipona bicolor; assembly: GCA_030673865.1. Taxonomy (NCBI): domain Eukaryota; kingdom Metazoa; phylum Arthropoda; class Insecta; order Hymenoptera; family Apidae; genus Melipona; species Melipona bicolor. The sequence goes on along the minus strand of JAHYIQ010000015.1, from coordinate 3,393,619 downwards.
TCGAAATAATATATTCCAGATAATAAAATATATATATTTGTTTTAGAAATTTAATATCGTCCAGTCTCTTCAATTAAAAAATTGGCCCCTCCACCTCCTCGAGCTCTTTATTTAATAACAAGCGATACGTCGCGATAAAAATTACGTCAAATTACGTAAAATTTTTCGCGAAATAACCATTGAAGAGATCGGGCACGACATAACGCGAACAACAAAATGTTCGGCTCGTCTGGCGTTCTCGATCGTGAGGGAACGCGAGACGATTTATCATGCCCCATTTCGTTCGACAAAGAGGTCTTGGAAAAGAGGAAAGTGAAATATTTTAACCCCGGTGCCTGGTACGTACTATTCCATAAAAACCCATCGAACGTCCACGGAGGAAAATGGCAAATAGGGAAGATGGAACTTTACCATCGACAATGCGCGTTACCGCCGAGGGAGAGAGCATGAATGATTAATTCAGGCCGGTGTCATTTTTTTCAGCGAGTGTTCGGGCAGAAAATTATTCGGGCGAACGGGGGAATTTAAATTCGATGATAAATATGAAATGCAAATCTTCGAGTGGAAATTTCGCAACCGGGGGAATGACGAAATCCAAGCCCCGTGGTGGATATAAATTGAAATATAATTCCATTCCGCGAGTGTCGTATTTAATTCGCGGAATCGCCGCCCCTAATTTATTAACGCCCGTCGTTCCTTTTATTTCCACGCGTTCGCCATTTTTACGATGTACCGCCGGAAGAGTATAGTATATTCGAACAACCCCTTCAACAACGCGCCGGTTATTTATTTTCTTTCATTTTCGTTCGGCAACGTCAGAGGGGACTGGCGGGGGAGGAGAGTGACGATTTTCATTTAGATACTGATGAGAAAAAGAGAGAGAGAGAGAGAGAGTTGCATTATCTCTCTCTCTCTCTCTCTCTCTTTCTCTCCCTTTGTTCGTCGCTTTTGATCGTCTCCACGGGGCTGAGTATAAAGGCGAAACAAATCTAATCCGTTTCGTGCGAGTCGTTTAACACTTAGATTACCGGGCCAAACTTTCCATTTTCTAGTCGAGTCAAATTCATTTTCCGCCTCGAGTCACTCGCGTTTTCATCGCGGCCTCGTTCAAGCGAAAACCACCCCGAAATAACATCATTCCGCGGGGAATTCTGCTCTAATCATCAACCATGAAATCATATTATTTAGAGAGGCAAATTGGAACGTTGTTTGTTGAAATGAAATGATCGTGAAATTTTAGAAATTATACGGGCGTTATCTGCTTATCGTTCAGAATTTGGGTAATGAAATTTACGTTTAATCTCCGTTTTTCCGATTCTACGGTCCAATGGACTTTGTGCTTTAAAATTTTAATTTATTTCATATTTTCCTCGGTAAAGTTTTAAACTTTACTTTCATCGCGTGAAACTTGCGTAATTGTTAACTGATGCTATCACTGAAAGTGATTTTAGCGGGGGTAACCTAGAAAATCGTGCAACGCTGATGCAACGAAAATTAGCGATTGGTTGATTTGCGTCACGTGATTCGCGAGGGGGCGTGGCGTAGACCTCGAGTAGGAGTGGCGTTGTCTGGTACTGAGCGATCGCGCTTGTAATTTGTTTTGCATATCAATTTTTTATTTAAGTGTAATGCTCGACAGTTTCCTATACGTACAAAGACGAACATATTCATCTTCGACAGTCTCTCACGGGTGTTAACACGCGTGTGTAGGTCACAAAGGGTTAGACAGAAGTTATAAAAATTGCTAGAGAAAGGGGGTAAAAGCCCGGAGGACAAGTAATTAAAACAAGATCAAACGCACTTCCCAACGCGGAAAAGGATCAAGCGGCAAATAATCTAAACTTTCTCGGACGGAGGAGCTCGGAGGTCGAGCCGTTCTCAAACTCTTCGCGTCTCGAACGATTAAAAATTTTCTACAGCAATTTCAACAAACAGCCCCTCCCCCCTCTCTACTAATCTCTCTCGTTCTGGCTTCCTCCCGGGCGCGCGGCAACTTCTCCCCGAACTTCTCCCCCGAGCGGGCGAGCGTAAGATTTTTAATTACGCCAACCGTGGAATAAAATTTAATCGATAGCCCCTCTTCGGCTTTCTTCCCCTCTTTCGTTCTCGTCGAAACTTCCGTCGAAATCGTTCCGTCGGAATTTATTAATCGGGAACCGATACGCCGGCTCGCGGTGAGAAACGTCCGGAAGAGGAGGCGCCCCTCGCGAAAGGGGGCACGAACGAGGAAGATAAGGAAGACGGAGAAGTTTAGTTAGCTTCTCGCTATAATAACTACGTGTTATCCGGTTATTATCTTGTCGCGTAATTATCTTTCCATTTAGTATCCTCTTGTCGGTTCGTTTCTCGCCAGCGTTTGCTCAAAGAGAGAAAGGGAGGGAAAGGCGGAACGAGCAAAACCGATTCTTACGTTTTCACGCGCGCGCCCGCGATTATCGATAATAATCCCCAGAACGGTCGTCCTTCCCCCTCGTCTCATTAGTACGATCCGCGACTGGAATGCTAGCCCATTTCCGGCTAGTTATCGGCGACGTTCCTTCAGAATTCTGCCGCTGTATCCGTATTACGTCGTATTAGCACGAAATTGCAACCCCCGTCGACGCGAGTTCGCCCGTAATTTTGATTCTGATTTCCTTCGACGTGCCTCGAATACCTGGGGCCACAGGCGGGGTCCCCGCCGTGCCCGAGTCCAAATAACCATACTTCTTACGTATCATGGCCCGACGACGTATCGTTTCCTTCGATTCAATTTTTACCGTTTTTGCGCGGTCCTTCAACGTTTCTTTTATTATCATCTTATTAAATTTCTATTATAATCTTATTAAATTATCATCGTCTCAGTCTCTTTCGTTATTTATCGTTGCGATTAATTAATTTCACGCTGCAGTTCCAAATAATATTCTAAAAATAGAAATAACACTTTTACCGCGTATCGTTCAATGTTCTCTTTTATTTCTGGATAAATTTTGTTAAATTTTTATCACCTTAATCGCTTTCGATTAATTAATTTCACGCTGCAATTGAGGTAACAGTTAACGTAGTCAAATTGTAAATAAACGTTCCAAATAATATTCCAAAAATAAAAATAATATTTTTACCGCGCATCGTTCGATGTTCTTTTTTATTTCTGGATAAATTTTATCAAATTTTTAATTAATTGATTTTACGTTTACAGTTGAAATAACACAGTTAAATTTTTATCTAGATTGCAAATAAATATATTCCAACAATAGTATTCTAATATTCCAAAAATAAAAACAATAATTTTACCGCGTATCATCGTTCGATGTTTTTCTCATTTTTTTGATTAAACTTTATCATTTTAACTCCGGTAATTTTTTACTTTAGATTTCATCTTACCGAAATTTTCACGCGTTGTTATTCTAGCCGCGACGTCACGGATAAAAATAACGAATTTTTCAAATTTCGTTTCTCCTATTGCGCTCGAAACGCGAGATAAAAAATGGAACGCACGGCGTACCGTATTAGAAACGCGAAACAAGTTATGCATTTTTAAGACCTAGAGTTTTGCCCTCGAAGCTGCGAGCGTCGAAAAATTCTCTGTCCCTGGTCTTCGACAATTCGAGAAGTTTCGCGATTCCGCAAAATTTTCCAGCGTCGCACGAAATTACACAGAGCCGACCGCGTCGCGGGTATTGTTTCGTAACATATTTATCGCGCGTGCCCGCGACGAACGAGATTGTAAAAGTTATTACGGCCGATAACTCGATAGTGAAACAAATAATTAATTTGACGACGAACGAAATTTTCGGGAAATCCAGCTACGAGCTTTTTCGAGACCCGGTTCGATCGACTGACAATTACTCGCAAAAGCGGCGCCCGCAACGTCGAGCTAATGGCGGACAATCGTCTCCACTCGTGCCCGGAGCGATTCTCCAGGTGGTTCGAGAAGCAGCCGGCGTCCTCGTCCTCGTTCTCCACGAGACGATGACAAACAATTTCAAAGACGGGTTGTAAATCGCGGAGTAAATTCGCGCGTTGACACATTTGTACGTGTCGGCGTTCTCCGCGGCGCCCGTGCATCGTGTATTTTAATTCTCGATTCACTGTATCGGTGGCGTTGTCACCGATTTGTCTCAATCCTCGCGACGCGACGCCTACACGGAGGCGGAAAGTGTCGCGTCTCTCCGTTTCAAAACTCCGTTTCCTTCGTTTCCCTCGAATTTTCATTTCTTTTTTCTCGTTTTTTTTTTTTCTTCTTCTTCGCGGAAAGATTGCAAATAACATCGGATGAAAAATATCGTAAACACGGCTCTTCGGTTGGGAAGGAAATATACACGTTTCGATATGAAAGTTGTTATCGCGGAATTAATTCGTTTTAATTGATCGACGAATTTCGAAAGAGCGCGCGCAAATAATTTCCGTGCGCGTTTAAATTTCGAACGAAGTTTATTTGTTTATTTGTTTGTTGAAAAAATTAGTTTATACTCGCTGCGTGTTTTTTTTTCATTTTTCTTTTTTTTTGTTACACTTAGGGGAAATGATTCTAATTGAGAAACGTTGCAGTTAACGGGTGAATAAACAACTGCGGCTGGTAATGAAATTTACCGAATTTTATTTCCAATTTTCAATCAACAATACGTGCGTCGAATCGTTTTCACGCTCTTGCCGATTCGAGGGGGCTTTCAAACGTGCGCGGCTGGTAATTTTTTCACGCAGCGGTCGCGCCCGTTGTGTAATTTTCTTTGCGTAAGCAGAGACAGGCGAGCGACACCTCGGTCGCCGATCAAATTGTTTCCGAGCAGATTATTTCACCGGTTATCGGCCGAATAACAATCAAATAAAATTCCATTACCGGCGCTTAATCGCGAAGTTTGTTTCGCAGTTGAACGTTACTCGAATGTTCTCGTTCGGATAAATATAAATTGAATCAATGTCCAATCTGATTAAGAGCGGATGTTTCAAATTTAAGACTCATCGTGCACATAGTTGGAACTTTCTATAATTTTGTGTCTGACCTTTAAGCCAGTTTCAAAAGTTTTCAAGATCCTAAAATCAGTCTGTTTTTCATCTAATACCTCAATTTTATTTAAATTTCCACAAATTAATCGCAACAAACGGGACCACTTTGATTAAGAGCGGATGTTTAAAAAATTTAAGATTCATTATACACATAGTTAGAACTTTCTATAATTTTGTCTGACCTTTAAGCTAATTCCAAGAGTTCTCGAGATTTTAAAATCAGTTTGTTTCTTTTTCACCCAATACCTCAATTTTATTTAAATTTTCACAAATTAATCGCAACAAACGGGACCACTTTGATTAAGAGCGGATATTTAAAAAATTTAAGATTCATTATGCACATAGTTAGAACTTTCTATAATTTTGTCTGACCTTTAAGTTAGTTTCAAGAGTTTTCAAGATCCTAAAATCAGTCTGTTTCTTTTTCACCCAATACCTCAATTTTATTTAAATTTTCACAAATTAATCGCAACAAACGGGACCACTTTGATTAAGAGCGGATGTTTAAAAAATTTAAGATTCATTATGCACATAGTTGGAACTTTCTATAATTTTATCTAACCTTTAAGCTAATTCCAAGAATTCTCGAGATCTTAAAATCAGTCTGTTTCTTTTTCACCTAATACCTCAATTTTATTTAAATTTCTACAAATTAGTCGCAACAAACGGGACCACTTTGATTAAGAGCGGATGTTTAAAAAATTTAAGATTCATTATGCACATAGTTGGAACTTTCTATAATTTTATCTAACCTTTAAGCTAATTCCAAGAATTCTCGAGATCTTAAAATCAGTCTGTTTCTTTTTCACCTAATACCTCAATTTTATTTAAATTTCTACAAATTAGTCGCAACAAACGGGACCACTTTGATTAAGAGCGGATGTTTAAAAAATTTAAGATTCATTATGCACATAGTTAGAACTTTCTATAATTTTGTCTGACCTTTAAGTTAGTTTCAAGAGTTTTCAAGATCCTAAAATCAGTCTGTTTCTTTTTCACCCAATACCTCAATTTTATTTAAATTTTCACAAATTAATCGCAACAAACGGGACCACTTTGATTAAGAGCGGATGTTTAAAAAATTTAAGACTCATTATACACATAGTTGGAACTTTCTATAATTTTGTCTGACCTTTAAGCTAATTCCAAGAGTTCTCGAGATTTTAAAATCAGTTTGTTTCTTTTTCACCCAATACCTCAATTTTATTTAAATTTTCACAAATTAATCGCAACAAACGGGACCACTTTGATTAAGAGCGGATGTTTAAAAAATTTAAGATTCATTATGCACATAGTTAGAACTTTCTATAATTGTGTCTGACCTTCAAGTTAATTAAAATCAGTCTGTTTCTTTTTCATCTAATACCTAAATTTTATTTAAATTTCCACAAATTTGTTTATTTAATCTTCCACGAGATCGTCATCGCCAACTTTTGTATTTGAATCTAATTCCCCATAAATACGGAAAGACTATATATAACACGTTGGTAATGATCACCGACACGAAAGATCAAAACCGTAGACGCCTGCGGAACCGCTCGAAAAATCGGGGAAACCAACGAAGTCGCACGAAACCACTAAATTTCGCGATGACGGAAAATCCATCCCCTCGGTGGCGAGAAGAAGAAGCTCGGTTTCTCGGTTTCGAAGTAAACGAAGCAAAAAAAGAAAACCATTGCACGTCAAATTTACACGTCCGGGACCGCCCGGGACTCGAAGGGGTGGCTGTGCTCGAACGAGAAGCGTTTCCTAGTCGATTTACGAGGCACGATGAAATCCAGAACTCTCGCAAGCACCGCGAGAACTCTCTGCGCGATAGTAAATTAGTTTCACCGTCACGACGAGACCTTCGAGGAAAACGGCGCCATTTTTCTCTCTTTCTCTCGCTCATGACTCTCACGCTCGATCGTCAGATCTGCGCGCGGGAAAGTCGGGAGGAAAATTCGAGAAAAGTTGGCTCGTCGAGTCAAACTCGGATCGAGTTGCGCCAAGTGAACGATCATCGGATCGATTCGCCGCGGCGAGTCACGGAGGGGTCGAAAATTTCGCTGAGAACTCGCGGCAACGACCGAACGTCGGAGGAAATTGGATTTTAATTTTTACCAAGCAACGGCACGTCAAAACTCCCGACCGTAGATTCCCTCTTTTCGAAATGTCGAAAGTTCTGCAGTCTCGCAGAAACGAGGTGAATTGAAAGTAGATTCGAGTAGACGCAGATTGTTGACGCAGCTGGTTATTATGGTGTTTGTTACGTAATGCACTTGACAGTGCAGTATATTTTTTTTTTTGTTTCAGTATGAGAAATTTTCGTATTTTTTTTTTTTTTTTATATATTTTAGGATTCAAATCTCTGGTTCCCTCTTTTTTTATTCTACGTCGAGAGGAAATTTGATTCGTTTGGTAAAAAAATGCGAACGATCGATTGGCTTGAAAAGTTCCCAACTTTTCTGCCAGAGGAATTATCACGGTTAGAAAAATGGGGCGGGATATTTTTTTTTCAAACTCGATTACCGGGCGGTTTCGGGGAAGATCGATTCGAGGACGAACAACGAGCGCGCGAAAACAAATTTCTAATTTTCCACGCACGTGATTTTCGTTATAGGCGCGTGGAAATATAACGGCGGGAAAGAGGGACATGTGTAACGGTTGAAGTGCAACCGCTGAAATTGACATAAAAGCGCGGATTCGATCGAACGAAAAATTCCGGGAAAATGGGCCCGCGTGGAAAAACCAAATTTTTATCCGGTCGCTCGTTCTTCGATGGGAAAACCAATCATCGTTCAAAGCTTGTATCGCGATTATTCGACTGGAAAGCCTGCTCTCTTGCTGACCAATTAAATTCCCTCCCCACCCCCTCTTTCTTTTGCTCGGACTTTCCCATTTTTCCCTCTTGATTAAACAGCCACGGCTTTCACGTGGTCTTCTTCAATTTTTTTCGAAAAAATCTTTTTCTGTTATCGGATATTAATTTTTCAAACGGGATGATCCTGTCCCCGCGCGTTGAAATTACATTTACGTTCGAAGCGATGGCGAATAGGAATTTTCTTAGCCTCTTTTCCTTTTTTTCGGTGAAATATTTTCCAGCCATTGGAAAACGGTCTTTCACATATTTCGAAGGTTTTCACGTCGCGCGTGAAACGCTCGACTTTCGGTTTCTACGTAACCGCGAAACCCGTTTCGAAAGTTCGTAATTGACGTTGAAAAGAAGAATCCCAGGGAATGGAACGGCGGGAAAGATTCCTTCCACTGGCGGTTTCAAAGATTCTTAAATAGTTTCGAGTAATTTTATATTGAGTCGAACGTACGAAACGTTTTGCACGAGTCGAAAAAGATATCGATACAGTACGGAATTTTATATTAATAAAATGTTACAGTACACCCTTGTTCTATGCCATTAAAAACCGTGACGACATCGATAACAGATCGACACTAGCAGTGTTTAATCACTTGTAATGCATTATTAATCATTAGGAGCATCGATCTGCACTGTTAAGATCAGATTATATTATCACATTAAAATAAATCGATACAATTACGTTATTTGTATAAAATAAATCGACGTGAAAGTAAAATCGCCGTCTACGCAAATCCCCTCTCGCTTCCCTCAAAAAAGGAAAAGTAAAGAAAAATCACTGAAAGGCCCAGAAGCAACTGTTCTGACTTTTTTGCCATAAAATTTTATCGATACGCAAACATTTGAGTCGATACGAAACAAATTAGAGTGCGATCGCTCAGCAGCAGACAACGCCACTCCTCCTTGAGGTCTATCCCACGCCCCCTTGCGAGTCACGTGACCCAAATCAACCAATCGCTAATTTTCGTTGCGTCAGCGTTGCACCTGAAGAGCTAAAATCACTTTCAGTGATAAAAAAAACAGCGAAATCGTTTGAAAATTCTTTCTCCCTCCATCCGTTTCAATTCGTTGGAACAAACCGTTCGATTTCTGCGCATAGCAGGTCGTCGATTCCGAAACACACGTTCCGAACAGCCCGTAAAATAAACATTCGCGAACAGCGTGAAGCTGAAACGGGGGGAGGCGAGCCGAGCGGCGCGCGGCGCGTCAAGGAAGAGCGGCGTGCCGTTTCGACGATTCCTCGGGAAAACGAGCCGGGCATTAAAACAAACGAGCGATGAAACGCAATAAAATCGGAGCGCGGACGCCCGTGTGCCCGGATTCGAGCCGGGGCGCGACGCGACACACGGCGGCGAGAATGAATGGGAGCAGCGAGGAACAAACGCAGGGGGCGTCGCGCGTGCCCGGCGACATAAATCGTAATCAGTGGAGGTCGAGCGCGAAATAAAACGGAGGAGGTGGAGCGAGAAGGGCGTGCTACTGGCCGCCAACTGACCTCGACAATACCACGACGATGTAACTTTTCGCGGTGGCGCGTTTTCAGAGGGAGAGAGAGAGAGACGCTGGGTACACTTTCGGCATCCGTACTTCCGGCTCGTACGTCCTCGTTTCCGCGAGCATCCAGAAAACGAGGGGGCAGGATTCCATTGGAAAATTAACCCTTTGCCCTCGACGAACTTTTTTCTGCACCATCCACCAATTATTGTTACTTGACAATTTATTTACGAAGCATCATCGGTTCAAATGAAATGACGCAGCAATGGAAATTATCGTTCAAATGGTATTTAACACGAAATTTTCTCGATTATATGTTTCCAACGTAAATTTAAAGCAATCGTCAACCCGTGCATTGCGGGTTTGCTAGAACCAGTATGATGTACACAAGAGTCAATAATACATAGTTTTCATCTGTGCAAGAATATCCTCTTTTATTTTTTAACTCAAAAGACTGTTTTCGAAAGTTTCTTCTTCAAAAATTCTTTTGTTCTTCTTACGTCGTTATTATAGCTTTCATTCTAGGCGTCTGTTCACGCAAGTGTATGCGTTCGCAAAAAGTAGTAAGTCCTACTAAGCTAAGTTGTCAGATTTATAAGTACGATGTCCCCTCAGGAGGGGTTGCAGTCAAGTGCAAAGGGTTAACCAGGTGACTCTGCGACAACGAAGGTTTGGTAGCTCTGCTGTATTTGACAGATTTGGTAGATTTGTGGCTTGTAGATGGGTGATGCGAATGGTTGTTTGAAATACGGAGGATAGTGTGTGACGTATGTGCGTGTGTGTACAGAGGATCGCGGAAATATTTGGACGTTTTGTGATTTCACGAGCTGTCGCGAGACTCGACTGTTGTGATTGTATCGGTTGTTACTGTATGAAGCGACGTATTGTTATTATTATGTAAATAATTCGTATTGATTATTGATTTGAAACGAATGTGGAGCATTCGGTTAAATAATTCATTTGTTGTTCAATCTTTTTGTTGTCAAAATTGCCAGTCAACAGAACTGTAATTAGTACAATATGATTGTGGTTGGCTTACGATTATGTGACATAATTTTATTAATATTATTACATGATATATTTAATATGATTCTATATGAGTTTCATGGACTGAAGACTTTGATAAGAAAAATATGTTTATATGGTGCGTCGCTATATAAAAGAGTCACTTTTAATAAATAATGATTTGATTGACAACTGACTGACTCCGCATACCGAAATTGTATAATGTTCGATACACATGGCGTGCATAGTATATTACGCGGAAATCGCTAAGCTATATTTAAATCGTCAGTTATCTGTTTTAATTATTAAAAATAATAAATATTAACGTAATCGAATGTATATTTTCAGATTGATTTCAAATTTTGTTAATGCAATCACGACGACCTCGTTGATAAAGTTTTAATACGTTATATTTAGTTGAGAGTACACTCGTGAGTATATTACGATGAACGTATTTCGTGATATGTATTTGAAGGGTATTTAGCGTACGTTTTGTAAATTTCTAAAATTTTCAGCTAAATTGGACGGATACGCGTAATGTGAAAAAATAGGGATAAAGAAACGTACGCCTACAATAAATTTCGGACGTAAATATTTTCGCGAATTTTCTACCGTAACTCAAAAATACGTGCACGTGTGTAAATATCGAAGAATGGTGGTTACGCTTGGAAATAAGGATGAATGTTTTGTAAAGTGTAACGTCGCTGGTGAGAAAATGCGGGCAGAATGACACAAATTTCGCAGGTCTCCTGCAAATGTACAGCGAGCTCTATATATTCCACGTGGAATTCGTAATTTCTTGTTTAATCGGAAAATTTAAACACTCCTCTTCATTTCGCGAAAATTGTCAATTTTCGTATGAAGATTACCACCGGGCACTCTGTTCTGCTTGAAATTCTGTTAAAGCGTGCAAAACTTGCGCGCTTCAGACTGATTTCACTGGAATAAAAATGGACGCTCTAACGATAAATTAAAAGCAAACATGCAACTGAAAATGCATCATTAGCGAAGAATTATACTCGGCACACTGTCGCGCATATCATAAATTTACATCAAAATTTATAATATGAGCGTGGAATTCATAATTGCCGATGTAGATTTCGAATTTCGTTCCGTGTTTAAACTGAATATGTACGTATATACTGTCAATTTGTCAGAAGAGTGGATCTCACGTCTAATTTTGGATTTTGAAATATTTGCAACACTGAATTCCAAAAGCGAAAAACGTTGGTACTCTACCTCTGTTTAACTATTAAATTGTCTTTGATGAAACTCTTTAATGAAAATTCACAAAACCATCTAACTCGTATTGTTATAACGATTATTTTAACAGTACTTGACAGGATACGTAAAAAATATTTTATTAAAAACCATCAGAGTTGCACGACTTGTACCCCAGTACGATTCGTCTCACTGAAAGGCCCAGAAGCAACTGTTCTGACTAGGAAATGAAGACGACCTTTTTGCCATAAAATTTTATTGATACGCAAACGTTTGAATCGATAGAAAACAAATTACAGGCGCAATCGCTCAATACCGGACAACGCCACTCCTACTCGAGGTCTACGCCACGCCCCTTCGCGAATCACGCGACCCAAATCAACCAATCGCTAATTTTCGTTGCATCAGCGTTGCACCTAAAAAGGCCCGCTAAAATCACTTTCGGTGATAAAATATTTTCGCAAAGAGAGAAGCAACCTCCGAACGGAGTAATATTTCTCCTTATCTTTACGACGGCCATACTCTTTCCAAAATATTCGAGAGTTCGATTCACCTTGCTTTACCAGTCGACACAAGCCGCGCAAAATGTAAACGACACGTGAAATTAGAGAATCGCCTGCGACATTTCCCAATTTTCCCTCGAAACATTCCTCGATCGTCTTGAAGAAACACGCTAAACAGCCTTAGATTCGACTTTCTTCGAGTGAAGGGAATTCGCACTGAAAATTCTCGCTGACGGTAATTCCGGCCATTTTCTTTTACTGCCCGCCAGCTGAACGTTTGCAAAACATCTTTCTTCCGAGACGTTCCCGTACGAACGAAAGAAACGCTCTTCGTATCGAACGATCGTGATATCGATTCGAGGGAAGGTTTGAAAATAAAAGGCACTTTGTGTCTTCGAGCATTACAATTACGATCGACGAATGGACACATAAATGTTGTCGTTATTCCTTTCTATTGAATTAGCTCGATCGTGTAGGATAAAAGTTCAAAATAAAACTGGTCTAAAGTCGAATTTTGTTCGTTGATATCAATCAAATGAAAGAATGTTGCTAATATTAGCATTAATATTATACCATTACCATTATTAATTATGTAACCGTGAAAACGTATTTCGACGTTACAATTTAACAATTCAAAGATAGCTCTGATAACCCAAAAAATTTTTCGCCAAATTTTTCACTACTTTCCTCCCAAAGATCGGAAAGTAACAAGTACCTTTATCTGTGTCCGAAGCAGACCGACGAAATTACTAAAATTCCCTAGAAACCACCGATAGCCACTGAAGTGCCAATAAAGCACAAGCAATCTCTCCATGACGAAACGCCATTCTTCAAAGCGAGCCACGGGCTACGTTTTCTAACAACGAGAAGAAAGACGAGAGAACGTTCTCGTTCGATGCGATGGAAATGACAACGGCGGGAAAGTACCGGAAGTATTTCGACCATTTGGTTACAAGGGGCTGGAGATAATGGAGGCGGAGGAAAAGATAACGTTCAGAGAGAAAGATTCGGCTAGTAATCGCGAAAGCGGCGCGACGAAAGAAAAACGAGATGAAAGAGGAAGGAAAGAGAAAGAGAGAGAGAGAGAGAGAGAGAACGAAAGGAAGGAAGTAACCAACGAGAGGAAGAATCAACGAAGAAACACGAACCCGGTTAGGAAAGCGGCGTGGGGAGGGAAGGTGGGTCGAAATGCAAAAGGTCTGATTGAGAGGGTGAGACGCATCGTTGCGAGCTCGTGATTAACCCCCGGCTCGTGTTTCAACCCCTCTCTCGACTCGCTGCGAGAAAGCAGCAACGACCCGACCTCGGACTTTCAGCAACTCGTTCGTTCCGGCAAACTTGCCGCGGTTTCGCGCTTGCGAAAAGGGAAATGAAGGGGAGCCAAGGGGGGGGGGCGGGGATAAGAAATGGAAAGGGGGCCGGGAAGAAGAACCGGGCCAACGAAAGATACACTCTCAGCCGGCGGTGAGAGAGCGATAACGCGCGGAATTAAAAGTTCTGCCGCTTTCCTCGCCGCTTTCGCCTCCGTCTTTTCTTTCTTCCTACTCCACCCTCCACCCTTTTCTCCCCCGCTCGAAAACCGGTTGCGGCGCCTGTTTCACCTTCTGCTTTACGCTTTGCGCGCTCGTTCTGGATTTTTCGTCGCGCTCGAGTTTGTTTACGCGGTATGATATTTTGTTACGTGCGAGAGGTTCTAGCAAAACTCGAAGAGAGAGAGAGGGAGAGGGAGGTAAACGGCGCGTTCAGTTGGAGGAAAGAAGCGTAAGAGAGCTTTGCAGTTATTTGGCAATGAAAGCAAGTGGAAGATTTTTCTTTCAGGGTGACAAAGAATGCGGTTCTAGAAGATGAAGAGGGAGATTGGTAATTTTGGGGAATTTTTGTTATCGACTGAAATAGCGAGAAAAAGTTTCATAGTTTTCATTTAGAACAAGTGATGAAAATTGAATTAAATCGATGGTGTTCGAAAGGATAGAGTGATTATTAAATCAATTAAAAAATATTCTTCGTTCAATACGATTCAGTGATTTCTTTCGAAACGAAGAAGTTAATTGACATCTTTAAAATCGATATACTCGGAAATTAAAGTATACTTTTCAAAGAAGAATTAATTCGATTTGGAGGGAGTCGCGTTATAAATTTGTTACAATTTTAATTCAAAATAAACACGACAAAAGATATAAAGTATATAGTAATCCGATGACTTCCTTTGAAATACAACGAAATTAATGATTTTGTCGAAACAAAGAAGTTAATTGATATCCTCGATATTAATATAAATTGAAGGATATATTTTTTAAAGAAGAATTATAAACATTATTTGGAGGGGACGTCATTATAATAACAAAGCGGAACGAATAGCAATAAATTAACGTCCCGCTTGTCACTTCGATTCATTTATAAATTCAACAATCGCTAAATGTTTATTTCGGACGTAATAAATCCCGATAAATTTCGCATAATAAATCCCGCCGCGCGAAACACCGAAATCGTTTTATCAGTTTCGTCGCGAGTGACGTTTTATCAAACACCACGAGCGCTCCACGTGCCATCGGATTCTTTGACATAATTTCCGCGCTGTCAGGACAATTCCACGGGTTTTCTATTTCCAGAATCGGATCAAAGAACACAAAGAGTCGTTCAGCGGGTGTATCTGCCGGGGGAACGCGATACGCATCGACGATGAATATTTACCTACCGGCAATTTTGTTCCGATGTGCTCCGAGCTAAGAATTGACATCGGAAGCTTCTTCTGACGCAACAGAAAAGGCCGAGGAAGAAGTATCGCGGAAGATACTTTTTTTTTTCTTTTCTCTCTCTCTCGTCGAGAACGATTCCGGTTGAATCCTCGGCGCATCTCGGCTCGATCGCAGTAAACCTTAATACGCGAAATATCCGTTTCTCTACGATCGAGACGGGGGCGCTCTCTTAATGGAGCAGCTTCTTTCTTTTCAATCGCGAGCGATCGCCGTTCGAATCGGTACGCGATAGTTTGTTATGAGCCGAGAGTTGCGCCCGAGGTGCTTGATTTTGTTTGCATTTCACGGAACGCTGAAAGCTTCGGATATTCCTCTTTCGATCGCGGCAATTCCTTTTTGCTTAGAAACATTTCGGAAGAGATCGTTTAAAAATTATGAATTATCCTACAACTGTTGAACATCTGGAGAGTATTGCTTATACGTATTCTCGCTTTATTTTCTGAGGAATTTTATCGATTTGTGGGTGCAAAGAACGATCTATTAATTATTGAGGTAGGAAATTAAATATATTACAAATTAAATATATATTGTTGAGGGAATTAAATGACCCGTTCATTCTGTGAGATGGAGAGATAAGAAAAGATATTTTCTCTAAGAGAATATCGAAACTGACTTTAAGATTATTCTAAACTAAAAAGATTACAAATAACTTGTAAATTGTACTGCCTTGAAGATTTGAATTAAATTGCAGTTTCAAGTGAAAATAGATAATAATAATTATTATATATATATTATATATAATATATGTATCATATATAATTATTTACGAACAATTTATTTATTTCATCACAACAATAATTTATCGAATCCTTAGGAACCGTTGTCCTGAGATTACAAACGAAGCGTATTATATTATATTTATTTGAAGGAGTTGAAATTTCCCCGTCTCGTGGAAAAAATAATTTCTTTAACTCGCCGCAGAAGACTTTTGTGTCTGAAAAGCACCGTGAGCCACGCGATGAGCCGCGAACCATGTGAAACACACACACACACACACACACACACACACACACACACACACATCGACATAGCCGCGAATCTGGGTCATTTCCCCGCAACGGGAAGAAAACGTTCTTATTGAAATGCGGCGAACGAAACTGACATTCACGACGTCGCGTCCTGACGAAGCCTCGCCGCTCGTAAAATATCCCTTTTCTTGACGGACCAGCAGTTTTCCTCGAGACCAGCAGATGGGCTATTATTTGCGGAAAGTGTTATTCTAGTCCCGAGACGTGATTTGAATATCGAATGTGGGACGTGAGCCTTGCAAAGGTGGAAAAGGGAGACGGAGGGGGCGGGGGCGGGGGCGAGAGAGGGTAAAGGTAAAAGAAGCAAAGGCAAGGGGAGGAGGAGGAGGAGGAAGGAGAAGAAAACGAGAGAAATGGGGAAGAAGCAAGACGATCCACGTCGAGTCTACGATGAAACAACGAATTGAACGAGTTCCTTTTGCCAGAAAACTTTCCCCGTTCCACTGCTACCACCCCTTCCTCTCTCCCCTTACGATCGTATCCTTTTACGTAGGATGATTCACGACGCGCCGCCATGATTCCGCTTACTGCCTGCTCAAGTGGGGCCCCCACGTATCTATCCGAAAGCTGTTCGCGGAAGAAGAAGCTTCCCTTTCACCTAAAAAACGTTTCGTTTCGTTTCGTTTCGTTTCGTTTCGTTTCCTTTCCTTTCTTTTTCCCTTTTCGCCGCCTCGATTTTACAGATTTCGCCCCGGCGAAATTTATTCAATCCGGCGATAACTCGCGATGATACCACGGGAAACGTGGTTTTGCTCGCGAATTCTACGAAAACGGTGTATCTTTTCGTAGAATTCGCAGTGGATGTTTTCAATGTTTTCACGTCAATTTGCAAAGATTAATAACATTCAGTGGCACGAGAGGAGAGTTTCTACAGCGAAATTAAAGACTTGTATGTTTATTATTAATTAAGTTACTGTGGTTTCCAACGTTGGGACCTCGACAGTTTGAATTTTTGCGAAAATTTCCAACAAATTTTATTTCTTTAAATTACGCGTTAACTTGGAACTTTCTCCACTTTTTACATAACATATCTGCATTGGTTTCGTTCGTTTCGTTATCCATTCAAAAATTGGAGTGACTAGTTGAAGTTTCCTTCAGAATTTCACAGAGAAGAATTTTTCCAAAACAGTGGAATTCCAACCTGATGTTTTCCACGTTCAAAATACAAATAATTCGATTAAAATTTTATTATAAATATAAAAATTCGATATAAAAATTTTGATCGGCGAAACTGACATACCTACGACAAAATAAAATCAATTTCAGTATCGAACGTCAGGTTTCAACACTTACAGCCAGATATACTTGGTGTATCTCCCTCTGTCTCTATTCCGTTTCTAATTAAACAATCGAACCACTGAGCAAAATGATTAAATTTGATTTAATAAAATTTAATTAAATTAGTTAATTAAATTTAGTAGAATTTAATTAAATCTATTGTGTACTTGCTGCACTGATTCGTAACGCGTTTGCTGAGAATCGAGATGAATACACACTTGAACACTTGAACACTGGCTGAAAATAAACTTTTTTGTAAAATTTGTAAAATAGTTTGTATTGTACTAAACTCAATCATTCGCGCAGCAGCCATCTCTCCCTTTCTCTTTCAGATGGAATCGAGCCAAAAATTAATTGCCTAAATCGAAAACCACTGGTGCAGAGCCATTAGAAACGAGAAAGTTTGAATCTCAGACGCGCGACTCGGATCGATAATTCCGTTTCTGCGGTGAAAAAGAGGGAAAGATCGCGGTAGATAAAGGACGGGGAAGGATTAGAAGTTACAGAAAGAGCAGTTAACGTTTTAAAGCGTCGGGAACTGGCGGGAAGTCTGAACGCAATTTCGCCCGGAAGTTCCCGGATTGCCGTTCTGAATTTCATTCCGGGGTGATGATTTATTCATTCGGGGTAAGATACAATCTACCGTCTCTAGGATCCCCTTCCTGCGTTTAGCAAACTAGATTCGGTGGAATTTTAGCGAGTCGGTTAACGATATTGTCATAAATATCGCCGTTTGAACTCGCCCTCGAGAAAAGTGGTAAAAGCGCAAAGACAACTCGAACCAGAGTGAAACGTAATCTGATTAGTGATCGATTGTGTAATTAACGGCGATCGGTATAATAATCGTGATTATCGACTAGTCAGTAATTAACGAATAAGGGAAGTAGTTGAAATCATCGTAATCCATGATTCAAATTTAATTTATGATTGCCAGTAGTTTACCTCCATCAACAATACTGTGTACATTTTGTAGAAATTGCACAATTCTTGAGTTGTCATTGGCACGATTTTTTGTACAATTTGTAACGAAGATTAAAAAACTTACCGAATGATCAAACTTTCGAGACTCCTCCATTACGACATACACTTATTTTTATAAATACACCGAAGAATTATAAACTTTAAAATGTGGCAGAAATATTCTCTCTAGTCTTGGTTCACTTCATGTGATATAGCATAACATTATGTGTGAAGAAATAACACATTGCAGATCGTGATAAAATATAAACGATGTAGCTCAACGATTTGAAAATTCTCAGTTGTTGATTACAAATGACAAAAATTAACCAAAAATACAAAATTAATCAAGGTTCGTTTTAACAACGATTAGTTGAGTCAATGACTACAATTACTATAATTACTATTCAATAATTGCTTACAAAATTGATTATCGCCCTACTCTGACACGAACGAACCTATTCTACGTGTATAAAATCAATGAATATCTATGTAATGGCTTCACAATAACTGTTAAAACGATCGAATTACAATTATTAATCGTTCAGAATTTACACGCGAACCAAAAGGCAACTCCCACCGTATATTTTTCCACGTCTCGATTACAAACACAGAATCGGCGAATTACTCGTTTTAATTATCCGTGTTATTTCAATGTAATTAACGTGTACGACATCAACGTTATCGTATTGTGACCGTAACAAGCTTCTCCCCCGATGTCTTCCTCCTTCATTAACATTGAATCGGTTCGAGTGCAAACAACGGTGTATCGACTTGGCGTATTTAACAATTCCCATCGGCCGTCTCCCGACTCGCCGCGCAAAAGATTATTCCGTTGCTGGCAAAAATTAGTTACTGTCGCTTAATTAATCGACGGCGCAACAACAATCGCGCACGCAACGCAACGCAACGCGACTGCATTATCTTAATTAACAACGTGAAACGACGCAAAACTGGCGATCACGACTGCCAGTTACCGTCATTTTTCACAGAATCTTCCAACTTTGTCCCCCTTCTTTCCGACTTCACGTCGGAAAGATCAAAAATTTCACGGACGAAATAGTCGACGAGTTACAAAAACACGAGATACAGGATTAATCGCTGCGTACACGCGGAAGCATAAAATATTTTTTTATCTGCTCCGTTCTCGCGTGTTTTTTGTTTTCTTGTTTCGAATTTCGTCCCTGCCGTTCTTCTTTTTTTTTTTTTTTCATTTTCCCAGAGACGAATGTCACGCGTATATTTGATACCAGAGCAAGCGCGGGTTTAATATTTGAAAAATACGAGTCGCGAAACTGCGGCCCCCGGTCTGCATCCAAGGAACGCGTTACACCTGGATACAGCTCTGTAACACGACCCTCGAAATATAAAGCGACGTTTATCGGTTCGGTTGAAAATCTTCGGACGACTGTTCGATCGCGCGAACGTTCAGGTACACCGATCTTGAGGAGACTGTTCAACCAGTTTGTGCATGATCCTTCTATAAATGCGCGTTCCTTTAACGTACCGCTGATAAAATAAGAGCAGAGCGTTCGATCGCTTTGAAGATTTTGCATCGCTCCCAATCCTGAGTTCGAAATTTTATTCAATGTAACGATCAAATACACCAGAATCGGCTAATTCGTAATAACTGACACAAATCCTGTCAAGAATTTGCAAAATGTGATTTCTGTTATGTACAAAGGAACAAACAAATGCGAAAGAACATGTATTAAAACTGATTGTGATACATTTGACGACGCTGAAACAATCGTTGTAACATTAAAAGCACAATTTTGTTAATTCCTTTTGAATTTTCGCGCCATTCAGTTTAAAAGTCCGTATGACACGTCATTATCCGCCATTAAAGATGGCGTCGCAATAGGTTTAGGTTAGGTTTACCCTCGGTTATCGTACTGTTAACAGCACGGTCAAATAAATAGATAAAAATAATAACACAAATAAAAATAATGACGTTTATAATGTTTAGTTTCACATTTTTAAGATATTAGAACACCAGCGGTGAAATCGTTACAGCATTGTACGTTGAAGCTTCGTGCCCGAGACTGTTGGCCGCACGTTGGCTTCGTTGATCTCCCTATTTTTGTCACGCTCGAGATTAGTTTTTCTTTCGACAGCGGATGGCCACGATGTCACCGGCGGAAAACTGCGATTATCCGGGAAAACCGCGGGCCAGTCGGTTCAAATGCGTTATTTACGTCTGGGATTGGAATATATCCGGGTTCGTTGCGGCGTCCTCGAGCCGCGAAATTGACGCGAAGAGGGGAAAAAAAAAAAAAAAAAGAAAAAAAATATTCGTACCGTCGGTCGGTTGCCAGTCGCTTGACGAGCAAGTAATTCTGTTGGTAAATTTTCACTGCACCGCGTAGTTCGTTCGACCGTGTTCGCGCACGATTTCCCGTTTCTTCCCCTGTTTTTCGCTCGTTTTTTAATCACGAGTGAAAAGTCAGCTATAAATCTGTCGGCTGTCTATCAACTTCATAATAAATATTTTTTTTTATTAAGTACAGCGAGCAGTTTACACTGTTGCAGTATTTCAAAGAAGCATTTCAAATCTTCCGATTCGACATATGTTTAAACGTGTATTCATCTAGCCGTGCGCTTATTACTCTTTTTCATTATACGATCACCTTTGACTGTTCGTTCCTCTGTTAAAAAGGACCGTGCGAAACATCTCCACGAGCCACAAAATTCGCGCAGAACTTTAATATTCCAAACTTCTCATTTCCCACGCGCGTCTTTGAGGCAACCCTTTTAATTTCCAGTTTTACTCAAAGACTGCTTCGTTATCCAGTAAAATATCCTTGGCAACTTGCGCTGCTGTTCCGCAAAAAAATTGCGCCGAATATCTTCAGAAAACGCAAAAAAGGAAAAAAATTGGCAAAAACTAACATTCAGACAGCGAGCAACTCTGGAAAGCAACTCTTTCGACTCCTGTTTTACCCCAAGACCATATTTTCCTTTTTTTTTGTTTTATCCAACACCCTTTCAGAAAAAGAAAAGAAAAGGGGAAAAAACTTCCATCAAATATCTCTGCTAAAGGCCAGAGCCGAGGACCAACAAAAACTCCAATTCGCCAAACGCTCATCTTCCACGCCGATAACGTCTGGCGAAGCAACCTTTTCGTTTTCATCGTGTCTGCCGAATCGACGTAAAAACGTGGCCGATGGCCGCGTGGAAGCGACCTCGCAAGGTGGTTGTTGGGCTGAGACACGAAAAAAACGAGCTACTCCTCGGTCTCGATGCGCCGTCCCGATGACCCTGAGGGTGGTAAACGGAGAGGGTAAAGGTCAGAGGTCTCGGCTGGTCTCGACCAAGGGCTCCAGGGGCTAGCTTAGGCGGAGTGAAGGAGCTAGCTGCGGTGAGACAACCCTTAGGGCTGCTTTCCGAGAGGATCGTACGTAATAGTGCCACCGCGTGGATGACCACTCGAAACTGAGCCTGTAAGCCACCGAGCGTCGTCGAAACGACGGATGACTGGAAAAACATATGGACGACGAAACGATAAATAGAGAGAGAGAGAGAGAGAGAGGGTGTGAAAACAGGTTTCGTGACACTCTCTGGGAACAAAATGATTTTTGAGATTATTTTCTGGGTTTAGTTTTGTGGTTGTGCAGGATGTGCTTGAGAAAGGAAAGTGTTTTTTAATGGTTGGACACTGTGGAGCATTCTTGGGGGTGGAATATGTGATTATGCGTGTTTTTGGGTTTTGGAGATGGAATATATGGATAACAATAATTTTTGGACTATGAGCGTTGAAGTTTGAGTTTTTGAAGATAATTTAATAATAATATTATATTCGTTACTTGACAACTATAATTTGGAGCAGTAGATTCGATACAACTCTCATTGTAATCTATTTTGATGCTTAATTCAACTATGGTTCGAAAATGTTTACATATATTTTAAATAAAGAAAATGACATTTAATAAAACGATAAAACGTAGCTGTTCCTTTCTGAACAAATTCGAAATTTGTCAAATTTAAAATCGCAAGTCGATCTTTACGAATTCTGTAAAACCCAACTTGCCAAATTCACGAAACGTGAATTATCATGGTTTCAGCACCACCGGACGAATAAAAACACAGCCATCTTCCCCGAAATCACGCAGTTGATCTAAAAAATTCCACGAAACACAGGAGGAAACAAAGGAGAACTCCCCGATTCCCTCGAGTCTACCAAACTCATAAAACACGTTTCCAGGCTCATGCAACAGTAACGTAATCGTCGTAACCGAAAGAAGTTCCCAAAAGGAGCAAACACAATACACACGAATCGCCGTGAAAAAAGGAAAGCAAAAAGGGACGAGAAGAAGGAAGACACCTCGCGCGGACGAAGTGGTATAAGGTGCACGCGGGCGCAGTTTCGCAGGCGGGACGGGAGAGGGTGGTTCCCCGGAAATGCTCGCAGCGAGCCTGTAAATATTTATACCGACGGAGCGTGAGAAAAGTCTGAAGTGGTATAAGGTGCTCGCGCGCCGCCAGAGATACCCCTTTTCTCCTCCTCCTCCTCCTCCTCCTCCTTCTCCAACCCCCATACACGGCTTTCCATCCGTACGTACGTATGCAACGGGCGTAGAGAAGAAACGGCGAGGGAAAGAAAGAGAGAGAGATGAAAATATATATCACGTCCAACTTCTCGAACCGCCTAACTCACCAGCCGAGTGGAACGAACCCCTCAACAGCCGGACCTCGACCTCCGACACCCGCAGCTCCATGAATGAAATCCATCCAGCCTATTCTCCGACCCGTTTATCGCGCGATCCTTTCGCGTGCGACCGGAATTCATTAATTCGCTCCCCCGTTTCGCGCGTGTGTCTGCCGCGATCCTCGCTCCGAGGTGAAAGGAACACGCGAGACGCTCGATTCGAAGATTACGGCGAAGGTCTTTGCAAAATTTTCTGAGTTGGAACCTCAAGTGGAATTTTTATCTCGATCGGAGCTTTGGTCGAGCTCTGTCTCGCGATGTTCAGGTTCCGTCGAGGAGAAGTGTTTGAGAATATGAATGAGCTTCGAGACGCAAACGAAAGAAGAACAATGGTTGCTTCTACTAGTTCTTCGGCGTTAGCATTGTCCCTAGAATGTAATTTCTGTCTCTGAAATACGTGTCACAAGTGAGAGTTGCATTCAGACTTCATTTTCACAGCAGACTACCACCTCTTAACTCCACTTTCTTCAAACTTTACCCGACTAAACTTTGCGCCGGTCTTTTGTCACCTAATCTCGAGCAATTGCTATAGATCAAATTATACGCGAGAATATAAAGACTAAATGACACGAAACAAAGGTAACTTTTACAAACATATGTTTTTTTATTTGGAAATATAATTGATGGATTTTTTCCAGTATTACGCGTAAACTTTTATTAATTAAATTTCTTTTTTTATGAATTTTTCAAACCCTTCAGTTTTTTCAGTGGCTACCATATGTCATATAATTAACTCGCGACGAGTAATTAAATTTTACACGGCGCAAACTTCGCCACACTTTTGCAAACTCGCGTCAACATACTAGCTGAACGATTCTATTCAATTACTCGATTATTGAATCGGCAGACGACAATTACCCCTCCTCTTATTTTTTCCTTTTCTCCCGCCTTCTTTTCTTTCTCTCGCTTTTCCGTTCTTGGCCATTCTCCGTTACGTACGTGGGTTTTTGTCTCTCGTCGACTCGACGACCGACCACCGTCCGACTGCTGCGGTCTCGACCGATTGTTTAGAGTTTAGAGAGACCGAACCACCGTCGCTTCCCTATTTTTTCCTTCTGTCTGTTTCTGGCCGCTCGTGGTCTTGCCATTCGTGTCGGGGGTGGCAGTTTGCACGACCGGGGAGGAGACATTCACCGACGAGGCGACGAGGCGTTCGTGTGAATACCGAGCGGCGTGGTGCGGTGCGTGCGCATTGTTCCAAACGGGAATTGCGACATCGGGCAACGCGCTGGACCGACCGGCATTCCGGCGATAAGTTTGCCGCTCAAGTGGATTCGGGTTTTCCAGGGTTTTCCTTCAAACCTGCCGCACGCCATCACCCGTAGTTTCAGCGTGGGTTAAACGTTTCCCCGCTGTTGCTTGGATTGTAGAAATTTCTCAACACCGCGATTACCAATGATCAGAACTTTGAAAATTTGAAATGTGTCCTTGCACTTTTCTTTCGTCAACCACAAGTTTAATGTCTCGTGATCTTCTAGCATTGACAAGACTTTCTGAGGATTTTGAGCAAATGAGACACTTTCGGAAAATAAATTCGTCATATTTTTGCAAAGAATACACATAGCGTAATTGATCGAAGGTAAAACTTTTTCCAGTGATAAATGCCTTCAATGTAAGTTCGAACATCTCGATCGTTTGTGATCCCTAATGTTGACAATACTTTCTGAAGTAATTACCTTTCAAAAATAAAGTCTACATTTTTCTTCTTCGATACTTTTAAGAGAGAAAGGCAAAATCTTCTGCCTGCTGGATGATCAATCAGAAACCTACTTTAAAAAGATGAAATCGAGCCACCTGCAGTTTCGTCAAACGAAAAAAAGTTCCGTGACCATCGTTCTCGTGTGACGACGCATACAATTCGATACGTTTCGAGGGCGCGAATCGCACAAGAATCGAGCAGAAAGGAGGAAGCGGTTTCGAGGTCTCGCAACTCCTCAAGGAGGGGCTCTGCCCTACCCGAAATTTCATTCCTTCACCTGTCGTGAATCCTTGGCGATGCGTCACTTCCGGCCGTACGAGCGTACTTAAGGCTCGAAGAAAGGGAGTACGAAGAAACGACGGGAGTACGAAGGGAGAGAAAAAAGGAGAGAGATGGAAGGGGGAAGACACGCCGAAAGAGATGGTTCCGGTGCGGTGCTCCGTGTGGGACTCTCCCACGCGGCGGATCCTCACCTTTCTTTCGCTCGAACGCGAGGGCCTTTATCTGGCCGCGAAAATCTGGCGGAGCGAGCTATCGACGCCAGGCCACTGGCGATAATTAGTAGCCAGACGTTGTTGCTTCGCGGGGACAGGAAACGATCCACAGGAGCTGTGATGTACCTTCCCCGGTGTGTGTCGCCTCTTTCAGCGATCCCGTAACCGTTTCTTTTCGCGATTAATTAGTCATCACCGTTAGATTTCGTTGGGTTTCGCGAGATTGTTGCCAAGTTTCTTTCGACGTACGTCATACATATTGTCGCGCGTGAATCGTGCATTTTCCATAAAATAAAACAATTAAAAAATTGGGGAAAGAAACATTCGCTTCGCTCGTTGAATGTTCTACACGGGGCTACTCTCTCCAATGACAATCAGGATTTGAATGTGAACGCGAAGAAGCTTTGTCGACAAAAATTGTTCAGTATAGAGACTGTATAGCCGTGTAGTTGAGGAGGTTACCGATAGTAACAGGCGACAAAAGCGTCAGATTCATCGAGACGATGGATTTGGGATCTTTTTCTTTTTTTTTAATTGATCAACAGAGGTGGGAATTTTTAGAAAAATTGTCTCACGAATTCTCCGGTTTCAATTTGAATATTGCACCCGGCCGTCCCGCGAGGTGTTGCGAAACGTTTAATATGATCATTTGATGAATGAGGGATGAAGTGTATCGAATCGATTCACGGCGTAATACATGCATTATGGATAACGCGATACTGCGTCAAATTGAAATCACATAATCCATCATAAATTGCGTGTACGGGGATACTTGGAAAAATTTGAAAATTCCTCCACCTTCCTCGACATATCGCTGCAATATATTCAGATATCAATCATAAAACACCGTGAGACTTTATCAGCTCGATAAATATTTCGCGACTCTCTTCAAAGTCGCTTCAAAGAGAATCTTCCGGACGAACGGCGAATATTCCACGGGAAATTAATTCTAAATTTTATCAGAAATTCCGATTCCAACGATTTTATTATTAAAACAGATTCATCGTCACTCAAATCTGCCGTTGAACTTTTGACCCAAAAAAGTATATGAATATTTACTGCTGAAAAATTCTGACGTTCACATTTTGCATAGACAAATTTGCGAGAAAAATTTTCAAACTGTCGTAATTGAGAAATTTGGAGTATTTACTAAAGACCAGTGTTATCAGCTTCATTGAACACCGAGGTTTATTATAATATAACGAACAATTAATTACTCAAATATTCCTTAAAATACACAATCTAACGTTTATCAACGGTAATGGATAGTTGATCAATGTGTAATTAATATAATGGACAATTAACTATCTTGTAATTTTCTGTAACACGTTGCAAACTTGTTTCAAACTTGGCCACTGTAATCACCATGATCGATAATCGAGTCTGACGTAACAGTGCCAATGAAACTTGGAAACGTTTCACAACACAATGCACGTGTATGATTAACTAATGCGAGTGTTCGTCGATCGTAGAGCAAACGTAGTGCAAACGAAGGCACACGCAGAGAGAGGAAGAGCTTGCGCCCCTGCCGCCTTATTTCTCTATCGGAAATCCATCTCGGCGACGAAGAAATAAAAATGTATACTTGATACTCGATACCCGCTGATAGTTTGCGCACCGTGCTTTCGTATTTGCGCATGCACACACGAGCCATCGAGTTAGTTCTGCTCTTTACCAACGTATACAACGCGGAGGGACGTGACTCGGAGGGACACGGACATTTATGATTCATGGTGTGCACCATACCCGGTATCGTAAGTGCTTCAAGTTCCATTCAACGTTACCTAACTATGTTTGCCTAACCCCTTGCAATACAAACACTCGTTACACTTAAACGACACATGGCAAGGGGATGTCCCTGCGAAACACGTGACCCTTCGACACACATTGCTCTCCACCGTCCTCCACCTTCGATTCTCGTCGCTGTTGTTTAACTATTCCTTTGTTCCAGCCGGGCCAAAGTGCCTGGCAAATCACAAGTGCCGTCCCTTCTCGACGACACTCGATTCGTGATCGATTGTAATAATTTCCTGCCTGGGCGGTGTAAGCAGCGCCTTTCGAAGGAAGCGAAAATTAAAAACTCGATCTGTTTCACAATTTGCAGTTACTGCAATGTCCTGCTGTAATTTTCAAACGTTCGTTTCATTCTTTTCTTTCAATTTCGGATTGTTAAAAATTTCAAGAACATTCTTCAATCGAATTCCTACTGGTTGCCCGATTTTAGATTTTAGGTCGGCTTCTCTGATCTTTAGCAGTCTTTAATTAAATTCCTGCATTAATCAAAGTTGAATCCGATTCGCAAAATTAAGAATCTACTGAAAAATTCATTCTCCAAATTCCCTAGTTTTTCAATTCGCGTCTCGCGTATTTATGGTCGACATGGTCGACAAACTGGCGTATCAAAGTGTTCTTTGGTTTCCCAAGAACCAACGTGCGAGAATCGCAGAGAACATCCGCGCAACTTCCTTCTCGATCGTTTTGGGTATTAACATAATCCCGCGTAAAACGCCGAAGTAATCGACGAAATTACAAGCTTGCCAGCGTTCTGTATCGCCTAATCATAGGCGTGCCACCAACGAACGACGTTTTACACCGTGCCGTTTAATATCGACTCGTACTGCGCGTAATATGTTGCACAGAGATTATAGTATTTAGACAGACCGATCGAGTATTAATTTGCACAATGGTCGGTGTAGCTCGTCGGCGGGTCAGCCACACGCGCGTACTCGTACGCAAAACATCATAATAATCCAAGTTTATGATCGTTCACGTATTGATTGAGGTGGAGCGAGGTTCTTATATCTGCAAATCAACGCTGATAATTTCGTCGGCCAAATATTTGCACAGTTCTCGCAACATGTCCACGTACACGTTGATGGAAGTTTTAGCACATTTGAGAAATTAGAAAATTATTGAAACGCGCGTGACTTTAATTGAAAGAAATTCTTCTCTAAGGTTTAAGGTCTAAATTTTCCAGGTTTCGATCCTCTTTAATCAAATTTCCACCATCCGATTTTAATTTGAAGTCGTTTGAGACTGTTTGAGACTGTTTGAGACTGTTTGATTGCAAAGGATCGTAATATTAATCTTGTCTAGTATTAATCTTCTCGTCCAGATCGACGATGTGAAATTCTTCCACTCTCCCTTCAATCTCTCGCGTCATTTTAAATCATGGGCATAAGTATGCCGGCAACGTGCGCGACATCGTAAACGTTCCCATTTTTCGGCGATTTTCTGATGTTTCGCAACGTCGCTTCGGATGATTGCTTTTAATGATAATGATTTAAATTAACTGTCACTGTATTTCGCATGAAACGAGCCAGGTGTTCGAGTACTCACGAGCGAGAGCGTAGGAAAAACTGGCTCGAGTAATAAGTACGTACGGTTACACTCTCACGACTGATTGATCCGACGCTTCTTGCCCGTGTTCTCCTCGGAAATTTATACATATTCAAACGTTGACGTTAATGAAGAGAAACGCACGGGCGAGTGAACGATCGGAGATCGATAAAACGATGCACTCTGTGTCTTCGACAAAGAGCACGATTCGTGTAATATTTTCGAGGAGATTCCTACGAACGTTGTCGGCGATGGGAAGAAAATTATAATGCTCGTAGATAAGCACTCGCTCGATTTAATTGGATTCATGTAAATTCATATTTTTCTGATAGAGCCTCTCTATATTTAGATTTGTACAAGTGGCCGTAGAGTTGCCACGTTGATTGGATTCATGTTAATTCGTTATTTTTATAATGGAGATGTTGCACTTTTAAAAAAGTTTAACGAATAACTTCAGGAATATTAATTTTAATATTCGAGTGACAAATCGCGCGTTAGGACAATTATCCAGGTCATTTCATTTGCATAAACGTGAACATACAGATGCGAATAATCATTTTTCCGGTAAGGTGCTTATGTGCTTATCTGATAATTCGCACACTGTCTGCAATCTTTGGAACAACACTTTGCAGCGTTGTGATAATTTTTTTATTTTTCGGTAATTTTACAACATGAATTATATTCTTTTTTAATTTTTCTACGGGGATATTTTACACCTTTCTCGAGAGTAACTATTTAACAAAATTAAAGTATACAAGTATATAATAATAAATAAAAATAACGTATAATAATATGTAAAAATAAATAAAAAAGAGATTAGAGATACTATTAATTTTTGGTTTTCTGATCGAAATTCTTTCGGGAATGATCTAACGCTCAACTAATGAAAGATCAACTGTTACAATCGACGAACGGTGCACTCGACGAACAACAAGCACTGTTTCACGCCAAATACACGGGGCCCCTTCTCCTTTTAAGCCCCCGAAAGGGATCGACTATTCAAACAGGCTGTTTCCAATTAACTCAATTAATCAACACCCTGCACAAAAAGCACTCAAACTACCGGTCTGCTTGTCCCTTCAGAGTCGTTCGATTGAATTTGAGCCGAGCTTCAAAGAGGTTCGTGTATTCAACCATAAATGGGTTTCTTTCAAAACTGTTCACACTCCGTTGGACCACGCTTCTCGTTGGACGTTGATATCTGGTCTCTATTTTGTTTAGAAACCGAAAATCACCAAGTCGGATTGTTTACTATTTTCTCCATCTTTGTTTTCAAATGAAAGTATAGTAAGCAATATTCGCGCAATATCAGATTTCAATACTTTAATGTTTTATGACGACTTTTATAAACACAGAATACTAAGATAAACTATAGTACTGATTGTAAGTTTTGTACAGTCAACCATAGTTGAATAAAAATGATCGAAAACTCGATAAGTAGAAACCGAATAAATTTCTCCTTTCGCAGAAGAAAAATTATGATTTTCAACACCAGCCATATCCACCTCGGATGAACAGTGACAGAATCCACAGTCTGTCGAGTGAAAATGAGACGAAAAGTCCAGAATTAGAATTAGAAACCTAACCTAAACCTAACCTAAACCTAACCTAAACCTCCACGGACGTAAAATTGTCTCCGTGAAAGATAAACTCATTCTCCGTCGACAACAATTTATCTCAGAATAATACTTTCGAACGTCCCCCCTCCCTTCGATAAAACGTTCGAACGCAGATATAGAGACAAAAATGTCGGTGAAATCGAACGTGCATATCGATGCTAATTCCGGCGACACGATCGCTCCTTTCAATTCCAAAACGCGAACGCGGCGGCTCTCTCCCTCCTTTTTGTTCGCGGGTCCAAGCGGGACGAACACGCGAACGAGACGCGAGCGCGCGGTATAAATTTCGCCCGGCCGTCGGACGGATGGGAAGAGTCGAACACGAAGGAATAATTCATCGGCACTCGCGTGTTTCGCCGCGTGTCTCCCCGGTTTCCCGGTCTGTCTGCCCATTATTTATTCGGAGATTCGACGTGCAAGCCGGACGAAGCACGGCAGAAGAAGATAGCGCAGAATGAATAGAATAAGTTGGTGGAAGAGGGAGGGGGGGGGCAGTGGGAGACAGCAACGTTGAACCAGGACACGTCGGTGACTCACGTAAAGAAAACAGGATGGAAAACGTCTGGCCTCGGGGTTTCAGAGGAAGTGACGTGGCTTCTCTCTCGTGTCGTCTAAACTGTTTCTCCTGTTGTCTTCGTTCGTCCGTTCGTCCTGGCTTCGTCTTCATTGTTCCCTCGCGTTCGCTTTTCGCCAACTATTCATGCCCTCTGCTCATGGCCACGCGAACGCTACCGAGACAATAAAAGAGGACGAACAACCGTGACCCCTGACCCCGTGGGCCTGTCCACGGTCTCTCCCGCCAGCGACCAAGCTATCGTCTCTGTGTTTAATTTTCCAGCCAGTTTATCTTCTTTCATTGCGTGGCCGTCAGTCGACGTGTTTCTCTCTCTCTCTCTCTGTGTATTCCCTTTGACCCCCGCCGTCCAAGGTAGATCCCCTAATAAGGAGACAATGCGTTCTTTTCTTCGTGGCGGCCGCTTCCTGAGCCGCGTAATGAGCCAGCGAATGAATGGCGCGTGAATTCTCCGAGCGAAGTACGTACGTACTCTTCTGCTACCTGAACGAATCGAGACGAGAGAAAAAGATGACTCCTGCGAGCCTTTCTTTCGTTCGATGAGTTCGATGCTCGGCGCGAGTTTTTGTCGCAACGCGACGTGCGCGAAACGAGCGTGTTTGTTGCGAGACGTTGTCGCGTTTGCTGTTGTTTGGCGGGGATATTTTTGCTAAGTACGATATATTTAGAAATTTATTACCTACAATATATATATACATTATTACAATATATAACATTAATATACAATATTAAAGTTTTCAATGAAACAACCAAAATTATCAAAAGCTAATATATCAAACATACATATATATATTTAATAATCACATCTTTTTCATTTAAAATCTCACAAACAGTACGCAAAAGTTACGTCATATGACTTTACACGTCTACCGACAATTTCAAACTGAATCATTGCGAATTGATTTCATCCCGCGAGAAGTGTCTAAACACATTTATACGCGTGCAAACAATACGCGTGTAATTTCTGTTATAGTTGAAAATATACAGTTCATACAATGAACGTTCAAATAACAGAACGTTTGTATAATAGAATAGCTACGTTCACGTAGCAGGTGGTTTATGCAACGGAGGTTCTACATTCTGCATTGAGTTTGATCTCGTTTGATCAGATTTGAAGCGAATCAGGAGCTTTCGTCGAATTGTGAAATTTCGAGTTTAAAAACGAAGTGTCTCCAGTTTGATAGAAAGGTTGATCGATGGAATTTCGACGAGACGATGTTAGATTTGAACTTGAAGTAGCAACTCGGGTTTCATTCGTCGTGTTACAAATTGTTTTACAAACGCGATTTTTCAACAAATAAGCTTACATACATCATTTTCACAAGCATCTTCTTTCCTTACATCCGACAGTTTCTCACCTAACAATCGACGAGTCGTTCGTCAGAAAGTTTATCCTAAAATCGAAAAGTTTCTCGCTAAAAGGTGCATCAAACTCGATGCATCTTTCCTATCCGTATTTGCTCGAAAAACTTCCTTTTTTCTCCCTCCTGCCGCGAAACAACCGGTACATCCAACGCCAGCCTTCGAATATTTCGTTCTCTACCTTTTGTTTCACTCTTGAACACTATATCGCTCTTTACACTACATTCGACGTTTCCTCTCAACTGCCATTCTCAATTTGTTACCAAGCCACTTCCCTTCTTCTCTCTATCACGCTTCATTTCTCGTTTCGCGCTTTCTAAGCTGACATCTGAAGTATCCTTCGCGCGCGAGAACCTGCCAACTACGGAGAGAACTATTATTCCCTACATATCACGCCCCATCGTCCGTGCCTCGTTGCACAGTTCTCTCCTTTATATGTTTTTCACAATCTTCGAAATCGTTCCGCGAGATATATCGCAGAACGCGACGCGACGTTCGAGGCTCGAAAAACGGACAGGTGAACATCCGGGACTCGAACACTGCGGAAGCACACACACACACACAGAGCTGCTGCAATTACGCAGTTTGTCTTATCTCTGACGAATTGGTTAACCACAGACAGTGATCACCTAATTTGAGCAGTGTATTTTGCACACAGCTTTCCCTTAGCCGCGACCTTAATCTCGCGTTTCCTTCCCCTATTCTACTTGTCTACTCAAGAAACAACCCTAATCCCCTAACTAGGCTAAACTTCCGTAATTCCTGCTTCTACGGCGAGAGAGACTCAACCTGCTACGTGCAACAGAAGATCGTGGTTTTCTTTCGTGGGTAAGCAGCTGTAAGAGCGGCGAATAAACGCGAACGACGAGAATTTAGAAAAAGGAAAAGGAAGAACGTAGATATTCAGAGTGACGAAAGATTTTGTCTTTTAGAAACGTCGTAAGTAAGCTGTAGTAACAATAAAAGGGGAAAGAAACTTGGAATCGGGGAGGGGCGAGGGCGGAAGGAAGTTAAATTAAGGACCAAAAGATCTCGCGACGTGGATTCAGAGGGAAATTTTTCGGTGGTTAGGAGGGAAGGGGGAGACAGTAAAAGTGCAGGAATATGATTTTCCATAGTACGGCAGAAGCATGAATCCTCAAATAGAGTCAATATTGTGAAAGTTTGGTCTATGAAAACAAGTTTCGTGTAAACTTTCGGAAAATTTATGAACCATCCTCTAGGAACATTCGGTGTTCTCGGAGAGATCCCCGGAAACTTGGCTCGAAAGAGGGAGAAAATAATAAATTTTGACTCGCGCGAGGAGATCCACGCGAGGTTTGCTTTCCCAAATACCTTTCAAATCCAACTATCCTGCACCTAACTACGTCTTTGCGTCAGCAAAGTCCTCC
The DNA here is from genome assembly GCA_030673865.1 of Melipona bicolor. Taxonomy (NCBI): domain Eukaryota; kingdom Metazoa; phylum Arthropoda; class Insecta; order Hymenoptera; family Apidae; genus Melipona; species Melipona bicolor. Next base: position 3,360,354 of record JAHYIQ010000015.1, on the reverse strand, counting down.
TCCCCTGTATTTACAGGTCCATTCGCCAGATTGCGCAATTTCCATTCCGCGAGTTTCCAAATTTACAACGCGCAGCTTTGTAATCCGTTTTCGCCAGCGTGCAGCTGCAACATAATCGTTGCGTTACGGGAGTACAGCGCGTGACATGAAATCGTCAGCTACGCTGGCAAGGTGCTATTAATCAAAAATTAATTAATTAATTCGCCAGGGAAGGAACAATACGGGGTCAGTTGATGAACGCAGCCGTGACACGTCGAATTCGCGTTCGTTGTTATTAATCAGCGTGTTAATTAAGTCGAAGCGTTATCTCGCATCTCACATCGGTGACTGGCTACATATCGTTCGATTAAACAGCCACCCCTGTCGGCTACAACCTTCCAAAAACACCCTAAAACCAAATCCTCTGGGTACCCCGCAAAACGCCACCTTATTAACTCTCCTCGTGCCACCCCCTCCCCCTCTGCCTCGTGCTTGTAACCACCCTCCGTGGTATTGCCCTGTACGACCCCGGCTAATACTCCGCTTAAAACACCTCGACCTAACTACACCCTCGTTAAATCCCCCGCAAACCAACTCGTGCCATTCACCTGTTCCATCCCATCAAAAGGGTAACCATTTATCCATTTACCTTTCGTTACACCTCGACTGTGGCTCGTCGTTGAACGTCACAGCTAAACAGGACGTGCAGCGAGTCCCGTTTAACATTCAGACGATATATATCGAGACTGTTTGATAATTTTGCAAAAGAAAAGCGGTGCAATAGCGAACTTGGGCACGTTTCGATGTTTGAAGGTTTTATCTAGGTTCAAAACGCGTTCATTTCATTCTAAGACGCTTTCATTTTTTTAGACTATGTAGCAGACAGCAAAGTGAAGAGATGTTTCTTCTCGAAAATATTATAAATTGTCACAGTGTGTAAAAATATCGTTTTACAACGATCGTTCGATTGGTTCTATTCATTGAAAGTAATTTTAGCTGGGGTAACCTAGAAAATCGGGCCTCTTCAGGTGCAACGCTGATGCAACGAAAATTAGCGATTGGCTGATTTGGGTCACGTGATTCGCGAGGGGGCGTGGGGTAGACACCGAGTAGGAGTGGCGTTGTCTAGTACTGAGCGATTTTATGGCAAAAAAGTCTTCATTTCCTAGTCGGAACAGTTGCTTCTGGACCTTTCAGATGAGACGAATCGTATTGGGGTACAAGTCGTGCAGTTTTTGACTTTGAATATTAGGCCTGGAAAATTCGAGAAATTGCAACATTTTCGTTTTCGTCTGATATTCAAAGTTAAATAATTTTGTAAGCTTGCAGACAGACTGAGAATAAACATTTTGAGAATCTTTTATCGAGATAGTTGTGGATTATTGAAACGTAAAAATGGCCATGAACTCTTTTCGTCGTTTCAGTGTCCACCTTCTACACCTGAAGTTGATCCCACATGTTATGATGCATTGCACACGTCATTTAATATAAACATGACTAAATATAATTGACACAAAGTTAGTACATTAGTACATGTTTTTTAATGTGAAAAAAAAAAACTTTGAATGTTACAGGTGGATGGTTCCTACCGCAACAGAAGCTTTCTGTGACCTGAGCAAACCTGACGAAGCATGTTCCCGTTTTCTACATCCACAAACCCCGTTATACATATATATAAAATCCTACATCCCGCAACTCCACCTAACATTCGTCCAACACGTTCCCAACAATTTCGAAGTAATAACGACACCGAACAACTCTCGAACAGTGCGATGTTCAGCGAGCAAACCCAACGTTAGATCGATCTAATCAACCTGAGCACATAAACGAGAACCCCGTCGATGTTTTCTGAGAATCCAAAGGGGAAACGCGTGATGGCGATGATGTCTGGCAGAGAGAGAGAGAGAGAGAGAGAGAGGGACAGACAGAGGGGGAGAGATGGAAAAGGGTTGAACGAAAACACGAGAAGGCTAATTAACGCCGTCGTTATCCGCGAAAGGGGATTATTATGGCTACAATAGGTTGATAACAACCAGACCAGATAACATTTCACGATTCTTCACGAACCAGGGGGGAGGTTGAAATCGCCCCTCGGTTCGTATCCAGTGGCAAGTTTTAACGAAGCGTCCCGATGGACGTTTCTCTTCGCCCTCCCAGCCCCGACACGGTGCATGGTGTATGGTTATCCCGTGTTTAATTGAAGAGGCTCGGTTCCAGCGACTGTTTACCTTCGAAATCGAATCGTTCGCGTCGAAAACGGAAAGGAAGACGGGGTGCACCATTGCGCGCCCGGCTTTGTACATCGAAGAAACACGACGTGTTGACTGATTCTCCGTTGATTAACGAAGCATGCTGACAGCGGCTGATCCAGTTTGGCGATTGATCGATGAAGCTCGCGGCGCGAGAAATAAATTTTCAGGCATAGATCAGAAGTCTGCGCCAAATATCGATCAAAATCGACTGGGACGGTTTAAACGAATAGATGTTGCTGTAAATTGGACGAAAGTGGTTGGGCTAGGTTCGCCGTATGAAATGTGAAACGAGATCGATCTCCAACGGTTATCAAACGTTAACCGAAATATTAATCGGGGCATTAACCGAGGTACTAACCTATTAATCGGCATCGATCGGAATTATTGAAATAGTTCTCGTAAGTTGATTACACGGGGACCCCATTTTTGCGTGTGTCGAGACGAGGAAGGAAAATTGATTGACATGTGTCTATAATATTGTGGAATATTAATGTGATACTGTGAATGAATATAATATTAGCATTAATATAAATATAATATAAATGTTAATATAACATTACATTATATATCAAGTATTGGTTTAATATTTAAAAATTTATACATTTCTTCTTGTTTCGAAACAAATTATATATCACACAACGTTTATTCATTCATTCTATTAAATAGGATCAGAAGGAAACACAATCAGGTCGAACCTGATATAATATATATGATGTATAAATATAATATAAATATTAATATAATATTATATTATATACTATACAAGTATTGTTAAAAATTTGTGCATTTCCTCTCGTTTCAGAACGTTTATTCATCCATTCATGCAATTAAATACGATCAAAAGGAAACACAATCAGGTCGAAGCAAGCCGATGAAATTTCAATTAACGTAGGCGATCCTGTTTAGGATTGCTCGAGGACGACTCGAAGCGAACTCCCCCTTGGTGAAAATTGGGCGTCGTCGGGCGTTTTAGCTCTTCCACGCGCGACACAAGCGTAAGTCGTCATTGACAGCGGACTTAACGAGCGGAGCAATTAAAAAGTCATCTATCCAGGGAACCTCTGACGTTGATTTAATATCATTTCTACGCGTTTCCCACTATTACCCCGCTGCTACGCGCTACGTTACCCTCTCTTCTTTCTTTCTCCACTATCACTTTTCTTTTTCTCTACCTTTCTCTCGTTATCGCGCAAAAACACCCACGTGCCTTGCTGCGATTCGTTGACAACAAAACGTCTGCGCAGGCAAAAGAGAAAGAGAGAGACAAAAGTGAACGCGGTAATCGACACGGAAAACGAGTGTTTCGAGATGATTAAAAAAGAACGCGGAGAGAGGGGTGGGGGGGGGGGGGAGAGGGATGAGGGAGAAGGAAGAAGAACGCGCGAATTTAGCGGACGTTAATGGACTCTGCTCTGTTCCGAGCTATGAAATTGCAAACAATTTAGATTTCCGTCCATCGCGTCGATCACCTCGCGCGCGCGGGAAAAAAAAAAACGATGATTCCTCGCGATGATGCGTCACGTGTAATAACGGTTTGGAAAATATCTGTTTTTCCCTTTTACTCCTTGTTCATCAGTTTGTAAAAACAATTCCACTTCAAAGCGGACGGGAACAGATGTTGCGAGCATAGATGTTGGCGGTGCAATATAAACGGTAATGGCACGTGAAATTTGTTTACAGTTTTACAAAAAACAGAGCGAGCAGATACCAGATATTCCCCATTTTTCTCTCCGTTTCTTTCATTTTTCGAGCTGGAAGGTTATTTTTAATCTTCGATCTTTTTCCCGCGACTTTCAATCTCTCTCTGCTAGATCATCGTTGATTCGTTGCAAACAAATTGCAGGGTTTATTTTCCAGCGTCGAGATATATTCTGTAGTTAATTTAATTTCTGAATAATTCAGTGTAACTTTGTTACTTTATAACATCTCGACGATGAAACACTTTCACCTCTAAATACAGAAAAATTCTGCAATAGATACGTAGATATAATAATTCTAGAAAATTAAACTTAAAATAGAAATAGTAGTTTAAAATCAAGCAAAGCTGTTAAACGAAAATTCTAGGTAATTGATATGTAGATATAATAATAGTTATAATAATTCTATATATTCTAGTAACAGATATGTAGACATAATAATAGATATAATAATTCTAGAAAATTAAACTTAAAATTCATCATTAAAATAAAAATAGCAGTTTAAAATTAAGCAAAGCTGTTAAACGAAAATTCTAGATAATAGATACGTAGATATAATAATTCTAGAAAATTAAACTTAAAATTCATCATTAAAATAAAAATAGCAGTTTAAAATTAAGCAAAGCTGTTGAACGAAAATTCTAGATAATAGATACGTAGATATAATAATTCTAGAAAATTAAACTTAAAATTCATCGTTAAAATAAAAATAGTAAATTAAAATTAAGCAAAGCTGTTAAACGAAAATTCTAGATAATAGATACGTAGATATAATAATTCTAGAAAATTAAACTTAAAATTCATCGTTAAAATAAAAATAGTAGTTTAAAATCAAGCAAAGCTGTTAAACGAAAATTCTAGATAATAGATACGTAGATATAATAATTCTAGAAAATTAAACTTAAAATTCATCGTTAAAATAAAAATAGTAGTTTAAAATCAAGCAAAGCTGTTAAACGAAAATTCTAGATAATAGATACGTAGATATAATAATTCTATATATTCTAGTAACAGATATGTAGACATAATAATAGACATAATAATTCTAGAAAATTAAAATTAAAATTCATCATTAAAATAAAGATAGCAGTTTAAAATTAAGCAAAGCTGTTAAACGAAAGGAATCGTAAACTCAGAGAGTGTTTAAAACTGAATCGAAGATAATAATTCAAAACGCAGAGCGTGGCAATGTGTCAAACAATCTGATCTCGATGGCGAAAAGAGAAACCTCTCCCGTCCGATCGCGCGTATCAGAGAACGAAAATTCGAAGTTTAGTCGGAACTCTGGTTGTCGCCGCTCGTCACCATCGTTCGCAACTGCACAGAGCTTGTCGCTCGAACCTCTGGCTCCGTCCTTTCGAATCGCGCGTTTATCGACGAATCTGACTTACGTTGCGCTCGCTCCCGACAGTGGAGGAGAGAAACGAAAAAATATCACGACGTGGAAAATGGCTGGCTCGATTCGATCGGAACGCGCAGAGCGTAATCAAAGGGACGGGGAGGGAGCGGCCAATAAAATTTGTTCGTCGGCGAACGGAGAATCGCTCTTAATACCGGAAATAAAGCAACGATTGATAACGTTGATTATCCGCGGTTCAATCCCCCCGAATGCTTTCATTCGCGGAACGTTGTTAAATTTTTCGCTGATGCTTCCGGTTATTTCTTTCGCGTGCCTGTGACTCCTTACTTGTGGCGAGGTTCCTTCCATTGTTTCGAGATCGATTGCTTTGGGTAATTCTTGTTACGACGTCCGTTCGAGTGCCTTTTGTGCGGGCTCGCGGTGTTTCATTGGCAACCGTGATTTAAAAAACAATTTATTGGAGAAGACTCGCGAAAGAGTTATATTTGAGAAATTTAAGAAAAAGGAAAGGAAAGAAAAGAGGTGGTTGATTTGTTTGAAATAATTTGGGGGATTGACAATTTCTCGAGCAGAAAGAAAATGAAAAAGTATTTCAATTTCAAGTTTTAGAGAAAGGGAAAAGAGAAGAGCATTTGGAATTTTTATTTCGAGAAAAACCAGTTGAAATTTAAGGACAGTATTCAAGATGATGGCTGATTTTCATAATTGAAACATTCTTTGAAAAAATTTTTTTCCAGTCACCCATAACGTTCGCTTATCATCTCGATCCACGTGGTCGTTAAATTTTCAACCTAATTAAATCTTGAACAAAACGATAAAAAGTTGCGATACGAGGTCGTGCTATGAGGTATTTTGCGCCTCTCCTATCTCTCGCACGTAGACAAACGATCCCTAGACGTAGCAAGAAGGCTAGTTAGTCGCTACACCCGCGTTGTTAAATAAGTTACAACCTGTAACAGGTAACAAGCAACTTAAGTCAGGCAAGAAAGGGAACTTTCTTCGACACGTGAAACGACCACGCAGCTTCCCTGAAAATCTCTCTCACAAGGCACTCGGAATCGTCGATTTTGATGAAATTTGGCACGAATGTAAGTTCTCCAAAAAATATTTGACCAGTATATATAAATATATAAATATAGAATATTATATATTAATTATAATTAATTAATTTATATATATTATATTATATATTTATATAAATATTAATATATTTTTTAAATATTTGACCAGTATATATAAATATATAAATATTTTATCGGTAATCGGTCGATGTTGAAGGGGTGAAAACTATCCTCAAAATTGGGGGTGCGAAACATATCTTTCTGTCAAATATCTCGAGAATGATTGAAGACACGTTTTTGTGTAAATTTATGAAATCAGTGTTTTTAAATGACAAATTCAATGGTGTAAATCATTTTGCAAAAAGAAATAATTAATTTAAAAAATATATTTTTCATAAATTTTTCCACGCAAATGCTCAAACAAAAAATTTTGAATACTCGTTCATGAATGCTATATATTCAAATAAAAATTACGAATAAAATGGAATCTTCATTTTTGCGATTTTGTAAAAATCAAATTTTTCTCGCTGGACATACAAAGCGGGATGTACACTAGAATTGTTCTTCGTTCGAACTGTTAACTGTGTTTTAAAAATAAATGTCAAGTGTCTTATCATATATTTTAGTTCTGAAAAAAAGCTGATTTTACCGTTCAGTTCACTTACTGCTTTTTTTAAAATAGATACGCTCAAGAATTCAGCCGATTGGCGCGTCGAAAGCAGAGCTTGTGCAAAAGTGTCGTCCAAGGACAACGTGAAACAAGAATTATGGAATCGTTTATTTCCAGTTATTTTCATCCTGCTTCGAGCGGATCGATACCATTCCCACAGAGAGGGGGATATTAAAACGAGCGATCAATTTTGTATGAGACGCGCGGAAGCCATCTCGCGGAAAAAAATTTGCGAGGCCTGAATTTCCGATTCCGAGTCTGTTCGTTTCTGGTCTAGTCTCTCTGACAGATTTTCCCCTCTTTTTCTTTTTTTTTCATTTTCTAGCTGCAAATTCTACGCGTGGAATAATTTTCCTTTTTTCCTCCCCTTCCCCCCCTCGTTTTTATTGTTTCTAATAAATCGCGCGAACAGACAACATTCGCCGCAATGTTGCCGACGAATTTGCATTAACTGACACGTATTTTGTATTTTTTTTTTTTTTTTTTTTTTGGTGAGAAACAAGTGGATTCATTTGTCGGAGTGAAAAAATTTATAGCGTGATACATACATACAGCGTGCGATTTCTAGAAAAATTTGGACCATCCAAAGCGAACGTTCAAAGTGCAATGCTTTTTACGGTGTTCTGGATCCTAGTTTTGAAAAATTGCGAAGCGGACAAATTTGCATGAAAGTGTCGACGCTCCGGTGACGGCTCGGCAGACGCGTAACAAATTCCTTACAAGTCTCCCTTCCTCGAGGTAACAGTTAACTAATGGCAAGTTTTAATTTTAACGATACGATTCAGGAAATTTTTAAACGAAGCGAGTCGTTCCCACGAGTCCATTCTTCCGAGAGCTCCTCTCCGTCCCCGTCATCCATTTGTGACACTTTCAGCAGACGAGGCGAGGGAGGACGCGAATCTGACATTAAAACGCGCGAGGATGAAAGGATTCCCCGCGCAGAAGAAACGAACCAGATGACGATATATATATATATATATACCCGCTGCGAAATTGCCGGCGCAGCTCGTAAACTTCCCGCCCTTTTTACGAGACGCGGCCAATGACGTAAAAAAACACGAGACTGCTCATTTTCACTTCTTAATCGTCAGCTTGGATGAAATTGAAAAGCAGGAGGTGAGCGCGGTTGCGAGGGAGAGAAGAACGGACGTTCCAGGAGTCCGCCGAGCGGGCCGATATTACCATTTGTACCAAGTGAATTACGCGAAATTACCTGGCGAAAGAAGATGAAATATACTCGAGCGTTGAGCGCTCGAAATTCCGCGCCTTGGCTATTAACGCGAGTGTATAAAATTTTTCTCGAAGGATCTTTTTATCGCTGCACGATGCTCGTTACGCGGAAGAAAGGGAGAAACGATCTTAATTGCAGCGAATATCCTCTCCCCGTATATACGAATTTCGCCAACGTTCCGACGCGAGAGGATCTGACTCACGAACCTGTTCTCAATTACCGCTCTCCGCCACGGAACCCTTGTTATCACAACGGGGGAAAGAAACAAAGCTGAACCGCGGACAACGCACGGAAGAATTTCTCGTGTGAATTTCGTGAATGAAACGCGCGCGTTGCTCCATACGTTGTTGCCTGTGCCTGTGTATCCGACTGTGAGTCATCAACCAGTTCTCGTTTGTCTCCTTTACACGTGGTGGATTTTATACCGAACGGATTCTTGGAATGCAACTGCAAAGTTCTGTAATTAATTAAGTTCTCGTAATTGTCAAAATAATCAATGTGATCGGCATAATTTTGATATCAGTACAATTAGATATCATTAATTTGGTATCAGAACAATGAAGTCAATATAATTTTATATAATCAATACAATCGTCAACGTAGTCGACGTAATTTTCTTTTTACAATCAGATTTCAAATAGAACGATCGTGAAATTTCTGCGACGCCTCTTTCAAATTAAGAAACAGAGTGTAATTTGATAAATTAAAAATTTCGTTTTATCAATGAAATACCGTGGCACCGCGAATATGATTGTAGTATTTTTTGAAATTACTGCTACTGATTTATTATTATTATTTTTTCAAATTATTATTACTATCATTTTCCTGCGACGCCTCTTTCAAATTAAGAAACAGAGTGTAATTTGATAAATTAAAAATTTCGTTTTATCAATGAAATACCGTGGCACCGCGAATATGATTGTAGTATTTTTTGAAATTACTGCTACTGATTTATTATTATTATTTTTTCAAATTATTATTACTATCATTTTCCTGCGACGAATGAATTTATAAAAAGTTTCCGAGTCACTCCCGGGTCTTCGTGAAATTTCACCGTTTCCGCCAGATTGAACATAAATCGCACTGCCGTCTAATAAAAATTGAGAAATTCACAAGAAACGGGGTTAATTATTTCAGCCCCACCGCGGAGCTTGAGCAACTCCTCTCCTGATGGGAGTCAGTCGCGAGAATATGGCCATGTATCTTGTTTAACGCGGGCGTGGTGTTTTATTTAAAAGAGGACGGGCGAGAAAGAAACGGTAAACAGGATTAAATAAAAGCGTTTTCGCGAGCTTATTTGTACCTCCGACGAAAATTCCATTCTCGGCTGGGTGGAAATAAGGAATCCCTTTATTTTCTTTTTGCCGCGGCATCCATCGTCGCGGGGAAAGAGAGAACAAGAGAGAGAGAGAGAGAGAGAAAAATATTAAAACACCGCGCGCGCGGGAATTTCACGCGAAGTTCCGGCGACCGCTGGAAAGTACGTTTCTCGCCTCTTCGCGATTTCATTTTCCGCCTGACGAATATCTCCTTTTCGAACCCCGCTTCCGCCCCCCTCCCGACAACCGGTAAGGAGAAATGATATTTCAAATATTAAAATAGACGATGGATTTTACGAACCGCCGCCGCGAACAAGACCCGTCCTGAAAATTTCACAAGAACCTCAGATTCTCATCGTCGTATTGTCGCGCGATCCTTTCCTTTTTCTCCTCGCTCTCTCCTCCTCTCTCACGTTTAATAACGCAAACCGAGACGAAAGGGTAAATCGATTCCATCGATCGCGAGATCGCTCACGCTGGATCGGAGTTTTGTAATTTCAACAAATTAAAAAATGAATTTGTTGATCCTCGCTTAGTCCAAGCTTGTTCCTTGATATGATATACATGTTACAAAGTGATATAACGTAATACGGATTATATTTGCTATTATATAATTTATCATTATAAACAGTTATAAATAGTTGCAATTTTATAATTTAATTATATATAATAACACAATGATGCAACATTTCTGTTTCATCACTTGTATCAATCATGTTATACTATGGAAGCTTGTTCCTTCATATGATATACATGTTATAAAGTATTTGCTATTATATAATTTCTTATTACAAATAGTATAAATAGTTGTAATTTTATAATTTAATTACATATAATAACACAATGATGCAACATTTCTGTTTCATCACTTGTATCAATCATGTTATACTATGGAAACTTGTTCCCTGATATGATATACATGTTATAAAGTATTTGCTATTATATAATTTATCATTATAAACAGCATAAATAGTTGCAATTTTATAATTTAATTATATATAATAACACAATGATGCAACATTTCTGTTTCATCACTTGTATCAATCATGTTATACTATGGAAACTTGTTCCCTGATATGATATACATGTTATAAAGTATTATATAATTTCTTATTATAAATAGTTTAAATAGTTGCAATTTTATAATTTAATTATATATAATAATACAATAGTGCAACATTTCTGTTTCATCACTTGTATCAATCATGTTATACTATGGAAGCTTGTTTCTTGATATGATATACATGTTACAAAGTGATATAACGTAATACGGATTATATTTGCTATTATATAATTTATCATTATAAACAGTTATAAATAGTTGCAATTTTATAATTTAATTATATATAATAACACAATGATGCAACATTTCTGTTTCATCACTTGTGTTATACTGTTTTGTATTGTCTAACAACACAGTTCTAAAATATTTGTCATCTTTAACGACGTTTACTATCTTGAAAATATTTTCAAAGTATAATAGACGGAAGGAAAACATTGAGATACATCTGCCGTTATTTATCAAACGAGTCAAATTGACATAATATATTAGCTCTCAATGAACGAACGACTTTATTTCCTACTTTCTATGAAAATACAATGAAAGGTTGCGGAAAGCTGTTTGACAAATTATCAACTGAAAGTTGATCTTCTTCCTGTTTTGTCGAAGAAGGGATGTTGTTTTCTGAGAAACGAGCGAGGAAAACATCAGCTTGGAAAGGAATTTACCTCGTTGACATCGCGGGATATATTCCGAGCGGAAAAACATTGCTCGCGTCCATTTGCGGAAATTACGTGAACGGTTTAGGAAATACAATACGCGTGATATTCTTTGTCTAATTAATCCTTCGTCAGTGAGTGCACGACGTACATCCGGCATCAAGCGAGTGCGTAGCCCGAGACAACTAATTGGTAATAATTTCGTAAAACACTCGGTTCCGTTAACGATTACTTTCGATAAAACACTCGACGGAACGGAGAATACGCGCGGAGAAGTCTCTGCTCCGCGTTTCAAGGGGATAAATCAAATAAATAAATCAAACGCCGGAGAAGAACGAAAGCGCGAAGGAACAAATACGTTTCGTATAACCGTGCTTTTATCGATCCGGTCAATTTATATGCAGGATTTATACGTGCACTACCAGGTAGCTTTAGAGCACTTTGTATCGCGCGAAACGATTCGATCATTCCAGAGCTGTACTTCATACATCTCTATTTTCCCCTGGATATTTACCCGATACCAGTTTCATAAATTATGACGAAACGTATCTCCGTTCAGTCGGCTCTTGTAACGAGTTTCAAACTTGACTTAATTTCTTTCGACAAAGGAGAATCGCTTGTCCCCTGCGTGTCAATATTGTTCCTTGCAATTGTTGCAAATTTGGACATAGTAAAATGAACCCAAAGGAGAGATTAGACGTTTCCTAAAAATTCAAAAGTACGCAATTTATTAAACAAAAATTTGAAATTACTGCATGTTTAATAAATATTTAATTCAATTTCAAGTTAACCCTCTGACGATATAAGAAGGAAGAATTCAGAACAATTGACATCGAGATTTCTTGAATCTCTTATGTGTTGATTGCAAGGAATACAATTTAATTTCACAGAAGATAAATATTAGCAACAACGGCACGGAATTAAAAAGGAATTAACCAGAGATATATACAGGTCGGATAGAATCGAGATCGAGATTCTCCGAACTTTCATCTACATCCCCATTTAACACGACAGATACTCACAGTTGATCCCATAATTACTACCTGAGAGGAGCAACTATAATACACTTCCTCCGGTACTTGCGCCCGCTCTTTCACATCCCCCGAGGGAAAAGAAAAGCCCTTTTCACGCGGAAGGAACAAGACAGCGGCAAGCTCGAGGCATCCCCTCGAATGGCGCTTATCAGCCGGAAATCCGGATCCAATTTTTCCATGCCGTCGGGCGCCGTTTAAGGCCGACAGCCACGCACTCGTATCATTCTAACGTTCCATCCTCGGATACAGGATGTTCTCTTTGTCGCGCGATCCTCGTGAAATTCGCGAATCAGCTCGAGAAAGGCAAAAATTGATAAAAAGACTCTGACCTTCCGAGGGAACGTATAATACTTTGATGAACGCGTCAATCACATCACGATTTTGACGAAATTTGGCACGAACGTAGTTTTCGAGAAAATATTTGACGCGTGTTTTCTTTTTTTTTTATTGGAAATCGTCGATGTTAACGGGATAAATAAAGCGAGTAGATGATTTACGTGACACGGTTTGGATAATTGTTATCATCGCTGAAAGTGATTTTAGCAGCGGTAACCCAGAAAATCGGTGCAACGCTGATGCAACGAAAATTAGCGATTGGTTGATTTGGGTCACGTGATTCGCGAGGGGGCGTGAGGCAGACGTCGAGTAGGACTGAGCGATCGCGCCTGTAATTTGTTTTCTATCGATTTAAATGTTTGCACATCGATAAAATTTTATGGCAAAAATTGGTCGTCTTCATTTCCTAGTCGAAACAGTTGCTTCTAGGCCTTTTTATGTGGAATGTTACGCAAAGTATGCGAGGAATATTTATAAAATTGTAAATATTGAAACAGTGGAACTATTTCTCAAGTTATAAACGACTTTATTCTGTTCGAAATATATATCAAGATGAATGAGTTAATTGACAACATTTCTGTCACTGTACGTTTCCTAAAAATTTTCATCGAGAATTTCCATAATTTTTGTCACAACTAGTTTTGTCCATTTTCACGATACCGAATATCATGAATTTTTGAAATTCATACCGTTCCGGATCCGTGACATCTTGCATCCTTTGGGAGTAATACGAAACTATAGTTGCGGTGGATGGATGTCCTTACGAATGGAAAATCTAAAGAATGACGTACATACTTATTCCCACTGTAGAAATGACGAAAGTCTATTATTCATCACGTTGTGACCTCGTGTACGTGACTCTGACATATTCGTTGGAATATAATAATAATAATAATAGTTGTTAGTTTGTTACCCTAACGAGTGAAACACTTGAAGAACAATATAAATAATTACTCTTACAAGAATCTACGTATCTATCATTATAATTGTTCTGATTGATGAAAACGTCTAAAGAACAAGTATTTGATAAGAATCTGTAATACATGTATATTTCTTTATTCTGACATGATCATCAGATTGTTCATTACTAATTAATTGCTTCAGTCAATGAATAATGGAGAACCTATACATTTGATTGTTGTCATTGAATGAAATATTTAAAGATAAGCTACTTTCATTGCAATCTGCACACTTTGAAGATACTATATAATATTACAATACTATATATATATCATATAACTATAAAACACTTATAACGTACTAGATTTCACTCAAACAAATAATACATAAACAATTTCGCGCGAATGTTGATAAATTCTTCATTTCCCACTACCGTGAAGTGACTCGCGCCACGTTATTCGAAACAAACGGCTGGTATTTCCCCCGTATAGCTCGCTATCTCGAAGAAACGAAACGCATCCACCGTAACCGCGACTTTTTACTCAGCACGTACACGTACGTGCATATTTTTGCCAGCTTTGACGACTCTTCGAGATTAATCACCGGCCACGGCAAAAATTTCGATGGCCACCCCGTTCTGTGTGTTACGCGGATGCTGCGCGGACGAACGAGCAAAGGGTGAACAACAAGGGATGAAGAAGAGAGCCTCGGCCGAGAGGGAGGGTGGGAATCGCGAGAAAGAAGATGGAAGTTTAAAAATCCATGTAAGAAGGAAGAGAAAGAGCTCGGTCGTTTCTCGCCGCTTATCCGGCGAGATAAATGATTTCATGCTCAGCTTACGACGTGTCATCGTTGAGGTCCTCGTTCCTCCACCCCTGTCTCTCTCCCTTCCATCTTCTTCGCCGCTTGTACTCTCGTCGTCCCTCGTGTTCTCGAACCAAGCTCGTCGAAGGTACGTCGAGGCAGGTCGATGATTCTTGTTTACGCTGACAGGTATAAATTTACGTGGTAGGTCCTCCTATCCCCCGTGCCGAGTCTTTGCACGTTTCCGATGTTTGATTGATACATGCTTCGGTTTCTGAGGCGGCGGCGAATGATGCTTTCGTCGTTCGTGTGTGAAAGGGTTCGACAGTGATTGTAGTTTAGCCAGCTAATGTGATTAATGTTGATCGACGTCCAGATTTGCGTGTGATTTAGGACTACTGTGTTGTGTATGTGTGCTCGTCTGCTCGGCTTGGTTTGGCAAGGTATTTTTGCATTGTTCCGAGGGAAGTTTCAATTGAATAGACGTCTTGATACGATTGAATATGTTTGAAAGAATAGATATTTTTGAAGATGAAATGTAAAGGTTACGATGGTAATTGCAAAATCATTGATTGATGATCTTTAGTCTTCTGCTCATCTCGATTTAATTCTGTTCCGTGTTAAAAAGAAAAATACTGCGATGGTCTTGAGTTTTTAATTTTTCTCTGACGATTGTCTTTCAAGTTATTGCTTATTGGGAAAGACTAATTTTTAAGAGTAATTTATTCTACTGCGAGAAAAATATAAACGATCGTATCTTATACAATGACGATTGTATTTTACATTCCAAGATATATTTTAAATGACATTAATAAGTAAGCTCGAAAGATCGATACTGTCATTTTGAAGAGGCTAAGAAAGAATATCTTAAAAACTTTAGTTTTCCTTCTTTTCTTTTTTTTAAATATCTCAATAGCAATATAATTAACTGTACACGCTCATAAATTAATTGTATTTCCTTGCAACTTTATCATTTCTATTTCGATCACCGAAAATCCAAGAATTTCATCGCAATATTTCGAAAAAGCTTTGTTAAAAAAGAAAATCCACATCGAAATGGCAATAAAAATTTCTACGAGGAGTCTACTCTTTAATTCGTTGCTGGCGAGAGATAGATAAAACTGGCGGGGAGGTTTCGTTGAAAAATCGCCCGTGACACGGTCCAACGGAATGGAACTCCTTGGTCTGGGCATCGTTCGGAAGAAAAACACCGTCTCGAAAGCAATTACAACTTGGAGGAATTTAATTTAGTCGAGCGGTGTCCGCGCTCCCCCGTGCACTTTACAAAGCTTTCTCAAAGTGCACCCGGCGACTACAACGACGACGTCGTCGTTTCGAAACGAACATCCTGATCGCCGACCCGGGCCTGGCCCCTCTTTTCTCACCACCGAGTGAGTTTGTTATTCTTTATCTCCACCTCTCTCTCTCTATATATTTTTTTCTCGATCGAAAATCGAAGCAAATCGCTCTACTTCTTAGCCGAGCGAGTGTGAGACACCTTGCTGGAGAAATATCGTGACATTTTCCATTTTGGAAAAGAAATAATTGTCTTCTCCGAGATAGAGATATCGACTAATTATCAAGTGGTTCGATATTATATTTCAATGTTCGTTTTTATTTGCTTTAACACTGGAATTACAGAAATTTATCATTTTCTATGGAAATTTTATATATTTATAACATCGCGTATTTTTCTCCTTTGATCGTCAAGCAAAGATCTTCATCTTAAAGTACAATATCGCACTTGTTATTAAAAGGAAAAAGTCCCAAATATTGACGGTATCGGCAAATAACTTCGGGGACTCGCGAGGCTCGTATCGCGTCGAAATATCTGCAAAAGAGGAAAAAAGAAGCGGCACAGTCGACCAACTAGCACGGATAGAAGCCGGACGAAACTGGGCTCCTCGATTAGTTCGAAAATCCGAGGTTTTACCAGCTACAAGTTCGGCAACGAATAGAAAAGAGACAGAAAAGAGGTGGAAGGGAGGACACGCGGAACCGTAGCCTTAAATCTTCCTTGACGTCACGACGAGCGAATTCGTCGGTATCGTCGTGGCTTGGGAATTTTATCGGGCGGAACGATAACTAAATCAGCGAGAAAGAAAAAGAGAAAGAGAGAGAGAGAGAGAGAGAGAGAGAGAGAGAAAAGAAGAAAAAGGTATTAAGGAGGACAGCGACGCGTGCAGTGAAATCGCGCAATTACCACGATCGATCTCGCGGCCTCGTGCACACTCCGTAAATCCGTGGAAATAAAGTTGCAGCTCTGCGCGCGACACTACAAGCTTCGAGCTTAACTAGGCTAGAGGATTTTTATTTCGCTCGGAGGTGTCGCTTTCGCGTAACTTTAACACACGGGCAGCTTCCTTCTACCCAGTTTCCTTCCCCGCGATAAATTATCGAATCGGCGACGTTAATGGAAATTACGAGACAGTTTTAAGCTTTCAAATTAACTCCTCGTCGGTGTGATCCTCTTTTCAATCTTCTCGTGACATTACGTTAAACGCGAAGTATTGGAATTTTCGTACGGATAATTTGCCCTTAAAAAGTTCAGAGTGCTCTTTTCTTTCTTTCAAACTTTAATTTTAACAAAGATCTGACTCATACCTATTGCCGGTCTTTTTCCAATAGCAATAGATCAAGAAGGATTTTTGATTTTTGATAGAAAGCACGACTTGTACACCAGTACGATTCGTCTCACTGAAAGGGCCAGAAGCAACTGTTCTGATTAGGAAATGAAGACGACTTTTTTGTCATTTTAAAATTTTATCAATATGCAAACATTTGAATCGATAGAAAACAAATTACAGGCGCGATCACTCGGTACCAGACAACGCCACTCCTACTCGAGGTCTACTCCACGCCCCCTCGCGAATCACGTGACTCAAATCAACCAATCGCTAATTTTCGTTGCATCAGCGTTGCACCGATTTTCTGGGTTACCGCTGCTAAAATCACTTTCAGTGATAAAAAGAAATAGAAAAAGCTCGTCTTGATGGCTAAAGTGTATCGTGTATTTTTCATATCTGATTACTCCAATAGATGCCGTGTATATCCGGCGCTCATATTTTTAAAACGAGTTTTAACAACGATTACAAACGAAGAGAGGAGAAAATAAAATATGTTATAACTTCAGTTGTTAAGAATCGAGCTAACCAAGACGTAAATGAAAATAAATAGTTATTGTTATAGTTTCTTGTTACAAATCTCGTGATATATTTATTAATATAATACATATCCGGCGCTCGTAACGAAAGAGTTAACCTCACACGGATACAATCCGATAACCTTTCCTCTCAGAGTCGGCTATCGCGCGAATTTAAGCAAAAGCAATTTCGACGAGGAGGGTTTTTTCCATCAATTCGACGAGAAAACAAAAGCCTGGATCGTTCGCCGAGGGACAAGCCGTGAGGAATCGCCTCGAAAAGCGAGAACGATCAGCCGCGGCAGGCTGGGACGGGCTTTTGTCGGTGACGTCTTCAATTTCGCCGATATTAATTGCCGTGGCGAGCGCTCGCGGGCTGATCCGCGCGCGTTTCCGCGAACCGGATGCGAACAATGGCGCGGTACCGGAGATCGTTGGATCGTCGGTGAACGGAAACTGGGCTGATTCATCGTTTGGAAAGCCAAGTCGGACCGCGTTCTTAGGATAGGATAGGCCTGGCCTTTGAAAACAGTGTGTGTGCGCAAACGTTTTGTTGCGCAAACGCGTGACGCAAAAGGCGGGTAGACCCAAAGGGGGAACCGGGTCGTGTGCCGGATACTCAGCGGCGGCGGTGAACCAAAACAATGCGTTCGTTCCTTGTCCCTTGTGCCAGGTGAACGCGACAAGTCGCGATCGTTTGACGTCAGCCGGCCACTGGAATGGGACGCGGATCGAATGATTAATCGGCGAATGGTCGACTGTGAAAGTGGCTAATTTGGGCGTGATCCGGATTGTCTCGTGCGAAGATATGTCGCGCTGACAGCGCGGCGATGATGGACGGGGACGATAAGATCTCGCGGATACGTTATTACGTAGCTGAATAGGAAGCATACATTCTTTTCTTTCAGGAAATAAGTTTGAAACAGTTAAATTGTAATTGATAGTTGTTCAAATATCTTTTGAGAAGCCCTTCTTTTTGGTATTTTTATATTTAAATCATTTTCGTGAATTACTTTTGTTGCAGAAGCGACACGATGAACAAATTAGGTTCAGTTTGGGACCAATAATTATTAACCTCTGAGTGGACTTTCAATTTTAGTTTGATAATCAGAGTTTGCGTTTAATTGCCAAAGGGAAACAGAATTTCCCCCGAGTCGGCTGGAAACGCAACGAGATACCGGAGAATTGGACAAACCTTTAAATAACAACCTCGGCACATAATACAAATATCAATTTAAAATTACAAGGAGGTCACTCGAGGATGCAAGGTACGAAAGCAAAGGTGGGACGCGCGCAACGTGTGCGATAAAAATTGATTTACCTAAAAATGTATTTACTTTCGCGAAGAATGAACGCATCAAGATTCGCACTTTGAGAGTTACTCGTTGTTATAGGAGCCTATAGCTCGCGAGAAGCGTAATCTATTGGAGAGAAATAACGTTCGCGTTATCGTGTTTGTTTCATTAACCCCGCGGCTCGTTCCCGGCAAAATTTCCATATCGTCGAAACGCGCAAAGACATTTGTTCTCCTTTAAGCGTCGCCGCGCGCCGTGCAACGCGTATTAATAATTACGCAGTAAATTCGCCCTCTTAATTGCGCAGTAAATCCCGACCCAGACTTAACCCGGAACCGTTTAACGAAGAGATCAAATTTTAGAGGGCCATCGCCGGCGCGCGATGACGAAGATGGGAAACGCGAAACTTTTAAATTATAATCAACGTCCTCCGGTGATCCTTTCGATGCAACGTGAACGTAAGCCGCGTTTAATGGCTCAGATTTCATTAGAAATTCCTCTCTCTCCCTTTTTTTAAATCGCCGCAATTTGCGTGATAAATCCGTCTGAACTTTTTTTTCTTTTTCTTTTTTTTTAGAAGTTGGGAAAAATTAGATTAGAGCGAAATCAGATCAACGATTCTGTTTGAATATTCTGTCTATAATATCCTGTTAGGTCGCAAGAATTTTTGGATACTAATTTGGAAATGATTATTATATTCTGCATATTTTTTAATGAATTCTAAATCGACGTGAAAGTCCAATTCATAATGACGCAAAATCCCACGCTTTGCAAAAGTTTTCTGTACAGAAATTTCTCTCTATTCCCCAAATTTTCACCTTCAGAAGGTGTTTGGAATCATCCTTGCGTCAAGAAATATTCAGAAACAAGACTTATTTGCCAAGATTTCTTCGCAAAAGGTACTTTTTTCATTAGAATGCCGGTGGAGGACTATCGTGGATGCAAATGGTGCTGCTTGTTTCGATCAGAGTATAAATAATTTTCAAAAGTATCCAACGCAGACTGTGTAAAAGTCACTTCATGCGATGCGATCTAGTAGTTGTATTATATATATATATAAACGACTATTCTGGTTAATGAATAATGAAAGCATGTTATTGAAAAGAGCCTTGCGTTCCTCGAGTCCGAGATCTTATAAGCGAGATTACTGAAAAACTAGGTCAGACGCGGTTATAACGTTTAACGTGGTTTTAAGGTGACAGAAACGTAGAAAATACGAAGCGATTACTATGGAAGAAAGAAAAAACAGAGAAAAGACAAAAAAATTTCGTAAAAATGTCGATGCTCGAATTTTCGTGGCAGTGTTTGAAATAACGAGTTAAATTTCGCAGCGGTCGAATTATTTTCGAGAAGGAAATGTTACATACGATCACAGTGGTTTGATGATCATTGCGTTTCCATTGTCACCCTCGAATCGAGTTTGTGGAAGATCGTACGTACCTGAAACAAAAAACATTCTGTCAGTAATGAAGCGAATAAAAAATTGAATAAAAAAACGAACAATTAAAAATGTCAGCTTCCGTAAATAAAATTAGAATTTCACGAGTTTGGCGTGTAAATGGGGACAGAAATTTTAAAAATTGTTTCTCGAGCTTCGAACATTTGACATTTATTTTCTAACTCGAATCTTTCAGCAATGAGCTTAGCGTGAAACAATAATGGTAACGTCATAATGGTAAAACAAGTACTAAATGGTCATTCTCTCTCTCTCTCTATTTCTCTCTCTTTCTCGAGAGAGATATGCACTGATTGTCACGTGCTTAATGCCATTATACAGGTTTCCTGTTCCGTCGTGTATAGCGCTATTCGAAGGAATACTAGGAGGTTGTAAATCTCATTGGACTTGCGACGATATTCGGTTCGATGTTACGTGTCAAATTAACATCCCACGGCTGCTTCAATTGGCATGATCAAGCAGAACGTACTTTACGGGTATAACAGGATGATTTAAGTGCGTTTTATCTCCAGACTTTCGCAGAAATAGAATTCCCCGTGAATAAATAATATTAACCGATTCCGTGCGTACGTACTCAACATCTTAGCAAGGTACAGGTGTGTCTAATAAATTTCCAAGCAGCCGTTCGATGAATAATTGATTTCCCTCTTCTGCGGCGTGGCGCGAGTCCCACAGAATTTTAAGGAAAAATCGAAGCTCCCGTTTCACAACGATCTTTAATTTCTTTGAAATATTTCGGTGAAACTCGTTTCACGTAGATTTCGAACTTGCAGGACGAAAGGGGCTAAAACTTGGACAACGAAACAAGCTTTGCGAACGAGCAGTTCCTCGAGAGTCGAAAACACTAATCTTCTGTTAAAAATTTTCGTCGTTTCTCACTCTTCGTCTTTTTCTCTCTTATTCGACGCTCGAGACTGACGCAGTTTAATCTGGGAGGTGGTTGAAATAAGACAGACGAGTTTCTTAAAAACGCCGCAAGACCGATTGCGTTGCGTGCTTGACGTTTCTTAAATGGAACAATCTTACGGCCTTGCGCTTTCCTCCGGAATTTTGATCGATCTAACGGATGCATCAAGATTCAGGAAGCAAACTGCTCTCGCAAGTCCGCCTGCGGATGACGTCTTCCTCTGTTGGAAAGATAGAAATCAACAACACTCCCTCGAGGAGGAAGCAATCGTTCTCTCGATATAATATACCTACTACCTGTAAGCGGCATCGCTTTCTACGTAATTATACGATTATCAACGTCACCGTATCTTCAACGAGTGTCTCTCGCGCAGTTATTTATTCTTGCATCTGGAATTGAGAGTAATCGCCTCAACTCGTTTCAGTCGCGCATCTCTCTTCTTGCTAAGAATCTAACAACGACACAAGTTAAGAGTTAAATTAAGGAATTTTTCTAACCACTGTCGAATATTTTCTACGATTTTTTATATTGACAATATGTTTGAGATGATTGAAATAAAATTTTTCGATAATCTTCAAATTTCAAACAAACGCCAATGACGACTTATCGAAAATTCGTCGTCGAACTTCGACAACGTCAAATATTAGTGATGGCGGTTCCTAAAATTGAACGAGAGCCAGTCGACAAACCCTCGGACACGTTCACAATCAGCCCAATCTGAACAAAGGCTGACAGCGGGCGGCATTAATAGAAATTGAATATTTGCGTCGATCGGTCTCCCCCCTTTTCTTGCAATCTCCCTTTAGATCCCGACAAACATCTCCGGAATAAACCGCAGGAATTCTCATCTCCGTGCTCGCGATACACATTTTCCAGCTGGGAAAACTCGAGCGCGTTTCACCTTGGCCGAACAATTTCCGCACGTTGATATCGGCGGTCTGGCACGGGCGGTTCTGATCGCCGTGCGAAAACTAACGCTTCGCAAATCTCCGTCACCTTTCCCCTTTCCTCCTTCTTTTCTCCCTTTTGATTCTCCCTGCAACTTTACAAGGATGCAAAAATAGAATTGTTTGGATCAGATTCGAAAGTCTGCTTGATCAATAATTACGAACAATTTTTTAAGTAAATTGCTTTCCTCTTTTACAATTTTAAGAGAATCAGAATGAGATTTGAGTCTGAATAATTTTGTAATTAGCCAACAGCCACGAACAATTTTATCACTGAAAGTGATTTTAGCGGGCGTCTTCAGGTGCAACGCTGATGCAACGAAAATTAGCGATTGGTTGATTTGGGTCACGTGATTCGCGAGGGGGCGTGGGCTAGACCTCGAGTAGGAGTGGCGTTGCCTGTAATTTGTTTTCTATCGATTCAAACGTTTGCATACTGGGGTACAAGTCGTGCAGTTTTTTAAGTGATCTACATTTGCAATTAGTGCTTCGCAGATCTCTTTTCTTTTCCCCTCTTACAACTGTAGAAGCGCAAAATTAATTTTTACAGTTCAAGTAAAGCTCGTAATTAGCCCCCGACTCGATAAACTTATCATAAATTAACTTATTCGCCGAGGGTCTCGCATTCTCACAATTCTAATACGTCCTATTGCCAGCACCTTAACGGGGAACCCGAGAGAGAGAAAGAGAGAGAGAGCTGCTTCGTTCTACTGTTTGGTCGCGAGCAATTACGAGCAGCGGAGCCATCTCGAAAAAGCAATTCCGCCGGTGCATCGAGACAGCCCCCCTCAGTGCCGGTGTAAACAGCAAACGGAGTTATTAGAGCCGCGTCATTTCCGCGACCGAACAATCGCGGTCCCACGCTCCTTACGCGCGCTGATTCGCGCTCCACGAGGCTCGCCCGTTCACATCCTGCGATTCAAGGCGTTCATTTCCTTCCCCCTTTTTATTCCTCTCCTTCTTGTTCCTCCTTCATCGGCGTTCGCTGGTCTCCTAAACTAAAACTGGCCACTGTCTAAACACGAGAGGCAGCCAAACGTTAAGTTTCACTCTCTTATTTCACTTTTTTGCTCATCGACTCTTTCGATACCGACTGTAGCCGTTCGTCGTTGACAACTTGCTATGTACTGATGTCGCATTAATTTGCATCAGAGTTGATACAAGTGATGTAATCATAAATGGTATAGTTGGTCTGCAAAAAAGTTCGTGTCAAAAGTGGCATGAAATAAAAGGTTTATAAAAGGTTTTTCTTTCATACGTCAAACGTATCAATTTGGAATAAATTTTCATCTAACGTCAATAAGACAAATTTTACAAAAATATCGCGATAAGACAATTTTGTTAAAATTATTACCAAGTCTTTGTGAAACTTACTTTTTGACTGCCCCTCATAGTTTTAAACGTGAGACAGAGACGTTCTCGCGATAAGGGATGACAATTACGAGACTTGGACGATGATAGAGGAGGATAGTTGCGATTTCAGTTGTGAATCTAATATTCCAAATTTTAGATTCAGCAGAGATTTCTTTTGATTATTTGTCTTTCCTCTGCGAGATTTTTTTGTACTCTTCAGAAGTCTTTTACTGTCTAAGACTAACAGTTTCTTTCGTTGAAGAATTTTAAAAATATCATTTAGTTGATTGATACAAGGATGCAAATTTAAGATGTGACATTTGTATAATTATAATTACAATTAGTCATGATATTTATGTAAATTCGTATTTTTATAGACTCAGTCAGAACTTTGACGGAATAATATTACAACGATTGAACGCAATTACAAATTATAAATATGTTGTAACGTGTAAATATAACTTGAAAAAGCTTCGAAAAGCGTATTGTTGAAAAAAGAAGCAGCGTTATGATATGAAACAAAAGTGCCGAGCCGACAATCATGATGAAACAAGCGAAAAAAAGACAACGTCAAAGTTAATAATGTTTTGCGCGGAAGCAGCGACTATAGCTCGTTTTGAATTTTTTTTTTTTTTTTTTTTTGCATTATACGCAGTACAACGAATTGCACTTGTCAAGGAGATTACCATTCGCGAAACGAATTTTAACTAGGATAAATTCGTGACAGGAAAAAGCTCGGTGACGATTTTTCAACGTCTGCCACTGTGAAAAGTTGATAATTCGGATTTTATAATACCTTTTTAACAAGGAACGAACGATAATACTATATCGTACTTACGCTCAATGATATATCGTCGAAATATCACCTGGTTAAAAAATATCTAACTGGGTGACCACCAGCTCTCGTGAATTATACGAGTAGCTCGGTGAAAATTCTAGCACGAGCGTATTTATCTCGATAATGCGCGATAAATTCTTGAACGAGAGACAAAGTTCGTGTTTGTCCGAAGAATTTTTCCACGAGATGTGAAACTTTTTGCCAAGCATGTAAATGTTCTTTGATATTTAAAAGCTTTCAAAAACTTTCCATCACTACATTGCAAATAAATACAATGATCTCTTCTACGTACTTTTCTTTCTCGTCGGATAAGTTAAAGATGATTTAAATCGATACAAAACAAATTACAGGCGCGTTCGCTCAGTACCAGACAACGCCACTCCCACTCGACGTCTACGCCACGCCCCCTCGCGAATCACGTGATCCAAATCAACCAATCGCTAATTTTCGCTGCATCAGCGTTGCACCTGAAGAGGCCCAATTTTCTGTGTTACCCCCGCTAAAATCACTTTCAGTGATAAAAATTACCAGATTACTCGAAAATCCCAAATCCTGGCTAAATGTTACGCAAGAGAGATCGCCCTCCACCAGTGTTCCCATAAAATCGTTAAAGCTGTTCGTTAACTCTATTCTACCTCGCGTCGAAGCGGCGTTCCCCGCTATTTCCGATACATGTAACTTCCTCCAATGTTCGGCTGACTCTACCTAGTCGCCTAGTCGCCAAGTTTCCCCGTCCCGTCACGTGTTTCGTCGCAATTTCCGCTCCCATCTATCTCAGGTATTCCCAATTTTTCTCCGACTTGTCTCGTATTTCCTTCTGTCTGAAAATCCAATTTGATACGTCCAGTATCTAGAAACCCGATTTCACGCATTCGCCGGCTGGAAACTAAACTGGTGCATGTCCCTTATTACGTGTCATTCGCAGCTCGGCCAGCGCGAAACAAACACTGGCTCGCCCTCCATTTTCTCAGCCGTTTCTCCGTTTCGTTCGATCGATCGTCGATTTTTTTTATCCGTTTCCAAAGAGCTTCCTCCGTTTTCATTCGCATTCATCGATCGACTCGTTCCCCTCTTCGAAGAAAGTCAAGATAGACGGGGAAAAAATCGCGACGGTTTAACACGTTGACTCTACCAGATTCGTGTGACACTGTCAAAGGATTGCGAGGGAATTTTCACTGTTCCAAGCATACAATGTTTCAATTAAAATCTTTAATTTCATTTTTAATTTCGTAATATCGTCCAGTTATCTAAGTAAACGGAGCGTTTCCATTATTTTGTTTAACTTTTGCAACTGCATCAGTCGTCTCCTGTCAGTTTCCGAACCTTTTTCTTTTCAAGAAAATTCTCCGTTGCGTTTCTCGGTAAATTTCGTGCTAATTGGACTTTGTGATTCATAGCTGCAAACATGAAATTCGTAAAGATCGTATCCGCACTTTTAATGGAGAATAACGACGATGAGAAGAGACTTTTTTTATTACACGAACGCTGAATATGTATTACACGAACATTTTACAATTAGATATTTTTATACGCGCGTAAACGTGCACATTGTGCATTGCACACAACCGTATCTTCAGTCTCGGTACGATCGCATCTCTGCGCTCGCATCGATGCACACGTTCGTGTCCGACGATGTCCGACAGCTCATCGTGCAATGGTAATTCGACTTTTGAGATTCTATCTCTCGCTCGGAGAGATCGTTTCTTTATTGTATAAAATTTCTCACAACTCGTCAGATCGCGCGCGACCTTCGCCCTAATTACAACATCCCCCTCCTCGGGAGTGAAATCTCAGGTCCGCGCGTGCGAGAAAACCGCCTGAGACCTTCCGTCTCTCCACCTTCGGGTGTCAATCTTCCCGGGCACGCAATCAAAATCTTCAATCTCTCGCGAGTCAGAATTCCGGATTTCGCCCCCGTCGAAACGAGTAAACCTCCAATAACTCGGAAGAAAGGAGAAGCTTCCGTAAGAAGGAACGTGCGCGCGGAAGGGAAGATCGCTCGAGCCACGACTCGCGTTGTTCTTATCGTGAATCCCCGGTTCGTACAACTGACCCTAACAATCTCCCTCTCTCTCTCTCTCTCTCTCTCTCTCTCTCTTTTGCTATTCGGCGGGATCTATCAAGCTAGATCGTCGTTCCTCCTATGAAAGAGAGAGAGAGAGCGGCGGAGACACCGGGTGAATACTCGGAGGAGTCGCAGAGGATCCGAGCGCTGTCGTTTATCATATTGCCGCGATCGCTTCGAATCGCGTTTTCACGCGGCGTTGCTCGGGATTATTCAATCTGGCCGGGGAATGGCCGCGCCCGTCCGGGCGGGCTGAAGGCTTTCGAGGATTGAAAGCTTTCAGAAAGGCGAAACGAGACATCCGGCCAGCGCCAGATCCGCTATCGGCTGATTCACCGTCAGAACGAAATCCGAATTTGGAAGAGAGCAACTGGCCTGAAACTGGATTCCTTCCCCTTTGTCTCCTTTTTTCTCTTCGCTCGCCGAGATCTTTCGTTTCCCCCTTCTCTGCTCCTCCCTTTTTTCGCGAAACGTCTCGCGGAGTTTCCCGCGCGAAGATAGACCCGGTTTTGTTTAGCTCGTTTCGAAAGGGCGAAACGGCGATAATTTACAATGTTCTTTTTCTCTCTTTCTCTCGCCCGCTTTTCTCTGTTTCGTCGAGATTTCACGATTTATCCGCGGTACCCTCCCAGGAGAGAGATTCTTCTCGCTTCGGAGTTCTCACTCGAAGGACTCGACGCGCTTGTTCGCTGAATTTTTACTCAACCAACGACGACGACGACGACGACGACGACGACGACGACGACGACGACGGCGGCGGCGAGTGGCAGTTTGCGCGGAACGAGTTTATGATTAAAGGGCCCCCGCGATTTATCCGCTCCGCGGACACTGAAAGCAGTGATTCATTGCTTCATTCGCGTGCAAGATCGTTTGCTCCTTTTCGCGACAATGTTCCGCCGAGGCTTTCCCTCCGTACGTGTTAATTACGAGGTAATAACCGTCTCACGCGACGCTTCGCCTCGGATGGAAGAGATCCAAATTGCTGAGAGATTATTGCAACGAGCGTCGTTGGAAATGAAATTTGCCCCTTTCCTCGCATGTAACATTCAACCGGGGGACGATTCGTTCGAAACTGCACGAGAAAATCGATCGATCCGATCGGTCGCAGAGAGAGAGAGAGAGAGAGGAAGAAAGTGGAGCGCAAAATTTCCAACATTTATAAAGAGCTGAAATTATCGTGCCTCGGCGAAGAAATCAGAAGGAAGAGGCTGCTCCGGGGGCCGGTTATTTCATCATTTTCCTTCGCAACGCTCCGCCGATTCGCATTTCGTGCCAGCGTCCGGCAGACGAGAGATCCGCGATTCCGACATAAAAATTCCGCTCTGCCCCGAGATAATCGGATTTTTCACACGTTCCTTTCGCCGTGCCTGCGCGAAACGCGGACCCCTGATAAGGCGGGCGCGGAACAAAATGAAATTAGCTATTAATCACATTCCGCGAGAATCTGTCGCGCGCGGATTACTCCGTCCGTCTACGTGCGTCCGGCGAAAATTGTAAAGCCTGATTCACACCGGCAGTGTCGAAGGTGTGGCGGTCGGACTTGGCCCGGTCAATCCAGGAACCGATCGATGTCGCTCCTAACCCGATGACAGCGTTCACGTAGATATAACAGACGATTCGAATAAAAATCTGTTGACTGTGTCGAGTGTTAGTTTGTGTGTCAACGAACGATTCGATCGTTAACCCATTTGTCAAATATCGATTTCAAGTATTTATTTTTAAGATGAAATTCAACTTGTAAGTTCGTAACATGATTGTTGCGACTGGCATGTTTAAACAATCAATTTAAAATGCTAATCAACCCGTTTGCATCGCGATTCAAACCGTACATATGTGTTACAATTTGTCAAATCTCGATTTAAATATTTATCGATCCTTCGTGATCCTTGGAGTGGATCTATTGTGTTTCAAAAATAATAAAATAATAAAACTAGCGAGTTCAATACGATTGTTAGTACAACGTATAGTAGTAGAGTGATTGATACGAGTAAATAATCAATTCAAAATGCTACTAAGGACACGTTGATATGTGTCAAATCTCGATTTCAACATTTACTATTCTCCACTGATATTAACTGATTGCAATGAAATATCAGAATATATTTCAGAAACAGAGCTCGCAATCTAATCCAGAGCAAAAATCTTCAGTGAACAGAATAGTTTAATTACTATATAATTATTGAAATAACTAAAACAATTATTAAAAATATCGTCGAAGTAACATTACCACATAAATTATCAGCAACAGTAACTAAACTCGATTGATGGCGACAATTTTAACGACAGAAATTTACTGATATAAAATTCTGGATGTGACTGATCGCAATTAGTGTGAGTCAAGCTTAAAGGCGCAACGAAAAGCGAGGGAAAAAAAAAATAGGCGAATAGAAGGAAGGCGAATATGGGTACGCCACGTTTTACGATTTATCCCCGTAATTTCGGGGCTGCGGCAATTACGAACGGGCATTTATAAATATTAGTGGCGAAGCTGCGTGGTCCTGCGGTGACGCGCTTTTTCCCCCGCGGTGGAAAATCAACGTCCGAGAAATACGCTCGTTTTAAGCGGATATACGCCGAGCCCCTCTCTCTCTCTCAGCCAGATTTCCGCTCGTCGCGAAATCGATGCTCCCCATTCGGTTTCCTTCGCCTTCTGGCGAACTCGGCTCGTCGAATTTCGCGATTTTTATCCGCCTCGACAAATGGATCCTGCTTCTGACGTGTTCGATATTATCACCTCGTGACCTTTGTTGCGCGTAGAATGAGAAACAAGTTGATTACAAGGTTTCGTTTAGGAGGATTCGATCGGTGCATTCGCAGGAGGCGACGCTTCATTATCTCTGTTTATCACAGGCTCGTGCGTATGAAGCGTCGTTTGTCAAGAAGTTCGAGTTTGACAGATCAATATCTGCACATCCATTATCGCGCACTTGTCCTGCAATTGATTATCGAACGCGGACGTTGACGAGGAAGAAATGTACTGTAAAGCATGCTCGATGGGACATTAAGACGCCGAGAGATACAAAGATTTATACGACAAAGACTCTGTTGTCAATTGAACTGATTGTCGAATAATCAGAGTACGCGGCTTTTTCTGCAAAAATTTGTCAAAATGTAAATTTCAGCTCAATTCGGAGAAAGTCGAGAGTACTTTCCGCTCCGCTCGAACAACTTTTTAATGCACCCCTTAAATTACTCAAGAATTCATACATCGTCCGCGAAAGTAAATGAAAAAGTGTATCAAACCACGCGAAAAACTGCGTGACTGAAAACAGTGATTAAAGTTGTGATTAAAGTTTCGAAAGAACGACATTACGCAGAGCCCTTATTCCGTGCAAAATATCCCGCAAAGTACGTAATACCAGCTATTCCAGTGTATGAAAAAGCACATGGAAAAAATAGAGAATGAAATATTTTTAAATTACGCTTCATTTTCGAGAGAATTAGTCTGTACGAACAGCAAGTTCAACTCCGGCTGTCATCGCCTGCTCTTTTGCAGTATTTAAGCAACCTCGATCGCGTTTACGTTCATATAGTTAGCTTTGTACGACGCGAATGATTCATTTAAACATAGTATGATAATTTCTCTTCGCGATTTAAGCATTGTCCATACGAGCCGACGGTGTCCATCAGCTTATCGATTTCGTTTGGTGGATATTGAACGAAACACAGACGCTCGGTATAATTTTCGAGCGCTGCTTAAACGCTTTCCTTTTTCCTTCATTCGGAATAACTGGAAACATTTCGATCAGATTCGAAAGCCTATTTGCAATATTTTGCGCGACGAGGCCAAGGATATTTATGCAAATTAGTCGTATTTTAGAGAAACGAGACACTACACTTTGGATATTTTACATAATTTTGCATATTACGTGCATTCTCTGTATCTTTGCATCTTTAAGCTTCTCATAAATGCATAAATATTCACGGTCCACGCATAATTCTATTCCTGGCCTACGAGTTCGACGAGGCGCCTCTCCCGGCTGACGAACAGTTCCAGTTCTACTTGACTTTGCAGATCTTCACTTTCTTTCCCTACTCTGAGTTCTGTATTTGCATTGTTACTTTCGTTGTTACTGTATTATTTATGAGTAGCATTTGTATAATATTTATTTAGTACTTGTTTGTATAGTATTTAGTAATTTTTACTAAAATACTATTGCTATACTATGTAGTGTATAGTATTTAGTATTTTTACTAAAATACTATTGCTATACTATATAGTATGTAGTATTTAGCAATTTTTATTAAAATACTATTACTATACTATAATATATATTATATAGTATTTAGTAATTTATACTAACATACTATTACTGTACCATATAGTATACAGTATTTAGTAATTTCTACTAGAATACTATCACTATACTATATAGTATATAATATTTAGTAATTTCTACTAGAATACTATCACTATACTATATAGTATATAATATTTAGTAATTTCTACTAGAATGCTATCACTATACTATATAGTATATAATATTTAGTAATTTCTACTAGAATACTATCACTATACTATATAGTATATAATATTTAGTAATTTCTACTAAAATACTATTATTATACTATATAGTATGTAATATTTAGTGAGTTTTACTAAAATACTATTACTGTACTATATAGTATATAGTATTTAGTATATAGTAATTTTTACTAAAATACTATTACTGTATTATATAGTATATAGTATTTAGTAATTTCTACTAAAATACTATTGCTACACTATATAGTATACAGTATTTAGTAACTTCTACTAAAATACTGTTACTATACTATATAGTATTTAGTAATTTTTACTAAAATACTGTTCTTTCCCATTTCGAATATCTTGCCTCCTTAATACGCACGGATCTTTCATCGCGTTATTTTCGTCGGAACATGGAAACGTATCCAAAAAATACTTTTCGATAACAATTCAATAACACTGAGTTGGCTCGCAATGAAAATGCAACGCTCATCGACATTAATTTCATGCGAAGCAACAACAACGCGAAAACGTCCGTATTAATTTCGTAACTGTTCGAACGTTGTTATAATTTAATCCCTATTTTATGAGTGTAATCTACTTTCGAAATATCTCCGGTATTAAACGGGCGGCGCTAAATAAAAACAACTTAGTTGCGCGTCAGCGTGCAGTTACTTTCAGTGATTTATTATTGCGAGGCATCGCGTCCGGCGCCGGTTTTTATATCGTTAGAGTATACGTACAAATGCGAGTGACGGATAGTTAAGATAAAATAAAAATAATTGGACGGCCGTATGGGATACATAGGATGCCGAGTGCAGGGGTAAAATATGTGTGTCTGAAATAAACCTTTTGGATGCGATGCGCCAGCGCATAGAAAGGTATGCATATAATATAACTGCATGATGCATGTGCATGAAAGAGATTTAAAGATGCAGTGAAAGCAGGTCAGCATTTCAGCTTTAGCTTCGGACTTTATTGCTAGAAGCATTAAGTCAAAATAAACGTGGAAAATGCTCAAAAGCAACAAAGGGGGAAACGACGGAATTAACAACAGAACGGCAAAAACGTAACAATGCAAAATGTGTTTCCGTCGGACACTTCGAATTAGCATCGTTCGAGCTAGTTTGAATAAATATTCTACGCATTCCTCTTTCACGAAGCACCGAATTTTATCTAATATTACGTGTATAATCAATATAAATTATTATTTATTTTTATATAGCCACGAGGTGTTTACCATTAATATATCATTCGATAAAGAAGCTGATTAATTACTATTTCGTATCTATCATTAGCTGTTTGAATTTGAATTTTCTAATTTGTATGAAATACACGTTTACATTAAATATTTTGTAATTTAGATTTACATAGCGAAGAGTATAACTGTGTTGATGCGAGACAATGGCAAGTTGTCGATAATTTAAACTGGACGCAACATAATTTTTATCTTCTATTTGACGATAAACTCCAATTCATTCGATGATGACTTTCATCTTCGAAACCAACGAACTCACGATTGTCGATCGAATTAGAGGCTTTTTCACGCTTTAAAATAAAATCGAGTCAATCGTCGCGTGACCTTTTTTTACGAACGTACGTCACTCTCAATTATCGATTCAACTTTTTATCGCTATTGGTAGAATTGTACTCTGTATTGATATTCATTCTTCATGTGTATAAATATTTATAATATATATGTATTTATTATTCATATATATGTTCTTTTACGAACTTGCGTCAGTTTCAATTATCGACTCAATTTTTCATTGCTATTGGCAAAATTGTATATTTGATATTCAGTCTTATATATATATATATATATTCTTCTACGAACTTATGTCAGGTTCAATCATCGATTCAACTTTTCATTGCTATTGGTAGAATTGTACTCTATATTTAATATTTATTCTTCATACGTATAAATATTCATAATATATATATACATTCATTATTCATATATATATATATATTCTTTTACAAAGTTACGTCAGTTTCAATTATCGATTGAACTTTTATTTTTTTATTGCTACTGATACAATTGTACTCTATAATTAATATTCATTTTTCATACGTATAATTATTCATAATATATATATTCATAATTCATATATATTCTTCTACGAACTTGCGTCAGTTTTAATTATCGATTCGATTTTTCATTGCTATTGGTACAGTTATATTCTTCACCGTATACTTATATTCATTATTCATATATATATATATATATATATATATTCATATATTCGACGTTCAAATATTTAGAAATTCCCAAATTTATTTCAAACTTCACCGCTAAAGTCCCAATTCCGTCGAACGCGAACGACGAGAAAGGATTACGAGTACTCGAACTCGAGCGCGTAAGAAAAAGTGCGGGGGCAATCGGCGTTCGTCGGCGCTCGGATCGATACCGGGCCGAGTATTCGCGATTGCCCGGGAAAGAGTTTCGCGCGGCTCGTTAAGATCCCGAGGATTAATTACGTATACGTATGTGCGTCGCGGGGGAAACGCGGCGGTGAATAATTTTCCGCCGCGTCTATACGCGGGCTATGCAAATTCGCGCGGTGCGCGCACACGCCACGGCGAACTGTTCGAAAGTAATTCGCCAATAAGAATAACAGCTCGGAATGGCGGATATCGAAAACACGCCATCGGCGAGCGTCCCGCAATTTGCATTTCTGATACGCTCGCGATACACCGCGCGATGTAGCGCGGCAAAGGGAAGACAAAAAAAAAAAAAAGAGGAGAGGAAAAAAAATGAGAAGAGAGAAAGAGAGATGAGAAATTGGAAACGGTTACACTCCCGACGTCCCCCCTGCCCCGGTGTAATATTTTACAATGCCTCGCCGGGGACAAGGTGTTCGAAGTCTATGCACGTTCGCGCACAGAGTGAATGAGAGAGAGAGAGAGAGAGAGAGAAGAGCTTTGGTTTTAAATGAGAACAGTGCCTCCTTTCGATCGCGCTGCCCTCTGCTCTCCCACCCCTAATCGACTGTATGTATTTTAAAAAATGATTTCCATTTATCTGTTGACGCACCGGCTACGCGGGAAATGGATACCAGGCGTGAAATATGAAAATTGATTTTTCCCACTGGCGTGTATAAAGGGACCGCGCGGTTATAAAAATTCCGCGTAATAATTCTATCGGAGTGCACGCGTGTATCGCGTATTTTCAGGAAAAAAAGAAAAAAGAACGAACGAAAGAAAGAAAGAAAGAAAGAAAGAAACAAGGAACGTAGGTAAAAAGGTAAAAAGGTAAAAAGGTAAAAAGAGCCCGAATGTTGGCCGTGTTTCTTCCTCGAAACTTTTTAAGACCTCATTTTCAACGGAGACCTCGTTTCTTATTTATTCTCCCCTTCAGTCCCGTACATTATTACCCGGTCCCAATATGGCCGTTTCGGGGGCACAATAAACGGATTTTTCATACTTTCCATCCCTTCTGTGTTGCGTTCTTAGTCCAGAAAACCGACTACGTCTGTGCACGCGCGTGCGTGCGTGTGTGTCCAATTTTTACAGGATGCATCGCCGCCCTCCGTTCGGGCAAAAATTTTTCGCGCATACATTGCCGAATATGAGGCGCGAGAACGGGGGAGGGGGGAGGGAGGGTGGGAAAAATGGGCGGCAAGCCGGGCCATTTTCGAGTCCCGGCAACGAAATGAAATGTGTAGCAACGATCCCTCCTCGAGCACCGCGCTCTTAACACGTCTCGTCCCTCGCACTTATTTTGTTTGTTCGGGATGAGGGAGTTTTTCATCTTGAACACTGCGTAATAAAGTGGACTCTTGCGACCGTGTAACGAAGCGGACGTTGTGTAATGAAATGGAATTTTATATTGATAAAATGTCAGCAGCGTGACAGAAAATTATGGTATTATCCTACGAAGAATACTTCGTGACACTGAAGGCTCGTGTTATAATAATTGATTCACGTTGATACAGTGATTTGAAACTGCTTGAAGATGACTGAGAAATTAAAAAGTACGCTGTGAAAGATCAAGTAGGTTGATCATAAAGAAATCGCACTTTTTTTTATTTATAGTATGTTTTGAAATATTATCTTTCTTTCGTTTTAAACTGCAAATTCGTGATAATTTACTGTTTAAGGTTTTAGAAAAATAAAGTGCACAATTTTGTTGCAGCTTAGATATATTCACCATATTCGCTAAACGTGATACCATCAGAGTATTATTTGTTTTATTCTTTACAAAATTTAAACGATAAAATCTTTACTGCTGACGAGGTTATTAAATCACTGCTTTTTCTTGCCGAGAAACGTAGAAACTTTTTTGAACGATGAAATCATGAAATTGCCTGAAAGAATTTCACAAAGTTTTTATTTTTCATGAAATATTCGCCTTTGATTCGCAAAGAAAGAGAGGCAGTTACATTTTAGAATTATTTCAATTGCAAGAGATCGTCTACACAAAACGTATCTAAAAGCAAGAGAATTGAATAATAAAAAAGAAAATATTCTGCAATTGCAAACATTCTTCCCAGAAAGAAGAAAATTTTATCAATTTTTATAATAACACAAGGATCCAAATATAAACGAGAGATTCAAATAACTTTCCAACGAAGATGTCGAAGCATTTCTCAAATAAAAAAAAAAAAGAAAAAAGAGTACTGTCTATAATCGTGTATAAATTCCACGTGCGGCTACCAGCGATAATTCTGCGGGCAACGATGCCGCGTTTCCCTCGACTTTTAAAGTGTCTTAAATTCGGTGCGCGGCGTTTCACGGGAAAAAGGCTGTCGTTTCGCAGAACCGTCGGCGACAAAAATTGGAAAGGTCTACGGCGTGCTTATGCTAAAGTACCTCCACTGGCGCCCGGCCAAACAGCCGCGGCGACGATTGTTTTTTGCGTCGAAGGAATCGATTCTCACCCTCGACAACATCGTGCAATCGCGAATCGAACGGTCCCCGCGTGTCATCGTTTCAATCACCGTTTGCCCTTTAAATTTCGAGCCCGCGCCTCGAAGAACAAAGGCGCGGTGAATCGTTTAGTGTCATCGGCGAAATTGGAATGGCGCGGGGTCGAGTGGGGAGCAAAAGTTTCCAAAACGAAACGATATCACTCGACGTTAATTGGCTCGGGTGTTTGTCGAACGGCGATTTCCAGTCGGCGTTAAAACAAAATCATTTTCACCCTGCCGTACAATAATACGCGATTGCGTTTCTGTGTCAAGTTCATCGCCGGCGGTTTGATTTGTAGTTTTACACGCGGTTTCAATTAACGCGGAATAACGACGAAAGAGAAATAAAATAAAAGAGTGGACAGAGAAATCTGAACTGTTAAATTCAATTAGCTTTGAATTGCTTCGCGTCGTATCTACGTCGTTGGCAGCCTGATTTTAATTAATGCGAGCCATATAATGAAAGAGAAATAAAAAAAAAAAAAAAAAAAAAATTAAAAGAAACTCGAACTGAGTCAAGTTCAACTAAATTAGCTTTGAATTGCGCAAAAGTTTAATATTTGTTCAAATTTAGTTTCACACTCTGATTGTTCATCAAAAATGAGATCGAAATGAAACGCCTAAATTGTGGATTGCTCACTCGAGAATCGCAAACATTGACGACGTCCAATTCAAAATGCGCGGCGCGCATAAT
Organism: Melipona bicolor; assembly: GCA_030673865.1. NCBI lineage: Eukaryota > Metazoa > Arthropoda > Insecta > Hymenoptera > Apidae > Melipona > Melipona bicolor. The sequence goes on along the minus strand of JAHYIQ010000015.1, from coordinate 3,323,914 downwards.
TAAATACTTGGTTCGGTGGAAAAATGTCGAACTACGTTAACACGTCTGCGACGGTGAAGGGGGGAATTCTCGAATGGGAGGATGATGCAGCGGGTAAAGAGCAGAAAATGGTCAAAGAGACCGAGCCACGGATAAGGAAGGAATGTTACCAGAGTTGGAAATAGGCGGTGTTGGAGAGAATCTCGAAGCAGGCAGATCTTTTATCAGAGAGCAACTTACCAGCAGCACGCTACACTTTATCTCGTTTATTCCGGATGCTTGCGTGCTCCTCATTAGAATCTCGTCGAGTAGTATCGATGGAGATACCTCCAGCCGTTACCTCTGGATTCCTGACGAACCAGTTACCCACCCGGTGGATATTCAGCTTGACAACCAGTCGTTACAGGGAAGAAACGATTGATAGTCGGCGAGGCGACAGGAGAGAACGACGAAAGCAAGCACAGTTGTCATTACGTCCGTCAGGAACGAGCGTTTCTAGAAAGGTGTTACGTCTCCATTTCCTGCACGTCGGTGATTTCTAACTCGAAAATTACACGTAATCGGTACTTTCCGATCGTTATCGCCGTCCGTGCCAGCATTTTCTGGCGTTTCTCTTTTCCGTTTTATGTAGTATACTATAAATACTATAGTAATACTTGTACTATCGTATACTGTTCTGCACTATACTATAAATGCTGTAAATACTATAAATTTTTGTCTATACTATACTATCAACTATGTGGATACTATATAGTATAGTATACTATTCGTAGTATAGATGAAAAATTTATAGTATTTGTAGTGTACTATATACTGTCCACTATGTAGATAGAAATTTTGTGAAACTGCTAAATAATACTGCGTTGTTCTTGGGTGAGAATCGATTTTTACAGTAAAATTTTTGAATTAAGTTTATTTCATTTTTAACTAATTTAACTCACTTAATTTTCAACTAATCTTTCACGGCGAATGACCATAGTATCATGGAATCAATCTCGCACGATGAATTGAAAGCACGGAACAAAAACACATGCTGCAGGGACGAACCCCTTCCTTCGTGTAATCATTTTGCAGAAATCTGTGTAAGCCGTGATCAACGTGCGTGGAAGCCAAATTATGTAAATGGATAATCATGGAGATTTCAAAAGTACTTTTACTTCAAGAAATTGGAAATCGGAAGAGTATGAAGCACACAAAATACACAAAGAGTCCTTTGATCCGCATCAACGGAAATCCTCTTCCATTTTCAATCACCCTTCGCGGCGCACCATGGACTCCCATGGAACGATGCCTTTAATCTTTCACGATGAATTAACCCGTGCACAAACGAACGTTCGGGACAAAAAAAAGAAAAAAAAAAAAAAAATGTATGGGAACGTATGGAATGTACGCGAATCAAAAGGAAAAATACCATGGGGGCGGATCCTTCTTTTATTTCGAATCGCGATCAAAGAACGATCGAACGAAACGTCGAGAGTGTATAAAATACACCGCGAGAGAAATTCCGAACTGCCGAAATCTTAGAAAATTTGAGATATACTCTGAAATAGTATAGCGCATCGGGGGGGAAACCTTTGATTCTTTTCCCATAGAACGCAGCCTTTGATCTCGCCCGATGAATTAATCCACGGAGAACCGCAGGGGACCGGGGACAAAAGCACGCGCGGGAAAGCTGAAAAGCAGGATGAAAATATCGTGGAAAAGGTGGAGGGGGATCAGCGGTGAAAGGACGCCGGGTGATATACACGCGCGGGCGTGGAAACATTTTTAATCGCGTTAATTAAATACCGTGGATCGAACTCGTATTTCGGTTTTAATGCAATGCTGCGCCGGGTCTAATGGGACGAGAGGGAACGAGGCTGACAGCAAACATTACCAGACATTTACATTTCAATGGGAGCCCAGTGCTCGTGGCTCGTTCCTTTAATTTTCCACCCTCGTCCGCTTGTGCGTTACCTCCGGTGCAAGTTTGCCAGTGATGGCATTACCCCACCCACACACCACCTGCTACGTAGTCCCATATTCGTTTCAACAAATAAACGGCGCCGATACACCTTGCGCGGCAATTCGAGCGGCGACGTCGATCGTCGACGGAAACTCGATCGAAGTTCGCAAACGATGACGTAAACCGGGCCCGGTAGATCTGCGCAAACAATGGAAAACGGCGCCGGCCGACACCTTCGGTATCGATGGAGCCACGTGCGCCGAGCTGGCCTCGATAAACACCAAAGGCGCTTGTTATAATGAGCTCGAACAATGCTGCAAACACTGCCCGGTCGGCTGAGATCGTTGGTTCGAGCTGGTTTCGGGCTGTTGCCATAGGGTGATTTGTGAATTGCGTGTCGTGGTGGATTTACGGCGCTGGTATGCATTTTGGCCGACGGGGGCGAGCTGAGATGCTGGTTTAGCGTACGTACTTTACTGCAGCTGTCGCGTTAAATCAAAAGTCACGCGGATTTGCAACTTTTATTTAAAGCGCATATGAATTAATGCACGTAACGTAGCGTAGAAATAGTTTATCCATGTGTACAATACAAAAAAGATTGCAGTAAGACTGAAGATGTAAAATAGATGTGTCATATACATAGATAGATGATACGTGATTATGTATAAACGTATAGATGTAATATATACATGGGCAGATGTGTATGATTGTTAAATACTCGTAGTCTAAAGTTCAAAATTTATTGAATCCTTTTTTGATCGGATATATCTGTTTGAATCAACACGGCAGAAAATATGAACTTGAAAATTACAGATGTACGATAGGTAAAATTTTGTTAATTTATCATTGAAAGTGATTTTAGCAGGGGTAAACCCAGAAAATCGGGCCTCTTCAGGTGCAACGCTGATGCAACGAAAATTAGCGATTGGTTGATTTAGGTCACGTGAGGAGGCGTGGGGTAGGAATGGCGTTGTCTGGTACTGAGCGATCGCGCCTGTAATTTTAATTACGCGATGTTATTAATTATTAATAATATTTCAAAAATTTTCAATTTTGAAGTACGAAAGATTTTTATATTTTGAGGATTCTTGGGGGGGATGAAAAACACATATTTAGCCTCGGTATCAAATACGGATAATTTTACTGATCATATTTGTTCAAACAGAAATGCAAGCGAGCTAATGGAGAAAAAGTGTAACAGGATTCTCTTGGAAAAGAGAATTTTCTAATGGTAGAATTGCATCGATAAAAATTGGACTTAAAAAGTTTCCTTTCCCTTTCGTAATTCGGAAATGAAGAATTTGCTTATTTATAGCTCGATTAAGTACAGGCACGTATTCCGTTGAATCTTGCGATGGCAAGTTTATTCGAAACTCGCCGAGAACTACAAATTTCAGCGGGTTACGGTACACTTTCATATTCCGTTCCATTAAAGAACGAAATCCGAACGAAGTCAAATCGATTCCACGTTCCGCCGAAAATCCAGGTCCCCGAATTAGCCTAGATTAACGAAATTTCCAAGTTGCCCAGTTCCTCCGACTTTCCAAATCCTCCTTTTACCAACGTTCCGTTATTGCATGCTCGACTTTTTCTCGGAATAAAATCACCTGGTGAAAAAGCAGGTTCAACGAAGAACAGCTTCAACTTTTTTAATTTTTCCCCACCCGAAGAGAAGTTTTGGAACATCAGCTGTTTTTAATGAAGTTGCCAGTTATGTATTTGGTTCCCTTGATTACTTCGATTACATGTATTTTTGACTCTCGGCTAATATATTAGACAAATGAAACGTTTCTTTTTATTTTTTAATGGTTTCCAAATTTCTGAATCTTTAAATAGAATTATCAAATAGAATTAACAGAATTGTCAAAATTACACGTTTCATTATATAATAAGGTTTAGAATTATTTTTATCAATTTATCAATATAAGAATTTATCGGAGATAATTCCATGAAAATGGAAGCTTTTATTATCTGATTTCCACATGGTGGATTCCAGTATCTTTTTTCAGAATTGCTAAATAATACTTAGTAATTAATTATGTACCTATAGTTACCTATTTCATTCTCATTGTATTACTTTCATACTTTCAAACTCGAACTTATCAAAATCTAAAGATAATTGAGTCTCAGAAGCAAAATCAACGAATATTCTAAAAACTGGGCGACTTGTACCCCAGTACGATTCGTCTTACTGAAAGGAAGCAACTGTTCCGACTAGGAAATGAAGACGACCAATTTTTGCCATAAAATTTTATTGCATTGATATGCAAACAAATTGCAGGCGCGATCGCTCAGTACCAGACAACGCCACTCCTACTCGAGATCTGCTCCACGCCCCCTCGCGAATCACGTGACCCAAATCAACCAATCGCTAATTTTCGTTGCATCAGCGTTGCAGCTAAAGAGGCCCGATTTTCTGGGTTACTCCCGCTAAAATCACTTTCAGTGATAAAATAAAAGAACATTATAAATGAAATAGAAGAATATCTACTTTTGGTTCTATTTTTCTACAAATTCTAATTAACGAAAATTTCAAAATCTCCTGAATTTCAAAATTCTCGAATCTAACTTCTCGGACACCCCGTAGAATCGAGCGAGATCTCGCCGGGAACAATGCGCACCTACGGCTCGTTAACGCGTGCGTAAACGCATGCAGGCCCCTCGATCCTCTTTTACTGGTGTTAATACACGCCGATGTGGCCCCGCGCCGGCGAAGAAGCCCCCTCGAGCTTGAACTTTTATTTCGCGCCCCTCTAGATTAGCACGATGTCGTTTATTCCTGACGACAGATGGCGGCCGAGCGATCCCGTAACTCTCGACGACCTTCATTGTGAATCTTGAGAAGGGGGCAGGGCAAATTCAAAATTCGTCGCTTCTCGAGAAGGGTGAAGGACGTACAATTAGCTGGCCGTTAGCTGGGTCGTTTCTCACACTCGCAAACGACTCGAGGAACGGACGGACAGAGTCTCTGCGCTGGTAAATTAATTAGTATGTCTGACTTTACACGGGGTAGAGTATGTAGAGTACGTAGTTAAGAAATTGTTAATTTGATAATATTTGGTTGATAAGTATTTTTAAAGGAATTTAAAAGCGTGAATGTATAATTTTCACAAACAGACGTAAGAAAATAGAACATAATTAAAATTCTATATTTTCAATACTTTATGTATTTCCTTTTAATTTCAATTTTCTCTAAATGCACAGAAGTCGCAAGTTACTTGATTAAAAATCGCAAGTTGTGTTTTATAATTTTTTTGGGAAGATTGACCCCCGTTTAATAATTTCTCGCAGTTGTAACGTTTAATTGGCATTTTTTCAGGTGCCTCCTATAGAAAAAGAATTAATATTAAAGTACGATCCAACGACGTGGTTTTCATATTACATCGATATTACATTTCCATTCTAGTTTTTCTCTTTTTCTTTTTTGTGGAAAAGGTTTGCTACGCATAGTTCGTATGATACTATCCTCGAATTCTGTGAAACTTTGTCGAATGGGATTTCATTTTGTCAAGCATAATTAAATATTTTTTATAATCTCCCAGTACATGGTACTTTTGTAATTAAATTGTTAATTTCTGAAAAACAATTTGAAACTCAGTGTAGCGTATATTTATATTTATTTCTTAGACGTCCATCTCTCTAGAAATTCACAACTGAATTCGAAATAATATTCCCTGTCATTTATTGTAAGGAAATAAGTATCACTATCTTAATCTTGGATAAATGTGCTTAAAAGCGAGAAATTCATATATTAAATATCATCAAAGCCTTAATATCTTTTTAAATAAATGTTCTTAAAAAGTAACAAAATTATATTCTATACATTAAAAAAATTATGTGACATCAAACTGTCCCAAATCACAATCTCCACAGAGATATAACTATAAAGCGAGACCAAAAAGAACCCTAGCAAAATGTTTTTCGATCAAACGCAAATATTCGAAAATGTATAAAAATATTCAGATCTTTGTGAGAAAGTTCAGTCATTTACATCGCTGATTCTACCTTTCTGTGCATTTCAAACAAACACAAAAATAAATTATTTCAATGTTCCTAAATACGTCCTTAATAAGTACCTTCGATCGAAAACTTTTTGCCAGGGGGTGGTATTCCCGCGTCAAAGACTTCCCTATAATTTGATTTGCCTCAAAGCCTGTTCCAACTAATCGAAGACTTCCCACACATGCATATATCACGCGTATATATATCCTTAAAAAATTAACCTCTCAGAAGCCACGTGAAAAATCACAACCCCCACATCCAGACAGCAACGAGACCAAACAGAACGCCTTACTATCCACTTGCGCGACACGTTTCAACCCCTTTCCCCCATCCAGCGTGTTTTAAATCCAAAATCATGTACCGTATGCCGGCAGAAAATAAAAGAGAAAGGAAGGAACACGAGGAAATTCAGCGGATGGTGACGGTCGTCGTGTCCTCGGGCTGGTCGAGTATATGGGTGCAGGTTGCATCTGGCGACGTCGCGCACCATAGAAGCCTCCACCTCCGCCCCCGAGGCAAGAATTCAAGGGTTCCGGTACGCTCTCGGGCGTGCTAAGGCATCTTCCGCGTTCCCTGTAACGTTTTCTTTCCGGTTGGTTAACTGTCGCGCGGAAATACGTCCAAGTCTCTTGGCACGGAGTGGAACTTTGTCGGCATCGCCACCGGAAAACCGCTGAACTCTGCTGCCACTATCTTTCTGTCCAGGATTTATCGTCCCCCCTTGTTAATCCTGTTCTCTTCTCTCTTCAAATATTATTCTTTCTCCTGGTTTTCCGACATCGAAGAGTATATTGTAATAACGTTGTCTTGATAATTATACATACGGATGTTGGATGTTGGATTTCGCGGGTGAAGGGACGACACTTAATATTTTGAAGAGGGTTCATTCTATATTGCAACCGTGCAAGAATTATGTTACAAGTTCTTCACGTTTTTTAAAATAATTTTGTTTATGGTAAATCGAAGGGAGGGGGAACTGGAATTTGTGATACGAAGAACTGTTCGCGGGTCATTTTAAGGAGATCATTACTGACTCAGTGTTGGCACTGATTGTGAAACGATATTGTCAGGCCTGGTTGATCATTCAAAAGGAATGACTGTATTTAGCAAGTTTGATAAATATTAATTATTAATTAATAATTCTTCTTTAACCAGCTGGCCACCTTCGTTTTCGTGTTATTGAGAAAACTGGTAGATACGTGTCTTGTTTTTATAAAAAAATGCATCTTAATAAGTCTACATTCTTTCATCTACATGATCGTAAAAAGAAGATACAAGTTATCGACTGGATGCGTCGTATTAAAACTGAATCGTACGATCAAGCTTTCAAGATGAAACCACGTGTATATAATGCAAATTTCGGGTTTTTCAGCAACGTGCTGAATATTTCAATGGACGTGACATAACGCGGGCATATCGCTTGTTGAATTATTTAACTATTTCACGTTTAATCCTGAGTTTTTATAATCGATCGAATTCACGATATTGACATAAGAAGAACGGTGTAACGTAGAAAACGAACGGAGCGTACCTCTCGGGAGTACGTAACCCGAGATGAAACTCCCCGGCATTTGCATATCAACTCTATTCATCTCGATATATAGCAAGAAAATAGAGGTTGATTTTCAAACGGTTACGAAGCTGATGAACGATAAGAGAAGATGAGAATAATAATTAATGCTCGAGTAGAAACTGTAAAATTGAAGAGGAATTGAAAAAATTCAGTCGCTTAACGGAATTGCATCTTTTTGAAAATACTATTGGAGGATTCCGAAAAATTCCAATAATCAGGATTGTCCAAGGTTCCATTTATGAGAGAAGTAGTATAGTCTACGACAAGGTTGAATTTGTTAACACATAGATACACAAATATACATTCATACATATAATTTAAGCCATGTGTGTTAATGATTTATAATGTGTGTGTCTGTGTGTTAGTAAATTCAATTTCGTTGTAGACAATACAACATACATAATTAATTATAACATATTCGAATTTGTCAATATTCATATATTCAGTTGAAACAGAAAAATTTTTCTACATTTACTATGAAATTTTTTCTATGTTTAGTATGGATTATGTAAAAAATAATCATCTTAATTATTTTTCTTGTTACTGAATATTATTCAGTACTTTCACATTGTTGTATTAAATACCAAAAATACCAAAGAGTTCAACGAGCTCAATAAAAAGTGTCTTTCAATCTCCCATCGCGTACGCTGATTTCCACGTGATCGAAACGAAAGAATTTTTTTCAGCGATACACGACTAATCTTTAATTCGTTCAACCCAGAGAAACGCCTTAAAAACATAGGTGGAATGTCGCACACGGTGGCGGATGCCTTTAAAATGTACTCGGCGACTAATGTTTTGCATTTAATGCCGGTTTAACATGGATCGTGCGAGCCGGAGGAACTTATTCAGGCTGATTTGTGTACTGGCACGAAGTAGTTGAATTAGTCGGGCCATGTGAATTCATTTGGCCAGGGCAGTCAAACTGCGGGCAAGTTTATTTGCCCGGAGCAACCAGAAGGTTAACCTACAGAATCTCTCGAGCACTCAGCTTTGACCCAGCTCTTATACGTATGTGTCTTTTTTATACTTTCGTCAGTGCCGTTTAATTGTTCAGTCAAATATTTTCATTTGCAAGAAGAACCGGCAAAATATCCTGCAGTTTAAAATAACTATCTTTGGCAAGATAATTTTAATAAAATAAAATAAAAATTTGGAATTGAACACGAAGAACATTGAAACGCGAAGAGATTTCTTTTTTTATTTTGGAAACTGAGGCATCTTTCGAATCATAGAAATTATTATATCTCCTTATGCGTTCAGTTACTCACTATTTACCAGAATATCTCCATTTGTAAGAAGAATTACGTTTCTATTTATTTTAGCGGGTGCAACGCTAATGCAACGAAAATTAGCGATTGGTTGATTTGGGTCACGTGACTCGCGAGGGGGCGTGGCGTACACCACGAGTAGGAGTGGCGTTGTCTGCTACTGAGCGATCGCGCCTGTAATTTGTTTTCTATCGATTCAAATGTTTGCATATCAATAAAATTTTATCGTCTTCATTTCCTAGTCGGAACAGTTGCTCCTGGGCCTTTCAGTGAGACGAATCGTACTGGGGTACAAGTCGTGCAGTTTCTTAGAATATCTTGGAATGTAGCGAGATAATTTTAATTTAATTAGGAAAGCAAATGGAACTTAAGGTTGGAGTTTTAACACGTAATCCTAATAATCCGTAATGGCGGCGATACATTGTAATATTTGTCAAGTCGGGAGAACGCTTCTTCTTCCAGAAACGTATACCCTTATCTCCAGAGTTTACGCATTTTAATGAATTGAAATTCAACGCCCGCTGAAACACCACAGCTCCCCACTGGCTTCCGCGTATTACGCGTCGGAGAAAATTGCAGCGCGTTTTAATCATAACCGTGTCCTCAACAAAAATGAACTGCTTAATGGTCGTTCAATGCGAACGACACGTAATCACGGGCCGTTCAATTTTCCAAAAACGTGTCGATGGAATCTCACGCGACTGCCGCGAGCACATTAACGTCTCCTCTGCATCGTGCCGCCGGTAATTAACTACCAATCAACTAATACGACCTCGAAAGTGTGACCTGCTTCCAGATAGATTCGAAACCGCGTTAACGCCGGCTGCATTTAATAATGAACATTTCGCCGGGTGTAAAATTCATTTCTGTTGCAACTTCATTATTGACAGGGTCACGCCTTTCATTAATTTCACTTTTTTAAAGCGAAATTATTTTTCGATCAATGTTTAATCAATTCCTGCCTCGTTGCATTCTTTAATTATTTTCGGCGTAAAATTGTACCAAACCCGAATATCGATTTGAACAACATTTTCCGTTTTGAACACCATTGTGTCGTTCAATTTGTTCTTCGTTTAGAATTTTTCTGCATTTTTGTTTGAACTTTTTAAAAAATCTTCGTTACAGAGGCGTTCTTAATTTTGAATAACAGATCGATTACAATTAACGATCGTAGACTGCACGAAAATTAATTGACAGAATATGTCATTTTTGTTCAAGAGAGAACTTGTTTCGCCAAGTAATTGTTTCTGAAAATTGTCACAACATTTCTTTTCATTTTCAGAGCGATGGCTTTCAAGTGACTATTTGCGCGAAGGGTGTACGAGAATGTTATATAAAATTTATACCCACTGGTATTTTATAGATATTAAAATATATCTATATCTACATTTATATTGTTGTATCTACATAATATTATATTTAATATAAAAATAATAATATAAACAATTATACAAAAATATCTAATATTACAGATGCAATATAATATTTTAGAATACGATTTGCTATTAATTCCTCCATCGATCTTGCTCAGATTTGATCTTTGAACGATCTCGAACGAACTTGGCCCCCCACGCGAATTCTCGATTTAAGAATCAGAGATAAGTTCGATATCGTATGTTTTAATAGAACGCCTTCGGCGGGAAATGCGAATGTTGAGATAACTCCGTCAGTATTAACCCCGACGTGACATTCAATTACCTCCGCACGGATCTTAAACGACTACTGCACGACCTTAAATATCCTCCAACGTTCGACGATCCAATTATTTTCAATAATCTCCCACTGGTACAATTATCCTTCCATCTTTTTCTTTTTTTACTTTGTCAAAGTTGTATAACGCGATGGAAATATCAGAGCTTCGAAGAGATATCGGGTTTGTCCGGAAAGTTCGTGCCGATTTAATACAAATTAAATTTAATATTTAACAAGTGTATACCAAAATTTAAATCTTCTGCGTTTCAATTTTCCTTCAAAATCGGCACGAACCCGATTCGGACAACCCAATAACTCTGTATATACCTGAATTCTATATTTAGAAAATTTTTGAAATTCACCACGTCGTCATTTTTCATGCAACTTTACCAGTTTTTGTTTCACTGTTATCGAAACGATACTTCACTCTGAGGATGATCCGCGAGTTAATCGATTTTCGATTGATTTTGATGTTGCAGTGCGCTTCGGTGTGACAGAATGCACGAAATTCCCGACAAAATTTTTCAAATTTTTTCAAATTAGGCGCACGGTTATTTCCGACTTGAAAACCTTTCGCGAGACTCTCCATGTTTTGCAAGCGATCGATGATCCAATTATTTTCCAATGTACGCGCGAGAGCTGCAGAGAGCATTGCCAAACCGTTGTATATCACCGTATCAATTATCACTGGTACTTTTTTCACGCAACCGCAAAAATTTGATACCGCGGGAGTGAAATGAACTCGATTAAAAAACGCTTCATTGGAGAATGAAGGAGTATGCCAATGCTTTTCATAATCACTGCGTTTAAACACGTTGAAACGTTTCAGACACTCTAGAACAGTTATTACTTCGAATTAAAAAAAAAAAAAAAACTGAATAAATTGAATACAATCGTCTCGCACAATCGAGAAAGCACGCTATCATTAACGTGGCAGCGTTGGTGTCAACAATTTGATTAAAAGATCCACACAACTCAAAATGTACAGCCTGCAGTTATATTAAAAATTGGAGCGTACATGAGAATTTCGAAGAAGAAGTTCTCTGAATTCCTCTTGAAGATCTCCAAATTACGAGCATAGTCATTTCCCGCCTTATTATTTACTCCCCCTAATAATTTTACGTCTCTGGATACCTAGCGAAACTACACGCTCTGAAAAACAGCACGCGCGCCAGAGTCATCGATCACCAAGATCACCCGCCATCAGCCTCCGTCTCACTGCGTCGAATTTCCGTTTCGCGCGGGGCTAATTAACCGCGCGGCCAGGCCGTGTTTCCACGCTTTGTCCGTGGCGGAACGACGCGACGTTGGAAATTACGCTGCACCGAAACACGACGCTGCCCTCCTTCGCTGCCCTGTACGTACACCTTACTCCCACGGTATTATCTCGCCACCCCCTTTTCGTAACATTCTCGCACGAATACGATCGAGGCACTCGAGAACGCGCACAGGGCGAAAAGAAAAGTTTGTTCGTTGCTATCGCAGATGAATTCTACAGCTTCGATGCACGCAAAGAACCTGTCGTGAAATTGATTGACATTCAAGGTCGAAGAATTTTTCCTTTTGCGTCGTATTCCAAAAATGTTATCCTTATCGGGAAGGATAACATTTTTCCAGGAAACCCAATAGTTCTATTGAAAAATAGTGGCAGAAAATCATTTGACACTGCGAACGCACGCGTGCTAACAGCGACTTTATGGTTCTTTACGGACGCGTGGATGTCTATTTCACGTAATTTTCGTATTAGGTTCCACGGCTATAGCATCAGTGCGAGTGATAAGACTAACTGTTAACGTTCTTCGAAATATAAACGTTACATTGAAAAATTTCCCCCGAAAATGGCAAAAAGATTTCTAAATCATTTAACACTGTGGACGTGTGCGTTCTAACAGCGACTTTATGATTCTGGACGCGTTTCTTACACCAAAATACTTTGACAACGAAAAATTACACTCTGAAAAATTACAACTATCCTTTTCTCGTTCAGTTTGTTAAATTTTATTAAAATTCGATAAATATAAAGCGGAACAAAATTAATAACTTTGAATAAAACAGCCTGGTACCGTTCGAACTTCTCGAAACGTATCGTTACGTTTTCCGGGGAACGCGCTTTTATTCGCTTTTATTTAATATTTGCCATTTCTCGGGGATTCCGCGTCGAGTTTATAACGAAACGGCTTAAACCGAAAGATAAGAGGAAAGCGGAAGGAAGTTTGAAAATGTTTAAATTGCCGTGGAAACACGCTTCCCTCGAAAATTCATTCTTCCACCGCTTTTCAATCCTACTTTTTCTTTTTCTTCCTTTCTTTTCCCTCCTCCCCCTTAAAAACCTATTCGCGCGAGTTTCCACGATTTCTTATTTGGTATTTACTGCGTATTGCGTTTCTAACAAGACGCTGTCGCTATTTCCCGGAGCTTCGCGGCGGGGATTTACCAAAGAGATTTAAATCGAAGGATAGGGGAATAAAACTCGAAAATCAGATTGCGAGAAGAAAGAGGAACGAGATTGCAATTTTTCCTTCTCATCCCGTTGAAGAAACAAAAGCCTCTCTCCTTGCACGTTACAACTTTCTCTGACGATATTCGCGGCCATCTTTTCAGAAATTTTTAGCCAGTCTCTCAATCAAAGGCGGCACATGGATGCCTTTAATTTTATCACTGAAAGTGATTTTAGTGAGGTAACTCAGAAAATCGGGCCTCTTCAGGTGCAACGCTGATGCAACGAAAATTAGCGATTGGTTGATTTGGGTCACGTGACTCGCGAGGGGGCGTGGAGTAGACCTCGAGTAGGAGTGGCGTTGTCTGGTACTGAGCGATCGCGCCTGTAATTTGTTTTCTATCGATTCAATGTTCGATAAAATTTTATGGCAAAAAAGTCGTCTTCATTTCCTAGTCAGTTGCTTCTGGGCTTTTCCAGTGAGACGAATCGTATTGGGATACAAGTCGTGCAGTTTTTATTATTACCTCATTCAGTATTTTCCGTAGCTAGTAGATAGCAAATTAAGTTCCGCAAGAGTAAGCTGGATTTATTATTCCACTGTCGTTCCACGTTTCCATGGAAAATTCAAACGTCATCGGACAGCGAAAGAAAGAACCAGCTTTCACGGGAAACGAATCAGCTTAAATGTTTGCCCCTTCACAAATTCTGTACTGTTCGATACTGTTAAAAAAAACTAAACATTCTTGTTAATCCAATTATGAGCTTAATCACAAGTTTCTACAACATACGTTATGCAAAAATTCGTTTTTTTTAAATACTCGTACAATTACGGTGGGTAAAATATTATGTATTTTTATGTAAATAACGTAATTACGACTACTTTAGAATAATCCAAAGATTCACTATATTATTGTTATATCGTTATTTGATATCAAGTTCAATTTGCTTGATTTAAAAATGTTAGATTTACTATTGAAAATTCATTTTTCTACTAAATATTTCTTGCTTTAAGGTTTAAAAAACAAGATCGTCCCTCAATGGAAATGTATGGCGATCAATGTATTAAAAAGGAGCACAGTTTTTCTCCAAACTATCAAAAATATTTTACATTCTATCCAAAAAGAAAAGATATCCCTTTGATTCACGAATTTTCATATTACTCGTATCGCTGATTACTTTTAAATTCGAAATTCCTATCGCGCGCTATCGTTACTTTTGTACATCGTGAATCATCTAATTTCTCTTTAAAAAAATGTCGCATGTACTAGACGCGTCTGGTCTGGCTGGAACTTTTCGATCCGCTGTATTTGTTTGGATTTGTAGTATCATAGTATCGACTGCCAGTGTCGCGAAGTGTGACAGAGTAAATATTTCTTCGGACAGATAATTTTATTCAGGGGCCGGGGGGGAAGGAGGAAGTTCAACGAAACAATTTTACTTGGTACGTAGCTGCCGGCCTTGTTTCGCGAAAGGTGACTACGTGACTACAACGCGAGGATGAAGCTTAAGGGTTTAGGACATGGATTAAGGATAGCGGAAAGACTTGGCCGTTCGTGCGAGTAATCTAGGGCAAAAAAGGACGGTTTTAAACGAATACACGTACCGATGGAACGAGGCGCATCGCTCTTCCACGGGCTTATAAATTACTAATTGCGAAGAAACGGGTGATACAATTTTCCACGGCGATGCTGAACCAACGGAGTATCAATTTCACGTTTTAATTAACATTCTTTCCTACCAGGCAGAGAAATTATTCGGTAGAAACGCGTCACGGGATTGCAGCACCCCGCCCGCGTAATTTTTACTTTTTCGTATCGCCATTTGTGACCTGGTATTCGGACGTAATTTATATACGAATCGAGGAATTTTTGCGACAGATAACGTCCGATGACGACGGACTTTTCGTGCAACTCTAAGAAATTGTCTCGTAATTTTTAATTTTTAACGCTGACTATGACTTTATTCAGTAAATATCAGACCAATAATTAGAAGCTGATAGCAGATAGAAATTGAAAACTTTTAAAAGGACTCGCAATTAAAAAATGTCACAATTTATTAGGTTGGACAGAAAGTAACTGCGTTTTCTTCCTTTCCTTTCCTTCGTGCGTGAAAAACAAAGGCTTGACAATTTTTATTTTCAATTCTCAATATATTTCAACTTTCAGTACTTAACGAATGAAACAATAAAATATAACATAACGAAAATAATAAAAGTAATAAAATATCAATTTTACAACAAACTTTCCTGGTCGCCGAATACCTTCAAATAAAATCAATTCAGCAATAAAATTCCAAAACTTGAAAAACAGAAAGTTAACAGGTAAAAAAAAAAACTCTTGCATATACGAATTATGGAAAATATCTCTCAACCATCACGATAATTCCATTCCCTCCGCCAAATAACATTTGGCGAAGATTCATAGAGAATTCAGCCGGTATCTCTCTATATTTCACGGAGAAATCGGCAGCCACTATCGCGGACGTGTCTCTTTCTTTTTCTGCTCTCTATTCGAATTTAACTTGCCATGTAACTTTCGACGTTTAAAGCGCGCGAAACAATGTACTCACGCTCCGTTTAATCGCGTATCGAGAAACAACGATTAATGGCGAACTTTTTTCCCCTTCCTTTCTTTTTCATTTTCTTTCTTTCTTTCTTTCTTTCTTTTTTTTTTATCACAAAACGCGCGTCCTCTTGTGCGTGCGAGACAGATAAGGTAAAAATATCGCCGCGGTTGGCTCGCGTCGTCGGTCAAAGGCCCGTCAGGGACAAAGCTGACAAAAGAATATTTGATCCTCCTCGCTTGTTTTCTCCCGGCGATCTTTTTGTTGAAATTCATCTAGGCGGCTGAATAGGTCGCGGTGTGGGCATTATTGCGCGACAGGGACGTTCGAAACGCCGGTGAATCGTCGGCGCGGCGATCTCGATCGCTGCGAATTCGATTTCAGCGAATCGAGACTCGACTGACAGATGCTTCATACGCGCGTTTCAACTTTCGGTTGAGAAATTTTGTAAACTTTGCGGAATATATCCTGGTCATCGAATTTTCCTTTCGAGCGAAATCGATTCGGCAACAAAATGCCGAAGCTTGGAATACGCTGAAAGTTGAGAAGAAACTCGCGAAAACTGTATTAATCGGAATGCTTAATTTTATTCTGACGAAGTGAGCAGATTAGTATCTCCTAGGAGTGGTTTTTTATTTACTTGATTTAATTTTTGAGAGAATTTAGAATGTCTCTCCTCCAAAAAAAAAAAAAAGAAATCACTAGATTTGCTATGAAAATAAAATCACCTTTCACACAAAAGGTGGAAAACGAGAATGTCAATTGTCACAAGATGATGCAAAAAACATGTATAGCCAACAATTATCTCACGATTCTCCATTTTAAAATTCCTCATTTCCCCCCGTGAAAGGAAAAAATTCACGTCCCAAAAAATTTTGCAAATTCTCCCGTTTCAAAATATTTCTTCCCTCGCAAAAAATATTGTTCAAACAGAAAGCACTAACCTCCCGATAAACAACGCCCACCGACGATCAAACAAACAATTCGCCGCGAAAACACGAGCGAAAAACCGCGCAACTGCTTTTTTTTTTTCCTCCACTTACGCTATGGAGGGATGAACAGGACGAGGAGACAGCCGCGCGAAGATTGATTAACAACGCAAAGCAAGCCTCGTTTAACTTCTTTCATTGGCCTTTTGTCACGCGTTTGCTCTGTCAAATGGAAACTCCTCTCGTCGTCTGGCCTCTCGAGCGTTCTGAGGCGTGTGTCGGCCTCCGGCCGGTGTGTGGATCCGTCCATTGAATCGGCTCGTCATCGCAGCCGCGCCTCACCGTGACGAGCCTCGAGAGCCTGGTACAGGTGCATGTTTCATCCCCCTGGTGTACACGCGCCCCGCCAACCCTCTTGGCCAGCACCTGTGACGACGATGCGACGGTCCGACACGTAGATACGCATCCCCCGGTTCTATACGTTTCCATTCAACCGTGAGTGAAGTTACACGTGTTAATAGCGGCGAGATAGATAGAGAGAGAGACGCGCGAATACTAGAAACTCGATAGAAATTTCGTTAAATCAACGTCGTGGTTGCCACGTACTCTCAACTTCGTGATCTAATATTTCTCTTTCCTATTGAGAGAGAACTGAAACGTATAAATAAATAACACGTCGACAGACATCAGCCGTACAATTTTAAACCACATTTATTGTACGTTTCAAGCAGTCAATATTTTATCACTGAAACTGATTTTAGCTCTTCAGGTGCAACGCT
Organism: Melipona bicolor; assembly: GCA_030673865.1. Lineage (NCBI taxonomy): Eukaryota > Metazoa > Arthropoda > Insecta > Hymenoptera > Apidae > Melipona > Melipona bicolor. Next base: position 3,306,742 of record JAHYIQ010000015.1, on the reverse strand, counting down.
GATGCAACGAAAATTAGCGATTGGTTGATTTGGGTCACGTGATTCGCGAGGGGGCGTGGCGTAGACCTCGAGTAGGAGTGGCGTTGTCTGCTACTGAGCGATCGCGCCTGTAATTTGTTTTGTATCGAGTCAAATGTTTGCATATCGATAAAATTTTATAGCAAAATAGTCATCTTCATTTCCTAGTCAAAACAGTTTTTTTGGTAATTTCGTTATATCTAAACGTTCTTCGTTCAATGATCTTCGTACAACTGATGATCTTCAAAGAACTTGTAGCGACATTGACACAACCTGTCATAATTTCTAAACGTAGTCTCGACAATTCACACTGGATTCTCGATGATTTCAAGTATACATTCATGACACGATTTGGACGATTGCTCGCCAAGCTTGGTAAGATCCTAATTCCTAGTAACACGATTTTGTCGATCGGTGCGACCTCCTTTGTGACCCGCGAATTCCCAAGCGAGGAGCTTCGATATTCTCGATCTAACACGATTCGATGCTGTCCGAAACATTCGAGAACGATCCTAGACATTCCCCGTCGCGGTAAATTAATTTTATTAAAAAGAGAGCAACTTCGCGTTAACTTTTACGTTGCATCCTGAGACTGGCAAGTAACAACAGAACGTACCAATCCGCACTTGCGACTCATCGTCGGCGCTGGCGATTCATTCGGGGCTGGCGATTAATCTCAATTCGCCTGATTTCGCATCCGGTTTCAATTCGGCGAATTCGCGCGTACCCCGGCTATCGGAATACCGTTTACAGAAAACGTCAATTACGGAAGCATCTAATATGCGAGATATCGATTATTCGGGGGCGCGGGCTGCTACCTGCACGATCGTACGAATTAATTCACGAGCCGCGCGAGGTCGTGTTCACGGTCCAGAAGTAACCGCCTTCCGGTATTTCGATTCCGGTGCGAATCAGGAAGGACACGACTCGGTTAATTAAACCGAGGAGGAAATATTCAAACTTGGCCTTAAACATTTATAAAATCTATAATTTCTCGATACGGCACAGTACGTACTAGAATAGTACGTGCATACTTGCACCTATTGTGTAGAAAAATTCTGCCCTCGGTGTCGATACGATATTCGATCGTACGATTGTTATTAACGCCAGAGAGGAGTTAATTAACACGTGTAACTTGTTAATTCAAAAATTATCAGATACGTGCCAGCGTGTTTCTCCCGAATCGATGGCGTTCAATTAATGAGAAACAAGGAAGAAACATCCCATAAAAATGTATGAAGCGTAATAGTGAAACGTCGGATCGACGTTAATACGTACACGCACCTGGATTGTTCGCACCGGTTCCGTCGTACGTGCGCGAGCGATTATGCAAAATAATTTGCCCGTTGCTCGTTGCCGGGGCAACTCGCAACGCTCGGCGATGCTTCATTTACGAATAAATTTTCGAATCTCCCGTTCTTGACTTATCAGGATAATACTCGTACAGTTTTCATCCGCGTGACACGGGGACATTCTTCGGAACACGGATTTAACGACACGATGAAATAATAATAAACTTTCGTTTCAGCTCGCGATCGAGGGAAATCGATTCAATAATTCTCACATTTGCATATTTTCATCAAAATTTGGGGAAATCAATGCGACGTTCCGTTAATTGTCGTAGTACTCTTCATTAAAACTTGTAAATTCGACGATAAGGGTATCGCGCTATTTTTGAATTGCGCGAATATTTTCTCTTTTGCCCTTTAGTTCCCTGTAATATTCGTTAATCGGAGAATGACAATTTGCTTTTCAAAGCAAATGGAACGGAAATAAACGGGGGCTCGCGCGCGATTTACAAAAACACGATATTTAAGTACTGCGCGATGGCGAATTTTCCATATTTTCAATGCGACCCCTTTCTCTCTCTCTCTCTCTCTCTCTCATTTTTTTGAATGTTTATCTCGCCTTTTCCGAGCGTCAAAACAGTTTACACTCGTTCACAGTCGTATTTTCTAGCAAAATGTTCCAAATAAATATCCGATTTTATCGCGGCGCTGTTTCCACGGGGATAAAATCAAATTAGCTTTGACAAGATCCTTTGATATATAATATTTGCCTAATAACGAAACCGTATCCGCCTTGGTTACCTAGTTAACGCGTTCAACGCTGTGACGGACACCGGTAACCGACACGGAAATTTCCGTTTACGCCCCGTCAACCACTGGCGGCCATCGTCATCCCGGTAACTCCGTTAAATTTGTATAATGCGCAATTATTTCGAGTTGCGAGATCACGTCTGTTTGCGCGACAACGAAGAAGCTTAATGACAAACGCAAGCTTAACGACGACGTAAGATAACGTCGTGTGTACGTCGCATTTCACTCGACTCGGCGCTGCAAATTTTCAAAATCCGAGACAGAAAATTCGTGAACCCTTTTGCGAAAGGATTCTTATCAAAGGATTCTAAAGACAGCGCAATTTTTTAAGCGTCGACTGGGAGCTATCTTTGCGATTTCGAGTCGTGAAATTCAAAGATGGAGAAAGACAAATTTTCAGATTCGATTTTCTCGAGAGCGAAGCTTTAAATTAAAATAAAAAGGAAATTAATTTCGATAAAGTGTTCCATTTATTTATCTATTTTCTTTTTTTTTTTTTTTTTTATGAAAAATCACCTTACAGAACTTGTACCTTCCAGCGATACTGAGAAACTGTTGAAAACTCGCGGAGGAAATTTTTTGGAGAACGCGAGTTCGACAAACGGCGCGAAATTAATCATCGAGGAGAAGGGTGCGAAAAGAGCCATTACATCGGTCCTCTCTGTGACTTTCGTGGCCGGCGTCACGAAACAACGCGCAACTCTCGCATAAATGCCGGGTCCAACGCTGGAATCGCGCGTGAATGTGGGTTAATTGCGCGAAATAGGTTCCGCCAGCTCGCTATTTCCTCATCGGTCACAAACGGCCGGGCCGGGGTATAAAATTTGAAACGGAGTATAGAGCGGCGCAGCTGGAACAGGATTAACAAACAAACGCACTATGGCGAGGCAAAGCCACGCGAATAAACAACGAGATCTCTCTCTGTCTCGTTCTCTATTTCTCACCTTTTGTTCTTTCGGTTTTCTACCTCTCCTTTTGTCTCGTCTGTTTTTTCCTTTTTTCCTTTTTTTTTCTTTTTCATTTTTCTTCCCTCATCCATCTTTTTTTTTCTGTTTTTCTTTCTCGACGGTCATGCTGGGGGTTGGAATTTTCAATTTCGAGATGCTTTATAAATTTATCTCCCTCTCCGCTTTGTACTCACTGGGAAAGTTGTTCCAGGGGTTGTTTAATTGTTTGATGCTGTTCACGAAGCTTCTTTGCCTCGTGCAGGATTCCTCTAAAAAATTTACCCTCTTCTTGAGCTTCCATTTCAATTTTGTAAAGTGCCCCCCTTTAGTCTTGTTAACTTTTTTTCCTCATTTTGTAACTTTTTTTTCTTCTAATATTTACGAATCACGATGTTTATAAATAAGCTGTTACTTTATTATTTCGAATATTTTAACTCAACTCTTTACAATTTTTCTTGTCAATTCTGATCAAATGATTTTGATTGCGATTGTGTTAAAGTAGTTTTTACTTTTATTAACAGTATCTACTGTACAGATTTTGTAGAAACGTTTATTATTTGCATCGTTCTGCAATGTGCACAACCCTGCAATTTTATCAGGATGTTCAAACACCTTTTCCGCGATTAAAAATCTCATTTATAGTTTTTGACTTGACGAAGATGGACGCTAATGACAAACCTGGGCGATCAAAATTTTCAGATTCTTATACTAATTATAAACTTCGACAAATTATTCCAAATTCGACGATACACATACGATTACGTGGCAAAAATATTCTCCATCAGTCAGACTGCACTGACTTACATTGCCCAGCACAACTCTACGTGATCAACATGTTTGAACGTAAAGAAAGAATCGCGATAAAATATGAATTAATTACTAGATGATTTGGAAATTACTGATTAATGATAACAAGTTACAAAAACTAATCGACTATTGATTTATTTCAACAATGAAATTTGTTGATTTCGACTGCTATTTAGTAACTGATCACAGAAACGACTGTAAAGTACTTGATCACCGACCAAGGTAATCCGAGGCACGTTATCATCTCCGAATTTTCCACGACCAACAATCCTGCACATTCGTTAACGATCGCGTATTTCATCAATACCATTTCCTGCCACCGGTTACATTTCCCTGTTACATCTCACGAAATTCGAAGGCCGACAAAGCAAGCAAAACACGATTAACCACCAAAGCACCACTTAAGTGACTCGCGAGCTCGTCCAACCGACTAATTCGATTACTTATACAGGGTGAATAAAAAGCGGCGCGGCCCTCGAAGGAGGGCAAATTGTGGACTTTACCATCCAGTTAACTCGACTGGCTCGTCCTCCGTCGTTCAACGAAATCAACATCGTCGTTTGCTCTCATGCCTGTTTCCTTATTTCAATCGAAACAGAGCGCGCCGCCGAAATTGGAATCGCGGATACTTCTGACAGGTTTTTCGAAAAACTGTTTGATAAGGAATATCTCGTGAACGAGGAGCAGTATCTGGCTGACAATTCGAACGATGTATCAGGAGAACATGACGCACGAAGAGGTGGCACGACGTAGCACACAGCATGGCGCGTCTCCTGATACAGAGGATTTTCGAAAACCAGTTTGACAAGGAATATCTAGTGAACGAAAAGCAGCAGCAGGCTGAAAATTCGAACGATGTATCAGGAGAACATGACACACGAAGAGGTGGCACGACGTAGCACAAAGCATGGCGCGTCTCCTGATACAGAGGTTTTTCGAAAAACTGTTTGATAAGGAATATCTCGTGAACGAGAAGCAGTAGCTGGCTGAAAATTCGAAGGATGTATCAGGAGAACATGACGTACGAAGAGGTGGCACGACGTAGCACACAGATTAGCGGTTCTCCTGATACAGAGGATTTTCGAAAAACTGTTTGATGAGGAATATCTCGTGAACGAGAAGCAGCAGCTGGCTCAAAATTCGAACGATGTATCAGGAGAACATGACGCACGAAGAGGTGGCACGACGTACCGCACAGATTGGCAGGTCTCCTGATACAGAGGTTTTTCGAAAAACAGTTTCATAAGGAATATCTCGTCAACGAAAAGCACCAGCTGGCTGAAAATTCGAACGATGCATCAGGAGAACATGACGTACGAAGAGGTGGCACGACGTAGCACACAGATTAGCGGTTCTCCTGATACAGAGGATTTTCGAAAACCAGTATGACAAGGAATATCTCGTGAACGAGAAGCAGCAGCTGGCTGAAAATTCGAACGATGTATCAGGAGAACATCACACACGAAGAGGTGGCACGACGTAGCACAAAGCATGGCGCGTCTCCTGATACAGAGGTTTTTCGAAAAACTGTTTGGTGAGAAATATCTCGTGAACGAGAAGAAGTAGCTGGCTGAAAATTCGAAGGATGTATCAGGAGAACATCACACACGAAGAGGTGGCACTACGTAGCACACAGATTAGCGGTTCTCCTGATACAGAGGTTTTTCGAAAAACTGTTTGGTGAGGAATATCTCGTGAACGAGAAGCAGCAGCTGGCGCAAAATTCGAAGGATGTATCAGGAGAACATGACGCACGAAGAGGTGGCACGACGTAGCTTACAGATTGGCGGGTCTCCTGATACAGAGGTTTTTCGAAAAACTGTTTGATAAGGAATATCTCGTGAACGAAAAGCAGCAGCAGGCTGAAAATTCGAACGATGTATCAGGAGAACATGACGCACGAAGAGGTGGCACGAAGTACCAACAAAGACAGGCGGGTCTCCTGATACACAGGTTTTTCGAAAAACTCTTTGATAAGGAATATCTCGTCAACGAGAAGCAGTATCTGGCTGACAATTCGAACGATGTATCAGGAGAACATGACGCACGAAGAGGTGGCACGACGTAGCACAAAGCATGGCGCGTCTCCTGATACAGAGGTTTTTCGAAAAACTGTTTGACAAGGAATATCTCGTGAACGAGAAGAAGTAGCTGGCTGAAAATTCGAAGGATGTATCAGGAGAACATGACGTACGAAGAGGTGGCACGAAGTACCAACAAAGACAGGCGGGTCTCCTGATACACAGGTTTTTCGAAAAACTCTTTGATAAGGAATATCTCGTCAACGAGAAGCAGTATCTGGCTGAAACTTCGAACGATGTATCAGGAGAACATGACGTACGAAGAGGTAGCATGACGTAGCACACATATTAGCGGTTCTCCTGATACAGAGGTTTTTCGAAAAACTCTTTGATAAGGAATATCTCGTGAACCAGAAGCAGCAGCTGGCTGAAAATTCGAACGATGTATCAGGAGAACATGACACACGAAGAGGTGGCACGACGTAGCACACAGATTAGCGGTTCTCCTGATACACTGGTTTTTCGAGAAACTGTTTGATAAGGAATATCTCGTGAACGGAAAGCAGCAGCAGGCTGAAAATTCGAACGATGTATCAGGAGAAAATGACGTACGAAGAGGTGGCACGACGTAGCACACAGATTAGCGGTTCTCCTGATACACAGGTTTTTCGAAAAACTGCTTGACAAGGAATATCTCGTGAAAGAGGAGCAGTATCTGGCTGAAACTTCGAACGATGTATCAGGAGAACATGACGTACGAAGAGGTGGCACGACGTAGCACAGAGATTAGTGGTTATCCTGATACACAGGTTTTTCGAAAAACTCTTTGATAAGGAATATCTCGTGAACGAAAAGCAGCAGCAGGCTGAAAATTCGAACGATGTATCAGGAGAACATGACGCACGAAGAGGTGGCACGAAGTACCAACAAAGACAGGCGGGTCTCCTGATACACAGGTTTTTCGAAAAACTCTTTGATAAGGAATATCTCGTGAACGAAAAGCAGCAGCTGGCTGAAATTCGAACGATGTATCAGGAGAACATGACGTACGAAGAGGTGGCACGACGTACACACACAGATTAGCGGGTTCTCCTGATACACAGGTTTTTCGAAAAACTGATTTGATAAGGAATATCTCGTGAACGAGAAGCAGCTAACACTGGCTGACAAAATTCGAACGATGTATCAGGAGAACATGACGTACGAAGAGGTTGGCACGACGTAGCACACAGATTAGCGGGTTCTCCTGATACACGGTTTTCGAAAACTGTTTGATAAGGAAATCTCGTGACGAAAAGCAGCAGCGCTAAAATTCGAACGATGTATCAGGAGAACAACGCACGAAGAGGTGGCACGAGTACCAACAAAACAGGCGGGTCTCCTGATACACAGGTTTTTCGAAAAACTCTTTGATAAGGAATATCTCGTCAACGAGAAGCAGTATTGGCTGAAAATTCGAACGATGTATCAGGAGAACATGACGTACGAAGAGGGCACGACGTAGCACACAGATTAGCGGTTCTCCTGATACAGGGTTTTTCGAAAAACTGTTTGATAAGGAATATCTCGTGAACGAAAAGCAGCAGCAGGCTGAAAATTCGAACGATGTATCAGGAGAACATGACGCACGAAGAGGTGGCACGACGTACCACAAAGACAGGCGGGTCTCCTGATACACAGGTTTTTCGAAAAACTCTTTGATAAGGAATATCTCGTGAACGAAAAGCAGCAGCAGGCTGAAAATTCGAACGATGTATCAGGAGAACATGACGTACGAAGAGGTGGCACGACGGAGCACACAGATTAGCGGTTCTCCTGATACACAGGTTTCTCGAAAAACTGTTTGACAAGGAATATCTCGTGAACGAGAAGCAGCAGTTGGCACAAAATTCGAACGATGTATCAGGAGAACATGACGTACGAAGAGGTGGCACGACGTAGCACACAGATTAGCGGTTCTCCTGATACAGAGGATTTTCGAAAACCAGTTTGACAAGGAATATCTAGTGAACCAGAAGCAGCAGCTGGCGCAAAATTCGAACGATGTATCAGGAGAACATGACGCACGAAGAGGTGGCACGACGTAGCTTACAGATTGGCGGTTCTCCTGATACAGAGGTTTTTCGAAAACTGTTTGACAAGGAATATCTCGTGAACGAGAAGCAGCAGCAGGCTGAAAATTCGAACGATGTATCAGGAGAACATGACGTACGAAGAGGTGGCACGACGTAGCACACAGATTAGCGGTTCTCCTGATACAGAGGAAAAACCAGTTGACAAGGAATATCTCGTGAACGAGAAGCAGTAGCTGGCTGAAAATTCGAACGATGTATCAGGAGAACATGACGCACGAAGAGGTGGCACGACGTAGCACACAGATTAGCGGTTCTCCTGATACACAGGTTTTTCGAAAAACTGTTTGATGAGGAATATCTCGTGAACGAAAAGCAGCAGCAGGCCTGAAAATTCGAACGATGTATCAGGAGAACATGACGTACGAAGAGGTGGCACGAAGTACCACAAAGACAGGCGGGTTCTCCTGATACACAGGTTTTTCGAAAAACTCTTTGATAAGGAATATCTCGTGAACGAAAAGCAGTATCTGGCTGAAACTTCGAACGATGTATCAGGAGAACATGACGTAACGAAGAGGTAGCACGACGTAGCACACAGATTAGCGGTTCTCCTGATACAGAGGTTTTTCGAGAAAACTGTTTGAAAGGAATATCTCGTGGAACGAAAAAAGCACGCAGCAGGCTGAAAATTCGAACGATGTATCAGGAGAACATGACGCACGAAGAGGTGGCACGACCCGTACCACAAAGACAGGCGGGTCTCCTGATACACAGGTTTTTTTCGAAAACTGTTTGATAAGGAATATCTCGTGAACGAAAAGCAGCAGCAGGCTGAAAATTCGAAAACGATGTATAAGGAGCAACATGACGTACGAAGAGTGGCACGACGGAGCACACAGATGGAGCGGTTCTCCTGATACACCCCCCCCAGGTTTCTCGAAAAACATGTTTGACAGAGAATATCTAGTGAACGAGAAGCAGCAGTTGGCACAAAATTCGAACGATGTATCAGGAGAACATGACGTACGAAGAGGTGGCACGACGTAGCCACACAGATTAGCGGTTCTCCTGATACAGAGGATTTTCGAAAACCAGTATGACAAGGAATATCTAGTGAACCAGAAGCAGCAGCTGGCGCAAAATTCGAACGATGTATCAGGAGAACATGACGCACGAAGAGGTGGCACGACGTAGCTTACAGATTGGCGGGTCTCCTGATACAGAGGTTTTTCGAAATACTGTTTGACAAGGAATATCTCGTGAACGAGTAGCAGCAGCTGGCTGAAAATTCGAACGATGTATCAGGAGAACATGACGTACGAATTGGTGGCACGACGTAGCACACAGATTAGCGGTTCTCCTGATACAGAGGATTTTCGAAAACCAGTATGACAAGGAACATCTCGTGAACGAGAAGAAGTAGCTGGCTGAAAATTCGAAGGATGTATCAGGAGAACATGACGCACGAAGAGGTGGCACGACGTACCACAAAGACAGGCGGGTCTCCTGATACACAGGTTTTTCGAAAAAACTGTTTGACAAGGAATATCTAGTGAACCAGAAGCAGCAGTTGGCACAAAATTCGAACGATGTATCAGGAGAACATGACGTACGAAGAGGTGGCACGACGTACCACAAAGACAGGCGGGTCTCCTGATACACAGGTTTTTCGAAAAACTCTTTGATAAGGAATATCTCGTGAACGAAAAGCAGTATCTGGCTGACAATTCGAACGATGTATGTATCAGGCGAACATGACGCACGAGGAGGTGGCACGACGTAGCTTACAGATTGGCGGGTCTCCTGATACAGAGGTTTTTCGAAAAACTGTTTGATAAGGAATATCTCGTGAACGAAAAGCAGCAGCCGGCTGAAAATTCGAACGATGTATCAGGAGAACATGACGCACGAAGAGGTGGCACGACGTACCACAAAGACAGGCGGGTCTCCTGATACACAGGTTTTTCGAAAAACTGTTTGACAAGGAATATCTCGTGAACGAGAAGCAGCAGTTGGCACAAAATTCGAACGATGTATCAGGAGAACATGACGTACGAAGAGGTGGCACGACGTAGCACACAGATTAGCGGTTCTCCTGATACAGAGGATTTTCGAAAACCAGTATGACAAGGAATATCTCGTCAACGAGAAGCAGTATCTGGCTGACAATTCGAACGATGTATCAGGAGAACATGACGCACGAAGAGGTGGCACGACGTAGCTTACAGATTGGCGGGTCTCCTGATACAGAGGTTTTTCGAAAAACTGTTTGATAAGGAATATCTCGTGAACGAGAAGAACTAGCTGGCTGAAAATTCGAACGACGTATCAGGAGAACATGACGCACGAAGAGGTGGCACGACGTAGCACAAAGCATGGCGCGTCTCCTGATACAGAGGTTTTTCGAAAAACTGTTTGATAAGGAATATCTCGTGAACGAGAAGCAGCAGCTGGCTGAAAATTCGAAGGATGTATCAGGAGAACATGACGTACGAAGAGGTGGCACGACGGAGCACACAGATTAGCGGTTCTCCTGATACAGAGGATTTTCGAAAAACTGTTTGATAAGGAATATCTCGTGAACGAAAAGCAGCAGCCGGCTGAAAATTCGAACGATGTATCAGGAGAACATGTCGCACGAAGAGGTGGCACGACGTACCACAAAGACAGGCGGGTCTCCTGATACACAGGTTTTTCGAAAAACTCTTTGATAAGGAATATCTCGTGAACGAGGAGCAGTATCTGGCTGAAAATTCGAACGATGTATCAGGAGAACATGACGTACGAAGAGGTGGCACGACGTAGCTTACAGATTGGCGGGTCTCCTGATACAGAGGTTTTTCGAAAAACTGTTTGATAAGGAATATCTCGTGAACGAGAAGAACTAGCTGGCTGAAAATTCGAACGACGTATCAGGAGAACATGACGCACGAAGAGGTGGCACGACGTAGCACAAAGCATGGCGCGTCTCCTGATACAGAGGTTTTTCGAAAAACTGTTTGATAAGGAATATCTCGTGAACGAGAAGCAGCAGCTGGCTGAAAATTCGAAGGATGTATCAGGAGAACATGACGTACGAAGAGGTGGCACGACGGAGCACACAGATTAGCGGTTCTCCTGATACAGAGGTTTTTCGAAAAACTGTTTGATAAGGAATATCTCGTGAACGAAAAGCAGCAGCCGGCTGAAAATTCGAACGATGTATCAGGAGAACATGTCGCACGAAGAGGTGGCACGACGTACCACAAAGACAGGCGGGTCTCCTGATACACAGGTTTTTCGAAAAACTCTTTGATAAGGAATATCTCGTGAACGAAAAGCAGTATCTGGCTGACAATTCGAACGATGTATCAGGAGAACATGACGTACGAAGAGGTGGCACGACGTAGCTTACAGATTGGCGGGTCTCCTGATACAGAGGTTTTTCGAAAAACTGTTTGATAAGGAATATCTCGTCAACGAAAAGCACCAGCTGGCTGAAAATTCGAACGATGTATCAGGAGAACATTACGCACGAAGAGGTGGAACGACGTAGCACAAAGCACGGCGCGTCTCCTGATACAGAGGTTTTTCGAAATACTGTTTGATAAGGAATATCTCGTGAACCAGAAGCAGCAGTTGGCACAAAATTCGGACGATGTATCAGGAGAACATGACGTACGAAGAGGTGGCACGACGTAGCTTACAGATTGGCGGGTCTCCTGATACAGAGGTTTTTCGAAAAACTGTTTGATAAGGAATATCTCGTGAACGAAAAGCACCAGCTGGCTGAAAATTCGAACGATGCATCAGGAGAACATGACGTACGAAGAGGTGGCACGAAGTAGCACACAGATTAGCGGTTCTCCTGATACAGAGGATTTTCGAAAAACTGTTTGATAAGGAATATCTCGTGAACGAGAAGAAGTAGCTGGCTGGAAATTCGAAGGATGCATCAGGAGAACATGACGTACGAAGAGGTGGCACGACGTAGCACACAGATTAGCGGTTCTCCTGATACAGAGGATTTTCGAAAAACTGTTTGATAAGGAATATCTCGTGAACGAGAAAAAGTAGCTGGCTGAAAATTCGAATGATGTATCAGGAGAACATCACACACGAAGAGGTGGCACGACGTAGCACAAAGCATGGCGCGTCTCCTGATACAGAGGTTTTTCGAAAAACTGTTTGATAAGGAATATCTCGTGAACGAGAAGAAGTAGCTGGCTGAAAATTCGAAGGATGTATCAGGAGAACATGACGCACGTGGAGGTGGAACGAGGTAGCACACAGATTAGCGGTTCTCCTGATACAGAGGTTTTTCGAAAAACTGTTTGATAAGGAATATCTCGTCAACGAAAAGCACCAGCTGGCTGAAAATTCGAACGATGCATCAGGAGAACATGACGTACGAAGAGGTGGCACGACGTAGCACACAGATTAGCGGTTCTCCTGATACAGAGGATTTTCGAAAAACTGTTTGATAAGGAATATCTCGTGAACGAGAAGAAGTAGCTGGCTGAAAATTCGAACGATGCATCAGGAGAACATGACGTACGAAGAGGTGGCACGAAGTAGCACACAGATTAGCGGTTCTCCTGATACAGAGGATTTTCGAAAAACTGTTTGATAAGGAATATCTCGTGAACGAAAAGAAGTAGCTGGCTGAAAATTGGAACGATGCATCAGGAGAACATGACGTACGAAGAGGTGGCACGAAGTAGCACACAGATTAGCGGTTCTCCTGATACAGAGGATTTTCGAAAACCAGTATGACAAGGAATATCTCGTGAACGAGAAGCAGCAGCTGGCTGAAAATTCGAACGATGTATCAGGAGAACATCACACACGAAGAGGTGGCACGACGTACCACAAAGCATGGCGCGTCTCCTGATACAGAGGTTTTTCGAAAAACTGTTTGATAAGGAATATCTCGTGAACGAGAAGAAGTAGCTGGCTGAAAATTCGAAGGATGTATCAGGAGAACATGACGTACGAAGAGGTGGCACGACGTACCACAAAGCATGGCGCGTCTCCTGATACAGAGGATTTTCGAAAACCAGTATGACAAGGAATATCTCGTGAACGAGAAGAAGTAGCTGGCTGAAAATTCGAAGGATGTATCAGGAGAACATGACGTACGAAGAGGTGGCACGACGTACCACAAAGCATGGCGCGTCTCCTGATACAGAGGATTTTCGAAAACCAGTATGACAAGGAATATCTCGTGAACGAGAAGCAGCAGGTGGCGCAAAATTCGAAGGATGTATCAGGAGAACATGACGCACGAGGAGGTGGAACGACGGAGCACACAGATTAGCTGTTCTCCTGATACAGAGGTTTTTAGAAAAACTGTTTGATAAGGAATATCTCGTGAACGAGAAGAAGTAGCTGGCTGAAAATTCGAAGGATGTATCAGGAGAACATGACGCACGAAGAGGTGGCACGACGTAGCACAAAGCATGGCGCGTCTCCTGATACAGAGGTTTTTCGAAAAACTGTTTGATAAGGAATATCTCGTGAACGAGAAGCAGTATCTGGCTGAAAATTCGAACGATGTATCAGGAGAACATCACACACGAAGAGGTGGCACGACGTACCACAAAGCATGGCGCGTCTCCTGATACAGAGGTTTTTCGAAAAACTGTTTGATGAGGAATATCTCGTGAACGAGAAGCAGTATCTGGCTGAAAATTCGAACGATGTATCAGGAGAACATGACGTACGAAGAGGTGGCACGACGTAGCTTACAGATTGGCGGGTCTCCTGATACAGAGGTTTTTCGAAAAACTGTTTGATAAGGAATATCTCGTCAACGAAAAGCACCAGCTGGCTGAAAATTCGAACGATGCATCAGGAGAACATGACGTACGAAGAGGTGGCACGAAGTAGCACACAGATTAGCGGTTCTCCTGATACAGAGGATTTTCGAAAACCAGTATGACAAGGAATATCTCGTGAACGAGAAGCAGCAGCTGGCGCAAAATTCGAAGGATGTATCAGGAGAACATGACGCACGAGGAGGTGGAACGACGGAGCACACAGGTTAGCTGTTCTCCTGATACAGAGGTTTTTAGAAAAACTGTTTGATAAGGAATATCTCGTGAACGAGAAGAAGTAGCTGGCTGAAAATTCGAAGTATGTATCAGGAGAACATGACGCACGAAGAGGTGGCACGACGTAGCACAAAGCATGGCGCGTCTCCTGATACAGAGGTTTTTCGAAAAACTGTTTGATAAGGAATATCTCGTGAACGAGAAGAAGTAGCTGGCTGAAAATTCGAAGGATGTATCAGGAGAACATCACACACGAAGAGGTGGCACGACGGAGCACACAGATTAGCGGTTCTCCTGATACAGAGGATTTTCGAAAAACTGTTTGATAAGGAATATCTCGTGAACGAGAAGAAGTAGCTGGCTGAAAATTCGAAGGATGTATCAGGAGAACATCACACACGAAGAGGTGGCACGACGTAGCACACAGATTAGCGGTTCTCCTGATACAGAGGTTTTTCGAAAAACTGTTTGATAAGGAATATCTCGTCAACGAAAAGCACCAGCTGGCTGAAAATTCGAACGATGCATCAGGAGAACATGACGTACGAAGAGGTGGCACGAAGTAGCACACAGATTAGCGGTTCTCCTGATACAGAGGATTTTCGAAAACCAGTATGACAAGGAATTTCTCGTGAACGAGAAGCAGCAGCTGGCTGAAAATTCGAAGGATGTATCAGGAGAACATGACGTACGAAGAGGTGGCACGACGGAGCACACAGATTAGCTGTTCTCCTGATACAGAGGTTTTTAGAAAAACTGTTTGATAAGGAATATCTCGTGAACGAGAAGAAGTAGCTGGCTGAAAATTCGAAGGATGTATCAGGAGAACATGACGCACGAAGAGGTGGCACGACGTAGCACAAAGCATGGCGCGTCTCCTGATACAGAGGTTTTTCGAAAAACTGTTTGATAAGGAATATCTCGTGAACGAGAAGCAGTATCTGGCTGAAAATTCGAACGATGTATCAGGAGAACATGACGTACGAAGAGGTGGCACGACGTACCACAAAGCATGGCGCGTCTCCTGATACAGAGGTTTTTCGAAAAACTGTTTGATGAGGAATATCTCGTGAACGAGAAGCAGTATCTGGCTGAAAATTCGACGATGTATCAGGAGAACATCACACACGAAGAGGTGGCACGACGTAGCACACAGATTAGCGGTTCTCCTGATACAGAGGATTTTCGAAAACCAGTATGACAAGGAATATCTCGTGAACGAGAAGAAGTAGCTGGCTGAAAATTCGAAGGATGTATCAGGAGAACATCACACACGAAGAGGTGGCACAACGTAGCACACAGATTAGCGGTTCTCCTGATACAGAGGTTTTTTGAAAAACAGTTTGATAAGGAATATCTCGTGAACGAGAAAAAGTAGCTGGCTGAAAATTCGAATGATGTATCAGGAGAACATCACACACGAAGAGGTGGCACAACGTAGCACACAGATTAGCGGTTCTCCTGATACAGAGGTTTTTTGAAAAACAGTTTGATAAGGAATATCTCGTGAACGAGAAAAAGTAGCTGGCTGAAAATTCGAATGATGTATCAGGAGAACATCACACACGAAGAGGTGGCACGACGTAGCACACAGATTAGCGGTTCTCCTGATACAGAGGTTTTTTGAAAACCAGTATGACAAGGAATATCTAGTGAACCAGAAGCAGCAGCTGGCGCAAAATTCGAACGATGTATCAGGAGAACATGACGTACGAAGAGGTGGCACGATGTACCGCACAGATTGGCGGTTCTCCTGATACACAGGTTTTTCGAAAAAGTGTTTGATAAGGAATATTTCGTGAACGAGAAGGTGTATCTGGTTGAAAATTAGTAGGATGTATCAGGAGAACATAAAACAGTAGGAGGTTGCACGACGTAGCCCAGAGATGGGCGGTTCTGGTTTATCGAGAAATTGTTTGATAGGGAGTGATATCTCGTGAGCGATGTATAGTTTGAAATCTTGAAAGTGTCGCGGCTGTTTAGCGTTAATTTCTTACAGTTGGTGTCACGTTGACACTTGACCGATGTGATTGGGTTATAGATATATGTTAGAACCATAGTTATGAAGATAACAATTCTAAATTGACGTTCCAACAGATTACTTAGAGGCTACTTGGGGAAATTCTTAACTAAATTAAAACTGTTTAAAATAAAAACCAAATATAAAATACTCCAAATGTTAGATAATCAGAATAATTACAGTACAGATGTCATTTAAGGATCAGTAACAATAATAACGAATAAAATCTGGAATTGTGTTGGAGAAACTTTTGCGCTAAAAAATTCTAACGATTCCAAGAGGTTGCTAACAAAATTTAATTCAATGAAAACTATGTTGTAATTAAATCCTCTAAATACGTTGACACACGCAACGAGTCATTTAGAATTCTCTCGAATGGGCAATAATTACAGTATGTTTTACCAACAACAATTCGAAGAAAATGGAAGAGACTCCGGCGCTAAAAAATTAATAGGAGCAGGTCGGTGGCGAGTGACTGGAGGGATCGTAAATCGAGGAAAGCCTGCACGAACGGACCTGCTCTTAAACACGTGGAAAACACGATGTTTCGCGAGCTCGAATCCACGAAGGCTCTTCTTCTTCCGCTGGAGGAAGAAAGAATCGCGAGAACGTGCCGATCGTAACGCGGGGAATAGCTTGTTTTCGATGCATCCCCTTTCGTGCTCCCGCTTTCTTCCTTCTTTTATTCGGCTCGCGGCTCCCAACTCGTCGAATAGATTAACCTTACGAACTGATACGTGTTCCCCCGGGAACTGCCGACGTTTCCTTACGTTGCCTCCGACTTCCCTCTCGACGGAAATCTGCACCCAGCGACGATTTATGGCCGTTTTATTGACTTTCGACGGATGGACGCTGTCCGTGACGCGCGGGGAATTTGATTTGTCGTTGTCGGATCGCGAGTTTCATCGTGGACGAGGTGATTTATCGGTCTGATACACGCGAGGAAGAGGATCTTGCTTGCGGAAATTTGGACGAGGGGACAGTGGATGTGAAATTGAAAGGGAAACTCTGGCAGATCGTGATAGCACTTGTCTGTCGTAAGGAAAAGAAAACAAAGTGTTATTCAAGTAACAAAATTTTATTCAATTTTATTTTGACAGAGTGTGATTACACGAAGTATTAACAATATTTTGTTATAATAAATCTGACCGAAGCGAATAAGCTCCATCGTTGTTCCTCTTCTTTTCTTTCTCAGACACTGTAACTTTGTAATTTATATTATTACGCGAAATTTTTGGAAAGTCGAGAGTTGCAATTTGAGGCGAGGTTGCACGCTAAAACAAATTTATTGATTCTCAACTTTACAATACGCTGCAAGCGCGTTACAAAGTTGGGTGAAATCTACAACTCGATGCGGCGAAGTTCCTTTATGGATATTCAAGTTGCGTTTAACTTTTTTCAGTTTTGCGGCAGGTTGTAGAGCCCGATATAAATCTACATTTAATATACACGACGGGCAATGAGTCGAACACGTTGCGCAGAATTTTCGGTCTCGCGCGAGAAAATCAAGTTTGAATGTATTTAACCAAGAGTTAATCCGCCACACACGTGCTCGGCGAACTTTAAACTCAATTCTCTTTGGAGCTGCTCCAAATTTTTCTCCCTCACTTTCCTTTCAGACGTCTGTGAAATTTCCTTCGCGTCGGTGCGATCAGATCCGAACCAATCAAAAATTAATCGACATCGATCGGAAAGTGCGCACGCGCCGTCAAAAGTGTTTCTAGTTGACAAATCACGTCGAATTGAAAATGCGATATAAAAGATACACGAGGGAAACTGTTTCCAGGGTAGAAGAGTGGAACAGTTTCCGCGGATCTGTAACGATCTCTATTTTTGTTCGCTCGCTGTTCGCCGGATCGACCGAACGCGAAACAATTCCACTCGGTCGGGAACAAAGATTATAAATTTACGTCCAGAGTTAAGAAGAGAAATGAAACTGAAATTTCCTCCATTCTGCGTCACTCCTTCTCTGAAACCGCGGCGCCGCGCGTTTGACGTTATTGAAATTTCAGTTGCGCTTATTAATCGTCGGCTTTGCAAATCGAAAAATCATACTCTCGCATCGGTATGATCGATGAGTATCGCGAGTGTTGGAAGCGAAATCAATTCAAGGAAATTGATTAATTTAATTCAATTTAAATTTTAAACTTTAATTTACCTCCAGTTGTGATTATTCGTCGGGAGCTTCGTTAATTTGAAATTATTTCTAATTGTTCTTTTTTTTTTGAAGTTCAAAAGATATTCATTGAGTGAAATGTTCGAAACATTGAACAGATGTAATCCACCATCTGTTCAATTTAATCTTTCGTCAGATTCTACGTGGAGATTAGAAGAGAGGAGCGTGAAAAGACTGTCTTTTTATTTGATTTGAATGCAGAACGAATATTTCTTCGTTTCTTAAATTCTACAAAATTTTCGCCAACTTATCAGCTGATTAAAACTATTTCCGTTTTCAATTGCAATTCATAAAATGAGACGATAGTTGAAAGAATCAACAAAAAACGCTAGAAACATGTCACTGGACTGCGGATTTTTATGAATTTATAGGAAGATCGAAAGCACAGAAATTCACCGAATGGACGCGCGGAATGTACTCGTTGATGGTTTTTGATAGGGGAAACAAATTTCTACGCAGCCTGTCCCGTCGCGATCCTCTTCCGTCATTTACACCGACGGCGAAATCCCCGAAAATCGATCATTTATCGAGCTACTTCGCCCTACGATCGACAGCATCGTCGGTGGAATCCAAAAACCGGCCGAGATTAACATAATCACAGCTTACACCTGTTCATTTCCTATTCATGCGGGTATCAGAGTCAAACACAGTCGGCCGATGATCGATACCGCGAGACACGGACGGGAGAGGATGGCACGGATGACTTGGGCAGACAGCAGCCGCGCCGGATGCGCCGGTGTTGGTACCCTAACGAAGCTAGCCGCGGTGGAAGAGCGTCGAAATGCACTCTCGGAGAGCGAGAGAAAGAAGACCGGAAGTCTGGGACAGTGGCGGCGAGAAGCGGAGGCGCGAAAGGCTCGAAAATCTTGCAGCTTCTTTCGTTACGCTCGCTGAATCCATCTCGAGACTGGCGGAAAGATAAATGAAAAAGAAATGGAGAGAAGAAGAAGCTATAGCGACCCGACGAGGACCCTACAGGCGTTCCACAAGCGGGAACGTCGTCTATTTTGAATTATTCCGACGAGAAAACAGACACGCTGGAATTCGTCTGGCGAGGAACAGAAGATGAGTTTGTACACGTGTAACTATAAAGTTACGCTATCAATCGTTAGAGATAAAAATACTGTTTGAGTTTATCAGCTCGTTCGATTGATTTCGAAGTCTTCGAAGTTAGTCGGTGGACTGAGAAAATTTCAGCATTATACAGGGTGGTCGGAAATCGAGAATAACAAAATTGCGTGGGAGAAGAATCATCGTCGATCACGCGTGCATTTTATCGCTTTTTCAACTATTTCTCTACAATATACAACGTTGCGCGAGGTACAATTTTGCACAATATAGCATTGTTTACCATCAACCGTTTGCGATTGCCGTTTATTACTGTTCTCAATTAATCTCGTAATTTTCAACTCGAATTGAAGTTGACAGTTTCGATCAAGGTTTCCGTCAAAGCGGTCAAAGTGTCTCTAATCAAAGCGATTATGGCTCGACACGCGAACGAAGAGTACGCAGATATTTTTGCGTTGGGAGCCGTGCAATGTGGATTCAAGGCAAGCGGCGAGAGAAAGTTTAATTCGAATTAATAAATAGTTTATTTCGTTGTGCAATTATCGCGCAATTGTTGTAACATTATCGCGTATCCTAGTGAATTATTACGAGCACGCCGAGCGTTGTGTATCTCGTGCAAAAATAATCAACCGATTTACGACTTTATTCTACTTTCGTGTAATTTCGTTACTTTTTACTTTCGTCTTGTTTTGAACCGTAGAATTTCCGAGAGCCTGCATATAAAAGAGTTTGAAGGGGAATTTTGAAAATTTGAAAGTCAAATCTCATTACTTTGAAAGTAGGTAAAGTTACGACGAGGAATTTTGATTAATTGGAGAAATGATAGTTTTGCTAGTTTGACCAGTTGAAATATACCAACTTCGTGAGGGATGGATCATGTATCGGTACGTCAAAGTTTCACGGACGATTTCTCGATTACTTTTATGGACGACGTGCCGACATTTCAACGATTCAGTGATAATTTTCGTACACGATTCTCCGTGCTCGATAAATTATCGACGTACGGATAAAGAGCAAACGAGGAAATGGGAGAGATGTATTAATAATTGTAATACATGTAATATTGGTTGAAATATTACGGTGGATTAGAAGCAAATATGTATTTAGTCAAACAATCGCCGTGGACAATACGCGAAATTCCATCTACTATACAGACCCGTCAGAAGCGATAATTCCAACAATTACAGTTAACAAAAATAAATCAATATCGGTTAGATCCCTGCCAACGTAAATACCGGTCGAACCCTCCAGAAATAATTACATCTAACATATTAACAATCCCCGCGAATTCTCGTTGAGAATTTTCGGATTAAAATTGAAAATCCCAGACCCCCGATGATCATCGTTCGCGTTCGATCGAAGGGCAGAACGGCAAAGGGAAAAATCAGAATTAACGAGAAACAAGGTGATAATCGAGACGTATATATACGCGCGTATCGGCGTGTACGTCACGGGAAAAGTTCGCACCGGGGGAGAAAAGTGGAAACCGGTGGACCCACGGACTCGTCGAGAGCAATATCCATAACCGCGATCCCCGTTCCATTCGAGAAATTAAAACGCGCTATTAAGTTAATTACGCGAGCATATTATTAATACAGTAACAACGGGACGACCATGGTAGGTGCGAGTGGGGGAGGGAGCGGCAAGGTCGAAGAGAAGGGTGAGAGAAGCGCGTATCGGCAACACGGTCACGGGGAAGCTTCATTAAAATTATTGGTGAATTTCTGCCGGTCGGCGGACTTCCAGCTAACGTTCGATGCTTCTCAGCTCCGTTCCTATTATCCGCGGCGAGTACAAGCTCGAAATGAAAATTAATTAAAACGTGTCGTTTTCTTTCTCTTTTTTCATCGTCCCGTTCCTTACCTCCTTTTTCCCTCCATTTCGATACGGTTATTCTGACGAGCCGAACCTGTAGCGCGCAAGCGTCGCTCATATCGTTGACCAACACTACTTGCGAGCGCACTACCACGTCACTTCTTCCGTACGCATGGACAGGAAGCACGCGAAATGATATGGCATATCAAGAAACGTACATCGATGTACGTACATCGTTGATACTTTGATGAAAATATATATAGCATCTTTTCTGATATGAGACTGTGTTGACTACTGTCGAGAGAACATCATAGAATTTTTAAATTTGGCTTAAATGTAATTTTCGAAAAAATACTTGACACGTATTTTTTTTTATCAGCAATCGTCCATGTTTGAGGAGTGTGTTTATTCTCTCGTCAAACATCTCGGAAATGATCAAAGATATAGTTTTTCTGTAAATTGGTGAAACTAGTGTTTTAACCATTGAATGATGCATGCAACTTTGCGAAAGATAATAAAAGATGTACTTTAGCGAAAAATTAACGTGTACTTTTAGCTTCTTTTAATATAAAATAATGACACTAAATAATGACACTAAAATGTTTAATTTGAAATATCATCAGGATAGAATTTATTGATTGTCAGACGTTTCAGGGTATATTACGCATTTAACGCATTCAATATTGTTAACATTCTACCATTATATTCCATTATTGCAACTTATTATACATTAATATATATATCATATATTGTATTCTATTCTATTATAACTAACTATACCTGTATAAATACGTATATAAGTATCACATTTCTTTCTCAAACATTTGACAGCACACTTGAATATATAATTGAAACGTTGTTACGTAACTTGTCTCAGAGGAAAGACACATTTTGTCTTGTACCTCGTCATAAATGGCTCAACAAGAAGCGAAAACAGTAGAAAATAGGGGCAGATGACGGTTGTGCGCGGTTAGGTCGTCGTTTAAGGACTCCCGAAGCGGAAATCGATGGCGTGCCGATTGTAAACCGGCGGACTAACGCGTATTTATTGTAATTGTACGCGATTCCGCCGGCTCGCGGAGAACGCGCTTACGCGCGCGACACAATGCGGCCAGATAATTAAAGACTGATAAACGCGAAGCGGCGATAATATCGTTCCGCTGGGGCGAAATGCCTCGGTGAACGCGGCGGAACCACTGCGGTTTTTACGGATTAATGATGAATTTAACGCATCGCCCCGCCGCCTCTGTCGTTTCACGCCTCTGATTTGTGGCGGCTCGTGTGTGCGGATGATGGTCACTCGCAACAAAGGAGGGTGGAAGGAAGAGGAGGGAGCGCGAAAATGAACCTTCGAAACACAGATCCCGAAAATGAACCCTCGGAAAGATCCCGAGATTTCGAAGGGCGACCGTTTGTGATCGAAACGAGATCAGTTAGCAACGGGGATGATTGGCCGAGGGACATCAAGTTCAGATGTTCGAAACAGGGACAAGGTACGAAGGATGGTGGCGAGTTTTAGAGGGTTGCTCTCTCTTTTCTCGAAACGAGTGAGCGTTTCGTGGAATTACGTCCGACTGGCAGAAAATTGATTTACGCTTGCGAAACGAATAGATAATTATACGCGTGTTTCGAATTATGTCCGTGAAATTGATGGAGAATATGTTTAGAATTAATTTGTGAGTTAATGAAGGTAATGGAGAGTGTGTTTAGAGTTGATTTGCATTCGCGGATGCTGGGTCCGATTATTTTGTAGTGAAGTCTGCCATTCGTTATGGAGGATATTTTTGTTCGAAGAAACTTCAACTGCATGTTGAGTATACATCTGCAACTGAATGAAGATCGAGGAAAATTATGACAGTTTGCTTGAAATTCGAAAGAACAC
Source organism: Melipona bicolor (assembly GCA_030673865.1). Taxonomy (NCBI): domain Eukaryota; kingdom Metazoa; phylum Arthropoda; class Insecta; order Hymenoptera; family Apidae; genus Melipona; species Melipona bicolor. The sequence goes on along the minus strand of JAHYIQ010000015.1, from coordinate 3,283,779 downwards.
TGATCAGTTGGTGAAGCGATTCGAAGTTATCTGACGCGGATAACTTGAAGTCTGACCTGCCTCAGAAACTTCAATTCATCGAACCGGAATTCGAATCGCGGAACTGAACTTGCTTGTCGAAGTACATCCTAGAAGAACGTTCCAAATAAAGCAGCAGCTCGCCATCAACGAACAAACCAGCGCAAGAATAAATAACCTTCCGCAGAGGCTTCCGTTTAAGAATGACCATTCAATTAACTCCAATGAGAAATCCTCGACAATAAAAATCCAAGGGAGAAACTTTTGCAATCGAGGCTGGAATTACGCGGAGACCGTAGAACCGCCTATTCAGCCGTTTCTGTCGCGGTGTATCGCACTTCGTGTGATACCCCCTTTAAACCATCGCGCACCGGTGTGCACAAGCGATGCTAATAATTCAAAAACATTCTCATTAAAGAGAGGAGTCTACGGGAGAAGCACCGAGGGAAAGAGAAAGGAAAAAAACTGTGCGACTTGTAGGATTCCAGTACGATTCGTCTCACTGAAAGCAACTGTTCCGACTAGGAAATGAAGACGACTTTTATGCCGTAATATTTTATCGATATGCAAACATTTGAATCGATAGAAAACAAATTACAGGCGCGACAACGCCACTCCTACTCGAGGTCTACGCCACGCCCCCTCACGAATCACGTGACCCGAATCAACCAATCGCTAATTTTCGTTGCATCAGCGTTGCACCTGAAGAGGCCCGATTTTCTGGCTTACCCTCGCTAAAATCACTTTCAGTGATAAAAAAATCGATCAACCACGTCTAGACGTATCATTACATGTGATAACGTCCTTTCTCAGTTATCCTTCTTTCCCCTCCCTCCTTCCTCTCTTTTTCTTTCTTTCTTTTTTTTTCCTTTCTGTTCAATTGGTCTTGTGGAACGGTCAAAGGGTGGCAGGTTGCGCAACACGGTAGGAAAAAAGGGGTGAAACTTAACGTGGGCAACGAGCTGAAGGGCTTGATGGATAAAAGGGTTAATCGAAGGTCGTTAACTTTCCGCCACAGGAAATATTCATTAATCGTGGAACACGAGGCTTTCGGCGAGGTTTACGAGCGTACGAACAAATTATCGACAAGCTACGCGCCACAGGGGGGCCGGGGGCGGGGGTGGAGGAGGGGGAAGGGGGCGACGCGCATTGTGTGTCACTTAAAACGCCATTTGCTGTCGATGATTCCGCGACCGGGCTGATTCACCGCCCTCGCAATTCAATCGAACAACCTAAGAGGATATCCAGCGTGTCCCCGGCTTTTAAATATTTATGACTGAAAAATCGAAGGCTCTCGACGCGGATGCAGATGAAATTACCGACACGTGAAATTGTTATATTTACAAACGAGCGACGAAGCGGCGGGAATTCTTGATCCTCGAAGCTCTCTGCGTGCTTGCCCATTCGCGTTCGATCGTCCCGCGTGTGTAACGATTTAACGAGTTATTGGTCGATCAAAAGTGGAGTAATAAAACTTTGCAGAGACGCGTTTTCGTTAATTAGGTCCGTTTCTTCCGATAAAGGGAAGATTCTGTTTTTGTAGTAATCCTACGGATTAAAGGGAAAAGTCAATTCTATCGGGCTGCGTCAAGAAACAATTTTTCGTAAAACGTTATTAAATGTTATTCGAAAAAGTATCGCGAGAAATCCCGAGGAGCAACTCGCCAAGTACGAAAAAGAAGCACGATTCGTCGACGTAAAAACAGCTTCCTTTCTCACGTTATTAGTCGAAAGGCGTTAAAGCGAGAGGTTAATTTCCCGCGGGTTAATTAATTTTTCGCCACCCTCGATGTACCAAACCTCCTCCCCTGTTTTCCTTTACATCAATTAACGATCGATTAAAAATCCGGCTGCAGTTTGCCGTTTAATTCAGAGCCTTGATTAAACTCGGAAGAGTTTAAGCCTTGAAGAGCTCTCCCTCTCGTTTCACTGTCAGCCGTTAAACTCGATCGAAGAAAAATACAAAGAGAAAAAGGAAAGAGGGAAAAGAAAATCGTCGAAGATCTACGTAATCCAAGTTTGAACACGGGCACACCGTTTCAAGCGAAGGCGATTAATTTTCTTTTTCTTTTTTTTTTATTGGAATAAAATGGACGCGCAAAGAGGGACGAGAGTCGTTTTTGAAACGCGAGGCTCTCGAAGAGTTCAAGGCTACAACGCGTTGACGGTGATTTCCGGGGATCATCGCCGGGGAACGCTGAAGAACGCTTTTTTTCACTTGGAAATCTCGTTTAAACACTTTCATCAATTCGCCGGCAGACTGGAAAAAAGTTGCGCGAGTTCCCTTTCATCGTCGTAACAACCCTCGAGAAATATTATGCCTCGATCTGGTTAACGCGACGTCTCGGGTCGCTCCAGACTTTCAATTAATCAGCCCATTTCTTCCCTTTCTCTCTCTCTTTCGTTCCGTCCTGTCTGGCGCCTTTCCACCGGTCGATTTTCTCATTCCTTTTGGTGGCTGACGGTCTAAATGCCACTGCGAGCAGGACCAAATTATCTGCTCTGCTGTTTGTTAAGTTCCGAGTTTTATCGTTCGAGCGCGCGATCTGTATTCAACCCGCAAAAAAGGAAACGTCAAATATCAAATCGTTAACTGTAAATATCAACATCGAGCACATAACAGTAAATTGCAATATCATAATAGCAATATCACCTTTCTTCAGCAATCTTGGATTTGGCCAACGTAGTTTCCAAATAGTTTATGTGATGACGATCAGATTTAACGATGATAGAATTGTCATGTAAAGATTTGTTACTTTTTTTTATGTATCAGAATATCTCGAATTTTAAATCGTATTAAAGACGTATCGTTGGACAGATGTTCCCTTCCTCCTCGTTTATTTCCAATTATTTTACATTACGATGAATCTCTTCGACGAAGCGAACATGATATTTTGCAAAGAAAAGAATGAAAATTGAATGCGCGTCTGACGACACATTCTTACCGATTTTCTCAGACACCAAAGTGCAGCGAAATGAATTGAATTTCTCAAAACTGATTGACTTTACCTGATCTGTTGAAACAGCAGATAGCGGCGGAGAGATGAGATCCAAAGATCAGTTACTGTTCCCCGCCGTAGAGACGAGGAGAGAACAGGCCGAAAGGCAACTATCTCGTCGAAACAATCCCTCGGACGGGCCAAACAACAGCAACAGGAATCAAACAACTTCCAGCCGAAAGCTACTCGAGCCACTCAAACTTCGTTACTAGTCGAAAGTCCTCGAGGAGCTGGTCTTTCGTTTCACGAAAAACCACGTTCCTGCTAAACAAGATCGCCTCGTCAAATTTCGCGGTTAATCCCGCGCTCCTAATCGTCACCATTAGCGCTTGAAAGGGGAAAAAAGAGAAAGAAACAAGAAAGCTGCTTTCACCGATGCATGCGCGTGCTGTTCCTGTTGATCGAGGCAACGCGCGCTAGCTAAACAACAAAATTCGAAAGCCTGATAAATATGAATTACTCGGGGGCAGGAGCGTGCCGGTGACTTGATGAAACGGGGCTCGCAACGTGACGCTGTAATAACATTACGAAAATAGATAGAAAGGGCAAGGGGGTGGGGGGAGAACGATAAGCGTATACAGTGGACAGATTGTTGGATCCTCCGTGCACGGTGGATTAAAAACGGACGAAAATGTCCGGGGGAACGAAAAAAAGGAGCGCAGAGGGGTGGAGGGGACACGAGCGTCAGAGGAAAATGGTAACCAGAGGGAGGGAATGCAGATTTTTCGCTGATGTCTATGCAACGCGCGGAGTTGATACGGGCGGAGAAAGGGGATAAGAGGAATTTAGACGGTGCGACGCTATCCAGTTATGTTTTCGTTACTCCGCGATGCCACGCAACGCGTCGTGCCATCCTCGTTCTCCCTCACTTTGTCTTTTTTTCCTTTTGAACGTTTTCCTGTAGCAGCGAACGCGGACTTTCCGCGCGCGATAACACGAGCCACGCTTTTAGTGGCTGCCGTGTTCCTGCGATGAAATTCGCCTTGATGGCTCCGCGTGCTGCTGGCTCGGCTACGCTCCTGCCAGTGTCAGGTTGTTACGCGTGGCGCACGGAAATGGCTGGTTTCGGATGGAAGAAATTAGGGTCTGCGCGGCAAACACCGTCGGGTTGATAAAAGAAAGATACTCGGTCGATGGAAGAAGAATTTCTGTTTGCACAGTCTCCGACTTTTGGCGTTTGATTCTGCGAATTTCGTGACTGTGAGTTCGGTTTGTCTGGCAATAGGGAACGGGAGGAAAGAATTGCTCGACTCGAGAATAATTCGTAAATGACATTTCATCTGCACGTGTACGTGGCACTACTTCGTGTGGAATATGTGAGAGCAATTTATTTATTATCACTGAAAGTGATTTTAGCGGGGGTAACCCAGGAAATCGGGCCTCTTCAGGTGCAACGCTGATGCAACGAAAATTAGCGATTGGTTGATTTAGGTCACGTGATTCGTGAGGGGGCGTGGCGTAGACCTCGAGTAGGAGTGGCGTTGTCGCGCCTGTAATTTGTTTTCTATCGATTCAAATGTCTTCATTTCCTAATCGGAACAGTTGCTTCTAGGCCTTTCAGTACAAGTCATGCAGCTTTTTACTCATTTGTTGTTAAAAATATACCGACCACTTCAAATTACTCCATCAACAGTAATTACGTGCAATAAAAATACAACGGTTGTATTTTACAACTTTTTCAATGAGTTTCTCAACTTGTTTGCTATTCAATTTGGGGGCAAACACTTGAAAAACAATGTCTACGAAAATTTATTCGCAACACGCGGATACGCAATTCCAGAGGCTGGTCGTTTGTTGGTTATTTGAAATATTTTATAATACAAGGACCCCGCGACTGCGTAACATTGCGTCTGCACGCGTTTACAATATAATTTTGCGGTGCTGTTCTCAGCAATGACGATACGTTTCATCGCAAATGTTAGTCAAACAAGCAGACTCGGGAAACGCGAAAAGAAACAACAGTGAAAGCAGATAGGGCAGTTGGTTGTACGTTATAAAATAAATCGTGCAACCACACGCCACACGAAATTAACGAACAGAATTAATTAACGAACTTTAATTTAGCTGCTTCAATTTGCCTGCCGGCAGCTTTCGGAGAACGTTTCACGTAAAAATTATACGTTCCTCTAATTAACCTTTTCAGATCTAAACTTCTGGTAGGGGAGCAAAAAAAAAAAAAAAAAAAAAAAAAAAAGGAAGGAAAAGAAAATTAAATGCCTTTTGTCCGCGCGAGAACTCGAACGAAGACCCGCGCACCGTTTAAAACGAGAAAAGGAACGAAGAGAGGAAAAAAGAACGAATGAAACAAATCTACAGAGACGTTCTTCGCAGTGAAATGAACCGCGAAACGATCACACCCGTGTGTCCGTGTCTTCGCGTTTTTCGCGCATACTTTCGCAAACGGTTTCAAACGTCAGCTCAACATCGCAGCCGAAAATTGTTTAATTGCGATCACAGCCACGCACGCGTGTGCACGGACGTTGGACACCAACGTGCCATTAATGAAGATTTAATTTCTTTGTCAAACAAAGCTGGTCGATGGAACGCGCCGAGCAAATTAACCCTGAATCAGCTATTATGGGACACTGGTCCCTTTGGTACGGAGCTACGTTTGCACGCATTTCGACTCATTTCTCGGTCAATAAACTACTCGCTCTCGACGTTAGAAGCTGTTTAATAATTTAGTTAAAAATATTTTTTATTCTCTGTTGCTTGAAATATTACGTGGAGGTGAATTTCCTCTTGTAGATTGCTCGCTGGCAAATTCTGTTCGATTTCGTTGTTAGAAGTTTGTGCAACAGTGATTTAATATTTTATGAGAAAAAAAAAGAAATCGGTGAATATGTTACATTAGTCGCGAATATGTAAAATTTTTCTTTTTCTTCGCACAGAAATGTGTAAAATAATTTAATCAGATGTGTGTAATAGACGAAGCATCGGATTTCAAAAATGTTTTAAAAGTTTCTTTTTTTAAACTTTTCTCATTTTCCAGGGAAGTATGGAACGATCGTAATGTAAAGTTTAATTACAGTTTTTATCGAAACAGACAGATGATGCATCGAAATTAAAAAAGGGTACGGCAGGACAGAAATAATTTAATATTTAATATCATGCGATAGAAACTTTCATTGGGAAAATAGCTTATCATTCCCTTTATCTCTGCGTAGAATTTCAATAGATTATGCAGATATCAATGTCATACAATGTTATGAAAAATTAGACATTTCTTTCTCCAACAAACTTATTATTTCACAAGAGACACATCTTCTCAGAGATTCGTTTTCACACCGAACAATTTCGTTCATTTAAGAGAATAATTCAATTCTCACATCTAAGATATCACTTTTAAAAGTGAAAATTATTTACTCCGATTTTCAATATTACATACAAGTATATAAACTTAACACAAAGTGATATCAACAATTAAACTAACGATTATCAAATAACAATTGAAGTTCTCTTTGTTTTTCCATTTAGTAACAAAAATACAATCTTTCGTTAATCTTTTCACGTAACAGCATCAAGACTAAATCATTCGCGAGACTTTCCGAGATCCACATTCTCTTGTTTCCCAACAATAACTAAGCAAGAGTTGGAAAAACTTTGGGAGCAAGTTCAGTGGCCGGCGAAATAAACCTATTTCCGACTGGATCACGGATTACGCGACCATAATGGGTTAACGTAGTTTACGCGTCGAGTGGTTGACGAAAGTTACATCATTTCTGCGGACAGGGCACCTCCCTCAGACCGCTCTTAAACCCACGCCGGACTTTGCAATATCGATCTTATCTGCGGAACCATGCTGGCAGTCATTAGCATCTTGGATCATTAAGCTTCGAGCGTTTGAGCATTTGACCGACGTTACAAATTGATAACGCCGCGATTTCTCGCCTTCAGATTGCACGAAGTCACTGGAGGAGCGCGAGAGAACCAGAAGGATGAAACAGTCTCTGAAAAATCTATCTGTCTTGTTTGTAACTATGAAACAAAATGCTTTTCTGACAATTGCTTTTATCGGTTAATTTGCACTGTAAATATCTTTCAACGTTGCGATTGCAAGACAAGATCTCAAAGATTCTTCTTTCAAGATTAGAAATTACAGTTTAAGAAATTATATTCGTGATACTCACGATTATTATTTTATTTCTTTTTTAATAACGGAAATAGTAGTAAATTTTGTGAGAATTGTCAGTGTCTAAATTATCTTACTGAGATTTTCTAATAATTATAGATTATACTAACAATATACAATATTCAAACAACATTTATCTTCGAACCTGAGATTTTCTAAATTATCTTACCGAGATTTTCTAATAATTATAATACTAATTTTCTAATAATTATTATACTAATAATATACAATAGTCAAACAACACTTGTCTTCGAATCTGAGTAATCCAGTACTTAACTTCACATTCCTTCTTTTTAGCAGTTTAAGAAAAATTTTCCTAAATTCCACAAACAAGAAAAAAACAACGTCCATCGTCAAAAGCAAAGAAGCGCAATCATCTCTCATTCGTTCTAAAAATCCAATTTTAATTCCAAATTCCAAAACACCCCAAAGCAACATCACCCTACTGACAATACTTTCCACCCGCCGCTTCGCTCGAAAGTCAATTTTCGCGGAGCATGTCGCGAAAATAATAGCTTGTCCCCGGACTTATTGAAACGGTGCGAGGGTTGAACGCACGGCGAAACGGAGGGAATCCCTCTCTTTTTCTCTCTGGCGATACGATTATCATCGGGGGTTTTCGACCGTAGTTCGATCGGTGGTTGCCGGGAGAGATTCTCGGATTCCAGTAGGATCGGTGGCGCTTTTGAGGAAGCCAGATCGCGGAATAACAAAGGGATCGAATCGCAGAGAGAAAGAGAGAAAGAGAGAGAGAGTTCTCTCGAAAAATGGGGAAACGGGAAGAGCGGACCAGGAGAACCAGAGACGCGACGAAAGCGAGAAAGGAGGGTCGAATCCAATATCAGTTGCCTCGAATTTGCCCGATTCTCTTTTCGCGTGCCGCGTGATCCACTTAAAGGCTTGCTTTCTTATTTATTTGCGAGCGGGCCGCGCGAAAGATCGCCGAGATCGATCCGCCAATCTGTCGCCCCCCGGAATTATTCGTCTCACCCTCGCGACTCTTCCCGACTTCCTCCCTCTTTTTTTCCTCCCCCCTCTGTCGTGAAATTTAATACTCGAACAGAAGAAGGGGTGTGTTTGGTCTCCGGGAGCGTTCCAGTCGGAAAAACGAGCGGAATTTCGTTTAAGAAATAAAGGAAATACCGAAGATAGAAAGGCAAATACCGGCGGGAGGTATTACGCGGAACGATATTTTCTCTTCGTTCGGCTGGGCCGTTTCGCCGCCGAAGCCGACCGAGCCATTTGTCGTTGATATTAAAGAGGCGGTATCTGTTCGCGAATTTTGTTATTAATGCCGTGATTAAGGGGGACACCCTCGTTCGATGCGACGAGAGTTTCGAGACGTTGTTCGCCAGCCGGTGTTTTTAAGTCGGACACGATCGAGAGTCGAGCGCTGGAATCTTCGAGAGTATTAACACGCGAGATTTACACGTTTGCGACGAGGTTGAAATATAGTCGGATCGGCGCGATAAGATTCAAGTAAGGTCGCGAATAATTGAAGGGGCGCGGAGGAGAAGTGAGTTTTTAATCTGAGAGAACTGGCGGGTGAAATTAGAAAGTTGAAAAAAAGTCTGTGATGCTTGCAGAGATGAAAACGCATTGATATGCGTGCAACAGTCTTTAGACAGAAATAAAAGCTACAATTTCCTGTATTCGTCTCGCTCTTGGAAAGAATTTATTCTTTGACTATAATATTCGTCAACTACATCTGTTATCTGTATATTTTACACCTTCTCGTTGAAAAAAAAGAAAAGAAAGACCATGGACAAAGGAAAGTTCGTCGAGCTGAGATATTCACACTGTCGCAACGTTAGAAAATATCACGTTCAGCCTCGAAATAATTGTTTACAGTTGGAAAGTTCGACGCGCAGGGTGCTTGTTTTAGTCCTAATTAATCAGGCTTCCCGAAATTTACCCGGACTTTGCAAAACAACACTTTGTCTAATTAAAATATGATTCTACTTACATCGGTGCGGAACTTGCGACAAAGTTGTAACTCACGAGCTCGATCCATTGTTTTCGTGGCTTTCCCCCTTTCGCCGCGAGAGATTGCACGCTCTCCCGCGGAAAATTTCAATTGCAAGTGATTACGCGAAAAAGAAAGATCAATTCTCTTCCGTCTCTTTGATATATATCGTACGATTCTTTCTGTCAAATTTTCAGAGTTGTCCTTCGAAACATTTTTATTCGTTGAATAAGCTCGCAAATGATCAGAAAATTCTTTGCTACTATTAACGATTCGTTACGTTGAAAGATCAGTTTCAGGATTGAAACATGGTACGAACGAAATCGAACCGTTTAATTTGCGCCAGTACCGAGAAATTCTTATCGCCGTGAACGTTCGTTTCCTCTGAATTCTGACTCGCGGAGGAAACTCGCGCGCAAGATGCCAGTAACAAATGACACGGACGATATTCGAATCAATAACACGTCTCGCCACAAAGCTGGTCTACCCTCAACTCGTGATAGATAGGAGATGGGCGGATCCTATGCGCGGCAGTTAACCCAACTTCCCTAATCTTCAAACTAATTTTGAGTTTAATCCGTGGCCGCGAATATTCAGTTTACTCGGAACGGATAACGTTGCGCGTTTCCCAACAACGTATCGTAAATTACGCTGACTCTCGATTTTTGAAAACTCACCGACACTGCCCATTGCAGACTTTCCGTAAAATTATCCGATTTCAGCAGAAGCGCGAGAAAAATTCTTCCCGAATTTCCATTTTTCAAAATTATTAAAGCAAAGTGCGTCCAGACCGGCGATCATCGACGGCAGAAGAAGTACACGCGATAAATGAAATGTTTAATTAATATTCCATGTTCCTTCTGGACAATCTGCTTTCAAAAATGAAACGTATTTATATTTTCCATATTTTTGTGTGCTACCGTACTCGCATAAATTTTAAAATATATTTTTTAATATTTCATACGCTCGATACGTAAATTGTTCAACGGGACAGGGAATATTAATTAAGCATTCTGTTTTTGAATTTATATTTCTTTCGGTAATCTCTTCGGTAATTCATTTCCCCCACATCGACAACGTGAATTATATATAGTTTTATCGAGTTTTAATGAATCACGTGCTCCCGTTTGGTTTTACTTTGGTAATCTGACGCAAATATGTACATCAGGGAGATTTGTCAATTAAGTCTTTCTTTCTCTGCCAAAAATAAGTATAATTTGTCGTCGACGTATCGAAACTCGTTAATTTCATAATTGAACTGGCGAAGCAGCGATTGAACGTTCCGAGTACTGAGAAAATTATAATTAACGACAGAGAGCGGTTAATTAACTACTACGTAGCACAAGATGCAGTTAGAATTTTTCTAATGGAGAAAGAGTGCGTACTCGTTGAAATTACACAGAATAATTCGAGTATTACGCGATTTAATTACGCTTCCGTGAGATTCTTCGCATAGTTTCTGAAAACGATCCTCTGCTCAAGACCCCCAAAGTTGAGGAACTTTGCACTGAACTATGTACAAAAACTTTGTGCTCCAATGCTGATTCTCAGATCAACAATTTCAATAAACCTAACTAAACGTTGCGTGAATTTACTGCTTGTTTTCTGGAAAGTGACGAACGACTTTGTTAAATCAATCTTGCGATCTGTTTACAAGGAAAAATTGCCAAGTATTAATTTAAATGCTTCGAAGAATCATAAAATCATTTAAAAAAAAAAAGAAAAGATCTTTCACAAATGTAGTTAGATTTAAATGGCGCAAAATTTAGAGAAGGAGCAAGTTTCTTTCGGTTTAAAACATATTTAAAAATATCCAGAAAATCGGGGCTCTTCAGGTGCAACGCTAATGCAACGAAAATTAGCGATTGGTTGATTTGGGTCACGTGATTCGCGAGGGGGCGTGGCGTAAACCTCGAGTAGGAGTGGCGTTGTCTGGTACTGAGCGATCGCGCCTGTAATTTGTTTTCTATCGATTCAAATGTTTGCATATCAATAAAATTTTATGATTTTACATCCTGAACTATTGCTTCTGAGCCTTTCAGTGAGACGAATCGTACTGGGGTACAAGTCGTGCAGTTTTTTCTTTTTCTTCTTTATATCTGTAGCATCTTGAACGACCCCTCTTTGCAGTGGCATTACAAAAAATTAACTCCTTTAGGAACACAAACAGTGGGTACGTTCGATTTCTTTTTAAATTAAAATTATTCCAAGCGAAAGAAAATTCGTCGGAAGACTCAGTGGAACAACGGGAACAAAAAAAACTCGCTGAGAAAGAGTTAATTTCGCGTACTACAACACGTGTTCAACGTCTAAACATTCGCAGAAACAAACTCGGAAACTGCAATCTGTGCTTCGCATATGAAAGCATGGAAAGTCAAAGTGTCGAGTAAATCGACAAAAAGTAATTAGACCGGGCCATTTAACAAACGTCGGGGCGGAGGCACATTTAAAAGCGAGGGCGAGAAAATATTTGAATCCACGTGTGCCGGGGGGATTGAAGATCAGTGCAAACGCCGGCCAGGCTATAATCAACGTGGCTGCGGTATGAAAAGGTCCGGGGCGAAAAAGTTAGAGAACAGCCATTTAAATCTCTCGCAGTTCAACTTTCGCGCGCGATGCTGCGCCCCGATTCTTTCGATTCGCTTCATTTTTTTTTTTTTTTAATCCTCTTTCAGTTTATTCTATTTTACACACTTTTTCTCTCTCTCTCTCTCTCTCTTTTTATTTATCCAGCGTAGTTATTCTCGTTTTCGAGTTGGAGCGGGCGTGCAGCGACGAGCCGAATTTTAGGAACGCAGCCAGTTTTCGAGGCTGATACGCGACGCGAGCACGCATCGACCCCGCTTCGAGTATCAGGCGCGAACAACGCGCCTGCGTCACGTGGCAATTGCCGTGGAAACTTTTCCGATCTTCTACGAAAGAACGGACGAGACAGATAAGCGCGCATCAGCGTATCGGACGCTCTTTTCGGGCGGAATGTTACCCGGGCGTAGTTTCACGCCTTGGCGAGCCGAGCTGTCGTAGATCCCGTGAAATGCACGTTTCCTTCCCGACACCTTCGACGTCTCCCACGACTCTTCGCTCTGCGATGGATTTTTTTGTCAAGGCTCGTTTCGAACACTGCCGTCGTATCTTTCTCCCCTCTTCCTTCCTCTTTGATAATTCAATTTATAAATAAAAAGGCATTCAAACGTGGCTGATGTTTGTTAAACGGAACGGGCAACTGTTAGCATACAAAAATATTAGACGCTATCATATATAGGAATATTTGTAGAATTATCAGATTCTTTTTGATGATTTAATTTATTAAAAAAAGCGTTCAAACGTGGCTGATGTTTGTTAAACACGCAATTGTTGGAACACAAAAATATTAGCCATTACAGGAATATTTATAAGAATACGAAATAATATTATATATATAAATTATTTTATAAATACAATTTTTTTGAAGTAACGTAAACTATTTCTTAAAAGAGGAAACAATAAAGAAGAAGTTTCTATTCCTACGAAGACTGAGTTTAAAAATACCGTAGAGAATCTCAAACATTCGACGTGAAAAACAAAGAAAGAAAATGGGGAACTTTTAGCGAAACACATTTGACAGTAACAATTGTCGCTTGGAAGTAATCTCGTTCAACATCCTGTAGCAATCTTTCTAATTTTATTCTCTGTTTCGACGTCTCGGGGATAGCGCTTCGAAAATGCGCACGAAAACGCTCGCGCAAATGATTACATTGACAAAAATGTTTCACTCGCTTCGTGTCCTCTCCTGAGAATCGTAGCGCATCTTAAAACGTCCCGCGGGAGCACGATTGAAGCCGCCGCCGCTCGGAAAAGCGTCGCGCCTCGGAAGAAAAATTCGCGTCCCGACGAGCAGAAATCAAAAAATTCCGCGAAAACGTTCCATTTCGAGGAGAAAATTGTTCCCCGATTCTCCTCCCCTCCGGTCGTTTATTTTCCCTCGCCTAGAAACGGAGGCGAAAGTTATTTATGAACTCCCCGTACGAATTCCCGCGTTTAACGTACATATTTTCTGACGAAAATCACGTTACAGAATTTCCTCTGGATCACGTACGATTAAAGACCGTTCCTCTTGGCAAAATCTTGCGGAGAACTCGCTGGAATTGCATCATCACAGATATTTCTTTTCTGTTTCTTTTATTCCAACGTCTCCTAAATATTCGCGAAATGTTCGAACTTTCGCCACGTGCAACAATCGAAATGAAAACAGATTCGCAAGTACCGTCACTGATTTATTTTGCAATCGTTCAATTATTCCCCTTCCAAACCCGAACCCGTGTATCCCGCGCCACCGTCCGCGGATTAATCGGAACAAAACGTTTCCTCCGCGCAATGCAAACGATCGGTTTTATTTCCCACCGCGCGGGGAACTCTTCGTTAAACCCTGCAGCATTAACTTCCTTCCTGCCTCCCACTCGTTTTATCTCCGTTGTATTTTTCATCTTCTTCCTCTTCTTCCTCCGTTTTTCACCCCGCACTCCCCCGTCTTTATAACTTGTTTCCTACTTAACGAAGTCAGGTGAGCGCGGAATTTTACACGGGCCGGCTGGCCGAGCTTTAATACAAATTTTATTACGCGAACGAAAGTTCGACGGACACGCGTAACTTCGAGTAATCGTATCGTAAATAAACTTATTTGCAAGCGAATTCCTTTCTTCTCTCCCGGCGGCCGGCTTTTTATCTCGGCCGGCATCATGCTGTTTACCGGGGGGCTGGTAAACAACTTCGTTTATCGGCCGTAAAAACAGGTATTATCCCTCTGGCGGAGAGAACCCCCTGCCTCGCGTACTTTGTACACCCGCTGTACCAAGACCGCGAATGTTAAGATCGGCATTTCCACTCGCGATGCCTCTGTGCTCTCGAGATCTGTGCTCAGAGCATTCGCGCACTCGATGGAAAATCATCGAGAATTCGCACGTGGTGACTTTAAAAAAAAAAAAGAGGTCGTACAAAAATTGTCTCGTTTTAAAATGAGAAAGTCCCCGCTGCTGACAGCTCAAAGATTCCACGTTGGTTTTTCGCATCGCGTAGCGAGGATAAGAACTGGATGAAAATAAAGATGAGAGTGAAAATAGAAATGGAAATAGAGACAGAAATAGCAGCGGCGATGGAAACAAAAATAAAGGCAATAGTAAAAATGGTAATTGGAACAGAAATAGGATAGAAACAGAAAATGGAAACGGAATGGAAGAATGGAGGGACGTTTTCGAAAATGGAATTCTAATTAGAGCTGGATCGATGGCTAAATTGCTCGAAGAAATTTGCAAATGTTAACTATTAAATTGTAAAATTGCCCGAGAAAGATTGACTGTTAAATTATGGCGTTGGAGAAAGTTAAAGTAATAAATAATTCACTCAGACATTCTGAAAATACACCACGCTGCAACTCTCTAGAGAAATGGAAATACGAAAAATACTCCGATTGTTCCGGACCGTTTTGGTAATTCCAACGTTACAACGAACAATAAAGCAAGAATAACAAATCAATCGAAAAATAGCAGTCGAGTACTGCGAATATTTCGGCAGATTCATATTTTCACAAACACAATTAGAACAATGTAACGTGGGATAGACGCTGGCATTCTGTTTCGAACACGTTTTGTACGTACATGCGCGAAACGTATATCCCAGCCTCTATTTTTGAATTTGATTTTATTTTTCGGATATCTTTTATTTCTCGATACATTGAGAATACATTTTTCGAACCTGCGCACACGCGCGCGCGCGCCTTTGTGTTTCGCACAAAGCATAAACATCCGCAATCTAGCGGTAATATTTCTGCATGCAACAACCAACGCGAGGAAATTGCGAGTTTTCGCGCAGAGAATGGAGAAAGAAGGAAAGAGAAAAAAAAAAATTATTTTCAACGAGAAACTAACCCATAACGCGTCAAAGGGATCAATGAAATCGATCACCGTGGGGATCAAAAGTATAATTCCACGGTACGGCTAAAAAAAAAAGAAAAAAAAGAAAAAAAGAAAAAAAACACACACGTACGAAAGGAATAGAACAGCAGATTGCAGGTTTTGGAAACGCGATTTCGGGTGCAAAACGGGAGCGGACGGCGGCATCGGTAACTCGATTTTCCTCGAGTTGAAACGACCTGCGCGCATCTTTGTCAAACGTTTCCTGCCACCGGATGCCAGAACTCGATTTTGACTCGCAGTGTTTCACCGTGTGTCTTCGTCAAACGTTCTGCGGTTGGTTTGCTAGACGCTAATGCCGAGTTAACTCCGCTGGCTACTGCAAACTACGCTCGCTACAATGTTGGCCAAGTGCCGAAATGGCCCTTTCACGGGGAGAACTTCTGCGTTCGGCCAGGGTTGATGATTTCAATTTACAACGATATTGTAGAGGCGATCTCGAATATTTAATTATTTGTTATTCTAGGTAGGGAAATGGCGTATAGAATTCGCCGTTAGAAACTGGAAAATCGGATAACAATGTGTGTATTATGGTTGTTGCAGGAATTTACCATAAATATCGATCTTGTGTTTCTCAAACTATCCTGTCTCTGTCTAAGAAACAGAGAGGCTGCTTGCTTAGTTAAACTCTGTTAAATTCAAAGTATAGTAATTACCGATGACGATTCTTCCGCTTTGTTTTCAAAGTCGAAGCATTTTCTAGCGAACTAACGAGAAATTAATTCGATCGACAGGACAACACGAAGAATTAAATTCAGCTCGCATTTTGTCAAAAATATATCCCGTAAGAAAAAAATAAAAGTAAAGATTTCCATCTAAAATCCGAGCAACCGATCTCGAAGCTAAAGTTCAAATCGATTGGAACGAAACTCCGATCGAATTTAATCGATTTAATTAATGTTGTTTGTCCTGCTCCTGTTACATTTGGAAGCAGGTTACAGTACGTTGTACTTTCATTGGCAAGTGAAAAGGGGGAAACGGTCGGGCAACGCGCAACGCTGTCGATAAACCACGACGTTCAACATGGCGGCGCTTCCGGACTCACGCTTTCCAGAGACGTCTGCTAAAAAGATTAATCCTTCCATTGCCTTCGGGCCCAGCCCGCTTTCATTTCGCGTGTTAATAACGCCACGGTTCGTGCTGCTGATCGTCAAATAGCATCGGGGTCGTCGAACGTGGGTCGTCCCACGGGACCACGTATACATATACACACGCACACGTGCACGAGCATTGATATGTATTAGGTTGGCTAATAGATTCACGGACAACTTTGAGCTTTAATAACGTTTCAGGATGGTAGACGCATCTTTTAATGAAATTTTCACGCGATTAAACGTCCTTTTGCGTGGCGGCGTACGGAGATCGCGCGGTAACTAATGATTTCGCAGCGGATTATTCCCGCGAAATTGTGGGGATCCTCCGTACAGAGGATCGGAACGTGACGAACGAATTTTCTAGAATTACGTTTGGGACGTTTCGCGATTAAATTTGCTATTATTGTTATTTCTGTACTGTTCTATACTATTTCATCATTATTATCATCACTGAAAATGATTTTAGGGATAACCCTGCAACGCAGATGCAACGAAAATTAGCGATTGGTTGATTTGGGTCACGTGATTCGCAAGGGGGCGTGGGATAGACCTCGAATGGGCGTGGCATTGTCTGGTACTGAGCGATCGCGCCTGTAATTTGTTTTCTATAAATTCAAATGTTTGCATATCAATAAAATTTTATGATTATATGATTTTATGATTTTATGATTTTATGATATTTCATTTCCTAGTCAGAACAGTTGCTTCTGGGCCTTTCAGTGAGAATCGTACTAGGGTACAAGTCGTGCAGTTTTCTGCCAATATCGATTTTTCTTTGTCAAGAAACAAAGTTGCAACTGTCGTTTTTAATTATTCCGATAAGAAGGCGTGCGATAATTTGATATTAGAGAAATATTATATATGAAATGATAGATGTAAAAATAGACACGTGAATCTGTGTCGTAAAAAGAGTGACAGATAATTCAAGGCACTATTGGGAATCTGAGTTTTCCCAGAATACTTCAAACGACGTCGCGACGTAATTCCAATTAAAACGCTAAAGTAACGGGATTAAAATCTTCAGTGTACCGAGATGTCTGAACGATGTATCAAAGGAGGAACTGAAGAGAAATCCAAGTGGTGAACAGAAAACAGATCGTAAGAACCGCCGATAGCTTTCTAGAGAAGTGAAAGAAAAGAGGGTGAAGGGGTAGGGAAAGGGAACAGAACTCCTAAAAATCTCAGCCACTCGAAAAACAGTCTTCGAAGTTGCTACAAGTGACCTTTTACCGCGGATGTACAACCGGGGTAACTTCTTCAAAAGTTATCGAGACTTTAAGTACAATCGAGTGCGTGAAATATAGGTGGACCAAGTGCTACTGAAAAATTGTGATAAAAAATAAGGAGCTGAAGAGTGACATGAATATTCTCTTAGCTTCAGATTCGAAAAAGATGAAGTTATATTTCTATTCTTCATCGTGAAGTAAATTTTATTCTTTTAACTATATTCGCACGACAGCGAGATTTTTCTCAGATTTATTTCGTAAATTTCATCTCTTTACTCGAATTTTATTTTATATCACACAGAACAAAATCCTCGATTCTTCTTAAATTTGTTAATACGATGTAAAAATTACTTTTTCAAATTTAATAAACATTGCCATCCAGTGACAATAATTTAAATAGAATAAAATTTGTACGCTATCGATAAAAACGACATTACTTATGGATACCTCTCTTAATATAACACGATTAATCATATTATATCATATTAAAATTATTAATATAATATGATGTGATATATTACTAATAACATAATACGAAACACCAGAAACTTAAAACTACTAATTACTTTCAAATACTTTTCACCTGTAAAATAATTCCTCCAAGTTTCCACACTCCTCCCAATATTTCCTTCTCTATATTCCGATAACGTAAAAATATGGAGGAAAATATATATACATAGTAAATATTTGCTCGCAACAGTTTCAAATTCACCACAGACTCGAGCAATTTCCACGGCTTCGCGATGGAAATTTCGAAAAGATGGAGAAGAAAGAGCGAGAAACATTCGAAATCACATCGAGGCAAGTTTTTCCGTGACAATTTCAAATTCCACTGTCGCCGATCTCTCTCTCTCTCTCTCTCTTTCTTTTCGCCTTTCGACTTCTGTCGCGAAATGGGAAAACGCGCGACTTCCCCGTCGGATTTCATTCGCACCTACGAGAACGCGAGGACAAGCAATTTCCTCGACGTGTACGTATAATCCTCTAGTGAAGCGTGGCTCGCGAGCCAGAACCGGAAGCGTTAAATTTGACTCCGGGTTTACCTTGTTCAATTATTCGGCGGAACGCCGCCGAGCGTGAAAGCCGAAGGTTTGAAATTCACCGACAAAAATGAAATATTGATGGATCGAACTCGATAATGCGCCGGTGTTCAAAGTGAATATCGAGTAGAGCCGGCCGGTTCCTTTATTATTAACCCAATTAATCGCAGATCGCGGTCGAAACGCAGGTCTTGTCACCGTTCCAAGTGAAACAGGTCGACGAAAACACCGACCCAGCTGGATAAATCCGATCCACCTTCCTTCTCCTTCTCTCTTGAAAATTTCCTCTTACCTGCAACAGAAACGAATGCGTACGATTAGGTTAGATCAATGATCGATTCGTTGCAATTAAAGAAGAAAATTTTGTTTTAACTCTCGCGATCTCGTAATGGTAATCCAACATTTTCAATTCTGACAATTTATTTCGACAATCTATGTAAAAACAAAAATCAACATTTCCTTATATCATTCTTCAAAATATAAATAAAGAGAGTTGAACATGAAGATAAAATGTCCACCGATTCTTTATTGGATACTTATCTGATGAATTTTATTCTTATATTTTAATCTGAAGTTTTTATCAACGTGAAAGAAGTATTCTTTTCGTTATACTTGTTCCATAGGATGTTATTTCAACTTTTCTATTCTCTCGTATGCACATGACAGGTCTCAGAAAAAGAGAAACTTGAAAAAAAAAAAGAATTTCGATTCAAGCTTACGTTCGCGATAGATTAACAATGTCAGAGTTGCAGAGAATTAATTAAACAGATCACTGGAGAAGTGGCGTAAGCGTACTCCCGAAAACGGAATAAACGAGAGAAACGATTCTCGTTTTGAGAATTTCCGATGTCGACGATGATAATGAATTTTAATATCTTCAGAACTAAACTTTTCGCGGTTTTTCAACCTTACCCACGAATTTTCTTTCAAATTAAAAATTTGATACACGCGAACCGCTATCCCTTTGCATAATTCGTTAATGATAACACAAATGGAAATTTAAGAAAAAAAGATGGCAAAAAAAGTTCGCAAGCTGAAAGGAATTCTGGGCAGAGTCAAGAGCCAAAGGTAAATGAGATATTACAGGTACTTTTGCGAAAGTAAACTCAGGTATAGAAGTGCAAATAACGATTCTTTAATGAATCCTGCTAATTAATTATTCGAAAGAAATATTCATCGTTGTGATTAAAATGAAGAAAAGACTTCAATACTTTTAACATTTCTGTAGAATATTCATCTTTGTGATTAAAATAATGGAAATATTTCGCGTGATTTCAATGCTATTGATATTTCTACACAAACTATATCTACACCACGCCCCCTCGCGAATCACGTGACCCAAATCAACCAATCGCTAATTTTCGTTGCATCAGCGTTGCACCTGAAGAGGCCCGATTTTCTAGCTTAGCCCGGCTAAAATCACTTTCAGTGATAATATAAAAAGTAAGAAACTAAAATACTGAATATTAAAAGTATCGAAATCGCGCGAGATCGTTTATTTTAATCACGAAAGATTAGAATCTTTCGTGATATATGTGTGTGTGTGTGTGTGTGTGTGAAAGTGCAAAATAAACGGCGACAAACACGAAGAGCACTATTTCCAGGGTAAAAAGGGGTAAATTGGATGGAAACGACGATTTTAGAAATCTCAACCAAGCAACCGCGCTTTCAAAGCAACGCAGCAAACGCGGCTCTCTCTCGAACTTTTCTCGAGTGGTGTGTGTGCGCCGGAAAAAAATAAGTCTCTCTCTCTCTCTCTCTCTCTCTCGAGCTCTGTAGTATTTTACATGTCTATCGGCTGCCAGCTCTTTACGCCATCGACGATCAAAGTTGGACGCACGCTAATGACTCGAGAAGCCACTCTCCCGCTTCTCGTGCCCGCGAAGTTTTCAAAGCTGCCTTCTGTCGCCGGGTTATCCGCCTGTTCTGTTTCCACGCGCCGCTGTGTAAACTAACTACGACGACGACGGACAATCATTTGAAGTTGCAAGATATTTTCGTACGTGCACGTCTAATATTATGTCGCGAATCGTGAGGTGAAATTGACGGAGAATTCTTGTAAATTAATTCTCTGTGATTAAGAAGGAAATTTCGTTACTTCAGTTGGGAAGCTGGGAACCATTGATCGACGTGATTTTTTTCAATCTCGACACATTTGGTGTTGCTACCGTAATCAAATAGTTTGACAAAGTGAATTAAACAAGATGTAAAAAGTACAAATGTCTAAATAATTCTGAGAAATTTTAATGGTATTATCGTTTAATGTTATGACAGAATTTTAATATCTAGATAGAATTTAACATTATCAATTAATTAGCGAGATTGATGCGATAAAGCATTACAAAGAAGAAGGAAACGGAAGATAAAGCAGGATTAATTCTACATTTCAACATCCTTCGCTTCAAAATACTTCACTTTCGCGTTCAATATTATTTTACGATAGCAACTTCTGCGCGTTGCACGTGCTCGTCGCGAATAAAATATTCCAGAGACAGAGAACGACAAAAGTTATACAAACTTTTGAAATGGAAAGAACGATGTACTTTCGTCACTTCCAATTGGTAATCCCGAACTATGATAAAAGGTCTTCCACGTAAGCAGCGAGGCAGCTGTGCTGACGCTATTCGGGGAGACGGAAGATTCAAAGTTCCCCAAGGAAGGAATCCCGCGAACGAACACGCGGGCGGGGAACGATTCGTCACCGACGCCGCGTAAAAAAACACCGTCCAGTTTCGTCTCTATCATCCCGCGACCCCGGAGAGCGGGTACCGCGATTTTTCGATTTATACACCGCGAGTTCGCCGAGTTTACGACGCGAAGCGAGACAGCCAGCGATTTGCCAAAAAGCGGGGAGATCGTCGGTGAATTTCAACGCTGACGAGGGAGGGTTAAATTTTTTTAACAGACCTGTATTTATCTCTCTGCCGCTTCTCGTACTTTAAATACACTTAACATCCCGGGTAGCGACGCGACTACTAATTTCGCGGCGAAGCCCCAAGCTCGTTCCCAAAGCAGTCGAGCCTCTCAAAAATTCCAGTCCTCCCGCCGCAGCCTGGCGGTTTATCGCGGTTTTAACTAGCGGAGCCACGCTTTTCCCCCTTTCGGCCCGCGTTTTCGTTTTTGACTGCACGCTCCGCTTACGGATCGATACGCCGCGTGCACCGACTGGGGGGGCCACAGAGATACGCAAAGGAAAATGTCTGTTCGCGAAGCCGCGCCCACGTTTCGCCACCGTGTCCCTCTCGTCATCTGCTCTTTACCTGCCCCCCCCCCCCTGACAAATCGTCTCACTTTCTCCCTTCTCTTCCTGGTACAGAATATATATATATATATATATATATACATTTTATAAAAAATTTATTTTTTATATATAAATAAAATTATTTGTATTATATGTAATTTAATAATATTGTTATAATTTTATTTATATGTATTATATTAAATTTAAAATTATTTGTATTATAATATATTATATATAATACGTATAATAATATACTTTATACAAATTTATTTTTTGCAACATCTAACTTTTCCTCGTTTATCTTTAAAAACAACATTTAAACAGAAGAACGATTTCCCAGCAGTTAGGGCTCACAGACAAAACTCTCCTCGCGTGTTACGATACTTATGAACGGGGCTTTCAGTCGCTCGTTCTCCAACTGTCGCTCTAGGCTTTTCTATTCTTCAAAGCTCTGCGAACTCTTCCGAATCTTTTTCAACCGCGAATCGTCGGTCGCTTTCTTCGATGTACTTTCAAACTTAACCACTCGCTGGTAAATACTTGGACGTGACGGGCGGGAGAGCGTGTAAAGTTACTTTAGCCTTTTTTCGCTTGCGGTCTCACAGAGGTTGATTGGAAATGGGAACGAAGTGATGGATTGGAAGAACGTGGCTCTTGGTCGTATTCTGAATCACTTGTGACGAAAGGACCTCCGAGCTTTGAAGTTTTAATATATATTTAGTCCGGGTGAGACGACTAGGAACGTTGAACTACAGGAAATACGTAAAATTGGTCGAAACGAACAGTTTACAATTTTTATTCGAAATTTTCTAGTGTACTTTAGAGATTTAAGTGATTCTTTTGTAAGTGTATAAATCAAAGCTTACACTATGTGGAACAGTTTAGTTGTTATTTTTAATTTTGTTGCTTTACATTTATACTGTGATGTGTTTAAATGTGAAACACATTATGTTTTCCAGTGTATTATAATATAAATAGTTTGTACGTCAAGTTTAATAAATAGTTATGATTGTATTAATAATTTTGTATACTGATACATTTATCTATTTGTATATGTTCATGATAGTTGATATATTTATGTGTTATAAATTGAATTTAAATATGTCTAATTTATTGTATGGTGAAAATTTTATATTATAGTCGGTAGTGTTAATAAGCCAACAATAATGATTCAGAATAGTGACTCTCAATTTTTTCAAAATACTTAATTCCTTCCTACTGGTTCTTCAACGACACTTATCGAATTTTCTTTTCAATTATAACCAATTAATTTTCAAAACTTTTTAAATTTTGAACATCTTACGTGCACAAGCAAATTTTTATGCAATATCGTAATTCGATGGAAAGTCCCCTACTTGTTATCGATAGTCTATTATCAGAACCCCCCGCTTCGAGAAAATAAATAACAAAAATAGGACAAAGATATATTTCGAGTTGCTGAGGGGTAATTTTAGAAATTTCCGCAAGCTTTCTCATTTCAATAAATATCACACGAATAGAACAGAGCAACGTTCTGACAAACAAAATGTTTAGACTAATTACATTCGGGCAAGACAAGTGTAATTAGGTGTATTTCCCCAGTGAACGACGTACACATGGATGAATATGTGAGTTTAGTTTACCTAGGTACACGTGTGGGTCAATAAACAGGAAACGTGTTGATTCTACTTCGTGTTCGGAATATTACACTAATTGATACACTTCAATTACTCACTTTTCTCCGCTGCAAATTTCAACAGAAAATCTACGTGTCTCTAATAATTCTCAACTTCTTAACAAGAGAAGAGCTCCGAAATTATACTTTTATTTAAATTACTAAATTACTGAAAATTTTACTAAATTACATTAAAAAAATTTTATGTCGACCAACTGAATATTGTACTATTGAAACGTTACTATTACGAACGTTGTTACCAACGGTGAATTACACCGAATACGAAGAAGAAACGTCCCATCAGATTCTAATTTCCTTTGTGCCTCGGAAACACGAGCAAATGGAATACGTCTGATGCGAGAGTCGCCACACGTAATCCGCCGATCCATTTTCCTTATTAGAATTTGCCCCTTTACCCGCGCAGGTGGAAAACAATTCGCGTCAAATGCTACGTAACGTGCAACTCCACAAAGCTGGAGAACGCGAGCGAGCGAGCGAGCGAGCAAGGAGGAGACATTTCGCGCAAACGGTTTACAAGCGGAAATGCTATCGGACACGTGCGACACCGTTTGATGTTTAAGCAGTTGCCTGTAATTGCCGTGTGCAGTCAACGAAACGTTTGATTCCGGTTCGCCTTGTTAATTCAAAAAGACGCGCGCCCCGTAAGCGCGTTTTACGCCGAACAAAGCCCGTCCATTTTCCCTATCTCTTCGCGATGCGCCCTGTACTTTTCGGTGAAAACCACCGTCACGATGGTAAAACGGTGAAATTTTTTCAGAGACGACAACTTCAGACACCATATCAACGTCTCCGTCGCATTGAAAGCCAACTATGCGAGAGAAAATGATTTTTTATTAGGTCTGTATTTGTGAAACGTATTTCTGTCTTCAAGTACGAAGCTACCATTCGTGAGATGACACGATAACGTAATTTTATAAAATGGAATTCAATAAGAACGTAAGAATCATTCTTCAGAAATTTAGTGTGCTATTTTTTTCGGTATTTAGTTTCGAAATAAATGTTTTCGTACAATCCTCTGAGAAAAATACGAACATTGCAATTACAGATCTCGTTTCTACGTGTAATTAATTACAGCCTGGATACTCGAATGACGATTAATATTATAAATGAGATAATTGTGAAATTCTAACTCTGCTCCAAGCTTTTGAACGCGAAAGTACATGTCTGCAATCTACATCAATAAATGGATAATTAATGTTAATACAGAAGTTATAATGAAAGTTACAAATTCTCGTATAACACGTCAATATCACACAAACAAACATCAATTAATTCTCTGTACCATTTGTTCGAAGTGATCTCTATACTTGATTCATAATCCTATGTTTGCGGGAACTATGAAATTACAAGAGAATTTAGAAAACTGCACGACTTGTACCCAAGTACGATTCGTCTCACTGAAAGGCCCAGGAAAGAATTTTTTGCCATAAAATTTTATCGATACGCAAACATTTGAATCGATAGAAAACAAATTACAGGCGCGATCGCTCAGTACCAGGCAACGCCACTCCCACTCGAGGTCTAGTCCACGCCCCCTCGCGAATCACGTGACCCGAATCAACCAATCGCTAATTTTCGTTGCATTAGCGTTGCACCGATTTACCCCCACTAAAATCACTTTCAGTGATAAACTACTTTGGATGCGAAAACAGGATCAAAAAATTACTCTCTACAATATTATAGAATGGAATAATATAGTATTTCGATATTGGCATGAAAAAGGAACGCTCGTATAATGCGAAATAACAGATAAACGAGAGGGTCAAAGTTGTTTAATCTCCCGGAAACGACTCTAACCTCAATTTCGCCGGGTTCGAAGAGCCGGAACGAGATTTTCGCATTTTAATTGCAATTGACAGTGCGATCGGGACGCATCGTTTGACGACTCCATTCGCTCGAAACCCCTGTCGAGCCCATCATACTCGGTTACAGAGCGATGGGGGGAATTTAGTGAGCTCATGAACGAAGCCCTCGTGCGTCAGCATCCATTGATACGAAACGAAGTAAACCGGGGGATGTCGCTGTAAATTGTAAAGCAATCTTTCGTGCGAAGAAGTTCAACTCTTTCGTTCAATTTTAGAATCCTCGGTCATAAACTGCAGTTACCTTCATTGTCGCGGAACAATAACTTTAGTTTCCAAATAAATTTAGTTTCGAATCTCTTGCTTTGAACGACTGCGGGATGACACAGAGCTTGATACTCGCAGGAAAGTTTTTCAGAGAAGAAACACAAATGCCCGCGTAGCAAATAACACTAATAACGGTAATATCCGTCTCTGTAAATAATCTCTGTTTCGGCGAGGAGGAAAATGATATATTAGATTTGTAATGTCGCAGTAAAAGTAGAACGTTGTATTTATTCCTGCGGATAAACATGTTTTGACGAGGAGGAGGGCAATATAGCAATCTCGTAACGACGCAGCAAAAACGTCTGGAATTAAAATTCTCATACTTCTAAGATCGCGCGTGTGTGCGTCGAGGATCTTTAACTTTAAAACAGTTTTGAAATTTGAGCGGAATTTGGAGGAATCGAGGTCTTCGTCTTTCTGAGATCGAATTGTAAAATCGAATCGTGAAATTCGCCCTCGAATGAGATCTCGTCAGCTTGCGCGAGGATCAAACGGGGAAACGGAGCAACGAGAATGAAAGTGAACGGCAGTAAACACGTATGGCTGTACGTTTCGACGAGATCGTTTAATCTTTCGCTACAGCGACGATCCTTCCTTCGTGTTTCCGTGCTTCATCGGACGAGAGAAGAACGTCAACGGGGATCCACAGATCCCGAGGAATCGCGTCGGGGAGCGTTATTTTCGTGCTCGTGCCTCGCTTCACAGGATCACACGGCCGTTTGAACGTCCTCTCTCCACTGTCGTCCTCTCTTATTATGCCACACGCTGTACTTACCCTTTGTTTCGCGGAAAGCAATTGTCCCCTCCAGATTACATTTCGCAAGCGAATTTTCCATTGGCGCACTTTGATTCCTCGTGTTTCTGACGTTCGGAAAGTATTTTTGCAAATGGAAGCCGCTCGATACTTCGTCGGAAATATTTCTCTCGCTTCTGCGGCAGTTAAATCTAATTCTTTTCGTACTTTAAGGTTAAAGGAAATTTAATAATTTACAATCGTTAGAGATTGCTATATTTATACGTAGGATTGAGAACGGTTGAAGAACGCTAGTCTAATTCATTATTCGCGAATCCAATAATAAATGGCTATTTCTGCCGTTGCTATTTATTTCAAACACAAATTACGTCTGAGCTGCAACTCGTGGCTAGAATTTAAAAGAAGGTAAAATATCTTTCATAATAAAAATATATATATCTCATTTCCATTTACTTGTCACGTATTAAAAAATTGAGGATTGCTCGGAGAATACTTTCACAAAATATAAAACTACAAAAAAAAAAAAAGGAAAATGCTAGATATTTTTCGCGAACCAGCGTCCCTTCATTAAAGAACCAAGAGGGTATCGAGCAAACGGTTGGCATAACCGGGGAGAGGAAATCACATTTCGACGTTCCGTGGATTAAAAACCCCGTGGCTGATCGCCGGACGATGTGATCGGTCTCTTCCCGAGATCTCTTCTATCGCGATCCGCGTAAATAATCGAGGAGCTCGCGTCGCGCGCGCGAAGCCCGACGTGAAACGAATTCATTGCGCGTCCGGCCGCGTTCTCCTTTCTGTCACGGTCCGCCTCGCCGTAACAGCGCTTCATTTTTCCTCGAGCGGTCGATTCAGCGTCGCCTGTAACTGGCAAATTAATTCCGAGAGCCGCGCGAAATTTATCGAGCCACGGTTATTCCGGCAAATTGATTCCGCCCGCGTGACTGGTCAATTAAAGACATGCCCGCGATCAGCGAAAATCGCATCAGGCTCGGATGGATGTTGCCATTTGTCCCCAGGATTAATTAGGAGCGACTGCCTTCCTCTAAGAGATTCGTCTCCGAGTATAATCTATTTATTTCTGCATTGTTGTTTCATGTTATTCCATAGTATCTAGCTCAACTTTCTTTCTTTCTCAGTCGTTGAGTTCTGAAAGATGTTGGCTCTGTTCTAATTAAACGGTACTTGATTTTAGGTGCTAGTTACAATTTTGGCCAATGCTGAAATTAATCTCTCGGCTCTGAGCTTTGAAAGTGTGTGTCTACTTTTTTGAAAAATTATAAACTTCATTGATAATAATGAATATCAATGGCGAGAAAATATTTGGAAATGATGGAAATGAAAAGAACTGATCAAGCCTGGTCCCGAAATATTCTGAAACGTCTGGAAATTTGCACGTTTTAAACTGAGATTAACGCAACAGTTATCAAATCGGTCGAAACGCGGCACAATACCGAAATATATTACGGGCATCTTTGTAAATTACAGTCAAACGATATCTGCAGTAGGAGCGTGTCACGCGTGTTCTCCAAAGTTCTCAGGTGGAAAATTGCCGAGACAAATCGGCTTTGTTCGCGGAAATGCGGCGAAAAGTGGGCAAAACGGCAGAAGCGTGAGCGACCGCGTTCGAGAAATTTATTGCAGCGCATTGTCCGCGAAAATTTGCAAAATAACCGCGTGTAATGCGAACAACAGCGGTGGCCGGCGTTTGAGAGCTTCGTTAAAGCAGATTGGCCGGTGGAAATTTACGAAATAACAGAAACGCAAATAACCGCAGAATCGTTCGACAGAAATTTGTTAAACAAAAACCCTTTCTTTCAAAAACCATTTCTTCTCGAGAGAGTGCCAAAAAAAAAAAAAAAAAGAAATCGGTCATTCGTTGTTATTATATTAAAAGCACTGTTAATGTCTAGGAAATTTGTATCGCTCAAATGTAGAACGAACAATTCCTTCAACGATAATTAACAGTTTCGTAGGAATCATCAATTTCGATACGCGGGAAATGACGTTCCGAGGGATAATTAAATGTACATTTCCTTCGAGGCATCAATGTAACCGTCGATTAACGTCGCGCCGACTGTTGCAGAAAGATCGAGTATCGGAATTAAACAATTCATTATGAACACCGGCTATCGATTATCGATTAACGTCACGGCTACAATGTGTACTTGTATCCCGAATTGATCGACCGTGCACACTGCTGCGGAATTGAACAAACAAGTGGAGCTACAGGCGTTTGATTGAATTAGGTATCGCGACCGATACGTACGTACACAACCTGCGTAAGTTTCCAAGTCGGTAAGGAACTTTAACTCTCGATATGTAGATTTTTCTACTGTAATTGCGTCGAGCGGAGAAGCGCGTTTTAATTGGATTCTCTCTTTTTCTTGATTTTTTAATCTTCTTTCCCCCTCTTTCTCTATTTCTTACCTGTCAATTTTGCCAAGTGTATTTTATTCGACAAAAACAACGCATTCTTGATAGATGTTATGTTGTGTTATAGCGAGGAAAAAGAAACGAAAGCCGAAACAACTCGGAATTAAATTTCATCAATTTGAACGAACGACTTCATTGAAAGAAAGAAGAACGTGCAGCCAGATTTTGGTTGAAAAACGAGCCAGCCAGTTGTTATAATTTACACCTATCGACGCTACACAACTGTGCTGTTGTTCGATTATTTACAAAGTGGGGAGCAAGCTTCTTCGATCAGAGTCGAAATTTTTTTCAATATCACAATGCAACTTCGTCCAAAAATTTCAAAATTCGGCTCTTCGCGCGAAGCGATTTCGTTGCATCAAGATCGAAAGCCACAGCGCGAGTCCTGAGCAAAAGGAAGGAACGACAGAGGGAACGACAGAAGCGCGACGATAGTGGATATCGAAAGGGGGAGAGAGAGAGAGAGGTTCGCTAGGGCAATTTTTAATAACCTCGTGGGTGGAAGCGCGCGCTCAAAGGGTTCGAAACGAGGCAGGATATCGGTGGACCGATTTTTCTCCCCCTACCCATCGATCGAAGGGTTTCGGTTCGACGCGAGCCAGGCGAGCTGAAACACAAGCGGAGCCAAAACCGAGCCACCGGTCCTTTTTGCCACGGGCTATCCCCTGGCCGGATCGATAACGACTGTTTTATATCGACGACGACGACGACGACGACGACGACGACGACGACGACGACGCGGCCGTCCAGGAATCGTTTGTCAACGTCCAATCAACGTCGCGCGGAGATAAGCGAGCGAAAAACCTGGAGGAAAAACGGCTGGCCCGGTTCCGTTCTACTCTCTTCTCTTTTATTTTTTTTTCCTCTCCCTCTCTCTCCCTCTCTCTCCCTCTCTCTATCTTTCACCCTTCCTTGCGCGGTCCACTACTTTAGAAAGAACCCAGGCTCACCCTCTCGTCCTTCATCCCCAGCCTCACCCTCGTGGTTCCACCCTCCCTTTCTGTTTGTTCGTTCCCAGTCAGATTACCCTCACTTGATCTTGCAACGTCGGTGTACGCGGCTAATCTCCGCGTCGTTCCGCTTCGACGGGCCGGCTGTCGCTCTCGCCGAACCCTCCACGGCCCCTCCTCTCTCCCGACATTTTTATCGGCCGGCTTGTCAACCCGCGCGATTCCTCCGCGCGACTCCCGATCGACTCGTTACACGTCCGCGGTCGGCGAGATAAGTGGCCACGCCAGACGTTTTTCCTCTACTGCGCTTTCAGGTGCACGTTCTCTCGGGGGCAGGGGGAGGGGGCTGCATTTTCTTGGGCGGTCGGCGGTGGAGAAATTTCGGTATCAGGAGGAAAGGTGTTGGAAGATAGGGGTTCAAAGTGGTGGCGATGAGTGAGTGCGGAGGAGGGTTTTAGCGAAGCTTTTTTTGGGGGGGGAGAGAATGTAAAGTGAAGGAAGAAGTAGTTGATGATGGAGAGTAATGCAAAGGTGTGAATCACAGTGGAGAAAATCCGATGATTGTTCAAGTGTTGAATATCGTCAATTTTTTAGAGACTCAGGTTATAGATTTTCTCAGTTCTGTAGGTGTTTGTTAGACAAATAAAAGTTGCAATATCAAGGAACATGGCAATTAGATTGAAAAAAAATCTAGATATTGTCAGTTATAATGTTTATCAGATATATTATCTGTGATAAATGTAATATAAATACATATATATTATTATTATTATATTACATAATGTAACATAGTAATTTATCACACATATTATTATTATAATATAAATTATATATTGTAATGTACATAATTTAATTAAAATACGTGTAATATAATTAGTGCAACATACAATAGTACAGTGTAATACAAACTGCATTACAGAAAAATATAACACATAAACTGTGTATAACACTTCCTTCCAATTATAACAAATGTCTGTATATAAATTTTTAAATACCCCGGCTGTGCAATTTTACACCAATAACTAGAAAACTGACTCAAAACTCAACTGAATTAGAAAGAATTGGAAAGAAGGAGACAGTGTCTTCTCTTTTTAATTCATAGAAAAGAAACATTGTGAAATCTGGCTTATGGAACTGAGCTTTCACTCCTTGGAATTTCATTTCCATTTTAAGGTGAATTTAGAAATTCAGAAGCTTCGTTAAAGCGCGTTTGTTTCTTTGCTCCTTTTACTAAGAACAAGCGGGAATTGCAAATGACAAATACATCCATCAAGATGGAGGGCCTAATGTTTTCCTCCTATCTTACTATACCCCTCGGGACCTCCACTTCCTCGTCTTGACAATGTCGTTAACGTGCCACCGCTTATCTTCGTTCACGTGTTATAAATTTATCGTGCATTCGGGACATTAGGACGAAAGGGGAGCCTTTTTCACTGGGGAATATCGATTTCCAATTAGATCGGACAACCCCGGCAGAAACTCTCCGATTAGTGCCAGTTACAGTTTTGCGAATTACTTTTTAATTTGACGACAGATCTTAAGTGTCCGAGCTATATTTCAGCTTTATTTAATATTTGAGACAACGATAATTTCAAGATGAACATTTTGATCGATTATTACGACTACTGACGTTATTTATTAGATTTTTCTTTTCTGAAAATTGCAAAACAGATACGAGTACAAAATTTATTCTTTAACTGACGATAAATTACTGTTAGACTGCGGATTTTTATAAATTTTACGGAAAGTTGGAATGTTACAAAAACGCATGTTCGTTTCTTTGACTGTGTTGTGCTCGTAAGCGTGTGAAAATGCGCAAAAATTCTACGAATTTTCCAATTTTTCAGCATCCGGATAATCCGTTGTAGTTGTTTGAAGGATCTTGCGATGATCGTAAAAAAAGGAAATGCCAACGATCGATCGAGTTGTTAACGTCTTACCGTCTAACGACGAACGAGATTGTTAAATATCCCCCTCCTTCCTCCCAATTCTCCGCGTCGCTTGCCGCTTGAAATTTAAAAAACGTCAGCCATTCGCGTTTGAAAACGAAATGCCCAAATCCCCGCGAGTGAACATGTCGCGCGCATTTGCCGCATTTGTAGCAAATATTATTCGAAACGTCGTGCGTACTTGCGGCGCTACAACCGTGAAACATTATTTATTGTTACAAAAATTCATTTATCATAGGGGAGTGAACACGCGTTTCGCATTTAACGTTTCAAAAGATTCGTTTTTTGCTTGGCGAAATAGCAGGGGGGAGGGGAGAAAAAAAGAGGGAGGAAGGAAGGGAAAAAGTGGGCGAGCACGTATATTCCGTCAGCTTTTATACCCGACGTGAAATGTTAAAACCCGAAAATATCCGCGGAAAATGTTCGATACGCGGGTAAAACGCGTTAAGTATGATTACGCCGCGGCGAACGGAATATAACAGAAAATCCCGCAAATCTGTAATAACACGTTATTGCGTTACATCGTGTGTCAAATCAAGTTCTGTTCAAGTTGATTGACAAATTATTCATGCTAATGGAAAATAATTCGATTCGATGTTATATCGTATATCACGCTCCGCCGATATATAATTATTGTCCGAAATAATCGAACGATAACGTTCGTTAATTGTCGCAGTCTTTTAACTCGGACGTTGCGATAGACGCTCATTATCGTTAATAAACCGTTCTGTCAACGTGCGCGCTGCCAACGCTGCCTTTACGTTCGCCAACAATTCGTCATTTATTCACGTCACTGGCTAATTGACGCAGAAAAAAGGTAATCGCTATAGCACACGCCGACAGAGGCTGTTGATCGAAAGGGAATTGCAAATAGGACGTCGGGAAACGCAACTGCGCGTGACAATTATCCACCGCGAATTGTTGCGAAAAGAAACTCCGAGTTTATTTGACGGAACAAAACGCGTTTCGAGAGCAGATATCCAGGTATCCGTGCTCTTCGAAATTTCCTTCAGACTCGAAAATCTGAATCGCAGTTCCCAATTCGAAACGAAGACTCGAGCACGGATTTCGATCCTCGGAGTACCGCGGTCGAAAGTGAGAAGTTCAAAGGTCCGAGAGCGAAAAATCAAGCGGGAGGGAATCGTCGGAAAGCCGACGTTGCGACGTGAAATCCCCGCTGCAAAGTCAATTCGCTGGTCGTTCGTTCGCCGATGAGCCAAGTTGTTGCCAACCCCATAATTCTCCTCCTCTCGGAAGATCTACTCCCCAAATCCCGCCGCTAAAAACCGGAGTTCGCCTCTAAGCAACCCTAACGGATGCACGTAATCGCAGTCCCTCTTCCCGTGAATTTATATAGTCGTCGTTCAGCGGGCGGACCTGCTCCTATTTGAATAACAGACTCTCCGCGGGGAGTGGGGGCAAATTTATTAGAAAAATATGTACATGAGTGGCAGAAAGTGGAACGAAGAGACAGAAAGAGAGAGTGAGAGAGAGAGAGAGGGAGAAGCGCGGAAAGATAACAACAGACGGTGAAATACTCGAGGAAACCGCGAACAAAGTAGTCTCGTATCCGTGAAGCTCAAGCGGAAACTGGAATCTTAGGGCTCGCGCGAGGAAATATGGCGCGATGTATTTAAATCGAGTCGAGGAACGAAAAGTCCAGGTTTTCGTTTCTGCCGCGCGTCCCACGGGGAACGCTCCTCCAGCTTGCTGTCCCCTCTCCTCTATACACAGACACTCGCACGCACAAACACACTTTACCTATCCGTTTCCGCGTCGTCGAATTTCTATTTGTTAGACCGTCTGTTATTTCACGCGCGCGAAGCACGGGCTCTTCTTTCGCTCGCTCGAACTCTATTTTTCATTCGTTCTCTTTTGACCTTTGCACCCGTCCCGCGATATGAGACCCCCCCGGTAATTTGCCAAACTATTGACCAACGAGTTCTTTCTCTTTTTGACAAATTTGTCGTTTATATATAACTATTTCATGCACATGTTTTCATCGATGGACAAATCCAAACATTAGAAATTTACGGTCTGTATAATTTGGACACTGCTTGACGAATATGTAAGACGTACAATGTATAATATATTAAATACTTTCTACAAAAGTTTCCATTTATTTAATAGAGCGTAAACACGATAAACCAGAAAACGTTGAGCGCAAGACATTTAAAAAATTAAATTATACATTTTATTAAATTAAATATTTCGCAAAAATATTAATTAAAACAAACGTCAACTGACGCAACGAGCGGCAGCTTTTAAAGTTTAAACGTTCTCATTAGCTCGAGCGCTTTTCCACTCTGTATCCAGATGAAATGCAATCGAAAGATCCACGCGGTACATGTGGAATACACTGCGAATACGTGTAAAATACACTGTTAATTGTTAAAGATTATTTGAAGGTCCCGTCACCCCTTTTCGTACAAACACGGCACGAAATGTATTTACACGAATGAATCAACGAGGGAAGTAGAACGGATCTGTGCTTGTTTAAATGGTCGCGCGAGTAGAACAGGCCAGCGCCTGGTCAGACGCGCGCGGTCAGTTCGAGAGTTTAAATGCTCACGGATGAATCACTCGCAAATTACTCCGCAATTATCTCCCCGCCGCGCTTTATAAAACGCTTTTCTTCATATCACGACAAACTTTTAATCCCGGTTATTTCACGGTTAATTTCATGAATTTACTTAGCCCGCACTCGCCGTGTAACCCGACCGAACAGAATTTCCCCCGCCGGTTATCAACGAGTCGCGCGGCTCTCCGCTGTATTTTCAAGGACGCAATCTTTTCCCGCCAGGGGTGCCGGATAAAGATAAAAGGCGGCCGCGCGGAAGAAAAATAGACAGTTATAAGTTTTCGTTAGAAATTGTTGAGATAACACCAGTTCAGATTAAAATACTTGTTGGCAAGCGGGGGGTTGGAACGTGGCAGTTCTTTGACTCGTGGTATTAAATTCTTCCTCGAAGCTTCTCCTCAGCGTTTAATACCGAATTTTTTCGGAATTTGAGAAGAATTCGAAATTAATGCGTCTAATCGATCTACTGGAAATTCCCGAAGGATTGTTACGACAACTTCTTAAAGGATGTTCGCTTCGAGTTGATAAAAACTTGTAGAAATATCGTAACAACTACGAGTATGTAATTTCTTACGTGTGACGTTTGCTGCTACTTTACGAATTTTGATTAAATGGATTTGGAAGGTAGAAATATTTGCAAGTCTAGAAAGTTTCAATTTATTCCAGGATTAGTCGAGAATTTATCCCGATTCTGATCTAAATATCCAGGAAATCGGCTTTTAATTCCAAGAAGGAACAGAAAAATTACCAGCACCATGTTCGAAACATCGAAAACGTTTGCCAGAAATATTAAAAGCGTTCGAGAAAATGGAACGAACGAAAGCTGCGAAAGACAGAAAAAGAAGAGAGAAAGAGAGAGAGAGAGAGGGTAGCAGAGAATAATGGAAACGAAAATCGAAACGTCTGTATCGAGGATCGAAAGAACAATTGGGGAACGGCGTAATTCCTCGGGAAATCGGTAACGCGATACGAATGAATGGTCGTTGGTCCCAATGCTCGTTTGCTGACGGTGGAATGCCGCTGAATTCGTTATATTTCCTTTCAAAGCACACCATAAAAACAGTGGTCATCTGGGAGAAAACAAAGAAGCCAGGGAGAGAGACGCAGAGAAAACGGACTTTTATTGTCGGCCATGAAAATTCGCACGCGAATCGATCGATCGACGTCAAAACTGGTTTCTCGATAAATTCATCGTCGAATAGTGTTACACTCTCATTCACAGAATTTTGGATATGTTATGTCCGATACGTCAACTGCAATTAGCTACTTGATTTGTAACATCCGTTCAGAGAAAAAATAATTATTATTGCGTCTTCGTTGCTCGACCTTTTTTTATTAACAAACTCTGAAGCGAGTCTGATAATATGTTGCCGACAATATCGTGTACCTTTATGAACGAGATCAATTTTTAATCGAGTGACATGCGAACAATGCTCCTACCAATGAAATGACAGTTGTTTTATATTCTGTATAATTCGCACGTGTGATTTATATGTGTAGAAATAAAAGTGTATCGCGCAATGTAATATTCGTCTGAAATATGATAACATTTAAATATACGAATTCGTTCAATGGTGTACCTACTGCAAAAATTGACAGCTACATCGCTTATCGGTTGTCTCCGTTGCTTACATTATACTATCCACAAGGATCGTTATCGCCAGTGAAAATTAGAACAAGTTAGCGACTAAATGAAAAAAACTGCACGACTTGTACCCCAGTACGATTCGAAACGAAGACGATCTTTTTGCCATAAAATTTTATCGATATGCAAACATTTGAATCGATAGAAAACAAATTACAGGTGCGATTGCTCAGTAGCAGACAACGCCACTCCTACTAGAGGTCCAGCCCACGCCCCCTCGCGAATCACGTGACCCAAATCAACCAATCGCTAATTTTCGTTGCATCAGCGTTGCACCTGAAGAGGCCCGATTTTCAGGGTTACCCCTGCTAAAATAACTTTCAGTGATAAAATAAGAGCTCCGTTCCTACGAAAGAGAAAGATCAAAAATCACCTGAAATCGCGTCGTGAAATTTCTGTCGAACGATCCGATGACAGAGACCGAGGACAACGACATTTCTCGCGACTAGATTGCGTAAGCCGGCTCGATCGTAAATCCGCGGAAGAAACCGCGGATCGATGATGGTGCTTCATCCGTGAGGATCGTCATTACGGCGCAGAAGCGAACGCGAGATGGAGAAAATTCAACGGAGAGCGAAAAAAGAAAAAAAAAGGAAAGAAAAAAAAACAAAAAATTGACGCCTCGGTCGCGTTCTCTCCTTTCTTCCTCCCTCTTTTTCCCTTTTTCCGTGGAGGATACCACGTGCAAGCTGATAATGAACGACCCTATTGAAAACGTTCTTGCGCCACTTGAGCCGGGTCGTATCGTATCGACCATGCTGCGAAAGAAGCGTCCTTGATTTTCGTTGCGTCGGATCTACTTCGCCACCCACGACGTCGATTTTTCATCGTCCATTTTTTAACGGAATTTTTCCTT
Organism: Melipona bicolor; assembly: GCA_030673865.1. NCBI lineage: Eukaryota > Metazoa > Arthropoda > Insecta > Hymenoptera > Apidae > Melipona > Melipona bicolor. The sequence goes on along the minus strand of JAHYIQ010000015.1, from coordinate 3,247,143 downwards.
TTCTTCTTTTTTTCTTTACTTCTCCGCCGCGAATAAGTCATGTTCATTTGCACGGACGACACAGAATGGGGGAACTATTGAATAGAGAGTAGAGTTTCAGGGTTTCGTTTTAATACTAGAACTACAGAAGATCAAAGCATAAAATTTCCATCGGAAACATTGAAACAAAAAGAATAGATAAACTTTAGAGTGCAATTACGTGGAGGTTTGCTCCTTTTAATTAATAGATATCACGAAGTCTAATATCAACACAATTTACAGACAATTTACAGATATGAGCGCTTGCTATAACGATCTTTTCATAACTAAACTCCCAAAACGTTTACTGTTATTTTATTTTCCATCTTCTATTTACTACCATTTTCTATTTTCTTTTGCGATGATCATTTAAATTTCTACGAAAGATCATTTTTTACTGCTTTACATCTATAAAATTTCTGAGAAAAATTATAAATCGATCGTATTTTGGTGGTATTCTGACATTAAGGTGGACGCGATTTGACGATGCCGATGGTGTAAGACGCTCTGCGTTGTAAAGTTTCACCAGAGTGCAGAATGTTTCGAAACTATAAGCAGAATTATAAGTATACGCTAACTGGTTAACAGAAAGTGTTCTAATTACAACAGATTAATTTTATTGGCACGCGAGAACTCTGGAAATATTACACAAATTAGCAAACTGGAAACTTTTTTTCATCTTGAGCGCGCATTACTCGGCGAAAGGAAGACGATTATTCGAGTCGTTGATCTTGATTATGTTCCACGTTGTTGAATTTCAACGTTCAAGAGCAACGTTTAATTATTGATTAAGAAACTCGTAAATGTAAAATGTAATAAATATTTGAATACAATACAGTTCATTTTAGTGTGTAAAATGTTGGAACTAAATTGTACTCATTATGTAGGATTTACATGTTAATTAATTAGGTTCAAGCATGCTAAATTTGGTACTAATTAGCAGTAATTAACTTCCATATTACAGTTACAAGAATTTGGCTTTATGAAAATGAGCGAAGAACGTGAAACTTGATAAAGAAGCACTGTGGAAAAATAAAATAGACGTAAATACTCCTTGTATTCCATTGCATTCTATTAATTTCAAAACTAGATACCTAGATAGATGAAATTTCTATACATTTTAAAATTGCTTCTCTCAAAAAAAAAAGAAGAAAACAAAATACATAACTCAATCTCTAACATTAATTCATCGTCAACTTCATAACCTAATCATTAAAGAATTAATCACTAACAAGTACCAAATTCTATCTGTTTTCCTATTTAGAGGTGTGCGTAGCTTTCAAAATAGATACGTAGATCATTTGCGACTAATTAGAGAATTAGAGAATTGACGTGATATATATTTGAATAGACCCAGTTACTCGGGTGTTTCAACCAGATCGACATTCGTGTCGTATAATGAACCGAGAATTAGATACGATCCTTTGTTTCGATCCGCCATGTCAAAGGTAATGGCTAATTTTCCCCTCGTTGAAAGACACACCTATGTCATCGTTCTCGAAACGGTGAATAATTTCGCGTACGATAGCCCCGCGGAGAGTTTTCCGCGAACAATGCCCGGCTATTTTTCCTCGTTAAGCCACTAATCCCGCTTTCGGATTCTTAGTTCTTCATTCAATCCCAAGTTACCACGCCGCATAGCCTCTTTTTTCATCACCCACCACCTCCTCGATCCCTCGTTTATCTGAGAGTACCAACCGCTCGCGCGCTTCTCTACAAATTTTTATCCGGCCGCGATAAATTATACTCGAATGCTGACGAAGAAAACATTCGTAGAAATTTCTTTTCCAGAGGATTCTCTCCCGGTTTATTAAATTATTTTCACGAATGACTCGGATGCTCGAGGAAAGATCAATATCCCGGTGGATAGAAAATCAAAAATTGACGAAATTTACGAAATTAATTTTGCTGTTGGAGGCACGAATGGCCACAATTACACTTTAGCGTTTAGTAACTTACTACTTAGTAACATACTAACTCAGATCGTGTTGAGAGGAAATATTACATTACATTTTATCATTGAAAGTGATTTTAGCGGGGGTAACCCAGAAAATCGGGCCTCTTTAGGTGCAACGAAAATTAGCGATTGGTTGATTTGGGTCACGTGATTCGCGAGGGGGCGTGGGCTAGACCTCGAGTAGGAGTGGCGTTGTCTGGCATTGAGCGATCGCGTCTCTAATTTGTTTTGCATATCAATAAAATTTCGTCTTCATTTCCTAGTCGGAACAGTTAGTTCTGCTTTTTTAGAATATTGTAAACAGTCTTGCTGAGAAATATTTCAATGTTAATAAATGCTGTTGCAACGTAATCGACGCGAGTTGCATCCAACAGTACAGTGGCATTGTATTAACTTTACTAAATGATAATAGCAAAATTAATGCAAATTTATTAATAAGTTAATATAGACTAATTACTCATTTACTATTGTATTTTACTATTAGCTTCCATAATTTAATATTTTCGAAATATCCGATTTAATTAAATTAAATGGATCTTTGTTCTTTCGCACCGTGATTCGAAACATGAACGAGAAATTCCAATTTTCGCAGAAATTAGACAAAGAAAAAAAACGAAACGAAAATCATCGTTCTTTTGCGGAAGAAAATGCATCGAAAAATTTCGGCTTTTTTTCATTATATATATGCAATATTTTCTTTCCTTTGCGTTTCGCGAAAGCGAGTCGAAACTCGAGCGAATTTTCACGCGATGCTCCATTTTCAAAGGATGCGGCCAGACACCCATTCGCCCGTTCGGGGGAGGGATAAATTTCGAAAAATCGCGTCTTCGCTGGTTTAATTTTATAAAACGAGCCGGCGCGAGCCACTTCAGAAACTAATCTCGTCGGTTTCGCCGACGCTGGTGGAGTCGTATTAAATAGAGGGAAGCGCGTCAGCGTCGATTTCACGCTGCAGGAAAGAAAGAGAGAGAGAGAGAGAGAGAGAGAGAGAGAGTGTGTGTGTATGTGGGAAGAGAAAGGGAGCAACGACAACGGATTATATCAGCGTGAATTTTTTGGCCAGGAAGAGACGAAGTTCCTGCTGGCGCACGAATCGGTTTACCGGTGCTTCTTCGTGTTGCACTGCAACGATGTCAAAGGAAAACAAACTCCGAGGTGTATCGAGTGTATCGAAACTCGTTAACAAATTTGCCGCTTTGTGCATGGCCGGTTTCAACGTTTTCCCAAGGACCGAGTCACAGAGTTCATCCTCCGCCTGTTCTTTGGACTTTGTTCGCCGATTATTCACGCAGGGGCAGAGAAGGAAATTTACAAACGATTTTTATCACGTTCGATGATTATATTTTGTAAATTTTTAATTACCGAGGAAGAGGAGGAGAAGGAGGAACGACGTTTTTTCCAAAGTAATTTAAAAATTAACGCTGTCGAGATAAAACACGTTCCGCGGGATATATCGAAAATTTTAATTATTGTAAAATTAGAAGATCTTCTTTTTTTAATTATACTGAAAAAAAGAACTTCGCTCTTTCTTTCTGCAAAGTCGATTTCCAACTTTTTGCACAGTTTAAATCCCCAAGCAGTTAAGATTGAAAAGTCAACAAGAGCAGAAAACTTCGACCGACGTGTTAAATACGTACAACGTGATTCAAGCATAATCTTCCTGTAAAATTCATTTCATTTTACAAACAACGCGTGATCATCATTAATCAGCATGAAACCCCGTTACGTAAGCGTAATATCGGACGTATTATAATATGTATTCGAATAATGTATGAATCATGCGATCGTTCCGCTCGCATGTAATTATTGGCTGAAACAGAACGATTTCGTGTCCGCTGTCGGATGTTGGAAAACACCCGGCACACGAAAGGCAGGGTGCCGGCAGGTGAAACAATTGCGCTATTTTTCCTTGCTCGCGCATACTCGAGAATAATAGTATTCCGGACCAAGTTCCAAGAGAATGTTTCCAAGACGGCGTTGCCACTTGAAGCACTTAACAGGGGCGGCTTTTAATGATGCAACGGAGGCAAAGAGGTCAGTGGATCATGCTCATTGGATGGAGTACGTGCGGTCACAACGTTGCGGTGACAACGCGCCGTTGTTTCCTCAAAAAGAACCGGAGCGCTTTTATCGGATAAAAACTCGTTCGCGTAACGTCGCTTAATTAACGACGCTGCAGTTTATTACTGCATAATACGACGCCGCGTGAGAAATACTCCATTCAGGAGTATCAAAAGCACGCCGAGGATGAAATATTACGAAATTTATTTCAAATTAACGCCGCGCCAGCGTTTTAATCTTTGTGCATTCGATACCGCGATTGTTAATAAATTTTGGATACGTGTCGGATACGTATTTCCAATCCCTCAAAGCGCCGGATTAAAGTTTCACGTGCTCGCGAACAGGAAAAGAGTTCTTCGCTTTTCATCTGGAATTATCGTTGCGGAACGACGATTTGTCGACGTAGTAATTTGAATATAAGCGGACAATTCGCGTGTACAGATTTACACATCCGTGTTAATTCAGACCAATAAATGTTCCTACGTTCCCCCAAACATTTTCAAGTGTCCTTTTTATATTAAAAACACCGTTACCAATCTTCAATCTTTAAAATAATCAACATGATTGATTTTTCCTAGAATCTACCCAACTGCAAAGCAATGTGTTTTTAGAGATTTAAATGATAAACGTTTTGGATTTCGCGTAAAGAAATTTTAAAGGAACTTGTATACTTTAGAGGATTTATTCGCATAGTAACCGTAATCATCAAGGATGACGTTACGTCTTGCTAATGAAAAAAGAGTGTCGTTTTTTTTATCACTGAAAGTGATTTTAACGTGGGTCTTCAGGTGCAACGCTGATGCAACGAAAATTAGCGATTGGTTGATTTGGGTCACGTGATTCGCGAGGGGGCGTGGGATAGACCTCGAGTAGGAGTGGCGTTGTCTGGTACTGAGCGATCGCGCCTGTAAATTGTTTTGTAATTGAAAGAAGGTGGATGACCAACCACTGGAATTTTTCGTAGGACACTTTCGGAGGTCTATTACTGACTCACGATCAGTGTTATCACTGAACCGATATATTATCAGGCCTAGTTGGTCATCCAACGCAAGACTGGTACCATAAGTTTTTCTATTCTTTTCATTTTAACGTTTCTGACGGAAATGTTAGGCTTCGATCGTCGATCGTAGGTTCAGCGTTGTTAAATCTACCCCGAATTACGAACTATCGATGTCAAAGCTCTGATTAACCATTCTTTCTGCCATCGTCAACAGTTTCCTGCGACGCAACGTTCAATTACAAATTCTCTTGACGTTTGACGCTTGACGCTGGCGAGGATTGAGGCGAACAAAAAGAGAGAGAGAGAGAGAGAGAGAGAGGGTGCGGGGATATATCACGAAAATAAGACGGTTGGCTTTCCCCGGGGCGCGTCTGAATCCAGGCTCGGAGGCTTGAAATTCAGACGGGCATGGCATGTGTCACACGCGTTAGTCCCGTAGCCCGCGGAAAATTCTTGATGCTCGACGAGGCGAGAATAAAGTAGACGGGGCTCTGTCTTTGAATTTCTTCCGGGCCGCTTGTAACGCGTCCTGCGGGAAAGCCTCGGCTTCGCGTCGAATAAATTAGAACTTTCGCGTTCGCAACAAAAGAAAAAAAAAAAGAAAAAAAAGAAAGAAATAAAAAGAGGCAAGCTCTGCTCATCGCCTCACCTTTCTTACCCTTTTTCTTTTTTTTTTTTTTTTGTTTTCTCTCTGTATTTTCTTTTTTAGTTTTAGAGCAATTTCTCGGACCCACGCCATCGGCGTATCCGCTCCCCGTTTTAAAGAGGAGAACGCGCCCGTTGGAGGAAACCAGAGAGAGAATTGATACCTTCTTTTATTCTCTCTTGACTCTTACCTTTCCCTCTCTCCTCGTTCGTTCCTTCCCTTTCGCCTTACGTTCGCGAGAGGTTTGCCAGCCTAGAAGCTATTCTGTAATTACTCTGTCAATCTTTCTCCCCTCTCTCTCTCTTTTCTTGTATTTGTCAGTCTTCTCTCTTTCTTTTATTTGCGATACTCTGCTTTTTGAGGGATCGGCCGCCGCCGTTACTCTTTGCGTAACACTCGACTCGACTGCATCTTGCTCTCGGTTTACGTAACCGTGCGTCGAGGATCGAGAAACGGAAATATCGGTCCCGAGAATACGAGAATTTTTACGCGATCTTTGATGGAAACATTTATTGACACGTATCGAGGTGTATTGTACGGTTGGTTAGCGTCTCCACGCACATGTTTGTACAGCACGATGTTCCTTAACAATGTACGCACGTTCTTCTTTGAACAGGAAAGACGTTTCCTTCGCTTCCCTTGCGTTGTTCGTCCTTTTTGCGGAAAACGCAGCGAAAACGTCCCGTTTCTCTTCTCCGTTTTGTTCTAAATTTTTAGAACTGGCGAACTCGTTTTAACCCCTTGCTTTACGATTTCCTCTTCGATTTTAAGGGGTTGCTTGAAGGTTGAAATTGTAACATTAATTTAGAGTAATATTTAAACGTTTAGTTTAAGGAAATTAAATGTAAATTTTTAATTGACAATTCACGGGTTTACCATTTACTTTTTCTTTCAAATCGGAGAGACCATGACTCGTACCACTCGATATTACAAGTCAAGGGATTAATTAAATAATCTTTCACGTCCGATAATTGCATTTGAAAAAATAAGAGAGAATTTTTCTAGTTCTTCGTGTATAATTGAACGAAGCGTCATGGACACCTCCAACAATTAGAAACATTTCAATTTCTTTTCAAATATCTCGATCTCTTTTTCTAGATGGAGATTCTCAAGATGAAAATATATAATACGTGCATCTTAATTTTTAATCCTCTACGTACAAGTTCGTTTCTCGACTGTATCATTGAATCGAGATTAAAATTTTAACATCCATAAAATGTTATTGACAGCAATTGAACATAGCAAACTGACATCATTCTCTCAGAATAAGAAGCAGTTCCTGAGTCTTCCATGAAACCTAATACATCACTCTACCATAAACAATCGAACGAAATTGCCAAAGTGTATCGTCAAATTCTCCCCCGACTAGATCGAGATCTCTCTTTTTCAACAAACAGAGTAAAAACGAACGCAAGTTTTCTCTCTTTCTCTCTGTCTGAAACACGCTTGCGAAAAATGTCCATCATCCGCGCCATAAATCCATCCAACAGTGCCCTTCCGAAACATCGCAACTGCTCGTCAAACGATAGAAACGATTCACGTTAAAACGCCAGAAACCGTGCTCGCGTTCACCCGCGAACGGGATTTTCCCCGAAAGCGAAAATAGGAAACGACGCGGAAGTCGATTCGCGAATGTAAACGCAACGCGACAGCCAGCTTCTAAATATCGCGAGCTACCGCATCGCGGCACCGTGAGCTGGCCTTCTTCCTTCCCCCCGCGACCCTTCGAACCCGTCTAATTTTCTCGCTAAACCCGCTTACGTTCGCGTTTTTCCGATTGAAAACAATCTCGCGAGACGCCGCGTTCCGCTACGTTTCGTCCAGCAGCTCCTTCAAGTTTTCAGCCCCGACAGGGTGAAATGGATGGCCGAGCGTCGGCGACATAAATTGGAAACGCGGGCGATTGGATTTGAAAATCGAGGGAGATTCCCGAGTCGAATGTCGTTGGGATTAAGTAGGTGGAAGGACTGATTTCTAGAGAACAATTAGCGTCTTACATTGATGATCTCTTTGTAGAATGGAACTTACTAGATGTCAGATATTTTGTACACGTAACCGGTAGTGATGGGTTCGAGTAGATTCGAACATTGACGACGAACTAGGTTTTCGAAACTTTTGTATTCGAAAAGAACAACTGTCAACTTTCGAATGCACTCGAACTTTAATCTATAATATTTAATATTAAAAAAATACTTTTATATACAATCGAATAAATTCGAAACTTTACGAACACCTTGTTCGCAAGCTGCACGTTCTGAGAATGGCATGTCTTTAATTTTTGATTTAATTACTGAGTCGAGGAGTATTGAATTTTTTATTTAATTATTGGTCCGTTTTATGTGTACAATTTTCTAAAAAATTGTGTTTTAATCCGAACTTTAATGGCCGAAACATTAAAACAAAATTTGTCAGATGCAACGCGCTGTTTTTCGATTAGTGCTTTTAGAATTAGTTAAACTCAGGTATACTTGATAAATTTTCAAATTTTTCGACTTTCTCGAAAACGGAGCGTCGTATGGAAAAATTTAACTTCTTTTTTCTTTTTTTTTTTTTATATGTAGAATCACGCTCTGACAAATTGTTTTCGCGATTTCGAGAACACTCTGTTCGGATTCAAACGAGCGAATCCAACTAGCAAAATTATTAACTGAAACTTGACTTAAACGAATGGAGTCTCTACATATAAGCGAAGCTTTGTTATATTTGGAAATTGATATTTATGCTTGAGTCTTCTACTTGAATTGAACCTAAAAAAGTTTATACAAATATTTTGTAACAAAATAAATCGCAAAGAAACCAGATCGAACATGGCCGTTTGACTTTTGAAGTATTCTCACAAATTTCACGGCGAGCTTCGTACGAAATAAATTCGTTAATTCGATGTATGCGTGTGACTTTTACACAACGCAACCATCATCGATGCTCTTCAACTGCAATGAAAAAAGTTTCATAAACCGAAATTGAGTGTCCGATTGAGAAAATTGTTGTACAGGTTTTCTTGGGACGAAGAGTGCAATCCTTGGAATATCAACGCGTGCGTTCCCTCGTTCGTTCCTTTCTTCAAGCGCTCATGGTTGCGTGAAAAGTAATTGTGTGTTTACGAAAATGCGTTTCTCGTGTAAAACGTGGCGCCAGTCTGGTGATTGTCAGTTGACGTTAGAATCCCACGATAACTAAGGCACGGTAAGAGCGGCTGTTTAATCTCTCGAGCTCAGCTTGGACAGCATTGCATTAAGTACATGGAAAATTCCCGCGGAGGATCGTGGTTAAGCTGCTTGCTTCGAACAGAACGTCTTTACCTTTCGCGGAACAGTTCAAAGGAATCTAGAAAAATTCGTTCGCGACAGGAACACATTTTCACGCTGTTTTTATATTTTATCGATGGGAGGTGAATGAAGAGCAGCAGAAGTTGAATTTCTTCCTCAATAATCATTCAGTATCTTATCTTCAAAGTCAGTAGTTGCAACTTTGATTACACAAAAACCGTGATCCAATGGTAGGAGAAAAAAATATATCGCAATTGTAACTTCATTTGTACAATTATCTGAAATATTTTATTCGCGGAAGAATCAATCAAACTGAGAGACGAACGAACTGAGCTGCTCGAGAAACGCCAAAAAATTAATTTAAATTTCTTCGTCAATAATTTGGTATCTTATCTTCAAAGTCGGTAGTTGCAACATTAATTACACAAAAACCGTAATCCAATGCTAGGAGAAAATAACATATCGTCATTCGTGCAATTATCCGAAATATTTTATTGGTGGAAGAATCAATCAAACTGAGAGACGAACGAACTGAGCTGCTCGAGAAACGCCAAAAAATTAATTTAAATTTCTTCGTCAATAATTTGGTATCTTATCTTCAAAGTCGGTAGTTGCAACTTTGATTACACAAAAACCGTAATCCAATGGTAGGAGAAAATAACATATCGTCATTCGTGCAATTATCCGAAATATTTTATTCATGGAAGAATCAATCAAACTAAGAGACAAACGAACTGAGCTGCTCGAGAAACGCCAAAAAAATTAATTTAAATTTCTTCGTCAACAATCATTTGGTATCTTATTCCCAAAGTAGTTACAGCAACGCAATCCCACAGAAATACCGTAATCCAACGGTACGAGAAAATAATACATCGGTTGTAACTTCGTTGCGCTTATAAATAATTCGTTCGTCGTTCGTTAATGTCCAACTTCCTGCGTAACGAAAAAGATGCCAAAAGAAAAAAAGAAAAAAAAAAAAAAAAAAGAAAAAAAAGGCAGCGGTTCTAATGGAAAATAAATATAATTAATGGAACAAGCAGAGAACTCGCCTTGCAGCACGAGGCACGTCCGAGGTCTCATTAGTCCTCGAAATTACACCAATTGCGAGTACACTCGTTCGAAGCGACGCGTGTTCCATCGTCGGCGCTATTGAATTTTTATATGAAACGAGGGGGAAGGAAAGAAAGAGCGAGAGAAGATTTTTTTTTAAAATCCACGACGCACGGTTGAGAAGCCGAATCGACGTGAAAATCATAAAGCGGGATTTTGCCGGGCAATTTTTAAGAGCGGTTAACGATCCAAGAGTAATCGCGCGCGATTGAAGGCGCGACGACATTAATCACGCTGATGATACATTTTATATTCAAGCGGATTTCAAACTTATTCCACTTGTCCCTCTCTCTCTCTCAGTCTCTTTTTCTAGACGCTCTTTTACGCCAGAGTTATTTTAATCATCAAGTTTCCCCGCAACCGGTAAGAAAACGTTCCGAAGGCAAAACTCGCTTCTTGCTTATAAGTGAATTTTGCCTCCCTCCTTTCTTTCTTTCTTCCTTTCTTTCTTCTTTTTCGTTTCTCTATTTAATCTCTGCTCAAACGGGGAAACGGCGAGCGCTGATGAATTCGCGATACTTTCTTGCGATTCACCTTGCGAGAGAGATGCATCAGGATAGAAGAGAGAGAGAGAGAGAAACGCGAACAGATTAAATTGAAGGAAAAGGAAAGAGAGAGATAAAGATCAAGTGCGTTTTCGGAGAAATTCGACGACGTTCGGGAGATTTAATGGAACGAGATTTCACCTTGCCCGAGTGTGTATGGCGAAGGTTAGTTTACTGATATCGTTCTTACATTATGGCATCGTGGGAACTATTATTTCTGAGAAATGAGTTTCAATCTTAATACCTAATTGGTACGGTTGTATCATTTAAAATGTAGATGTTGCGTGTGTGAAAAAGTACAGATTATTTCAAAAGGTTCAATTATGACGCTAAAGAACAATTTATAAAAAAAGTTCAAATATTAAGTAACGATAAATAAATATTAATTTATAGTTAAAATATTAAGTAACGATAGATAATAAGTCTCTGTTCGTTTTAAATTCGAGTCAATATCTGTGGTTGCACGTAATTAACTTCACGTAAAAATAGCGACATATTATTATAATTAGCATTCCAGAAATATATTCTTTTGGATAAAATTGTAAATTCAAGAAGCCGTCATTTAAAAACGATATAACCAAAAAGAAGAAAAGGAAAGAGAAATAACATTCAAGTATCGAGTTGTATAATAATTGAAACATCATAAAATCCTACAAATATATAAAATAACAATTCGTTCGAAATTCGGATTCAACCAAAGCACATAGTACTTTCTAAAATTCCCAAAAATACGTATTTAAAATATTTCGTAAAGGAATAATTTTCATTTCCGCTTCTAACGAATTAAAAAAAAAAACATTTTTACACGACTACGTAATTTTTTATTTTAGTTTCCATCTTTAGCCATGAAACGACGAATGCAGAGCGATGCGAAGCGTATGAACATCATTTATGGGCTAATTCCGTGCAGTTTCGATGCAGTTATACGTTCTTGGTTGCGAAAACACCGGAAACCCGTCCCGAACACCATAAACACAGCCAGCCGATAGCGTTGGCACAGGTGTATTGATCGGTGGTCGGTAGCACGGCACGCTTCTTCTCCCACCTCTACCGCCCATCCCACTCCTTCCTCAACCCCCCCTCCGCCGTCTAACCCTTCTTTTTCCTTTGTCTCTATCCGCGACTTCGCGCCACTCCCCCCACCGCCGCGTCATTTCGACGATGCCCGGTGTCGGTTTCGAATTAATTTCAAACGATCGTCACGGCGAATGAAAACAGTCTGACGCACTGGTGCGACGCGGATTGCAAAACGCGACAGAACGTCGATCGTTTGAATTTTGATTATTTAAAATGTCCATCGTTCGAATTTCGATAAACTGAAATATCGATCGTTCGAATTTCGATGCTCTGAAATATCGATCATTCGAATTTCGATGATTCGGAACGTCGATCGTTTGAATTTTGATTATTTAAAATGTCCGTCGTTCGAATTTCGATAAACTGAAATATCGATCGTTCGAATTTCGATAAACTGAAATATCGATCGTTCGAATTTCGACGATTCGAAACGTCGATCGTTTGAATGTCGATTATTTAAAATGTCCATCGTTCGAATTTCGATCACTTAAAACGTCGATCGTTCAAATTTCGATGAAAATCTGAAATATCGATCGTTTGAATTTCGATTATGTCGTATGTAATATGTATCACGCAAGCCGAATTACGCGTGTATTTAAACTATACACGTAAATTTTACTGAAAAGCGACAATCGAAATGGGGAATAATAAATAAGGAATCTTTAAACGTCAGAATTATTAAAAATACGTCTATACCAAACTTAAAATTTATACCAGACAGAATTATACCGCCATCTTGCTTCATATTACTATTTACAGAAATCACAGTGAAATGAAAGTACGTTCCCCATAAAGGGGAAGCCACTGCAATTTTTACACTGTCTTATTACGTCGTCTTCCTCTCTTCAATACGAGTGTCGCGTTCACTCGAAACTGAACTAATTTGCTAAAACTTCAACTAAAAACCAGTTCGCAATCCCGCGTAATTAAACGTTCCGAAGCAAACTTGCTTGCAGGAACTCTTAATTCCCGCTTCCACCGGGACACGCGGACACCAAGAAGCGACGAAAATAACGAAAATAACGAAAGCTCGCCTTTTTTTCTTTTTTTTCTTAAAAATTCGCGCCAGATTCGACAGACTATCTCGACACTCTGAACGACTCTCCCCTGTCGATAGATAGGGAAGAAGTTGCCGGGGAAGCGAAAGAAGTTTCCGAGCAAAGCAGAAGGACGTGGCCCGAGCTGATATTTTTCTCCGGAATTTTTGCTTTTCTTTTGCTTTTTCAAACGAGCCACCGACCGGGCGAACGTTCGGGGCGCGTAGATACGGGAAACGGAAGAGGTGTTTGGCAGACGAGCTGTGAAATGGATTGGCCGCGCCGCCTACTCGTTCGCCCGCCAGACGGAACCCGGTTTTTCAACTTCGAACTCGATGACACACACACAGCGCAGAGGACGGGACGCGGAGGATCGGTTAACCCGGTAACTGGCAGAAACTTAGCTTGGCTCGCACCGCCGCGGCGATCGATATTCTCCGCTTAATAATTTACGCATCCTCGAGAAGCAACTCTCGAACCTCGAACTTGTTCCACGCGCGTTCATTTCTTCGTTCTGCGACGAATTTTCATTTGTCAATTTCCCCAACGCTGCAACTCTCCAAATGCAAGTGTCCAAATTTGTGGAACGAACGTTCAGCTTCTCGCAATAATTTACGCATCAAACCCTCGGAGCTTGTTTAATACACGCGTTTTTTAATTTGAAGAATTTAGAATTTCAATTTGTCGAATTTGAATCTCTTGGACAGCTAGGACTCTCGACTCGATTTCCTCCGATTTACTCTATTCCGGAATGTCCAAATTCTCCCGTTTCTAAGTTTCCAATCCTCCCCCGTGAATAACAGACGTACAAACCCTCCAAGCGCGTGAATTCTCGAATTTGTGAATTTTCGAACGACCAAATACCCTCGAGATTCACGAACGATTCAATTCTCAAACAGAGAGCGACATTTTCAAACATTCGACAACAACCACATTCCCGACTACTCAGATATTCGTTCAACGTTCAAATGAAGATCCTCTCGTTTCGAGTCTCCGTCTTTTCTGAAATTCCCCGAACACGAATTCCCAAAATTCGCCGAGATATCGCGCAACTGCGTACGCACTCCGCGCGACGATCCGTCTGCGGCGAATTGCTCGCGCGAGTCGCAGTCGTAACGACGGGACGGGTGCGAGTTCACTTTTACCTCGGCGCCTGAGGAATCGGTATACATGACACGCTCTCCTCGGGAATTGTTCCCGGAATCACGGGAGCCCCTACGTGCTCTACGTGTTCCAGAAATTTCATTAAAATCTGAAAATCGCCGCCGACGTTATCGAGGACGGTTTCCACGCGCACGTGCGCATACGTGAAATCGCACGGTGGCGAACGACACGTGGAAATTATAGAGAGAAATTGCGCGGCTACCAAGGAGAGGTACGTAGTATACGCGCGATAAAAGTCACCGTACCCGTAAATTCACCTGTTACGTCGGCTCAGGACCTGTGCTAACGCTTTAATCCGCACCCTTGCCCTGTCCCGTGAAATTCCTCCCCCGAATTAACACCCGAACGAGCCCGCAACGTATCGATATTAAGGGAGACGTGCCGCCGCCGTCTCCCCTCGTTGTCGAGCAACTCGCTTGCGAATAAGTTTGCGACACTCGGAACTCGTGGCTCCTCGTGTTGTTTGGTTGCGTCGCGAGTGTTTTGGTGTGACGCGATGTGGTACGAAGGTACGTGCGAGGGTTGAAAGATTTTCTTTTTTTCTTTTTATGATGTAAATAAAGAGGAACTTTGATCTGTAAAATCGTCTTAAAAAAAAAAAAGACGCAACTTCTAAATATTCGTCGAGCAAAATATTCGAATATTCCCTTCCCGTGAAATTTGATATTCAGCTTGTTCCATCAATTAACAGTTGGAAAATATGTATCCAGCTGTAAAAACAGCTTGGCAAATAGAGGATTGTAAACATATTTTGATGATAGTGCAAATGATCGATTTCGTCGATATTTGCATCAATTTGTATATTATGGCGGCTTTCGATTATATATAAACAACGTTGTGTACTTGCGATATTAAACAATTTGTATTTACAGGGACAGGAAACTAAGTTTCTCTGAGAGAAACGTGGTTACCCAATCGCGTTGCAATTATTGCCGTCGAAACTAATATAAACGTTCTCGAATTTTTCATCTTCTCTAAAAGCAATCGGCGGTTTATTTGCAAAAGCGGGAAACTGATTCAACTTCAACGCGGGAAGAAGCTCTCTCAAATATTTAGCGAGTTTTTATTGGAAATCGAACTGCAGCCGACAACGCAAAATGTTAATAAAAAGGGAGAGAGAAAGAAGAAGAAGAGGAAGAGAGTTAACCACGATCAATCGCGTTGAAATTCGCTCGAATGGAAAAAGCTAAATTACTCGAACACTCGCTTCGCGTGTATTGCGTTCCGGTCGAACGACTTTGAAGGAATAAATAAGAAATCACAGCAACGTCGACAGAAAGACCTATTCGTGGAATTCAAACGGACGTTGTTGTTCGAAGTACTTTGCGTTCGAATTTATCGGTTGTATCGCTTTAAAAATATATTTACCGTGACGTAACCTATCGTATTTTCGATCGATCCACCAATTAATCAAAATATTCGTCTCCACTTTGAATGCCAATTTGCTCGAAAATCAGTGTTAGTGTTTGAATTATTATTTTGTTTGTGAAATACACGATTATCAATATTTAATAGTAATTTCTTTGCCTCGATCGAAACGAAACGTGTCTGCCGTAGTCTGTACAATGTAATTAAAGATATATACAGAAATTAACACTAAACGTACCAGCACTTATTGTTATTAATATATAATATATTCCTACTGTATATAATCCTTATATATAATATATTATAATATAATCTAACATTATAATAATATAATAAAATATATAATATAATATTAAATATAATATATAATATATTCCTGTATAATCAGTCAGTTTGCGAAAGGAATATGCAGATAATTGTTAATTTAATACAGGAAACAACGCGCGAAATAACTTTCGCATAGTAAGGAAAAAAATTAAAATAAAATGAAAGAATGCGGAAATCTTTGGACTTGACCGGCACGACGTTTATAGCTGATATATATAATAAAAAAGAATTGCTACTTCAAACTTTTGGCCAATTTAAAGAAAACCTCTCTTCCCAATTGATCCGAAAATTATTTTCCTCGACCACTTAGCAATTCTACTCACAAAACTAACTCCTCTCGAACTCCTCTCTCTCTCTCTCTCTCTCTGTTTCCTTCTACACGGTTAGAGCACATAAAGCACTTTGACCATCGGTCAGGAAACGGCACGAAACACAGAAAGGTTCGAGTTTAGGCCACATCTGTTTGCTCGCGGTGGTCGCGTTATTTCTCCAGCCGGAACAAAAGGCGCGGGTAGAATGAGGTCGAAAACGAGTGAGCTTCGTCGCGTTTCCTCTGTTTCGCGAAATCGGGACGAGCGGCGCAATAAAAACCGGCAAAACTCCCGCACCGCGTGTCTTCGGGCTATCTCTCATCCATCGCGCGTTCGCGCGTGCCGCGCCCCGCCGAACTACCCCTCCCTGCTGCCTGACAACGTCTGGCGAGAGGGATGAAACGTCTAACCCGTTTTCACCGTGAAATTGTTTCGCATAACCGGCTGCTGCTGCTGCTGCTGCTGCTGCTGCCGCTGATACGGCGGGCTGCCACTTTGTTACCCGGAAAAACACCGCTACGGGACCATCCTCACCCCATCGCTCCTCTCACGACCTTCGTTCCGAGAGTATTACGTGTTTGTGGGAGAGATGAGGGTTTCTCTCTTGTTTCAAGAGATAGATGGATTTTTACGTTGTTTTTGCAATTTACTTGGTTTGTCAATTCAAAAAGTGGAAGGTAAGGGGTAGATTCATCTGCCATCTTGCGAAAAGTATTATAGGTCCGTATTTAAATACTTGGTGAGTACAGAAAGGTTCATAACACGTGCAAGTGACGATTATTACAATTAATCTTTATTAAATTGTAGGTGACTACGGTTGACTACTTCGTGAAAGAGGTTTGTGATAAAATGAAAATGCGAAGTACAAAAATTCAGTCTACTTAATTAATCCTAACTTCGCGAAGATGATTGCAACAAACCTTCCAGTATCGTTAAATTGTAGACAACCATAGAATTTATGCGAGATTACTAAAACGTATTTGACGCGATAAAGTAAAATTGAACTCGGAATTCTCAACTTTCCAACTGCTGGAGCTTCGCGCAAAATTCACGCAAATTTCCTATCCTCGAACATCCTTGCAGTATAATTTACACGTGTATTCTTAACGATGTAAAATTCGCGAGCTTATTCGTTCTTTAAAGTGAAGATTTCTCGCAATCCAGAAAGACAGGGAGAAGAGCATGACCAAAACTGTCACGGTGGCCGCTGGATCGGTAATTTTATTGTAAAAGTCATTGTACGTGATTTTTGTAAACGCGATCCAAAGTTGATTACAACTGATCGCAAAGATATTTCCTTTCGCGCGTATTGCGTACATTTCACTCGATTAAAGGTGCCTTTAAATCCTTGGAAAACGTCCGTAGTTTTGATGCCCACTGATTTCCAAGGGAAATTGAAGAAAAGAAAAAAACAGAGGAGGAAAATAAGGTGTGCCTCGCGACACGAAGCACGCAAGGACACGGCCTGCACACAAGCTTTAAGCAACAATATAATGGACAACGAGATTAATTTGCCGGCGCAATCAGGTTAACGTAATAATGCAGGACAAAGTAGACGTTAGCCCGTTAATTCAGAAGCTGGCTCAGAAGCGAGAAAATTGGGTTAGCCTTTCGCTGATATTTTTATCAAATTAACGCTTGCCTCGGTGTTCGCTACACGCCAAAACGAGCGGCTTAAATTAACGTCGCTACATGTTTCTGTCTCTTTCTTTCTTTTTTTTTCCTCTCTCTCTCTCTCTCTCTCGTTTTCACTCCTCTTTTTTTTCTCTCGACACACCCCAACTGAATTTAATGACGGAGGAAAGAAGGAAAAACGGATCGGATTATTGGCTCGATTCTCCTATTTCCACGCATGAGAATTAATTAGTCGAACGCACCCGCGTTCGTAAATACCAGGACAATTAATCCGAGTCGTCGAGAGAACGATTGTCGACTAAATTTTATTGAAAGTTGGTTTACGTAAGAATCGTAACGATACAACAAATCAACAATGCCAAGTTTCCAAATAAATTGGGTAAGAAACTCGAAAATGTGAATCTGCATTGTAAAATCCTTTATAAAGTACCATAAAGCAAATAGTATTTCAAAACAGCAACGTCAAATTCTGAGTTCAATTTAGTCGAGGTTCAAAATTTCGATTCTAAAAAGTGATACAAAGACGCAGGTACAGATGAAGAAAAATTGACTACGTTCTACTATCATTCCTGGATAATTATCCCTGGATATTAAAATATTTTCCTACAATGATTTTACAAATTTACTCAATTTCTTCCAAGTGCCCTAATATTTCTGAACGCGAGTGTAGGAGAATATATATTTTTTTAATATTATAATAATATATATATTTTTTCATTTGAACAATTTTTTCAAACGCCTCGAATATTTTCCAGCAAGGAGGTAAAAGATAGAGCAAAGGCAGTTGAGTCTCGATACGGTATCGGTATAACTGCACCATCATACGTTTCTAAATGGGTACGACTATCTCGGATCTTATCGGTAATAACCTCGCTCAGAGCCACGGAACTCTCATTTCGACCACATTGGTTTAAATACCGTCTTTCTTTTAACAAGAAAGTTTCAAACGACCAGAAATATTTTCGTAAATTGACAAACAGCACTTCTCATTGGATAAGATTTAAACTTCACTATTATTCTCACGCTTATTTTGAACGCGAACGCGAATGAGTTATTTTGCACGAACCGAATATAAATATTGTTCCAGACAAATAGATCGGTTCGGTCGCGATAAGCAAGATATCGGCTTTCGTTCTGTCATTTTCCCAAATCTTCGCTTCCCAATAAATACACTTATCCCTTTATAGGTCATCTTCCGCGTTATTTTGACCCCCGCGGGCAATCTGGGTCGTTTGTAACCGGGACCAATTTTTCTTTTTTTTTTTTTTTTACCGGTTTTGACGTTCGAGAAATCTGAAAAGAGTCTCTACTTTGACATTCAATCGACTCTTGAATCAAATATTCGAAGAAACTCGAAGGATTACGGATTGAAACTCGTAACTTCGATTCTTTTTTAGCTTTCACCTGCACGAACGCAGCCTTTCTACAATTTGCGCCACTCGTTAAAAATTGGAGATTTCGCGTGTCCGAACCAGATTATCCATTTTTATACCTTTGTAGCGAAAATTTTAAAGCGCGAGATCGAAAATGCGTTCGCAATGTGATTACAAAAAAGAAAGCTCGTACAAAATATAACATTTTCTATTAGTACGTGAAATCTCTCGTGTCGCTTTTTCGTGACTTTGCAAACAAAAATCCAGCGCAGTCCGGTCGCGGATATCTCGTTTAAATAACAGCAACTTTTACAATGTGAAATTCGGTGGAAAATTTCGCCAGAACGAAACACTCCCAAACGCGTAACATCCCGATCGAAATGAGAGTCAAAGTCACTCGTCTCTGACCGTTTTTTCAGAATTTAGCGACGCAACTCGTTAAAAATTGGAAGTTTCGCGCGTGGAGATTAGATTGGAGCTAGACCGCGGATTTTTATACCTTTGTGACTAAAAATTTTGAAATCCGAGATCAAACGAAATGCTCGCAATAGGAGAAAAAATTATATCCGCGACGTGATAAAATAAAATACCCGAAATGTATTCGTTCTCTCTGCCACGTAAAATCTCTCGTCTCGTTTTTTTAAAATTATACTCCCAGAAACGTGAACATCCCAAACGTAAAAATCCCACGCAGTCGCGAATATCCCGATTGAAATGTCCCGTTCTTAAAACTCTTACGATTTGAAAATCTGAAGCCAGATTTGAAATTTGAATTTACGTATTGCGATTTCGATCGAAACGAGAGTCAAAGTCAGTCGCGACACGTTCACCCCGCCGAATTTCACTTTCGCGGCGGGACGGGAAACGAAATTTCAATGGACAATGGATCAAATGTTACGCAATGGCCAATGTCATTAATGCCCATCAGCTGCCATCCCTCGGCTCGATGTATCGATCCGTGCAGCGAGTGGCGGTCCGAGCGAGTGTTGCCGGAATCGGCGGTAGGAATCGGCGTCCGATAAACATAATGTCGATTAATCAGAGACATCATCGTGGCACGTGGGAGCGCTGCTCGTTTGTCTCCCGGGGCTACGAAAAAAAACGTCCTTCTGAAACGCGGCCGATCGCGGCTCGAACACCACCGATAACGATTGCCGAAGCTGTCAGGGCTGATTAAATCGCGCGGTTCTTGCTGTCGCCGCCATAGTCACTCTCCGCGTGACGAACGAATCAGTTAACGATATTCGTCATCTGTCTAAACACAGTTTCGCTTATCCGCGTGCTTCGCCCAAGCTTCGATAATAATTATTATTGCGAAATTGAGCGAGAGTCGGGCGAGATTACCGATCGTCGGAATTTCTCGCGGTCTTATCGTTTAACTTGATAAATTAATTAAAGTCCAAATTGATTAAAGTCGCGTGTACTTCGACGTCGTGTGTGTTTTGTTTCGTTTAGTTTTGTCATTTAGTGTGCCACACAGCTGTTGGAGTATTTTTCAAGCATTTTACAAAAGGGGCCGACTGTTTGATCGATAGAATTTTGAACGAATTTTGAACAAATTTCGATCGTTGTGTGTCGGTGTATCTCAATCATTGTTTCTACAATTATTTCGATAATTATTTCAAACTGTATCTTCGACCGCGTGTTTCAATTGTACACATTGTATAATTGTTATTACGATAATTATATATATTAATAATAATTGTGATTATACAATAATTTGTTATGTAATTAAAGACATCGGCAACGATATTTGAAACAAAAATTTTAATATTACGCGGCAGGGGAACTTGATTACCATCGACAAACAGAAAGACCAAATCAATTAATCGTACGTACGAAGATGGAACATTCGATTCGCAGCTCGAACATTCGGTTTCACGTATTCAACACTCGACCGTTTCGGTTCAACGTTCATTATTAAACTACCTTCCTTTGCAAACAGAGAATCGGGAAATTCCGGCGAAAAACCGCGATATTCATCAGCGATTTTAAAACGATACCTCGTTCGTTCCCTATATATATACATATACATATACATATATATATATATATATATATATAGAGAGAGAGAGAGAGAGAGAGAGATATTACACGCAAAACAGGCAAGTAACCCGAAAACGTGTAACGAGCGGTGGAAAAAAGCGGCCGGAGATCGACGAGATTTCTCTGAAAGAGAGGCGGAAAAGAGAAAGAGAAAGAAAAGAAAAACGAAGGAAACAGATTAATCCACCATCGGGCTTCCACCTGGCTATCCCGCTTGACCGGAAGCAGAAATAATGCGAGTTATAGCGAGCGGAAACACGTCGAAGCGAACAATTTTCAATCGGGTTCGCCCCGTGTGTGTGTGTGTGTGTGTGTGACCTATTAAAAGTCGAAAACTGGAAATGAAAAATAAAAAGCACGAAAGTAAAATAAAAAAAAAAAAAAAAAGAAGCGAAGAAAGGACGCGTAAAAGGACCCGAGGCTAAAAAAAAATATACAAATTTCGTTTCATCGAAAAAAAAAAAACGTACAATATGATAAAAATATAGCTTTCGAGGAAGCTTTCTTTTTTTTCTGATAATTTCATCGATACTTTGTTCGTTTGAAAAGTCACGCACAAAGAGCGAGTAGAAATCTCTACACTTGAGATAAATTGATTCTTCGTCGCGACCAACGACTAATCTCGTTTCTCGCAAAAGACAAATTTCGGGAAAACGAAGAAATGCTACGATGGGTGTAAATCTCTCGTGAATTTTCGAACGACGCTTATAATCAATTCCTCCGACGAGGCTAATATTTGACAGGGTATATAATTGACGCTGGAGAGGGTGTGGATTACCCTTTGATTAAAGGTGCACGTTTTACCGAGCCGACAGGAAATATTCTTCTCTGGAAATAACTTTGTTACCGTGCTTATCAATTAATTCAGGCGCAGTCGCCGGGTATCAAAGCGCGTTCGTTTTGCTAAAATACACGTACGGTGTTCGGGCCGATGCGAGTTATCGCGCCCGTGCGGTTATTGGATATTTTTCTCGGTTCGGCGTTCTTACGGTTTATTACCTATTTACCACTGGGAAAATTCTTTTAACATTTTTCTCCGTTTAGCGGGAAGGAGGGTGGACTCGCTTGTTCCCCGGGTCGTGCCGAGTACGGCGATACGCGCAGCCATAAAAATAAATTCCCCGCGATATTTTAAGCACGCGCGCGCGGGCTGGAGCAATTTTAAAACATTATTAACGCGGCTATAACAGAGCGGACGTTATTTTTAGCACGAAAAAGTGAAAGCCCGGCGCACCGGTGAAAATCGATTACCTTTAATAATCGTGCGCCGAGCATTCTGACATCCGTTCGGCCGGATAATTGTGCAATTAAAACGGAAAAATCTCCGGACTTCAGCGGGAGGGGAACGCTCGCGCGATATATTTTTCACCGTGGACCCCGCGCGCCACGATATGCGTCTGCGAAATCCGACGAATTTTATCGTTTAAAAAAGACATATTGTTCGGCGCGCGGTAGCACTACTCCTCGGTGGTAAAAATGTCCCTGATGCGTGACGCTTTAACCGTTTTAAATAGCCACGAGCTATTTTAAAAACCGCTATTTTGAATAGTTGTCGCGCGGCGTGATAGCGTTTTGATCGATGTTTGCCTATGTTTTAAAATTGCCTGTTTATACACTCGCGCGCAGAAATTTCGGTTTGATTCAAGAGAGAGGAAGCACGCTGAAGCAATATTGCGGAGAGCGTTGATTTATTTATTTCAAATTTATTCTCCTTTGTTTGAAACACGTATGTGCCGAGGGACAGAGTGTTAATTTAATATTTTTTTAAATATTCTTGAACTTTGAAACACGTATATATTCTGAGGGGTAGAAAAAAGGAACGAACATCAATTACGGAAACAGTCGTCGTTGGCAGAAACCCCGAACAGGTTGCATAATCTTCGAAAGCTATTCGAAACGCGACAAACGCGATCATCTTCTTCAAACACGAACCGACTAATCAAGAAGATGGTTTCGTACCAGATTAAAATGATACTATGATCCGTCTACTGTGTCGTAGAAAATTTTAATTTTGAAACACTGGCAACAGAGACTTCGTTCGTATCGGTTTTTGGAAACCGGCGCAAGTTTCCGTTTATGCGAGATTGCAACACGATCTTTCATCTATAATGAGGGATTTAGCTTGTTGAAACAATTGGGTAATACCTGGAAGATTAACAGTATCAAGGCTCTGGGAATTCCGTGGCAATAGCTGCTCGTATTGGATGTTTTAAAAATTCCGTCGTTTATAAATTATTAATTTGACTAGTAGAGTGAATTATTTTTATAAATTATTATTACAAATTAATTTTATAAACAGCGGATTCTAAATGGATTCTAATAGTAAATAAATTAAATAAATTCTGCTCACTCGGGACAAGTCTGCGACCGTACTATAGATTGTCGTCATACAAGATCGATAGAGAATTTTCAATCGTACATAATACGAATGAATAATAAATGATTGAAGTTTAAATAGTAAGTGAAGGCAGGTTAAATCACATTAATTCCCGGAATTTAATAGTTCATCGTTGAGAGTGTATTCTCGCTTTATCGCTCAAGTTCTAGTCATTCTCGTTAGGTTTGCATGCTCAGCGTGATATGTTGTAATTCAATTCGACACAACGAAAGAGAATCGATTAATATTTTTTTCGTAAATCAATCAAAATATCCAAACTACGATAAATTGAAGCTACTCACAATTTCTTGGAAGATTAGCTACATTTACAAGTCAAAGATGGTAAAATTAATTTTTATTTTCTATTTTCTAGAATAAATTCATCGTGGTCATCCAACGGACAAACATCTTTGAAGTTATTCGAAAAATTTCGAGTTTACCCCGGAGTGAACTTGCCAGAATCCACGCCGACGCGTTTCTTGCGACGCTTCCGCGACGATCTCAATGGGATCTCCCGAAAAACACGACACCGTTTAAGCACAATCCCAGTAGCAGTGGAAGACCATTTTCATCTAAACAACCATCTCCCCGCGAACAATACGAGCTCGAGCTCCATTCAACCGCTAAACTCGACAAACATCCGAACGTGCGTTTATCAACGGACATCGTATTATAATCTTTCGTGCAACGGGAGCATAATCCTTGAACAACAACCTCCAACCTTTTCTTACGTTAGCGTCGCGACCGGCAAAAACCACGGTGGTACCCGAGAGCCGTTGTAGAACTCGCATCGATTGATTAATTTGCCATTCGACCGAAACTTTCTTGTCCACCCTGAGCTAAGAGGCGCGTCGTTCGTATAACATGTATACGATAGAATACGATAAATTAGAAGTGAGTTATCTCCGAAATTCGTGACATCTGAAAAGTGGATTATCAAGTTCTCTGGTATTCATCCAAAGTGTCAAAGTTGCTATGTCAAAAAGTGGCCATTTTCGCGATAAAACGTGCAAGTGAACGTATCTTCTCTACCAGCGTCCTAGGGTCCTAGGGTCCCTACACTCTACCAGTGTCCAAGTACCGCAGACATTCAAGCTTCAACTTTCGTTCAAGTTCGCGCTTTCAAAGACTCGAGAAGAAAGATCCCAAAGAATCCCAAGAAGAATTTATTAAAAGATCCAACACAAAAGTATAAAACAGCGAAAAGGAAGAGAAAATACATAGGTACTGATATACCTAAAGATGAAAAGCATCGTCATTTGTACCTATCGCTTTTCCCATCAAGCGCCTCGCAATAAACCGCATCGAACAGTAAATGGGGACTCAAATTTCCCATTGAAATCCATCTTCGCCGATCCGACAAGACCGTACGCCAGCAACTGGCTAAAGACACATCCTTCGCGAGAAACTACCGCCAAACATCAGATAGCGAGCTAATCCAGGTCTGGCGGCTTGAAGTTTCGCTTTAACTCCGAAATTCGCGCAGTATTTCCCCGACGGGTCTGAGGGGAAACGGAGGTGCACGAACGAACGAAGGGAGGGAGGAGATCGTCGAGGGATCGTCGAGGGATCGTCGATCAGAGAGGCTCGGAAGGCGCGGGTGTGAAAAAGAGGTTGGCAAGCTCACTTCGATGAAACAGAGTGGGTGCTGGCTTCGTGACGCGAGAACGTCGACGGTCAAGTGGAAAAGAAATCGGATCAGCCGGATGAAAGTGCGCTGGAACGCTGTGAAAGGTTCCCCCTAATTAATCGTCGCTAATACGCTCGACACGCCAGCGTCGAGCGTTATGACGTATCGAGAACCCGAGCTTTCCAGCCTGTCGGCCTCTTTCCACCTCTCTCAAGGATCGCAGCCGATTCCCAAGCCTCTCCACTCCTCGTTTTGCTCTCTTGTCGGGCGAAATCAGACTGAGCTTCGCACTCTCCTCCGGTTGACTCCGATTGACTCTGTATTCCGAGCGGGGCGAGATGAACGCTCGTTCCCGATCGCCGGGTCGGTCGTTTGTCTGCGTTAGAGGAGTTCGACGAGTGGTCTTACGTGGTTTTAAGGACCGGCATAGTCGAGCTTACACACACGGAGGATAAATGAAGGAGCTGCCGGCGTGCTTAAGGAACCCGGGATCTGCTCCAACGATCGGATTACGACTTGTCAAACGAAGCCCCCGAAGTTTCGATCCGAGGGTGTTGATTGAAGCTAGAGCGAGGCTGGATCGGATTGTCGTCGAACGGGCGCGGAATGTTTTATTTAACGGAGGTGTTTTGTTGCCGAGGAAGCGTTTCAAAGAGATTGAACACATTTGAAAGGCAGAATGCGCGGAAAAGTATAAAAATTTTATTCTGTAACGTGGGGAGATATCCAGACGTACAGATAGTTGCAACATTTGACAAACGTAAAACTAAATTTCTAGTCCTCAAAAATATTAATTTGTGCAAACGCAGGTTGTTCAAATCTCTTTGCTTGTAAAGTAAGGAACGTCTAAAGAAGGGAATGTCAGGGGAATTGAATTAAATGCAGTCCGGTTGAATACCGTGGATTGATTTTGCAGAGAAAATAGTTCCGTCGTAAGGTAATCCGGTATTAATTTAACGCGACTACTGTGGCGCAGTTTCGAATTAATCCCATCTACTCCAGTTACGTAACGATTCATTGTACACGTTCTACTCTCTGTTGGATCAGCGAGTCGGCAATTAATATATTACAACGGGCGTAATAATACTGGCTGGCTATCGCGCAGTGCGATCTTTCTCGGTAATGGCGCGCGGTGATACAGCCATTGTTGCTAAATCTCGAACGATGTAAAACTCGTTTGCTGAAGGAATCGTCGCGATTCGACTCCGATTGAAGTATCCAGATAAAAGAAACGACAGAAAATTACGATAAAGTTACGATTTTGTATCACCTTTGTTACAAACTTTCTTTCAAATCTCTCGTAAAAATATATACTTTTATGAGATTCTCGCGTCGGATCAGACTTTGAAACACATCTCCAATGCATCGAAATATATTAAAAGTTATTTGTAGCAAGTTGAAAGAAAAAGAAAAAAAAAAAAATTCAGTAACGCGAGTCAATTTCACAAAGAGATTAAATAAAAAAAGAAATATCGTCGAAGCAAGATGTGTGGAGAAATAATTCCAAGTGTCGTACGCGCGACGCCGCGGGACTGAATTTTCGTCGCATAACAGCGACAGAAATGGAAAACTCTGGAAGATTTAGCAAGTATCCAACGCGGAGTCCCGTTTCCAGCAATCTTTATTCACTGTCATCCCGGCTGGTTTCTTTCTCGGCAACCGGCAGAATTCAAAGAACGTGTCGTAAACCGAATTATGCGGCAACAATACCCAATGCACCTTCCTTTGACTCTCGACGCGTGAAGTGCAACGATCATCCGATTCTGGTTCCCTCTTTTCCGCGAGACTTCCTTTGAAACGTATCGTCCCGTTTTGTTGCTCCAACACGGGCATGTGTTTAGCTCGACAATCGTGTTTCTCGAGTATAACTGTATAAAAGTACTTCCCGTACTCTGCGAAACTTTTTTCTTTAATGAAATTTTTTGCGAAGAAAGAAACTTATAAATACGAATTTCCGTGAAAATAAAACAGTTTAATTAAATGAAATATAGCAAAGTTGTTTTATATTTGCGTTTCCCAAGCAATTTCGAAAGAATATTTAAATCAAATATATTATTTTTATTTAAATATTACACGCAATTTACATCTATTATGTAATAATATCACGTGGTGTTATATATTTTTAAATACGTAGTACTTAACATGAAATACACGCGATGAAAAGTAAGTTTTCCGAAATATACATTCGCGTTTTCTAAATAAATTGAAAAATAACTTTTCAACGAGCAACGTTCTCGACGTTTTACATTTCACAGACAGGAGACGAACGGCGGATTTTTTTCATTTAGGATGACGGATATCTTCCTCTTGAAAGTTAGGTACCCGCTTCAAAGATTATCCGTCGCGGAAATTACCATGCGCGCCACTCTCTATAATTAAATGCACAATGAGAATAGTTTCATCCCTCAATTCGCAGGAGACTGTAATTGCGTTTCGGCATAATTATTTAACGATTGCATTAGACCCGCATCAAACTTGCGCCGGGAACGGTGCGCCATCCCTTCGAGTCGGCTCTCCGCCGCCAGCCGCGCGCTATCGATCGATCTATCGCCATTTCGCTCGATTCTTTAAAGCGCGCGCAAACAGCCCGACAGCGACAATCAACATCATTAGCACGAAAATGCTTCGTCAATGATTATTTACTTACGCAATTGGCGCTCGAAAGAACTCGCAATCCCCGACGATCGCTTCTCGAAAACCTCCAATGTTTTCTAACAATTCTACTCGTCACCGCTGGATTCCCACTCGCTTCACGAGCAATTAGAGAATGAAGCGTAGAATTATCGCCTGCTCGCGTCAAGTCGAGACAAACACAAAAGCTTGGCAATTTTCGTATCGAATCGACGTATTCCTCGCCGAATTAATTAATCAATAATCAACAAATTAACAAACTCGCGGGAAGAATGGCGCACAAATGACGTAGAATGCAAAATCGACGTCTCGAATACTAAAGAGAAGAGGCAAAATTCTCTCCAGAGTAAACAAAAGCTGGACAGAAGCTTTGTCTTTGGCGACAGAAAGCTCCTAAATTTTCATGATCCTTCCAAATTATTACACGAATAGCTGCTAAATTTCCATGATATTTCCAAGTTTATGATAAATCCAAAGTGCCAAAAATTTCCCTCAAAATTCGGCAAAGCCATTGACATGATCTTAAGAAACGAGATAGTAAAGACAGTCGAACAAAGGAAAAACACCCCTAGAGATAATATCCGAATTTCCACGTCGGAGAAAGTTGAACGGCGCGACACCGAGTTCGAAAAATTCCTCCGCAGGGAGAAAAGAACGGGTGTCCCTCCGTCCCCTCTTTCACCAGCCGTGAAACACACCCTCGTTGACCCACGTCCGTTGACCCCACTTCGAGCCCCCACATAAAACACAGTATAATCGTCGCGAGGATCGCTCGTGTGGTTCGCTCAGCGTCGCTCACCCTCTAATTCGGCGAATTACGCGGCGAACAAAGAGCGAAGAGGAAATAGGTAGAGGAAGAGGGGGGGAGGGAGGAGAGGTGAAAGAGGCCACGGCCGGATTATTAAAGACCGTTTGCATCCCGATACCGTGAAAAGGAGGTGCCCGCCACCGGTCACCCTTTTCTTTCTCCCGGTTACAATCGGTGCCGCCGAGAGAGGAGAGAAACCAAAAGAGAAAGGAGAGAGAGAGAGAGAGGGAATACAGCATCGGAGAAAGGATGCACCGACGGTGGTTGCACGACAGCCACGCCTAGTTGCCACCTATGGCGGCGCGGGTGCCGCAGTCGCGCGTAAATCGCGGCCTCCTCGTCGTCGTCTAATTCCAAATAATTCTCACACCCTCGTAGCGTGTGCTCGCTACCTACCCCGAGGTCGTTCTACCTCGAAACCCTCCGACCCTCTAAATGCTCTTACTTCGCCGCACACCGGCGAATGGCTCTGACTGGCTGGCTGGCTGGCTGGCTGGTTGGCTGGCTGGCTGGCTGGCTGGCTGGCTGGGTCGCTCGGCAGCAACGAGGTGCTCCGTGCAGATGCTGCAAATCACCGAGACAAAACAGTCGTCGTTCTATAAAGTTTGCCTCGCGCTGCCGCGCACCGAAAGCGATGCTCTCTTCCAGGACTAACGACAGCCGCATCTCTTTTGATTCTGGTTGACCCGGAGCACTGCTATTTGGAGCACCGTGCGGCGCATACCGGCCGAGGGGCTGGATGTCTTCGATTTTATTTCGGGGAACTTTCTTTGTTTACGACGAAGAGTGATGGGATTACGTGGATATATATATATAATGACTCTGTTTTTAATTTAAATTGAACAATCGATACTTGACTCTTCAAGAGGTTAATTTAATTTTTGACTTTATTACATTGTGCGTAATATTCATTACAGTGAATAATATTGAAAATTACAATGTAATGATATTTATAAATATTACAATGTAATGATATTTATAAATATCGGATAATTTATAAATATTGGGTAATTTGCTGTCAAAATTAAGAAAGGGAATATATCTCCCTTTGAATTTCGGGGAATTTTCCTCATTTCTGATGAAGAAGGATGGATCATTATGTACAGTCCTCTAATAATATATTGTTTAAATTACACAATCGATATTTAATTCAAAATTGACTTGTATATATATATGAATTTATATAATTGACATATAATATTATATAGTGATAAAGTCAAATATTGATCGTGTAATTCGATATAAAATTCGAGAAAGTTTCTAGAAAGCTTCAATTGCAAAAAAGAACAATAGTTTGCAACTAGTCGCAAAAAAGACCGCTGCCTGCAATTTGAAACTCTGTCTGCTCTAACAAGATATTCGATACAAGTTTCTGAGAGATATTCGACCAGTTGCTCTTGTCAGTTTCGTCAAAGCTTTCGTCTTCAACTGTTCCAAACTACGATACGTTATACAACGAATTTAATAACAAAAAAAAAAAAGAAAAGAAAAATATGTTACGACTGACAAATCTCTGACAAGATATCGATCAACAGAGTCGTTAAACAGAGGGGCCGTGAAAAAAGGCCCGACAAGAAGAAAACACCGATTAATTCACTTACGTAGAATGCTAATTACCTGGGAAACTAGAAACCGTGTATGTATGGCGTCGCGATGGAGAATTTCGCGGCAGAGAGATAGAACGTTGACGCGGTCCCGGCTAATTCTATGTTCGAATTCGTTTGACGCGCTTCGAAGCTCGAGCTTCCGCGGGGAACGCCCTTGACGACCTCTCGGCCGCAGTCGAGGGTGTTTGTTCGTGAAACGCGATAATTAACCGTTGAAAACGCGGTTAACTCCTACGTTGGCGCGACGATATCGCTTGCTGCGAATCCATGTAACAGAAACGATTATGGATTATGTTTATGGTGGAATTATTCTCCGTAATCGGGTATTAAACGTCTCCTTTGCGCGCGAACCAAAGAAAGAAAAAAAATTAATTACACTTTGTTCTTGATAATTGTGACTTATCGAGCTCACGTTTCCAACTTTTATTTCTATTTTTAATCAACACTTTCAGAGTTGTCATGTACGTATACTCGACTTTGCTCCATAAAAATATTAATATAAATAAATAGACACTGGAACAACCGTAACAGATCATTCAAATTTAAGATATTGATAATTGAAATAAATAGATTTGCACAAGTAGAAATTGATATTAATTTCGACAAGAATCCGTCATTTTGTTCCAACGTTGATATAATAAAATTGCACAATTATTTACAAGACTTTTGCAACTTTTACAGCCCCAATGGTTCTCGTGCGGGTAATACTTCTCACAAACGTGCTGGCCGAGAAAGTGTCGAGACGAGATTCAACTCGAATTTATTCGCATCCCTTGAAACTGCAGGGGAGTGACTCCTCGTCGGTAAATATAAACGAAAAATTTGAGAAGAAGGGAAAAGAGGAAAAGGTGGCTGGCGCGGAACGCAAATTTTTCGAACTGCACGGGACAGAGTATTCGCTTCAGGAGTCGTTTACTCTGCGTCGTAGCTGATCTTCCGGAAGCAGAGGTTTATTACACGTTTGTCGGCGAAGCTCTCGGTTTGCTACTTCGGGCAACAAATTATTTCTTGCCGGGGTACACAAAGTGATCCACTTTATCCATATTTCACGTGCCGCGTTCCCCAGACCGCCCGGGCCGGGCGCACAATGAAATTGAGGATACACTCAGGTAAATTTATTTTCAACTCGCGTATATACGTTACGTAATCTGGACGCCGGACGTTGCAACAACGTTCAAGCATCGAATAACGATATTTCACCTGTTTTTTCCCTTTTTTCTCTTTTTCTCTACCCCTCCTCCATCCTCTCCGATTATCATCCAAATCTCTGGAGAAATTCCCCGCCCTCGATACATCCTCGTTGCAATTAAGCTTTTCTGAAAAGCCAGCCCCGCTCGTTTCGCACGTCAGACATCGAAAAATATCCATTTCCAAATTTTTGTCAACTTCCCGGCTCTTTCGAATCAATGGACGGCGCGGGGATCGATAAAAACTGCCGGCGGGGGAGGGTGAAACGCGACACAGACACACGTTCCGCCGTGATACGTGGCTTATACGAGGGTCATAACTCAACGCGGGGAATGATTTAACGCAACTGCGATGAACAATGATACTTCTGAGGTGCGCGTTACTTCACATCCGCGTAACAATTTCGCCGTTTAATTAATTCCGTCCGCGGAAATTGAAATCGCGGTGACAAAGTGGTACGATTAATCCAACGCCGTGATAACAATCCTACTCGAGCCGGAGGCAGACTGATAATTTTAATTATTAATTACGCTTGCTACTCCCAAGAAGCGCGCTGACAACCGGATAAAGTAACCGACCAACTTCGAACTTAACGCGTCATCAATCAAACCAACTCCGAAACGAGAGACTGCGTCGCGATCCAGGGCAGATCTTTTTAACAGCGTAAGTTACGAAACGCGATCCGAAGAGGCGAAGTGGCTTTACAATTCGAGCCAATCTCTCTCTCTCTCTCTCTCTCTCTCTCTCGTGAGGGAAACAAACGCGTAAGCCCGCTTCGATTTAGCGTATCAGCATGAAACGACTTTTGCCAGGGAACAGCGGCTTGGCGCGAGACGAAGAAAAATTCCATCGAAACCACCCTCCTCCAACCTAATTTCTTTCTTCGTTTCCGTTCGTGACCCACATTTCTGGGGGGAAATGAAACAAAGAAAAGGAAAGAAAGGCCAACGCAACTTTCGCGAACTTCGTATTCATAGCCAGTCGGGACCAACACCGCGTAACCACTGCGAAACTTGCGGACTGCAAGTTCGCGATTCCTTCAACGTTTCTGCGGTTGATAAAGCCCGTCGTGTATAACAAACAGCAGCAACATGCCAGGTATTTCCTTGTCGACTAACGATCTTCGATCGATTATCGAAACGTTGACCACTAGCACTGGTAGGCTTTCATAAAATTTATAAAAATTTCGAGACGACAGTAACGATAAAACAGGATGAACGTAACAACTGTACAATGTTACAAAATGGTTATCGTAGCTTTATTGTATGCTACTTTTTTCGTGGCGATCAATAATGTCAACTTTAGCTCTAAATACTACGTCTCAAAAATTTTTTTAAATAATAATAAGGGCTAGAATTCTTGGAGCTTTTTTTAGAATTCTCCTTCTATTTAGAGTAGAATCTCCGTGCGAGTTAATTGGGAGGCGAAATTTTGTGTAACTTTCAGATAACTTTAAGATTTAATTAAAATTAAAAGAATTGAAGAATTTTCACACGAGGAAAGAGACAAACGATTCACGTAACAAGTGTTCACGTACTTGCAGAACCTATTTGCCACCTAGCTGGTAGGATCGAATCAAAATGCTCGAGAATCCGTATTTTCCAGGGTTTCTTCTCGAGAATCGAGGGTCGAATGCGTCGTTGACACCAGGGGCGACGCACGGCGCGATAGTGAGGGGTGCAAAGAGCGCAGACAGAGGAAGAACAGTGAGGTTCTAACGGTTCGACAGGCGCGAAAACTTCACGTACACGCGCGCGTTCATGCCCACTAGGCATGGGAGAGAGAGAGAGAGAGCAGAGATCCGAGGAGAGCATAGGAGGATGTCGTTGGAAAGGGGCGAGAGGGAGAGAAACGCAAGTGGAATGCATCGACCTGGAAAAGAAATGCGCTTTTTACGTCGCAGGTGGAGACAAGGACAGGTGGGCAGAGCGCGGTGAAAGGAAGCTGGCTGTTTGTATCTCCTTTCCAGCAACCCTGCCGGCTAAAGCGGCGCATACCTCCGGGGAGAATTCCGTCGTTTGATCTTCCGTGTCCGACAATGGCTGCCGTCTCGACGATGGGAATGGATTCTACGCGTTATAACGCGTCCAAACGACCGCCAAAGCCGCGTTTCGACAACGTCAGGGATATACACTACGTATAGCCCGACGCTACTTCTACCTCTCTGTCTACCTCTGTGTCTCGTAGTTTTCTCCACACATACACGTACGTACGTACGTGTATACGTCTCTCACTCTCGTTTCTCGTTGTTGCACAGACCCACCACCTGTCCGGACACACAGGTGTGTCGTAACCGAACCGACACGTTTACGTGGATTTGTACCCGTGCCTTTGAGTCCGAACCGGCCCATCAACGGACAAGGGGAACAAGCGGACGCGACGACTGGAAAGTGCCATCGCAGGAAAACGCTGCTTATCGGAACGTTGGCAAACTGGCGGATGAACTTCGTGCCACGGGAGAATGGCCCGTTTGATGTCTCGAAAAGTGTCGCGATGCCCCCCCTCCTCTCCTTCTGTTACACCGTGTTCGGTTACGGTGTGTACATTCGCTTCAGAAGGGGGAGAGAGTTTTAAAGTAATGATTTTTGTTACGGTACGAACGTGGCCGGCCGAGGGCGTTTAGATAAGTGAATTTTCTATCGAATGGCATTCAACGTATCTCGCGAAGCGTAAGCTAGGTGGAATATTGGTATTTCACGTTGAATTTCAAGTATGTTTCGGAATATGTACGAGCTTGTTGGTTATTATCTGTGTATTTGCGTAACCCAGAAAATCGGGCATCTTCAGGCAACGCTAATGCAACGAAAATTAGCGATTGGTTGGTTTGGGTCACGTGATCCATTAACTCGTTCGTCGATCGTTTCAATATACCTTCTACCATTTAATTTTCCCGTAATAAATTTTATTTTCAACTTACCGCAGTGACTCCAACAGCTTCCCAAATCGTTGCACCGCCGTATCCCATGGGTCGACGACTCGGAAATTGTTGCCACTTTCGTAGATCGTGATAACAGCAGTGGAAGTCCATCAAGTCAAAATTGAAGCTCTCTTCATCGGTAAATATCACTCTTTGCCGTTTCTTATTCGTAGAAACATGTTTCTTTACAAATCGCGAACGACTCGTGCTCCAACCGACGTCTTTGTCGCGAATGGTCACGAGTCTTTGAAAGAGGTCGAACGTTCCCAACGTTTGTCTCGCGGATTAGAATGTTTACATTTCTGCCTCTGTATTTCCGAGAATTGTACGAAAAACATTCGACGTGACACACGTGGCTAATCCACACACGAAAATATTGACGATGAGATAATCTCTCGCATTCTCTCTACTTTACATACATAGTATGTCTGTCTATCGTTTTGTACAATTTTCACACAACATCTCTGTTGAGAATTTATTTATTTTATCACTGAAAATGATTTTAGGTGGGGTAACCCAGAAAATCGGGCCTCTTCAGGTGCAACGCTGATGCAACGAAAATTAGCGATTGGTCGATTTGGGTCACGTGATTCGCGAGGGGGCGTAGACCTCGAGTAGGGGTGGCGTTGCCTGTAATTTGTTTTCTATCGATTCGAATGTTTGCGTATCGATAAAATTTTATGGCAAAAAGTCGTCTTCGTTTCGAATCGAGCGGACGAATCGTACTGAGATACAAGTCGTGCAGTTTTTTATTTACGTTACAACGCTCCTTACCATCAACAACGTACGTTGTTACATTGTTGTTATTAAATCTTTAATATTTACGTAGGAAAAGATTTGTTAAAATTTACTCGAGAGTACTGTTAAAATTTTAAGCTTTAAATAATTTTACTGAAAATGTTTAGATTCCGATCAATTTTATCGTTGCGATTATTCTGTCTCGCGGCTAGTAAGTAAGACTCCAAGTGAGATCGTCGTTCTCAAATAATGAATCGAACGATTCAGCATTCGACTGGAATTTCCAAACGAGCGTCCCAGTACCCACAGTTTACAGAACACGCAGTTTGCAGAAATACATCGGGGAATTACGAAGAATCAGGAAGCAGAAAATCCAGGCTGCTGGTTGCAGCAAGAGCGTGCTATTATGCTATAAATCGGCGAGAGAGACACGGTTGGCACCGGCGAAATGAGTTTAAGGGAGATCAGTAATGGTCACATAGATTTTCGGATGCCCGTGGAACCTTAGAATCGACCGAGGATGGACTTGGCACACGAACCACTCGTATGTTAATAACTGTAGGAAGGGTATAAGAGCTTTTATAGCCAGGGAGCTTTCTCGGCGAGCGATTTTCGATGTTTTAGAGGAACAGCCTGTCATC
This sequence comes from Melipona bicolor, assembly GCA_030673865.1. Classification (NCBI taxonomy): domain Eukaryota; kingdom Metazoa; phylum Arthropoda; class Insecta; order Hymenoptera; family Apidae; genus Melipona; species Melipona bicolor. Next base: position 3,211,665 of record JAHYIQ010000015.1, on the reverse strand, counting down.
GTCAACATTTTTACCGATAAATAAAAATCATCCGAGGGAAAATACGTGATTGCACTTACTTACTCTGTCCATGTTCACCGCTTATATTATTACGAACGTAAATTCATACTTTTATAATTTTCGTAGAAGCGGAACTTGCGAATCGAATTTGAGAACATTAAACTTTGAATTGCTTGGTAATACGACTACAAAAATTTCGTGTTATGAAATACAGTATTTGATAAAAAGAAAAAAAAAAAAAGGTTGGAAAATAGGAAAGTAACTATCGCAAGTAAATGTAGTTTTCGTTTCACATTCACTGGATATTCCTAATAATTAGAAAGTCGATCTTACGAAAAATGACTAGCAAGCATCGAAGAGATGAGACAAAAGCGTAGATTAATTTTTACGAGGCTTGTATCGTATCCGCTGCTAATTATCTAAATTAACCAAAAGTACAAAGCAATAAAATACAAAGTTGTCTACGACACGAGCAGATACATGAAACATAATTCTCCCGTTCACTCGAATGGAAATACTTGCAAGGAGCTCGTTAAGAACAAAAGGAACACTGGTCGAGAGTTAGCAGACCTTGCAACGCCAACATCTGCTGGCCAGGTGACTAACTTAAAGATACGAATCTCTGAAAGCGAAGGTTCAACGATTAACCGTCTGTTATGCCCACTGCAATTGAGTACACCTCTCTCCAATTTCCAAGCTACTACTCGAATATAAAACCCAATTTACGACGCTACGGCTCTCCCCCCGGTAAACTAATAGAAACTGCTCTAGCAAATCTTACTTGGTTCAAAACGTTTGGTTTTCTACAAAGTCGTTACCAATTCAAAGTTACTGATTGCAATGGTTAAATTCTAGATAGATCGAAATTTTCAAAAAATATATACACGTATATTCTTTTAATAAATAAAAAGAAAAAAATCATTCACTTGCTTGGATCGATTGTAAACGCATTCTTTCTCCGCAAAGTCATTATTCGTTTGAAGTTATTGATATCGGCGAAAGAATGCTCTAGATAGATCGAAACTTTCAAAAAATATATATCCCTTGCTTGGATCGATTGTGAACGCGTTCTTTCTCCACAAGAGGCGAGCTAATGTTCCACTTAAATCGCCCAGTGAAACGTTCCCCTTCTGCAATGACTCCGAGGAATATTCCATCTACCTGGATTGAAGAAATACCATTTTTGATAAATCGAGAGACTCGGGGATAAAAATATTCCTCGTAGATCGAGATCAAAGAAGGAGCGCTTCTCCTTGGAACAGAGCACCCGAAGGAACATATCAAATCGATAGAAATCAATATCTACTTTCGACCGATCGAACAAGCATCCTCCTCGAAAGAAACGTTCGATGGCGGTGTACCACCGCTTCATTTCGTACGCCGGATATCTTCCCATCAAGTTCGTCTGGTGTTCGCGAACGGCAGAGAAGTCAGCCCGGAGCGGATCGGCGCCGTTGAAATTATCCAAGATCATACGCTTCGTTCCGCGTCTGTACCAGGTGGAGGGCACAACGAGACCCGCGTTATCGTCGGCTATTGACATAATTAAAACTTGGCATGCTGAAACGATAGGGGGGAATAATTTCTAGGGGCGCGAGTGTCTCTCTGGAAACGTAGAAACGTCGTTGCTGACGGAAATTGGAGGAGGATCAAGTCGAGTAAAAATACCACGTCAATGGCGAATTATAGATCCTGATTTAACAGCGGAGGGAAAAGAGAAGTTTGTGTTCTTAATACAGAATTATATTTGACAAGAGCAAGAGGAGATTTTATTCACTTCGAGGTGAATAAAATTTACTGCCAGAAAAAAAAGAAAAAAATTGAGAATTCATGGAAATGTACAAAAAATATATTTTGTGCGTAGAGAAATAACTACTGGCTATTTGTCGCATCAAAAAATATAAAAAATATAGTATAATGTTTTTCTTCTGATAAACTGATCTCTCCATCGCGTAGTTCAATTAAGAAGATCTACAAACTATATTTGGAGAGGTCAAAAGTCAATCAGCGTGAGTCACAGCTCGTTGGAAATAATTTATGCCCCACAGATATCCTTTCGTTGATTAAAACTGTCAGTCGACAGAACAGTTTGATCATTATAATGTGATTATTATAACATGACAATCACGACGTTGTAATTAAACTGTTACAATCATCGTGATATGACACTGAATAACAGAAAATTTGAAGAAAAGAATAGGTACAAGTCTTGCACTCTTAATGAAAAACAACTCGCTAAAGCTGAATGGCTTTTGAACCCTCGAGCTTGCACGCGTGCGATAAAAATATCCGTGAACAAATATTTTCCACAGAGGGGCACGAGATATTTTCAATTCGCCAACATTCGTCACGCAAATAGCAACGTGCACCCGTGGCACAGATACGACCGTAGAATTTGTTACGTGACTCTGATAGTTCGTCGATAAAATGATTTTAAATAAATAAATGTTTGGAAAAGTGTCAATGCAAAACAAACTGTCACCACAGGAAACTTCAACACCGTTCCTTTGTCACGGACAGCGGTCGACGCTTTATCTTTTTCAAAAAGCCGCCCTACCGATTGCAAAACCGTTCTACAGTGACGTTCAATTTGACGTTCCGGGTTTTTGCAATTTCGAACGACGTCCTCGATCGCGATCGTTTAATTAGAGATCACGATTCTTCTCGGCGACACGTTTCCAAAGATTGCCTCTCGGAGATTGCCGCGAACAAATTCGAAAGGACGTTCACTCGCCTTTGAGATAGAAATGAAATTACATTTAACAGCTGGCAAGTAGCGAATTCCTTTTGAACGAATTGAAGAACAAATTGAATCGCTCTTGCAGAGCCAGCGATTGAAAAATATTCCACCTCTTAAATAATGAAAACGTAATTGCATCTAGCATTTACGTCCAAAAGCACTTTTCCCTTTTGAATCTCGCCCAGCCCGCGATCAAAAATATTTCGATTCCACTTCATATTGTCATAAATTCGTTCAATAGGAAACGCTCGAGGGCACTCGGGATTTATGTTTCGAAAAAAAATTGCCGAAAACCGCGATTTCCCTCCGACAGATATAACAGCGTTCGAAAGCGGCAGGAAAACCGCAAAAAAATAATTTGGAAATTATTAATAAAAAAATTTCCGTACGATCCTCCGTGTTATTTCGTTGTATCTGTTGTATGTCCCCGCGCAAATGCGAATCAAGTGCAAACTCCGGCTGTTGACTCTTTGCCCTCGAGAACATTTTTTCTACGTCATCTACGACGTAGCAATTTATTTGCGAAATGGTGAGCAAAGTATCACGTTCAAACGCTATTTAGCGTGAAATTTTCGTGATTTCGTTTGAGGCAGTCATCGAGTATATTTAGAAATTAATGACAATCTCTTGAAAAATTTCCTTCGCCGTTTCATAGAGTTTCGTGAGGAGCGATGAGAAGTTTGGCTTATGCGAATAATCACAACGAGTATCAATTTGCTCACGACTGAGAATTTCTCCTTTTGAAATTTTGTTATTTACGTCGTTGTATTATATTACGTCAATTTAATTACATTTATATCAATATCTAAATACAAATTAAATTTAATATTTAACAAATGCATACCAAAATTTAAATCTTCTGCGTTTCAATTTTCCTTCAAAATCGGCGCGAACTTTCCTCCACGACCCAATAAAAAAATTCTACAATTTACACTGTTGGCTAAATTTGAGTATAACGTCTCCTTGCGGCGGACAGTCGAGTGGAACAAAAGTAGGGTCAAACTGAAATAAAAGAGAAATTCTAAAATTCTAAAACTTTCCCGCAAAACATCGTCGTTGCAGCCGCACTGGACGTCACCCCGTTAATCTCTCGCGCTAAAAATCACAAGCCGTGTTGTCCGCAAACAGAAACTCCCTAGCCCAAAATACACGGAGCAACAACAGCCGACAAAGCCTTGGGATTAGTTGGTCTTACTGATGACTCTGGTCAGCAGATCCGTGTCTTAGACGCGGGAACACACGGTGTTAGAACAGCTGATCTACTTAAACGGATCGATAATCAGGCTCGTGGCGTGGCCGCGCTCGGATCGCCTAGGAATTTCAGCAGGAAATCTCCTGCGATGGTGTGTGCGTGTGTGCCCAGTCAACGAGCCACGCTCGCGCGCATTTCGTTATAACACACACACACACACGTTCGATCATACGTCGCGCCGTTTGGAAAATTCATCCTACGCGTATTTCCATGGTCCGTTGGAGGACAAAAGCGAATCCGCGAATTCTCGGCCAAAGGAACCGACGAGCCGTTTCCGCTGACCGGTAAGAGAAAATGCTCGTTGCTGGGAATTAATCGAGGCGTCGATGGAGCCTCGATTCCACGCTGGCTCCAGGTATCGTGCATTTCAATTTAAATTCGCATTTAGGAACGACGAACGACGATCGAACGTTGGAAACGTGGTCGCGATAAATCGACGCGTCGTTAAACAGCGGTAAAGATTCCGACGATCCTGAAGATTCTCGAGATGGATGATCTTAATCTGCTATTTGATCATTAATCGCGTATTACATCTGAATCAACGAATCCAAAAATTATTTTCTCAATTGGAAAATACTTCAGAAATACACGAGATACGAGACAACCCAGTTCCAAATAAACGAAATGGCAATGAAATTGAAGCATAGACAAACACCAAATGAAAAAATAAAAAAAAGAAAAATAGTCTGACCGAGGGCAAGTTGATTCACTCTTTCCACTATGCTTTCTACCGGCGAGCCAAAGTTAAACGCGAGATTTAGAAGACCCTCGATTAAAACGGCCATCCAGAGAATCATTCCGCCAACGACTTCCTTCCAGAAGAATTCTTTCCACGACGGTTCCCGTACGGTCGGCTAGCGACTACGCGGTTCGTAAAACACGATCACGCTCGCGCCATCGCGCTCCATTCGTCCACTCGCCGCGAACGAGGTGACGCGTTTAAAAAAAGGGGGAAAATAGAAGAAAAAAAGGGAAAGTTTATGGAGCGAAGTGGCCACGCGAATATGTAGTATTGTTCGAACGAGTTCTATCAGTTCTCGTCCTCTCGATTCGGTCTGACGGAATTCGCAGCTTGCGCACGTAGGGAAACACCGTCTCGAGGAATCCGAGTGTTATATCTCTCCATCGCGGGCTCTGCTCTTCTCCTCGCCCGTTTAAAGAAACAATTTGAATGTTTGAAGCGGGAACAGAGGCACTCGGGGGGAAAGTTAAGCAGATACATCGAGTAAGGCCTTCGGGGGTCGTCGACGAGCCGGGAGAGTTCCGACGTCTTCCGCGAGTGTCCATCGGAGAAATGATAAATGGACCGCGTTAAAGTGACTCGTACCACTCGCGGAGGCAGGTGTTTAACAAATAAACGACTCATTTGCCAACGTTGCATCCAAGAAAAATTTAGATTTGAGGCGAAATTTAAACGAAACTCGAAATTCATAATTGAGTCCCGAGAACAGCGTTAAAATAAGTCGTACCACTCGCGGAGGCAGGTGTTTAACAAATAAACGACTCATTTGCCAACGTTGCATCCAAGAAAAATTTAGATTTGAGGCGAAATTTAAATTCATGATTTTTTATTAATTGTAATTAAGCTGTGGTCCCGTTATTTAAGGAGCTAGAACGACGCGACGACGATTGCAGATGCAGTGAAATTGAATTAAATTACAATGACACTAGTTCTTTTTGAAAAATCAATAATTTTATCGTTTAACTTAGTCAACGTCGATTAACAGTAATCGATATCAAGAAAATATTTAGAACCGATGTCGAGAACTGCTCGAAATAAAATGTTTAAAACTTACAAACAGGTATGTTTTACTTTTGACAAAAAATTTAATTCGAGTAACTGACGAGTGTGCCTTCACAGCTAAGAGGTTAACAAACATGTGACAAATTGTGAATTCTTGCACATTAACAGAACACCTAAAATTGCAGTATAACGTCACCAAAATGCATACGAAAAGAAACGTAAATGAAACATCGAAGATATCTTGCAGTAAACGACACTCGGCAAAGAGCGAGTATGAATTTTGTCTGAAAACACTCACAGTCCAGTAATTAATTTTCCGCGATAACTTTTTCCTTCCCTCCAGTTTCGCACGAGCTACGTCGCGCTTTATTTTATTTATATATATCTGTATTAACTCGCGACATTCGCGCAACAGATTTATCGCGAACCAGTAAACAGGTGTGGTCTCCCCGTCGTCAGAAATATCAAACATTTTCGCTGCTGTCACGAGCTTCAGAACGTCCTGTTCTAAACACAGAGAACTTGCATACAGACACACACACACACATACACACGGTCGTTGGTTTGGTCGTGTTCGTTTGGTTTGCCCGAAGGATTGTGTACGCGGTTGACGTTGGAATCGCGTTCGCGCGGACATGAGAGAGAGTTCCTCCCTCTTTGAGCAAGTCTACTTCTCCCAAGGATTCTCATCCCGAAGATGACCGCGAGCTCTGTTTCGAGTTACGCTGTAGCACATCTCTGAGATTGCGGCTGCTCTGATTGTTGGATGACGATTAAGCCTGTTCGCGAAAAATCGAGGTTCCACGTACTAATAGCACAGCGAAGGAACGGCCTAAATCGTCACAAGCGCAAGAAAGCAGAAAGAAGGTTAAGGCAAACGATTTATATTGGACAAAGGAGAATTGGATTTTATGGGCTGGTTAAATTGGAGCTGATGCTGATGATACGTCACGTCGCATTTAGATGAGGTATCTTTATAATCCCGAGCGTGAAAACGTTGAAAAAGAAAGAAGGCTGAAAACCTGTCAGACGCATCATCCTTCTGCTGGAACTTGTTTCGCGCAATTGCTGAATTATTAAATTTACGTACGCGTTTCCGATCGTGACGAAGCAAGTTCAAAGTTTCGCATTTTCCACGCTGTGATCTTCTACGAGGCACACCTCGAGAGCCTTGATTTTGCTATATTTTTGAAATCCGCTGCGATATTTATGCCGTGCGTTTCCTTATGCTAAAGTCTTCGCGTCCATACCCAGAATCCATTCAAATGTACATCTCGCTCGAAACCTAATCTCATATTCCAGTCAGCCACCTGATCTCTTCCGTATTATCCTAAGCTTGACATTCACATCCATCCGGGGAAGTTCATTCGTCTCTATATTGTTAGTACCATCCCGCGTATGTATATATTTTTATATCTCTCTATCGAGCTCCGTATGTATGTTTTCTAGCTTTAAACTCGAAATTCACCCAATGATTTCATTCGCGCTTCACAATTTTCTATTAATGGCAGATAACCATAAAAGACCGAACAATCTTCGTAGATAAAAAGAAAAAATACACAGATGCTTTTCCATCCGCGGAAATCTGATCGGAGAATTCGTTTTCACGCCCAATAAAAGTCTTCTCCCGTAAAACAGCTTCAATTAAAGTCCACGCGACTCGGAGAAACCACGAAAAGGGCGTTAAAAGCAGACGGGAGCTGTCACAAAGAGCAAACGTAGTAACGAGTAAGCTGCCGTTTTATCACTTTCCGCTACATCAAACTCCGTTTTCGAAAACAACAGCAGCAAGCGCGGCTGGGTAACTTCTCGAGCCGCCGGTGTGCATACATCGTACGTCAGATCAAACTCGGATACGAACTACTTGAATTTACGAGGAGATACGATACTCTCGATTCTCTCGAATTTATAATACCTTGTATTTATTAGTTGGTGGAATACTGCGAGTGAGACGAGGAAACCCGTCGAAATTTTCTGCTGTGTGTGGTCTAACAGTGAGGCAATCGTCGCCTGATGATTGTGAGTGTCGTTTGCAATTGTTACAGCAAAGACTGGGCCTGAGAACGCTTGTTTTAGCCCAAGTCTAGGATTCAAAATATTAGAGTATGTGTTTGCGTGCAAGAGACAAAAATTTCGAAAGTGTACAGATCGAGAGAGAGAAAGGGTAACCCAGAAAATCGGATATCTACAGGTGCAACGCTGATGCAACGAAAATTAGCGATTGGTTGATTTGGGTCACGTGACTCGCGAGGGGGCGTGGGGTAGATCTCAAGTGGGAGTGGCGTTGTCTGGTAGCGATGACTGAGCGATCGCGCTTCTAATTTATTTTGTATCGATTCAAATGTGTGCATATCAATAAAATTTTTATGGTAAAAAGCTCGTCTTCATTTCCTAGTTAAAACAGTTGCTTCTGGGGTATTTTGTTAATCTCTATTTTAATAATAAATTTTATCATCATCTTTATTTAAAACCACGAAAGTAAAATATCCTTCCATCGATTCTTACAAACAAAATTGGGGATTGAACCAAACGAATTCTTGCAATGCCGACACTTTTTATCCGCGCGTTCGCTGCAGAGAGGCTCGTTTTACGATTGACTAGCTCGCATCGTTCAAAGACGCAAGAAACTTTCGGGTATTATCCTGACGTTTTCAACTAAACAACTTCCTATTACCCCCGATAACTTCGTAGCGTATATACGCGGCGGCTGCCAAAAGTTTCCGGCCAAATTGCAATTCTATTTCGGTTGAAATAATGCGCTAATAAAATTCTCCTTACGAAAATTTCACAACGTCGCGTTTCAGAAAACCAGAGGAGCGGGTACGCAGCCCTGGCGATAGATTTTTATTCCCCGGTGGACCCCCTTTATCTCGTCGATATAATTGGATTCCACTTTTTTTCGCCGGAAAGTTCTGGCAAACTGCTATAAAATACATAGGGAGACGCGCTCTGTTACAGAGTTCGCCAAGGGAAAATGTTTAACTACTTATTTCCCCTCGTAGCTTTTCTTCGCTGTTAATATCGCGGTAAGAAAATCACAGAGGGAAGACTCGCAGAGGTTTAAATTTGATCTCGTCGAAACTATCTTTACATTAACGCTGCAACCTACCAAGGTGGTCCGAAACGACCAATTTACAATTTTCTATGGAAATAATTTTGTTACTTTTAGTTCTCGCACCTTGCATTTCAATTTCTCTCCTACGAACGTTGCACTTTGGTCGCGGGTTAAATTAAGTTTCTCGCGATAAATTTAATTACGAAGTCGTTCTCCGATTAATAAATTATTGATATTTCGATATTACCAACAATATGTACCGTAAATTCATCGTGTAAATTCGTCTGTGGAATCTGGAAAAATGAATCGAGATGCGCCGAGCACGTTGATCCCAACTGCCTGCACGAGTATTGATTTCGAAATTACCAATTGTCGTGTTAATTATATACATTTGACGCGCGACGTGCCGCTAATTTTGCGTGAAACTTGGTAAGAAAATATATCTGCAAATCGGATAATTGTCAGTTGCGGGTATTTTATGCAAAAGTTTTAAGATACGAGAAACTCAGACGAAAAGATACGGGAGAATAAATAAAAGTTAAGTACAGTTTAATACCTACAAACTATATTAAGTTCAGAATCGACAATAAAGTAACTGTATTTATTTATCAGAGGTTCAGAGAGGGTAATCAAAAGATGAAAGATAAAGGTATTAAATTTTCAGACTTTTGATGTTAACAACCCGAACAAAACATTATGTTCTTCATCGTACGGTCGAAACGTGAAAAACTTTCAACGCCAAACGCCGACGTATTTCAACGAGAGGAGCAGCGAGTCCAAGTCGATTACCATTTCGGTTTCGAAACGACCTCGCCAACTGTCCAAATGATTTCGAAGGATTTCGCCGAGGCATCGATTTTCAATAAACCAACGACATAAAATTAATTCCGATCTTCGCTCTCGCGGATTGGCACTCCTGGCTGGCGTATTAACTCGGTCGTTAGAGTCGAAGGGGGGGGCCCCCCCTTTCTCAGGGATGAACGAGCTCGATCCAACGATCCAACGATCCAACTTGTACTTTTTTTCAATACAGCCGCGACATGTACTATCTCGCGAAGTTTGCCGAGGACGAAGTTGTCTCTGATCCTGTTGAATTTGAAAATTGTCACGAACGCAACTGCGCTCGTAGATTCTCCGTTGCCCGACAGGCTCATGAATTTGTGATACCGTGCAGCGTAACGAGTGGAAGCGTGAAAAATACGTAGACGGCGATGGGAATTAATTGCCACGGTATTCGAAACCGGTTCCGATGGTATCCTCGCGCCTTTTTCGAAAATTTCGAAACAGATTGATTTCATAATTTTATCCGGCGCAGAATTCGAATGGAATTAAACGTGCGACAGAACGTAGAATTAACTGTGAAAATTCAAGTAAATTATTATATATCGGGAATTTGGACGAAGCTGCAGAGGCTCGGCTGAATTATCGACGAAATTTCCAAAGCGCGAAAACTAGAAAGGTAATATTCCGGCGATGAACTATTTAAATACCGGCTTCTAATCGATTCCCGCGGAAAATTGAATCGTTAAATCAACAATGTGTAATTGCCGCAAACTGCAATAACGAGTCATCGTGTTACACAACGCGAAATTAATTACGATTACGTGCAATGCTCGTCGGTGGAACAGCAAATTGCAACTTACATAGCTCGCAAAACGACCTCCTATTACTCTAATCCAAATAAAGTTCTAAACCCATCGAAACCTACTTAACGAGCTCGTTTCACCCAACGCTGTTACCGTTCGCTGGAAAATACAGGAATGCCGCGAGGTATGTGACACGATATTAAATATTAACGCGAGTAACCAGCGGTAAAGGTAAAAAATTCCAAAGACGATGTAGAGTTCCTGCATCAGGTGACGTCGCTCTCCAAAAACAATATTAAAAATTTGCAAACTTGAAGGAAAAATCAATTACATATGATGCTAATATGACAATTGTTCAAAAATGACTCTACGTGAAACAAACGTTACATAACGCTGATATTGTGAAGATTAAAAAATGTTATCCTGCAATAAGAGAAAACAGTATTGATTTAAAAGTTGCAGTGATGACCAATTACCAACGTGAACGTGATTAGAAATGCAGAGTGTTGGAAGAACAGTGGTCGTCAGAGAGTGTCGATCCATTAAAATTACCATATTTCCACCGTGTTATTATTAAGCGTAATTATTATTTATCCGATAGATAGAGTTATTATTAAGCATAATTAATTATGGATAAAGTTATTATTAAGCATAATTATTATAATCCGAAAGACAAGCATCAAATACTGGCGTTATTAAATCAATCTCGTAAAAGTGCATCCTGCGACCTGTAACGTGTCAAAGTTCCCTCGATCTCTATGAACGTGCATCATGAACAGATACAGCGAGTTAGACAGGCAGCAAGAAGAAAATTGAACAGTGCACAGAGAGAGAGGAGAGGCAACAACAAAGTTGGCCAGGTTCTTTTATCAAACGAGAAGAAGTTCGGGGAAAACTGGCGTTGGTAGCTTGCCGCGTAAAAAGCTGTCTGTTTTAATAAATCATAACCGGCTGGGCGTGCAAACTTGTTCGTAATTAACCGATGGAAAATTAATTGACGCCGGCCGTTTCAACAACGACGGACGCTTAAAACCGTTCGGATTCAAAGGGAAACGAACGCGAAAGTTCGTGGAAAGTTTCCATGCAGAACAGAACAGGACAGATCGCTCGTTCACCCCGCGGATGCAATCTCTGACAATGTACCTTTTTACGACGCTGGCAGAAATACGAGGGGCAGCAAAATATTTTTCTTCGGGGGTTGGAATATGCTCTCTCGTTGCTGCCAAACGATCTCGCGCAGTTAGTTTTGCGAATCGGTAAATCACGAGGAACACACAACTCACGAACTTTGCTCCTAAAGGATGTAATCTCGGTCCAGTGTAATTGCGAATTCGTCTTCCTCCGAAGTGCGATTCGGGAACGGACTTTCGAATTTCAGAAATTCTCTTGTTGCGTCTCCTTTTCTCCAAATCCTCGCGAGATTTGAAAATAACGAACTCTCTTCTTATGCGAGAAATCGAGATTTCATTTTATCCGTAATTTGCGTTTGAACATGTAGTTTTCGTAAACAAATATTCAAGAAAATTTATCAACATTTACTTGGAAAATATATAATAATGTTAAAAGAACTGATTTTTTCACAAAATAGTATACATCGTTAAGTTATAGAACACTAATTTTTCATTGATTTACGTACAAACTATATCCTCAATAATTTCCGAGATATTCAACTTTGAGAGGGTAGTTTCCACCTCTTCGACATCGACGATTTTTTCGAAAACTATATCTGTGTAAAATTTTAATAAAATCCTGATTTTACATTTTTGAGATATTTCAGTACCTCATAGTATCTCGGAAATTGGAACACTATTAATTTAAAAAAAAAAGTTAAACGTGATTAATATTAGGCGTTAACATGAGCGTAAAATTCACGAGATTTTATAAAAATACCAAAAATCCAGTTAATTTCGCAATTCCTCTCCGATAAATGACTAGATAAAAAGAATTACAGATCTCCTTTTCTTAAGACATGATTTGAAACAATTAAGTAATCACAGTCATATCACAACGATGAAATAATCGCGATGAAATTGGCAAATCATAAAAAAAGCGACGGGGAATAATTCGAGAATTGTCTCTCGAGAGAGCAGCTTTAAATCGTAGTAGCCTAGTGCTCGAAAATTCGTCGTCCGCGAGGGGCGTCAGCTCGGACAGCGCCGCCCCTGGCAAACTTATTAAAAGGTCATGCGGTTGTTATAACCGTTCGCTTCTGTGGTCGCGGGAAGGATCGCGATAAAAACCGTCCGAAAATTTATGACGCTCATTCCACGGCCGGGGAACAGAATTTCGGTGGTACGGGACATTTGCCTCGCGTCGCGTTTCACCGCGTGTTCCTGCTAAATGACACGAAATAATAACGACGACGGAAGGGTGGGCCACGTATACGCGCGCGTATGAATTTTTATCGCTTCGCCTTCTATTGTCCCGTATTTACAGACGGGCGTTCCTGACCGAAACAAACGTATGCCGCGCGTATTGCATTCGTTTACGTTTCTCCTTGTTCCTCTCGCCGTTACCTTCGCCACGCGTACATTGTTACCGCGACACGAGAAGAAACTGAAACTGAAGACCGCTGAGATGGACGTTCTTTGAATAGTCAGACATGTATTATCACTGAAAGTGATTTTAGCGCAGGAAAATAACCCAGAAAATCGGGCCTCTTCAAATGCAACGCTGATGCAACGAAAATTAGCGATTGGTTGATTTGGGTCACGTGACTCGCGAGGGGGCGTGGAGTAGACCTCGAGTAGGAGTGGCGTTGTCTAGTACTGAGCGATTTTACGGCAAAAAAAATCATCTTCGTTTCCTAGTCGGAACAATTGCTTCTGGGCCTCTTTCAGTGAGACGAATCGTCGACTGGGGTACACACTTTGTGTGTGTGTGTGTGTGTGTGTGTGTGTGTGTTTGAAGCGAAGTGTGAATTTTTCGATTTGATAGACAATATTGATCTTTCTACCGCGGTTAGAGCACGGACGTGTGTTAAAAATTTGAATATCTGGTTTAATCTACCAAGAAGCAACAACGCATTGCGTTTCGTTGCAATTTTTGTCAATCTGTACCATCGAATTTTATTTGACGTAAATTCGTCCAATGTCTCTACATCGTTAGATTTAATAGCAATTTTGTGAAAATTAGAAATTTAGAAACGTTGAGATATTTGTAACACTCGCAACGCGATGAGTTACTGTTCTGACTGCAGAGTCAAATGACTTTGATTATGGTTTGTAGATTTGTACATAATCTTCTATAATAAATAAGAAAAATGTTCGATAAAATATAGAGATTATTTATGCACCTACATTATGTTTCCTAAACGCGCAATTCCAATTATTCCTTTCTACACACGTGCTACTCCAACATCTCAAACTACACCAAACGAACCAGTTTCATTTCCCTCGCATCCTCAAAACTAGTATACTATTACCATCGATAGATGGTTCGAACGTGCAGTCGCAAACTACGTGCATTCGCGCGTACGAGAAAGCAAAGCGAAAACTACTTGGAAACCATTTATCTATCTCGACGCGAGAGAATCCTGGAAACGTCGTAAACGACGTCGGAGATCCGAGGTAGCCGGACGAAAGCTGCCAAAATAGCAGGGAGAAACGCAGCCTCGCGGAGTACTCGGGAATTTCTTCCGAAAGTCTCGAAATCGCGAGAAACGATCTCCGGTTTTTCCAACGGGAGCCGACGTTGGCAGCGCGTTACACGCCGCGGCAACCCTCGAGCACCTTTAATTCTCAGGGATGAGAATTAAACGGGGTAAACAGGAACCCGGGGCGGAAGTCGATGAAAGCGACGCCGAGTCTTTTATAAAACGCGCGTGGACCAACCGGGCCAACGACGTCACGCGAAACACACGTCGGGGAGAGGCTGGAGAAAGGGGTGGCTTTGCACGCGTCAAATTAAACTAAACGAGTCCCAGAGCACACACACACACGCGCGCGCGCGCGAGTCTCTCCTCTGTCTCCTTCTCTTCTTCTATCGTAGCTGTCTCCTCTCTCGTCTCTCATTTTTGTTCCATTTCTCCCCTGCCTCTCTCTCTTCGTGCCGCGTGTTTCTTTTTATTTTCTTTCTCTCCATATCCTCGCTGTCATATGGACGAGCGTGCACTCACCAGCAACGTATGCACATGTAAGTATACACAGAGGAGGTACACAAGGATAACTGTGCGCGGACCTCAGCAGCCTCTCTCTCTCTCTCTCTCTCTCTCTCTCTGCCGCGTTTAACGAGATTGCTTTTAATATGTAGTATACTACTATAATGCTGACTGCACATCTCCCAGCGGGTTTATACGCTCCTCCCGCAGCCAAAAAGCAATTCTTTCAGCAACCCTCTGCCGCTATCGCTGGTACGCGAGACCACGCTCGCTCGTCCGTGCGCTAAAATCGAGCGACGCGACTAAAATGTCGCACGATCCGTTCCTACTCGCCTCTTCAAAATGAATCGCGCGCGCGTCGGTGGAGCCTTCGCGGGTACGTGAAGATGCGCGATATTAATTTTCTCTCGTAGGATTTAAATAGAAGCGATTTAAATAGAAATCAATAGGTGTGGAAGAGGACCTTGGAGAGTAACTCGTCAACACTGGAACTACCACGAGGATTAAAGTATAAAAATTGACAAAAGAGAAATTAGAATGCTGAAAAAGTTTATAATACTACTTCCATTCGTGTATTTTACAAAAATTATTCGAATCTCTGAAGAAAGAAAACGTTCCAAATCCGCAAAACTAGTCTAAGAAATTATAAATCCGTCATTCTGACCACTTTGTGGTGGTTCCAGTGTCAAAGATGAACGAAAAGTTCGACTGACAATGTATAGATAATTATTAGATTTAAATTTTAAACAGGAGCGAAACAGCATCAAAGTAAATGGACAAAAGGCGATATTCCTACTGACGAAAAATACAGGATCGTTTCGTTGTTTAGCATCGAAAATGCATCTCAAAATAATAAAATTAGAGTGAATTTCGCTGCAATCGAAAGACGTGGAAATTCATCCGGCAAATCCACAAACTGATAAATATTTCGCCGGAAGTCTATCGCGTTTGAACAATGTTGGGTGACCTGAATAATCAACAAACGCGTTTTTCCTTTTTTTTCTTCTCGTACGCCGAAAAGCCTCGCCTCGGGCACTCGCATTATTTGCCATTTCAATCCCGCGATTTATTTTCGCATTTAATTATTGGCTACCGAAAAGCAACTAAACGATCGAGCGAGCGCGGCGTCGAAATGTTGATACAACGGCGTGGACGCGGCGATTGAAAAGCGTTGAAATAATTAGGATGTAAACAGCGGTGTCGCGGCTACAAATTTGCACATGTCGTTTGGTTCTTTTCTTCGTAAATAACACCGTTGTAACAATTTAAAAAAAAGGAAAGAAAGAAAATGGAAAAAACGCGTGCGTGGAGAAAAGGAAAGTCTCGCACAAGTGTTACGAGTTTGTGAATTTTATAAATGATCTATCGCGTCCGTTGCGTTCCACGGTAAAGATTCACGGTGTGTTATTGGAATATGCTCGAGAAGGGTAAGGAGGTTATGTCAGCTTCGCGGGGGCCATTACGTTTTATACGTTTTATATGACGGCATTATACGGTGCAGCACAATGAGGAAAACGTCTACCTACCTCTGACCTTCTCGCGAGATAGTTAGTTTTATCGGATTTAGTCAGTCACAGAACGAACCTCGTGAGTCTGCAACTCTGGATGTTGGACGTTCTCCAAGAAGAGTTGCCAGTCCCTCTGTTTCTTACCTGCAACAGAAAAAATGAAACACCGTCACATCGAAATCGTGATCGATCGTCCAGAAGACGATTTTAAGAAATAATCGAGGATGTATATTTTGAGTATATTTTGTTGAGCATTTGTGAGAAAAATGTAAAGTATCGAAGCTCCTACTTAAATACCACTCTCAAACAAAAATTTGGGACTGTTGCTTCTAAATTGGAAAATAGTTAAATCTGCTAAAATTGGAAAATCTAAACGATACCTTGATAATACCTAACGAAGACTCCACGAAGCGTCAGTATACAAAAATACTAGTATATATACACGTTTGGTTAAATTTGTTTGCTGTTGTTTGCTGCTGTTTGAGCATATTGAAAACAACCTAAAGCGCACGTTCGCGAAAATTACACAAATATCCGCGATTCGGCGATAAATCTCAGAAGCGAAAGTTCCGCAATTTCAACGGTTCACTTGCCCGTTTCTTCGAAATGATTTGTTCCGGGGCGAGGGCTGGGCAAAACGTATCAGACCGAACAATTAAACTTTCATTAGCCACGCAACTTTAATATTTAATCTTCGAGCGTTCGTACGAGAAAGTAACTACTTGAAAAACGAACGAGTACAATGGTACCCGAGAAAGAAATGCGATTTCTTTTTCCTCCTTTCCCCCCCCCCCCTTCTTTTTCATATTTCGACCGATTCCATCGAGGCAAGATCTAGCGAGGATCGCGAAGTGGAACACCGGACGAAAGTTCGCTCGCGCAACGCTCCGGCAAAAGAAGAAAGTTCGTTTCAACTGTTGCACTTAACTTGCTCGCTGCTTATGAGATTTTCATCATCTTGGATATGAAACTTTGCCCTTCGGTAATAGCTGCCTCTCTCTATCTCTCTCTTCAAGTGCGGACTTGAGCCTAACGATGATCCAAACTAGCTTTAGACCCCGAGTCTCTCGAAGAATCACCCGCGTTCGTCAAACTACCGCGAGTGTAAAATTCAAAACGGAAAATCGATTCTGCGTCGCGATGATTTTCTGTTTCCTGAGAAAGTTCATCGCTCTACTTTGACAAGCTGTGATTCTCCCAGTTGGTCTCGAATAGTAAAAATAAACTGTCCACGCGCGCTGCGACTGGAAATTAAGTCGTTGAGAAAGTTAACCCCCTGCTGATGCGATTCTGCGTCGCGGTTTCGTTTCCTACTTTTTTTGAAATGATATAAAAATATTAAGCATTCTGTATAAATGATGTATTAATATTATTTAATATAATTTATATAAATATAAATTTATAATATAATTATATGTATTATACATACTTTTGTAAATTGTTTGTGGCTAGATACGAAAAGATTATTTCGAGTCGAGAAATTGTTATTTCGGGAGATATATTTCAATTTCCATTTTGTGTGAAATCTATGCGTGAAAGACAAAGACAGTACAAACGCAAGTACAAGCGTCCCTTGTACGAAATTAAAGTTAAAATGTTCTTCGTAAAATGTACATAGGTTGATACTTTTTTCTTTTATAGAACACGTCGAGTTAATGCATCGATTAACAGATAAGAAAGTAAAGAGGACATTGAAATCTACCTACGTGAAATTTCTTCATGCCTTCGAAGACAACGGAGATAAAGTTATCGGGACGTTACTCTGCACGTACGTTCCCCGTTCTCAGCTACCAATAAAGTTTCGATGAAACAGAACGTACTCTTTCTTATCTTAAATATTCAAGTCCCCAACGTATGATCTTATTCCACGCGGAAAATATCCGATATCTGCTACAGAGTCGAGAAAGTGCTCGTTTGCGAAAGATTAAATTGGCCAGCTTTCCATTTTTTCTTTACAAACTTTTCAATCCTCGATACCATCCAACGATCCGTTTCGACGGACTTGGCTCGATTAACGATCCTCTCGCCCGTGGAAACACGTTTGTCCAATTACACAGGTTTAGAAAGAAAGAAAAAAAACTATCTGAACGAGGATTCAACGTTGCCATTTGAGAAACCTACCCGCGAAAGTTTATCACCCTAGATGGCCCTAGAAACCTGTACACATCGCCAATCAATTTCAAATCACGCCGATTTGCCACGCGTGCCACGAGCAACAGCGTCCAACTTCGTCCAACTCAATCGTCCTTAAAAGGATCGGGTTTTCTTGAGGGACGGTGGCGAGTTCGACCGTGAAACTTGCTACGTAGCTGGAGGAGAAACTGTTTTACATACTTGCAACGTATTACGCAGTCGTAATCCGCGATTGGCGCGTTGATGATGAAGCTGGGTAGTCGATGGGCAGCGAGAGATAGCGGAAAGACACAGCGGCGAGGATAACAGCCGCGTAGCATCGGTCACGAGACGAGGGATTAAGGAACGTACAAACTAGGGAGACACAGACAGAGGAAAGCAGAAGAGAGCTGTAATTTCGTCGAGATTGTCTGTCGCTGCATCCTCGAATCCCCGCCCTGTGGCTTTGGCCAGAACGTCGAAGAGATCGTTCCGCGGATACGGGACACACTGTGCAAGAAATATTTATGAAAATTTACATAAGTAGATCGTTCGTTCGATCGACAATGAATTTAAGAGGGAAAAGGAAGAAAAGGAAGAGAGGGAGAAACGAAAGATCGAGAGAGGATAAAAAAGAAAGAGACAAAGGACTGTAATTCAGAAGTTGTTGCCATCGCGCGGATGTATATTTTGCGAACGGCTGCCGCGATCGAGCGTCACGTATGCGCGAGTTACGATGCATTAAAACTGCAATCGATGCAAGGGTGAAAGAAACGCGTCGACGCGATCTTACATCGGCTGTTTCTACGCGACTTTAAACGGAGCTCGCGTTTCACGTGCTCCGGCGTTCGTCAAGATTGTTACACATAATGCGGCGTGACGAGTCGGCCGTGCAACGTGAAAATTGATTAAAATCGATCGATCCACGGTAAAAAGTTATCCCGCGTCGGACACCCGGGAGCGTTCCGACCCAGTTTCCGCTCTCCGAATGCCAGTTTTATGACAGACTGAATTCTATCTCGAACAACGTCCCGGAGTTTAACTGGCTCGCGAGTTTTCCCCGTTGTTTCCCCTCGATCGAGAAGGTTGCCGCGGTGTACTTTTGATCACACGAATGTTGGGTTTCGGTGGCAAGATTGAAACTGAAGAGAAGTAAAAGATGAAGGCGATACGAGAAAACGTGAAACAAATTTAATTTAATAATTGCGGGAAATTGGATGTATTTTTATTGGGACCAAGAGACAATTAAATATGGAATCTGGACGAAAATTGAAAGAAATGGAATTGAAGAGTAACAACGTTGACATCAAATTTTTAACTCGAATAAGGTTAGGTGATTTAGATCATGTATTTTAAACTGTGATTACGAATGTTAGATCCACAGTGGATCACGTCCGTTTAAATTAACTGGAGCCTTCCATTCGTTCGTACACAAAACGAAACGACAAAAATATGAGAAATGAAACACTTGCCAAACGCGATCGAAAGGGGCGAGAAGATGTTGGTAACGTATGTACAATAACCGAGAACCAACATCTGGCCCTCAGATGGATCAGTCATGGCACGCTCGCGACATAAATCCTCCCTCCTGGCTGCACCCTCTCCAAACTTTGCGCTCCGACCATACTTTAACCCACCTCCCACGATTCTTCATTCGACTGAAACTACGTATCAAACGCCATCAGTCCGTACCATTAACCATCCGAATCCCTCTAAATTTAGCTTTCTCACTTGGTGCAGCCCCGCTCAAACATCTTTGCGCACTTTTTACGTATTTAACAAGTGGATTATTTATCGCAGATGATAAGATTTTTCAACTGCACGTGCGTTTTATAATTGCACGTTGTAGCACACGTTCAAACTTCCTCCATCGTTCTAAAACCTGAAGACCCAAACATTAAGAAACTGGAACTACCAAAGTGGTCAAAATGATCGTAATTCTTCAAAATTCTGCAGATTCATCTGTATTTTTCAGCGACTTGGATAATATTTATGAAATAAGTGAAATTTGTGTCTTTTGTTGTAAGTATTATAAACTAATTTCTTGGATACGTCGGTTTAGTGTCAAAATATCCTCGAAAGCTCGAACCATTCGTATTTTTCCCTTTTTCTTTATTCTCTTTCGAACAACTTCGTCCCCGCGAATTTCAAACTACGTCAAACGCTGGCAAATCTCTTTCTCGAAAACAGCGTCCCCGAGCCCGCGATTTAAGAAAATCCCTCGAAGAAGCTCGAGGCCGAACGAAGACATTCAGAGAGAAAAAGGAGAGGAGCGACGAAAGAATCAAACTCGTAAATAGGATTCAAGACAATTTTACAGTGACCTCGTCAAACGAAAAGTCCAAAGATATAACCTGAAAGTGACGCCATTTGCATTCGCGTGAAAACGAGATTTGCTCCTCTTTCAATGACCGATCAGAGTTGACTTTTGCCAGTCAACGAAGAGTTCTTCTTTGAAAATTGCGCGCACGTCGAGAACACACACGCCTCGTTAGGTTCAGGAATCCCAGTCGCGAGCTGCTCGATTCCATCTCCATCAAAGTGGAAGATTCGAAAGCCATTCGTGAGGCGCTCGATCCCATCTCTGGCAAACAGGCATTCCACAGTCCCGTGGCCACGTGGCTGTCTGGTGGGAGAAGCGAGTCGGCCACGCTTCCAGATCCTTCAAGGGTGGGAGAGAACGAGTTGAAAAAGCGTGGCGCGGACGCGAGCGAGGAACTCTCGCTGGGACGAGGAGGGAAGAAGCGTGGACGACGAGGCAAAGAGAGGAGCAAAGGCGAAACGAGTCGAGCCGCTAACCGGAGGTAGAAAGCGAGATAAAAGAGATCTGGTGGCGTTGCGGAGGAAGAGCCACGCGGCGCGAGAGAGGCGATATGCCAGGCTTGTTTTGGCCTACCGGACACTGTGGGAAAGCATCTGAATGCGGATCGTCCCTCGTCCCTCCGCCTCGCCGCCACACGCTCTCCTCTTCCTCGTGGATCCAGCCTGGACACGGCGCAGCCAGCCTCGGTCTTGCCTCCGCCCGGCATAATAATCGATCGAGTCCGGTCTAATTGGAAAACGCTGATGGTCTCCGACCGTCTCCTCTGCCTATACTCCTACCGATTCCTCCGATTTCTCTGCCCGCTCGTTCGCTCCGCGTCCTTTTGCCGCTGCCTCGTTTACCATACGGGCACTCTGCCAAGCTCGGCCAGTTTTTACCGACCTTGGGACGGAGCTGTTTTGCCCGCGAGTGGCCAAGTTTCGGGGGCGGGAGTTTCTCTGCGAGATTGTTGAAACGTAAACGACCTTAACTCTCGTCGGATTAACGACGACTGACGCTTTCTTCTCTTTTTTCTTTTTAATTGGAGGAGGAAGACTGACGACCATTACACGTGGGATTACATGTACGAATTATCGCGAAGCTATTGAACAGGGGTTGTTGCTACAGTTGAGAGTAGTAAAATTAAAATTGATAGTAAAATTAATGATGGTAAAGTTCTTCACTCACAGATAATAGTATTATTACTCTGAGAGATCAAAATCGTTGTCGCGAAGCTACTAAACGAGGAGTAGAAAGATCGGAAATTAACATCAAACCCGGTCAAACGACAGGTTTGAAAATTTGGCACTCATTGAAGAAAACGAAAATGTGTAATTTCTTCTTATTATTATTATCTAAAATTATCTATTATTTTGCGCACTGTTTTCTACATTAAATTACTTGAATGAAGACCTTTAAAAAGATACAAAACCAATAGATACAAAAATGTCGATACGGTGTTAATTATAGTGATAAAATTCTTTACCGGATAGAAGAATCACCACTCTGATCAAAGTCACGTTTCATACTTTTTTGCCAGTTACTGAACTAGCATAGATGCTTTTGGCAAGATTAATGTTGTCTTGACGTTAAAACCAGAGTATAATTATACGGGGAAGATCATTCAGCTTACTCATTCTGACTAGCTGCTCGAAGCTCACGCGTTCCATTAAAGAAAATCTTTTTTTTTTCTTTCTTTTACAACAGAAACTGGCTTTTAATACACCCCGTTTGTTTACGAGACGTCGTGTAATGACGTTGAACCTTCCTAAATGGAACGCGCGAGTTTCTTTTTTTTCACGAAGAGACGAAGTTGATTGAGAAACTTATGATTAACGGCTTGGCTTGATCTGCTTTGGCTCACTCTTTTACGCTGTTTCGCGGAATTTTTTCTGCGTTCCGCTTGGCAAAAAATTCTCACACAGCAGGCAATGTACTTAGCTCGGGCTGCGTTATGCCCGAGGAGAACATTAATTACGCATGTTAACGTGTACCTCGGAGCGAACACCTTCTGCGAGGCAAGAAGTTGCCACGACAGGTTCTTCTTTCATTCATAAAAGCAGCCAGAGAAAAATTTGTACGCGAGGCGCGTTGCGTCGATACGCAAAACATTCGGCGAATCTTCGCTATCAGCCTGCCGAGTTAATTCCCTCGATTCGGAAATTTCCTCCACGACGTTGGTTTCTCGATGATTTTGTTAAATTTGTCGGAATGAAATTTAATCTGTCGGACTGATGAAAAAGTAATTGCGTTTTCTTTTTGCGTGAGATGCAAAAACTTTATCAGGCAACGTATTTATTATCCATTATCTTTTGCCGTTTTTCAGACGATTTTAAGCGTGCAAAATTTTTTCTTTCTCGATAGAAAACAGTAAATTTGAGTCTTCCTCGGATAATTTTTTGCAAACTTGTATTTTACAGTATTTATTTATAGTGATACGTTAAAAATATATCGAAAATGTCTCTCTTGAACTGAATTCAAACCGCCAAACAACTCCAAACAAGTCCCAACAGTTGGCTATCAGATCGCACAATGCAATCTTCAAACGTTTAAAATTTCAAGTCGAATTACGCTTCGTCAAAAAGAAACGAAGCGATTAGTTAAAAAGAAAGAGCAAGCCAATATTTTCGGCGTGAAAGCAGCGCAGAATTCAAATTCGAAGAAACGAGAGGAGAATTTCCAACCTGTGCGGTTTCGAGAGAGTAGCAGAGGCTTGTCGTCTGTCGTGTCGTACCGAAACTCGTGTACGAACAAAACGTGTTTATTAATAACTCGTTAACGGAATACAGCGGCCATTGTTATTAGTTTAAACGAGTTTCGTAATGAAACGGGCGACGCGTGAGCGCGAACACCCTCCTTTTCCGCCAGAGCTTCACGCTCCCGACGATAAAACTTCGAAATTGCGTGCACGACGTTCGACGTCGAATTACGCGCACTTACGGGCTTTACTGTTCCATCGTGCGCTTTTTCATTTGAAAAAAAAAAAACAGATCGTTCGAATCAAACTTCGACAGTCTACTTTTCTAATTTTTACGCATCGAGAAACTTTTCGCTGAAATTTTGTTGCGAGATGAAATCAATGTTTTAATCACATAAAATTTATGCATAAAATTTATCTGTTCAGTAAAAACGGACTTGCAGAGTGATCTCTTGTCTTCTTCGATTCAAGAGTTTCGGTTCAAGCTCAGACTGCAGATTTGCTCGCGCCACCTTGCTTCCCTGTTCAGTGCTGTCGTTCCCACGAATTCGCTTGGAACGAATTAGCGAAAACGAGGTTTCACAGACGAGGGACGCAGTGAATTTCACGTGACGACTCAATTGTTTTTGTTAACCGAGTTTAGAGTATACGATATCTCGCTCTCACGATCTATGGCTACTTTCTACCTGTCTACGTAATCGTTCGTTTCAACAAGTTTCAAAGAGTTTCTCACTTCAAACAGGCTGCTAAGCCTGTTGTTAGTACGATTACTACCGGCAATCTTTCAGAAAGAAATGTGTACTTTCTGTGACTTGGAAAAAAAGCCAATTTTTTTCATTTACAATTATAACGAAGAGTGTCCGACAGACGATCGTAAAAATCTTCAATCTTATTTATATCGAAAAATTCATTTATAATCCTGCAGAATGTTTATAAAAAAAGAAAAAATATTTCTTCCATCTCCCTCTGTTCCACTTGCACGGAGGATTCCCCCTTCGTTTGCAATTTGCATAAAACCATTAAACGAAAATCACCTAGTTAAAGCTAATGTCCGTAAATGATTAATGTAGCCGATACTTTATCTACCGCCCTGTACGAAATCATCATATATCCTCTATCAGAAACCCTCGAGACGATCATTTTTCACTCCGAAGTATATTTTCTGGGAAACTTTCCTAATTATTCCTTCAAAATCTTGCTTTACTATAAATCAAGCCGGATTAATTTACAATGTATCTGCTGTGTGTCCGTAAATTGTGAATGTTTGTGTAAATCCACATTTGCACGAAGGAAACTTACAAAAAAAAAAAAAGATGGAACCCGAATGAAAGAATTCTTTCACTGATTAAATACTTTCTTTTCAACATCTTCACACTCGAGTCAAATTCTGTAGGTTGCTGCAGCTTTGGGCTGCTTCATTTTCTATATTTTTGTGGAAATTTCACGTTCCCATCGTATTTTCCGATGCACTTTTGCTTATTTATTTCACTATACATATTATATTTGAGTTTGTGCATATTATCACTGAGTAATTTTACGGGGGTAACCCGGAAAATCGGGTCTCTTCAAGTGCAACGCTGATGCAACGAAAATTAGCGATTGGTTGATTTGGGTCACGTGATTCGCGAGGAGGCGTGGGGTAGGAGTGGCGTTGTCTGGTAGATCTACTGAGCGATCGCGCCTGTAATTTGTTTTGTATCGAATGTTTGCATATCGATAAAATTTTATTGCAAAAAAGTCGTCTTCATTTCGAATCGTACAGACGAATCGTACTGGGGTACAAAGTCGTGCAGTTTTTTCTTAACCCTACATGTAGACATCTTGGAATTTTTTCCCATTGCTGGACGAGCTTGCCCTCGATACAAAAATACTTTCGAAGCCGAATCTCACGAATGTCAAAGGGACAAAGAAAAAAAAAGAAAAGAAAAGGAAAGAAACCGAGGGGAAGAGCGTTCCTCAATTTTTACGCTCCGATGCTACTTTTTCCCCCTCGACTTCGTTCAACCGCTTCATTCAACCAATCCAGCCTCGAGTCCAAGTTCCCAAACGAATCTCGCATCGTCAGATCCGCGACACGTGTTACGCAAG
This sequence comes from Melipona bicolor, assembly GCA_030673865.1. Taxonomy (NCBI): domain Eukaryota; kingdom Metazoa; phylum Arthropoda; class Insecta; order Hymenoptera; family Apidae; genus Melipona; species Melipona bicolor. Next base: position 3,186,481 of record JAHYIQ010000015.1, on the reverse strand, counting down.
CTGGATTTCGAGTGAGAACTCTGGGCCGAAAGCATCGGCGAGGTCATCATCGTGAATCGAATCGCGAGTCGACGCTGGATCACAAACCAAATTCACCTCTCGCGATTTAGGATATAAAAATTGCAAGATGCAAGTTTTAATTTTTTCTTCCATTTATTTTTAATTGCGTGGTAAATTAACAAATGATCATCGTACCCGTATGGATTCAATTTCGGTGTTTCTTGCGCTATAACAAAAATGTCTCTAAAAATGTCTCTTTCGCTAATTATCAATTATTAACTGTAGAAAGAGGAAGGTAGGTTCTAAAAAAATCGTAAATGGGTTTTGTTGCAAAACGAGCGCACACGTGATTCCGCTAGTGCGCGTAATACTTAATAATAATTCAGGAACAAAATGGTCTGATACACAGGTGCATGTCGCTGAATATTAACGCTGAATAAAACGTGCTGGCTTTTAAAACTACGGTGAAGAGAATAAACACGATGTATTTTCTTCTTCCTCAGATCCAACCCTGTTGTCAAATCCATTCTACCAACGAAACATTCTCTAAGAGACAAATTAAACCTGCTTTGACAGATTTGCGCATTAGCACGAAATTTAGGGGAAGAGCACAGGGAACATCGACGAAAAGCATTGATAAAGTGCTTCGTCGATGTAAATAAACCCGAAAATAAGCCGCAGTTTCGAGCTCCCCTAGGTACGAGTGGGGTTTAATTGGTCGAGAATTACAACGTCGAGACGTCCCGTCCACTCTGAATATTTAATGCTAATTGATGAAACGCGGCCTCGGTGAACGATAGCTGGCGGGAAAGTTATCACCGACTTTAGTCGATAAGTCGAGGAACCCTGGAGCCTCGAACGAGCCCAGGAGTCGAAGCTCACCCGATGTAATTTGCAGTTCTTAAGCGCGTTTAATACGCTTTACCGACTCGAACGCCGAGGGAAGACTACGTAAGTGCTCGCTCGAGTAAAAAGGATTTCCTCCGTGGATTACAGACGGAGGATTCCATCTGTTTTTGTCAATCATCCGTTCCCTACTTTTTCACGCAACAGGAACGAATCCTGTTATACAGTTCGTACGCGAACACTCGGGATCTCTCTCTTCATTTTTCTTTTTTTTTTCTTCTCGTTCTTTTTCTAGGGTTGATCGCTCATTCGGCTTCGATATGATCCACGTTTTTCGTCACGCGATGCTTCTCGCGTACGCGTACAGGCTGCTAGTGCCCTAAGTGAACAGAGGAACTTAGGGGTTTCTCTGTCACGTCCATATATATTTTTGGAAATTTGAAAAAATTGGATTTTTACGTTTTTAAATTTCCTACCTTAAAGTTCCACGAGAATCGTAGATCAATGACTCGGGTTTGTGGTAACATTTTAGTAAAATTGATAAAATTTTGCACCAAAAATGTAAGAAATTTTGTCATCCGCGGGATGTGTAAAAAATATGCATTATTCAGCATAAACCGTCACTATGAAAATTTTACAAGTAGTTGTACAATTTTATCATTTCAACATTATCAAACCATTTCAAACTTAAAAGACACGGATATTCTTACTCTGTCAAAACTAATATTACTTTCTGCTTGGACAGAAACATAATCGCATAAATCTGTTCGTTGCAATTATCGTTTAAATTATTTACTTACATTTTCATTTATTTATTCATTTATATCGATATTTTTGTAAGCCAACCAGAGTCGAGCCGCAAAATAGCGTTAAAAGTAAAAAGACCGCTCACTAAATAGTTCAATCTAAATTCTTCCTCGTTTGATTAGACGTCAAATGATACATACTGAGCAGAAAGTGCATGACACGAATCACGAGTTTGATAGAGCAAACTTCCCTTTGGACACGGACTTTGACGCGTAATGAGAACTTCATCAACGAAGATGTAATTTCCAGCGGTGCTTTAATATCTTCTTGTCACTTGTTTGCTCGTATAATATAATAAATGCACGATACAAGACATTTGCGAGAGAGTCAACAATTTTGAATGATTTGCGAGACATTCTGCCGTTGGTGCTTCGCAACATCCATGAAAAAGTCCGCGAAATTGCTTCGAAATTGTTCCGAGAACGTTGGATTACGGACGGAGTTTAATAAGCGAAGTCGCTTATTAATAACAATTTTTCGTAGCTACAAAAGGGAAAATGTCTGAGATTGAAAAAGAAAAACGTATTTGACGATTCAACGGGCAGATACTAAAGTGAAAAAAAATATTACGCGTAGCACGAGCACTTTTGCAAAAATCCTCGATTCGTTTTGACTCTTGACATTCAACTAATAGACTTTGTGATTTTTACTAATGTTGATCGATGCGTTTTTCCACGTGGTATCTTTCTGCGCTTCTTCAATCGATACAGACGAATTTTTAAACGATATTCAGACGAATGAATAACCCTCTAACTCTCTGCGCCAAGTGCTCTCTTGCTCACCGTTCGCCCGTCTATATTGCTCTATTCCAAACGTTTCGTGCGATACGTACAAAGCTCGTACGAATCTCGATCCCACTTTCAAAAAATTCCTACGTCAAAGCTACTTTCCACGTTGTTGATCATTAACGATCCACGCGAATTTTCCACGATCGAACTCACATTTTCGAGAATATAAATATAAAAAGAGAAAGAAAAATAGAATCTCTGTACTTTACATCTAGTGTGTTTGACAACGTTTGAGAACGTGTACATCGATCGAAAGTACACTGAACTGATAACTTGTTCAATCTGCATCGCCAATTTATTGCTTTCCAGCGCACATTCTTCGAATTCAACGACTTGGGGCATTCCGTGCTGATAAGGTACGCGTCGTTCAAACATTTTCAAACCCTGTCAAACGAGCCTGGCCTGTCCACGGAAATCCAATTATCCGGAGAACGCGTCATAGTATTTCCAATCTATTTCTATTTCTCTTTTCAGAGAAACGTCGTCCACGCTCTCCGAATCAAATCATCACGGTTGTTCATTCGCCACGCACGGCATTCCGTGCAATCTGGCACTCGAGAGATTTCCCGATAAATACGCAAAAAACCGCCATCTGATTACTAATCGGGGTACGGAGACGAGGGGCCGGATCGGAACGATCTCCCGTTCACACTTGCCGGGGACACGATGGAATTTCCATGACAGCCGGTATCACGTACTATTAGCTGTAAATGCCAGCGAGCATCGACGAAACGTTTCCCTCTCCGGCCGTGGAGGAAGAGGCTCGAGTAGCTGGAGGCTAGCTAGCTAGCTAGCTGGCTTCCATTTTCAGAACAAAGGGTGGAAAAGGTATAGCCCGGGTCCGCGGGAGAAAGGATCGATTAAGTCGAGTGGATTCTGCCGGCAGTTAACGAACGGGAACCCGTTGCCTCTCTCTCTCTCTGTCCCATTCCCGTTCTCTGGCGTTCCTCTACGTAGGAAAGGACGGAAAAGGGGAGAACGAGAGCCAATCGAAGACTCCTCTAGCGCGAGCTTCTTGCACGAATGCTTCCGCACTCTTTTTTTTTCCTCTGCGCTTGCTCGACCTCCTTGCCGATCCTCCTTTCTCTCTTTTCTCGTTTCTTAACGCGCTGTAACGCGCGCGCCCGACGTCCAGATATCGATAAAAATTCATTAAACACCAACGACGGCCGGCGATCGGCAACTCGTACGGAACGGCGACCTCCTTTGGTCGAGGAGAGTAGACGTCGAGGCAACTGGCTACTTCCTTCCCCTTCGGTTTCAGTTACGAAGGTATGACAAACTCGAAAGGGGTTCGAGATTCTTTCAGGTCAAACGGACTTGAGAGCACGTGCCTGGACGTGCAGAGGACGTAACATCGGAACTACCAAAATGGTCAAAATGACCGAGTGATGTTTTGTAGCGTTTGTAGCAGATATTGTAGTATCGTAGGTCGCTGTAGTATATTACAGTCTTAATATCGGATGGCCTTTGTAGCGTGAAGAAATGAGTAAAGTGTGAGAAAGCGTCGATTCAGTTGTTAAAAAAAAAGCTTATTTGAGTTGTGACCGCGTATATTAATCTGTGTTCATTACCTTGTTTAACCACCAGCATTGTTATTAAATAAATATTACTTATATTTAATCTCTACGATATGAAACAGTGTAATTTTCGAGTTGGATCGCAAGCGAGTCTTCGCTTGTACAGATGAAATAAAATAATAAACGACTTTCGTCCCTTTGAAAATTCTCATTAAACTTTGTTGCTTTCTTTGTAAAACTTTGTACATACTCTTGCCACGTGCAGTCAAATCACCGCGTGCAATCAAACCTCCACGTGCGTTCTCTACCTTGAGGACATTCGCTCGTACTTCGATCGCTTGGTATCGACAAGAATTCTTACTTCCACATAAGGAAATCCAGTGATCCAGGTCGAGGATTTCTAGTAGGATTTGCAATTGCAACGCGTCCATGTTGATTGGCGTTGTTACTTGATTCTTACACATCTTGCGAAGAAGGCTTTCGATTTCGATTATCGTGGAGATTGTTCAAAGAAGCGTTTGTCGTTTAAAAAAAAAAACGTACAAAATTCGAGTAACAAATCGTTACGCAAATTCAACAAATTTTCTTTCATTTTATTTGATTTACACCGCAACGAACGCGAAGCTAATTATCTCGTGAAAATGATTTCTAATCGACCCGTCCACTCCCCGGTCTTGATCGACTGATCAAACTCGTTTCACAGAACGGAAGAAACGAACGATTCGTGCTCGACTCGGAGCAATTGAAAACGTAATTGTTTCCCAGGGATTTACCAATTAGGGGATGGAATACCTCTTAGAGAGCAAATCGGTTTTCCTTTCAAGCGGACATCGATTAAGGATAGAAAAGGTTGGAGAGGACTCTGGTCCTTTTCAAACGGATGGATCCTCTACGCGGCGCGGACAAAAGCCGCCGCGGAGTACAGATATGTAGTGCATAGCCACACAGTTTTTGGCGTAGCCAGGCCACGTTGAAAAACACCACCTGTCGAACCTCGCGCTCGGATACGGCACGTACTCGGATAAATTTATTCCCGCGGCACGCGACATGCGATATTTGCGATATAACGAGAGACACCGGCGCGAATTGTTCGCGTTTTATCTTCTTTACGGACTGTCATCTTGTCAGTTGTTCGTTTTTAGCGGAGATAACCCAGAAAATCGGGGCTGATGCAACGAAAATTAGCGATTGGTTGATTTGGGTCACGTGATTCGCGAGGGGGCGTGGCGTAGATCTCAAGTAGGCGTGGCGTTGTCTGGTGCTGAGCGATCGCGCTTGTAATTCGTTTCGTATCAATTCAAACGTTTGCATATCAAAATTTTATGGCAAAAGGGTCGTCTTCATTTCGTACTGGGGTAAGAGTCGTGCAGCTTTTTCTATCTACAGCTCTCCTGCTTCGCAATGCGTGATTATGCCAAATCGTACTTTTGAAAACTTGATTAAAAAAGGCGGATTCGGGTTTAATAAGCATCACAGTTTAAATATTTCATATATCTTTTCATGTTATACTGCAACATTTATTCCGTGCAATTTTGTATTTTTAAATTTCCCATAAATGCGCAAACCACAAGTCTAACCACAATTTACATTTGTCAGGAGTGAAATTCATCCAACCGGAACGAAGTTTCTGATGAAAGTAACTTCATTTTTCTTTTCCAATCTCGATGATTCCCCTATCGCCATCGCGATTCCGCGGATGATTCGATCGCGCAGCCGGCGTCGTCTCGTTTCGCGAAAATTTCCTCTTGTTCTCCGCTCGGTAGTAACGCGTGACTCGGCGAATTCGCGATGAATTGTAGGTTACGTACGACGCGGGAAAGGGAATTACGAGATTGCTACCCGCAACCGAGCGATTACTCCTCGAAACGTCGTAACCCGTCTACGACCTCAAGACACGCACAGCTCTTCCAATTTACAAATCACGAGTTCTCGCTTTAGCGAGGACGCGAGTACGCGCGCGGATCGAAAAGCGCGAGGAAAAATAGAAACGGAAGAGGGGGGAAAAAAATGAGGAGAGCGCTCGTTCGTACTACCACCGCGCGCATAAATCGATTATTTTACAGTCGCTTATGCAAATGCGATTGTTATTGCACGATTTATCAGATGGTGTTTCTCTCGCGAAGGAGTACGAACGGTCGAAACCTACCGGCACGAGTAATTTCCGGCGCGCATGGTCGTAAGTATACCCCGTTACCGTTTTAATAACCGTATTAACCTACCTAACGTTGCAGGTTTGTGTTTTAAACACTTTTTGCACGCTTTTCCACTATCGTCAATGTAGCTCAATTTCTTTCGCTCGGCGAACGGACGAGCAACGTATTCACCGACGTTAATTCGAGAAAAACCAGGCGGAATAGTCGCGATATCTTCCACGCTGTAATTTAATTTATTCATCGTAATCGGAACAATTACACGTGAACTGTTACTTGATATTCAGGCAGCAAGAAAAGCTGAATATTTATAAGTACGTATGTGCGATTCGCTTAACCGTTAATCGGAGAATACATTAAATCTCGACGTTATCGGGCATCGTTGCAAACGTATTTTATTGTAAGAGTAATAATTTTTGCATACGCGCTTCATACTGAATTCAATGCGTGCGTTTAATGATTTTTTTTTTTTTTTTTTTTTTTTTCAGAATGTAAGGCTTCCATGTTTTTGCGAGAGAAATCCAACTCCTATTTTACAGTGGCTTCTCATTAAAATTGGGAAATTGAAGAAACAGGTTAATCCAACCCGTTTTTGTACTCCGATTTTCAAACGCACGACCTCGGCTATTAATTAAAACTCAAAAACTAAAAGCAAGTTGTACTTAATCTTTAAAGAAAGAGTAACCCTGAATTAAAATTCAAAATGAGAAACTCTTTTCTAGAACGGTATATAAATTTAACCCTGATATTTTAATAATTAATCACACACTTGACTTTTTCTTTTTTAAATAAAGAATTCTCCGCTCGAGATACAAAATGCAAACACTTTGACTCTTGTTTCAAACAAGATTTAAACATTCAACACCCGAATTTCAAATTTTCTTCTTCTACAATCGTTCGAGAGACACGAAAATTCTTGCGTTAAAGTTAATATTAATTTCTGTTCAGACAAAAGTGTAACTGTACGAATCTGCCTGTTCCAACTATCATCGTTCAAATAATGCTAAACTATCGTCGATTAAAATTCAAAAGCTGCCGATTCAATCTTCAGTCAGATGCGGGAAAAGACTCGCGAAATTCGTACGAATTCTTGGAATTGTTATTACGAGACTGCATTAGGCGAACGACTCATCCGGGGAATGGCGGTCGCGACGGAACGGAACTCTCGCAGAAATTTTGCGCGACATCAGTCCTAACGGGATTCTCGAGGAGCGAACGTAAATGCATCGCCGGATCGATAAATATACTCGTTATAACTGGTATGCGTGCTGGCATCGCGCATAATAATTTCCGGCCGCGGCACGCCAAAACGAGCCGAACAATATTTAAAGTTTCGAGCGATCCGCTCGCGAAATTTACGGCGCGTCGCACGCTCTGAACGCCGAGGCATTAGTGCTTCTCTCGTGCGCGGCGGGGAAACGCGGACGGGAAAAGAAAAAAAAAAGAAAAAAAAAAGAAAAGAAAAGAAAAGAAAAAAAGAAAAAAAGCTTTTCGTGCTTGGATATTAAAACGTCCTACGCGATTCGCCGTCTTTCGCGAAAATTACGATGTCACTGCTCCACTATTTTTCTATTCTCTTTCTCTCTCTTTCTATTTTTGAATTGAGAGGAAAAGTTGAAGAATGACGCGTGCTGTTGCGTGCGTACGTGGAGAAAAAAGTGGAGCTATATTGCGCGATACGTGGATTATCATCCTACAGCGTAAATTTTGCACTTGTCCGATTGATTTTTGTCAGAAATAGAGTAAAACAGAGTAAAATACCTAGAATTTTAATAAACGTGAATTACTGCAGATTTATTTATTTATTGCACTATATTATAGACTATATAGCGATACCATTTAAGGATTAATACTGATTCATCGCGTATAAAGTGTGCATAGATACAGAAATATTTGTTGAAAATTCGCATTAGTCTATATTTATAAGCAACCCTATTTTTCCATCGAACATACAGAATATACTTTGGCGAACAGTAAAAAATAACAATCGGCTTTAGAAATCCCGACAGTAAATCAAATCAATCCGGACAATTTTGTTTGCCGTCGCAAAACGAGCTAAGCCTGTTCATACACAGAAACGCGGTATCAGAATTTTCAGAAAAGCAATATTGCGTAAAACTGCGGATATTTCTTTTACATTCACTTTGACTTAGGAAAAAAGGAAACAAAAAAAGGAACGAAGGGGTACACTGTACAAATTGCGCTCGAATTGCGCTCGTTTATTCCATTTTCCCTTTTTTCCTTCTTTTTTCTTTTTTTTTTTTTTTTTTTTTTTTCATTTTTAGATAGCAACATACGCGGCGCGATAGGGGTGGCAAAACGAATTCAATTAGAATCAAAGAGGCGGAAAAGCCTGCGAGAATGGGACAGAGAGAAAAGAGAGAGAGAGAGAGAGAGAGAGAGAGGGAAAGGAAACAGAGGAAATAAAAGTTGCAGGCGAAGATAAAGCCGCGAAATTTTAACGACACAGCCACGGCCAAGTTGAAAATTCCCTCGTTTCGATAAATAAAATCTTTTGTCGCGGTCGTCCCGGTTGTTCCGGTAAACGATTTTATTTTTCCAAGCATTTTTTTGCGCACGCACACGCCGAATATCTATACCTCCGCGTATGTGTGTGTGTGTGTGTCTTCTTTTTTTTTTTCCTTTTTCATTCCTCGTTGCGCGTTATTTTTTTTTGTTTTTTTTTTTTCGTTTTTTTTTTTTTTTTTTTTATTCGACGTAGAGTTTTAATTTCGAGTAACCGGGTACACGGTCAAAATGAAATTGCGTTACGATGAATATGCAGGCGATGCTCGTGATGTCATCGAAGCGCCAGCAGAAAAAAAGAATCACGGAGGGGAAAAATCACGGGAAAATAGGATAAGTTTTGGAGAGAGAGAGAGAGAGAGAGAGATTACGATGACATTTGTTTAAACCTTCGCCGTACCATCGTTCCTCTCGTTCGTTCCAGTTATTTTCTCTTCTTTCTTTTCCTGCCCGCGTTAAATCCCTGCAACGACATGCGACTTACGAGTCAAATATTCACGCTTCACCATGTTTTTTAAATTTCCGCTTTTAAAATTCGCCCGTTCGTGTCTCATTGACGCAACGCAATTATTAAACTACGAAGGTTTTTCGAATTATCGAAATGCGCGGGAAATTACGCAAAGGATACCTTAAAGATCTTACCTAAAGGATACCTTAAAGTCCCATTTAAATTCCATTTCTGCAGCTGCATTTTGTTAAAAATACGAATTTGCGCGGCAAATATCTGCAGCATGAAACTATTACGACGCAATAACAATCGCGAATGTTTGAATTTTTAATCGAAATAAAATACCGTAACAATATTTAATGACAAACAGTACGATAAAACCCACGTGAAATATTAATAAAATAATAATACGACTCGTGAAAAATGCCCATATACGATACAACTCCTTTATTGCATTTAAATTTAGATTTAAATGTTGTCACGCTTGAGAGAAGAAGAGTGTTCGTTTGAGAAATTTAAGAAAGCAAGAAACGATGATTCCGCGTAATTCCGCGTTGCGCGAGGCACGACGAAGATCGATAATACTCGCGAGAACTGTTCCCAACACAACCACGTCGCCGTAAATCTTCCATTAACCTTTTGCCTTATAACATCGAGTTACACTCGTGGCACAGATTACTGTTCTGATTCAATAAAGACTAGTTGTGCCCGTAACAAAGTTTCGCTTGAACTCTAACTTCGCTCTCGATTCTTCGAGCCGGAAGATTGTTAAATACAAATGACGTTGCGTTATTTTGTACATCGTCGCGTATACTTTCACAGTTTCCCGCCTAACTGCGCGACGAGGTAACCGCCGATTTAATCACTTGCAAGCGAAAATTTATCAGATGGATTGCAAACTGTTGTCAAATTTGCGCGAAATTTGAGAGTTCCAATAAAGATGTGATAATTTGATATCAAAGTGCTGTTTAATAATACATAATTTTGCACGTAAAGTGTAAGCGTGACTGTAGAAGAAGCAGATTGTCAGAACAATTCTTCTACAAAAATAAAATCTAGAAAATTTGCAAACATTCTTACGCTCGTTTGTATTCCGTTAGCTATCTATTATACGACGTATGCAGCCAAAGTAGAGTTTTCTTCAAGCTTCTCGTTACTCCGAATTTCTTCTCTCACCCCACTGTGTATCCAGTGTCCATTTTGTTGCACGATAAGTTTAACAATGTGAAATATTCACTGACGATCGATTCTTGTCCAAAGATTCATCCATTCGTTCAACTAAACACCTACTGAAATAAATACCTAAATGTAGTTTACATTGAGCGTTAATGTAAACTACATGCCCGCCAAAGTTTTCCTTAAGTCTTTTCCACTATTTGGAATTTTCTTTTCTGTCCAGTTGTGCATCCAACTTCCTCTGATAACCCCTGATGATAAACTTAGTAACACATTCGAATAAACTAAATTCAAACTCTTCAAAAGCATCGGTAGATCGAGAACGGTCAAAGATTCACCATTCGTTCAACACCTACCAGAATAACCACGAAACTGCTCGCTAAAAAGAAGAACTGCTCGCGAGACAAAGAGGGTTAACCGCGAAAGCGCGACGACGCAGTCGAAACGCGGCGAAAGCTCGCGTGAAATCCGCCTCGGATGCAAGGACTCTTCTCCGCAGGTCGCAAAGGCTTGATGACACCTGTCGTCGTTGTCAGTGACCATCATCGTCATTACAGGTGACGCTCCTACGCTTCGAGCACGCACGACATCGCGCGCGACCTTCTCTCCTCGCGCATTTCGTTTTTCTTCTTTCCCCTTCTTCTGCCCCCCTCTCCTCTTTCCTTCCTTTTTCCTTCTCAGCCCTGCGGAAATTTCTCGCGGAAAGGAAGAAACTCCGGCAATTTGTACGGCGGCGGCCGTCAAAAAAGGAAACCGCGTCCGGTGCCGCGTGAAAAAAGAAAAGGAAAGGAAAGGGAAAAAAAAAAAAAAGAAAACCGGCCGAGCATCGCGTTTCACCGGGACAAAGGGGACAAGAGCGTTTCCGCTGCTCGGAATATGCGAGTGGGTTAAGTTGGCCGTTTCGTGGCGCGCGAGATTGGGTTGATAGCCTCGGGGCCATCCAGATACTTCTCTCTCTCTCTCTCTCTCTCTCTCTCTCTCTCTTTCTCTCTCTCTCTGCTTCTCTCTCTTTATAGATGTCTGCACGCGTGCATACGTGTCTCTCTCTCTTAATCGTTCGTCCTCCGTTGTACGTCTCTCGTTCTGTCTTTGCACGTATGCCTTTTGCGTTCCATACGCGTCTCTCTCTCTCTCTTTCTCACTCTCTCTCTCTCTTGCTCGTTTCCTCTGAACGTACGTATTTCTCCACCTCTCTCTCTCTCTTATCCATTCACTGTGAACGTACGTAATACCTCGCCGTCTCTCTCGCTCCGGTTCGCTCTGTATGTTCCAGCGAGCAATAGCAGCAGCGATGGGCATGAATCGGCGGCTCGATTGCGATCCTCGCACAGATGGATCGATGGTGTATGGTCGTCCCTGACGTGCTTCAACGGGGGAACCCCCCCGTTAATGCCAGCCGCTTCGATTCGTCGGATTAATTATGCCGGATGAGGAAGAATAGACACTCGATGGACAGTGAGATCGATAAACGGGACTTTTGCGCGTCTTCCGAGTGTGTGCTCGGAGATTGGCTACGCAGATCGGCGAAAATTCGATGGTGTTCGGAGCAACCGAGTGGATGGAGGTTATACGCGAAAAGGAATTCTCGGCGAATGGGTTTATCGGGACTGTCGTACAGAGTTTTAGCTAGTTTTAGCTGTTTGCAGCTCTGACCAGAGCTGATCTTTCGGTCAAACTAATCCTCGACAGTCTGGCTAACTGGCCCAATATGCGGGATGTAAAGTTGGGAAGTTTTCGACGACAAGTTGTAAATTGCGAATCTTTTTCGTTTATCTAAGATCTGGTGATCGAGAACAAACTGAATATCGAAAGATAGCACGTACGTAGATTAAATAACGAATAAAGTGAGAGAAATGACTGATTCGATCAGTCTTCTAAAGAGTCACTAGATGAATTCCATTAACTGTTTTTCGATAGGACTCTATCTTTAATTATACTTGATAGATTTTACCTTTTATTTTACCATCTATTTTATTTTTAAATTTCGGTCGTCCAACGAAACACGTACATTTTATTTCTATTTCTACAGCTGCTCTTAGATCCTCGCGAAACCAGGACGAAGATAAACAGCACGTAGGTATCCATCAAACACACCCTCCACGACCATCCTCTGTATCCTTCTGAACCGCATTTCTCAGTCAATTGAATCCCCTCGACAGAACAAACTGCTTGAGCCACCGTACACTCGGGTATCCTTTAGACTATAGAAAAATCCACCGTCACCCATCATCCCCCTTAATCACCTCTAAATCCTGCCTCTCTACACCAATCGCCCGATATATCCTTCGCGCAAAAATCCATCGAAAATCACGATCCCCTCCCTCTCTCTCTCTCTCTCTCTCGGCCACCCTCGCACACGCTCATTCTCCTAAATCCCACTTAAACCCCTCTATATCCCATTGGATCGCTTAATTCGGCAAACAAGTACGAGAACTCGCGGCGGGCTTGCTCTCATCGCTACGCGCGATGCGATCGGCTGGATCGAGAAGACTCGTCGTGGATGACAGGCGAGGCGAGAGATGGGATCGAGTACCTCACAAGTAGTTGGATTTCCTACTCATTACATGTGGAACTTTCGCATATATTTGCTCCGACTTGATCTGACAATTGACAAAGAAGAAACTAATGGTACGATAACGCATCTTTCGATTCGGGGGATTTCTAAATGTTTTTTACAGGCTTTTGGCTGAAAGAAGCGTGTGCTAATTGGGAGACACAAATGTTCGAACGAGAGAATTTTCGTAAAAGAGAAGCGACTGTCACTGAATTTGATTTGTTACACATTTATATTTATATATTATATATAAAAGATATTGGTATTTAGTCCTCCTTTCCTTTAACAAAATTAAAACGATCAAACCTGTGGATCCCGAATATTTTTGGCTAAAGCTAAATTGCATAACTTTTTTTAATACGGTTAATTCTGTAATGTTACACGTGAAGATACCACGTCAATTTCAAAGTGAATCATTGTGGATTGATATTATCCTACGAGAACCTAATGTGTGTGTGTGTATTATAGTAGGAAATGCGCAGTTCGTGTGACAAAATGTTTAAACAAGAAAAAATTAAACGCAACAGCTGCTCGTATCTTTCTGTAAATGTGCGATTTTCAAGTTGAACGCATCTGTCGATATAAATAATATCTGACATATTCATACAGAAAATCCCATCTTTGGAGGACTCAAACCAAAAACTTTATCAGCTCAATTTCGCTTGAAACGATCGACAATTTCTCGACAATCACTTTGTAAAATTCTAATTTCCAGTCTATCCATGTACCGCTCGTGAAAGTTCCTTCCAAACTGCAGATACCCGTTCTACATCTCTTCGAATACGTCGAGCTCGATCAAATATACGCGCGAATATCGAAACGCGTTACGGTTAAAACGTCGAAACACGTCCAATCAAATTGAATACCGATTGAATATTCCACGTGTTAACTATCGTGCGTCGCCAAGGTGCTCGTTGAAATTTCGCTCTCGCGGCCCGCGAAACGAAACTCGCCGAGATATCGAAACTTGATTTAGACTTGATCCCATCCCTAGCTCGAGAGCCTGCTGGATGAACGGCGGATGAGGCCGCGAGAGAGAGAGAGAGAGAGAGAGAGAGAAGAGCTGACGAGCAACGGTGAAGCGCGCACGGTTGCAGGTGCACGGAGAGCCGGTCGCTCGACGTTCGCGTGGCGAGCGACAGGGACGGCAGGCCGGGCCAGCGTCCTTTCTGGTTGAACGAGGACACCGAAGTTTTGCCGGGGCTGAGAGCGAACCCCGGAGAGTGTTCGTACGAGTTGTGGAAGCCGGTTTTGTCTGGCGGCACAGCCTGTCCTCTCTCTCTCCCTTCCCACTTGTCCGCCGCCGCTGTGTTTTCTGCTCCTTTCTGCGCGTTGCCGAGCCTCGAAAACCGCGACAACCTCCCGGTTTGCCGCGCGTCTCCGAGCTCTTTCTCCCTGGATCCACGCTTTTCCCGCCGGCTGCCAGTTCCTTTTCGCCCGTGTATGCGTGTGCGTTCGCCGCGGCTCTGTCGTCCTTTATGTCTGGCCTCTCCTCCTCCTCCTCCTCCTCCTCCTCCTCCTCCTCCTCCGCCGCTGTATCTTGATCGTTGGGCCCTCGCTCTTCTCCTTTGTGCTCGCGTTGCGCGGCGTGGTCAGCCCCCCCTCGCCGAAGCCGCGTTTACGCGGCTCCCTCCTCCCTTTCATCAAACCCGCCGTGCTTCAACGCGAACCCACACACGGTGTAGAATTTTCACGGGAACCCGTGGCTGTTTTTCTCGAAACGAACGCGCGTCCGCTCGAGTTTAAACGGATGAATCTTGACACGGCTTTAACATCGGCGGCAGCCGATTCGCGAGTTTGCGCGGCAAGCGGCGGTCGTTGTTGTTGAGCGTGTCCCAGAAGAGCGAATCGTAGAAACGACAATTACCGGATGTAAATGATTGTATTTGTTCGATGATAAAATTATCTTATTTTCGAAATTATTTAATTCTTTTAATTAATAATTATTTCATTTATCATTTACACATACTTGTTGTTTTTTATTAGAAAAAAAAGTCTTTACGAAATAAATTATTATAATGGGAAAATTCTAGAGGGTCGTTTCGTTTGTTTGCTCCGTATTTGATAATTGGTATTTATTCGATTTAATTTGAGGAATATGTTAGACACAAGAGAGTAAGAAAATTTAGTTTAGGTATTGTACCTATAGGGATTTTAGAGATTTTACACGTGAAGATAAATTAGAGGTACCTATAAGTAATGTCGTTTTCTTCAAATCCAATAAACATTGCCATCTAGTGACCATAATTTAACTTCTACCGCAACGTAATCTATATTCTATATAGTTAAATATATTGACATTTAGTGCGCTTATTGTTAAATTATGTTACAGATGAAAACTGTATTAACTCTTAAATAAAATAAAATTTCGTACAATATCAAAATAAAATTTCGACATTTTCAATATATAATTTTCACTTTCATATTCTTGTGCAAAAAGAAATCTACGATTCGCAAAAATATTCCGAGTAACTAGAATCGTCAGACGTGTTGTTCTTTCATTTTCTGAAATTATTTCTATTGGGAATGATGAAAGAAAAAAAGAAAAAAATGTAATGATGTTGATCGAAAATATTTTGTAATAATCTGAGATGCATCTTGCAATCACCTTTCCAAGATTTTCTCTGTACGTTCTCGATTCTGGATTTGTCTTTCACGCTCGAATAAACCGTGTTTACTCTTATCTCGTAGGCACACGAAGAGGAAATTTGACACAGAACATTCAAATGGCCGGCTGTTATATCAATAAAAGACTGCCGAACGTTGCATTTCAATATCCGTTTTAAACGTTTGAAGATCTCATATCTGCGAGTTTCCGATCGAGTTTCTCGAACTCGTTTTGGATCGAGTATCCGATTGGAACGGCTCGCGGCGGAATATTCAGCCGATCCGGCTAGCCAAAGGAAGCCTCGGACGGAATTGGACGGAAATTTTTTTCACGCTTCCCCCCTCAGTGAAATTCTCGGCTGACCGGAAATTCTGGGGAAAACCGAAATTTCCGAACAACGGGACACTTTTGAGTCTCGATTCTTCCCGAGAGCAACCCAGGCTCTCTACAAACGTCCACGAAAAATTCTCACGCTATTTCGAAGCCCGAGTGACCTTTCACGATGATTGCAAAATTACAGTCATTCACGTAGAAAATTTTCAATCGCGTCTCTTCCAAGAGACAGGGTCAGTTCATTGTTACATTTAATTAATATTTCATTTGACGAAATATTAATTAAACATTCGTTCACGCGTCCTCCAATCGCTCAGTTCACTATTGCATTATATTTAACTGATATTTCGTTTTATTACAAAGCATGTTGTTCCACGAATATTTGTAGCAAATTTTTAAAACCCTCCTGTCTTAAGACCCTCCAGCGATTACAGAATCACGATCGGAAATCATCGGGAATTGTAAAAAAAAAAAGTTCCTTCCGATTGCGTTCTTGCCGGATCGGGCGAGCGCGTCACTGCGCGCGGCGATTAAAATGTTATCTCAGCTGTACGTGAAAGTGAATGTTAAAAAGTCGTGTCCGATTGACGTAGAAGCCGGCCGAGGATCGAGCGAAACGGACGTTGAAATTTACGTAAGCGAAAAAGTGATGGTGAAATAACCGGGGCAGGATCTAGGATTAAAATCAGAATAAAAAAAAAAAAAAAAGAGAGAGAGAGAAAGGGAAAAAAGACAGAAACTCTCAAAGTAGCAGCGTTGCATTCGAGTATTTTATAACGTTTTAAGTTCCACGGATCCACTTTCCAGAACACGTTCCGAACCTCGGCGAGAAATCTCTCGTTCACTTTCTGCGAGCTTGTAGAGAAAACAGGTGGAGTGTCCAGGATCAAGTGTCTCTTTTGCTAAGAACAGATTTTCGAGACAGAAACGAAAGAGACGAGAGGATTTACTTGATCCTTTCCCCTCCCCGGGGATCTCTGGATCTTCGCGACACTTTTCGATGAATTATCGACTCATCCGTTCATCTTCCCTTTATTATTAAACCGAGACGTTACGAGTGAACCTAATAAAAATTGGAAAACTTTGCGAGACGTTCTCTTTTCGCGTTAAAAAATTTCGCGTCTGATATCTTTTTTTCTTTTTCAATTCAGTAGCAATAGCAACGATGTAACAAACGCTGTTCTTGAAATTTATCTTTGCCGTTACTTGTAATTTATGTTGTGTCTTCTCCTACGTGACGAAACAAACTATTACTTATTCCTCGAGAATTGAACGCTAGTCGTGTAATTAAGAAGATAAAGAAATCAAGAAATAATCGGAGATAATACATCAGTTTGCCTATAGAACATTTCAAACTCCCGACACTTTTTATCACTGAAACCCAGAAAAATCGGGCTTCTTCAGGTGCAACGCTGATGCAACGAAAATTAGCGATTGGTTGAGTTGGGTCACGTGATTCGCGAGGGGGCGTGGCGTTGTCTGGTACTGAGCGATCGCGTCTGTAATTTGTTTTGCATGTCAATAAAATTTTAATGGGAAAAAAGTCGTCTTCATTTCCTAGTCAGAGCAGTTGCTTCTTTGAGCGAGACGAATCGTACTGGGTTCAAGTCGTGCAGTTTTTTTATTTACACTGTACAGACTGCTGCAAACAACGATCGAGAAAATAATCAGACTCAAAATTCAATTTACTGGGAAACGTTAGGAAACGCTGTGCGAGAAACGTAAACCAAGGAAGCCAGGGATTGGTTTTCGAATTATAATTGCGTTCGATTTTCCTCTGCTTATTACGACGCTGTTTCACGCAATGCTGTTACTCGAGCGGCGATATAACTCCGCTTGCACCGAGTGGAAATAACCGCGCGCTCTCTTAATGCCGATGTTCGTCACTTTTTATTTCTATCGAGAGTTTAAGAGTTCATAAAGTGGAAGCGGATGACTACGCTGTGTAACCTAACGAGCGTAATAGCTAGTCGCATCGTCGCGCAGTGCGTTCTTGCTTCACGCGCTGGCAAGCAAGCAAGCACGATTTTAATTTACGATTCGTCCGATACTCTTCTCGGAAACCGATTAAACAATTAAATGGCACTTAGCCTGGTCGAAATAAATTGTTGGCAAACGTCGTCCGGATCTCGAATCCCGATGTTTAGCACGACATCCTCTAATAAGCGAATTCTTTTTTTTTTTCCAACGGTTGCACTCGTGCGTCACTTGATGACTTAATAATTGCTAAAATTATCAAACCACTGGAATTACTCGAGAAATTAAAAATTTCGCGCCAATTTCATCTGAAATTTCGTAACTGACGCAAGAACGTTCATTATTCTCGAGTTAGTCAAAGTCTTTGACATTAATTGATACGATCGTATACTTTTATCACTGTTTGAAATTTCTAATCAAAAGGCAATTACGTCCGGTGTTTTTCTCTATCTTGAAATCGAGATCACTTTTCATTTTCATTCCGTGTTCTTTAGAATACTTCTTCGACCGAATTTGCAATATATACTGATCGTTATTGATTGACGCGAAATCACGAAAGATAAAAGATGCACTGTCTAAGCTTTTATTTCTCGTGAAAAATTCGCCGTTTGTTTGCAAGCACAAAAAGGCGAATTACAGTTACTTTTTGGCCAATCTAACATTTCAACGTAGTTCAGAAAATAAATTTTTCATTCGGTATTTATCACACTCGCAGAAATCAATTTTCAGACCGATAGTTTTCTTTCCCGCCGTGGAGAACGAAGTGGAAAACGTCGAATTTTCGCTGAAAGTTCGCTTTTTTAAATCACGTTCCAGGTGAATCCGTAGAATTGTATTCCAGTGCCGAAAGCGTGGAGAACAGAGCGTCGTCTCGCGGCAACCGAAATCCTAAATTCGTGTCCCCCTCCCCCCGCTTGTAAACAATTGAATGGCTGGCCTGGATCTCGAGTTTCCAAGTTGCCGAGCAATCGTCGAGACGCTCGTGTACCTTGAAACTGACGATGATACCAGGATGCTCGCGACTTTCCTCGCTTTCCAGCTACTAGTCTGACGACGCCAACTTCAGAAATTCGGTGCTTGTTACGTTGATACAAGTCGGTTCTGATCTTGTGTTTACCTCGCCGGCGATATTACACCGGTGAACGAACAGCTCGATACCTCGACGCGGAACTTCCTCGCCGAATCGTCAAATTGCCGATAGAAAAATGTTGCCGTAAATATCTCTTCCTGGCAAACATTTTTCCATCCCTCGCGAAATTTTATCTAACGCCAGCCGACATTTCAACGTTCTAACTTCGATTACGTTTCCTCCAAATCCTTTTTCTTAAATTTCAAACTTACTTTCACTGGCAATTTTCGTTTTCGGGCAAATTGGCAAGTTATATTTAGAAAAATTGTATTTGGAAATGTGATTGTTACATATTGCTCGTAGAGAGAACGATGGGTTTGTAAAAAGTAAGAAAGTAAACTAAATATATTACAAATAAATTGAAACTTGTTAATAATTCGTTTTTCGACGAACAAGTAACACGATGACTGAACAAAATTTGAACTGGTATTCACTTGTAAATTCTACGGTGTTAATGAGGCAAATGTTCAACTTCAAAGTTCCCTTAATTTGAATTGTACTGTTTCGTGTACTTTCGCAGTGCTTTTATCGGCATGTACAAGTAACTGCGATACATTTTGTGTTATTAAAAAGAAAAATGGAAACATGACGATATTTAGCACATTTTGTAAAAATCTATGGATAGAAACAAAAAAGAAAACGAGTCTGATAATTGTTTAACATTTCTTCGCGTTTAATAACGACAGCCATTTTTTCAGGCAAAGATTTATATAGTTTCATAACATGTAATATTGAGTCTGGAAACTTGACTGACTGTTCTAAAACACGCATTTTTTTTTTGTTTGCAAAATAAAATGAAAAATAAACTTATTTCCGGCAATTTGTGTCGCATACGTATCAACTTGTTCGTCAATCGTTTCAATATACCTTCTACTATTTAATTTTCCCGTAATAAATTTTATTTTCAACTTACCGCAGTGACCCCAACAGCTTCCCAAATCGTTGCACCGCCGTATCCCATGGGTCGACGACTCGGAAATTGTTGCCACTATCGTAGATCGTGATAACAGCAGTGGAAGTCCATCAAGTCAAAATTGAAGCCCTCTTCATCGGTAAATATCACTCTTTGCCGTTTCTTATTCGTAGAAACATGTTTCTTTACAAATCGCGAACGACTCGTGCTCCAACCAACGTCTTTGTCGCGAATGGTCACGAGTCTTTGAAAGAGGTCGAACGTTCCCAACATTTGTCTCGCGGATTAGAATGTTTACATTTCTGCCTCTGTATTTCCGAGAATTGTGCGAAAACATTCGACGTGCACACGTGGCTAATCCACACACGAAAATATTGACGATGAGATAATCTCTCGCATTCTCTCTACTTTACATACATAGTATGTCTGTCTATCGTTTTGTAAAATTTTCACACAAGATCTCTGAGAATTTATTTATTTTATCACTGAAAATGATTTTAGGTGGAGTAACCCAGAAAATCGGGCCTCTTCAGGTGCAACGCTGATGCAACGAGAATTAGCGATTGGTTGATTTGGATCACGTGATTCGTGAGGGGGCGTGGGGTACCTCGAGTAGGAGTGGCGTTCTCTGGTACTGAGCGATCGCGCCTGTAATTTGTTTTGCATATCAATAAAATTTTATGGCAAAAAGGTTGCTTTCATTTCGAATCGTACTGGGGTACAAGTCGTGCAGTTTTTTTCTTTCGCTTTTGTTCTCGAGATATTAGGAATCCTACCGCGAACTTACACATCAACGTCAATTACTAAACAACACGTTTCTTGGGAATATTTCCAAAATCAAACATGCAAACGCGCAAGAAGATTGATAACCCGATTCGCACACTCGTAAAAATCGGGGACACGATCCTGTCAACGTACGAGCGAAAAAATAGTTTTACGACGCATTTCGTGCCTTTTTCTTTCCTCACGCCGGTATTCTTTTTCTTTTTTCAGAAAATTCATGGAATTGTAAACAAAAATTCGTAACAGGATTTATTTCGGTATGAAAACAGGAAGCAATAGGTAGATTTTTTCCGGGGAACCTATGTATGCGAGAAACGCGTGTTAATCTTTTTTTTTTCTTTTTTTTTTTTTGCATCGTTCTTCTATATCCACAAACGCGCGTACATATATGCACATAGACACACACATACGGACACGAGAAAACCGAATAAAACTTTATACGATGGCACATATATCGCGAAAAATCCGCGGCCCGGGTTTATCTGTCATTTTTCCCTTTTTTTTTTCTTTCTCTCTCTCTTTTTTTTGCGAAAAAAAAAATCCTAATGGACTTCCGCAATCAAATCCTAATGCATTTTTCCAATCAAGCGACGGCGAAGAAGGTATACACTTACGGAAACATCCATTAATGTGTCAAGAAGGAACGCCGGGGAGAGATCGAGCGAGCGAGAGAGAGAGAGAGAGCAACTTTCAGAAACTATGATTCGAGTAGGTAGTTTTCGCTCTGTTCTTTCTGGTATTGGAGAACCGCTCGGTAAACGCTCGAGTAAATCTTGAATCTATCCATCGATGGAAAAGATTTCGACGTTCGGGATACATCTCGCGCGCGTGTGTACGTTCGAAGAAGCTCGGATACGAGTGTGAGAATTATCACTACGACGATGGTATCAAGTGCCACAAAGGAAGTCTGATTAAAGTGGACAACAGCGAAGTAACGAAAGTGAAGATTGAAAGAATTTGTTTGTAAACGAGATCGAATATACATTTTCGCGATCTACAGATTTTTTAAAACACGTTCGATGGAAAAGTGCGTTCCAAAGATCATTTTTTAATCTGTCGTCACGTTCTTTCAGAATATCGTATCACTTCGCGAGTGATACGGGCGAAAAAAAAATGGACAAAAAAGATGAGGCGATGGCGGGAATTCAGTGCACCCATCTATATTCAAATGCGCCATTTCAACGTAGGAACTTTGACAAATTTTGCGTTTCGCAGCGAACGATTGTTTGGAATGATAATCGATTAAGCGTACATTTGTTAACTTGAATCCCGATTTTAATGCCTGAATTTTCGGAAATCACCGTTGCGGACGGAGATTGAAAATCAACGATCAGAGGAAACCTCGTCCCGTTTCGATGCTGCGAAATGTACGTCTTTTCAAGAGTGAAATTATCACGGTGGAAAAGGAAGTCCGTGATCAGTCCGAGCTTTAAAATTTAAATCGAAGATCAAATTCAATTTCGTTCGACTCTTCGATCGGATATTCAAATTTCGACTCGTATATTTCGCGATCTGTGCAAGGCGCAGTTGTAGACTGTCGCGTATCGCTGCTGTTGGAGAAAAATTTAGCAACGCGAAATAATCGTTATCAAACATGCGATGGCCCGTGAAACCGAAAGAGCGGAAGTGGGAGGGGATGAAACGACGAACAAACGAACACAGGGGATGGCGACATTTTAATCACAACGGCGTTGTAGCGCAACAATTACGGCCAATAACTAGAATTTAACGATTATGTTATAGTATATCCGACGTTAAACATGCATCGATAATGCCGTGGACTCTTGGAAACAAGCACCGCCGTGTCGACGGTTGCGTTATAATTATTGTAAAAGCAACGCGCTGATTGTACGGCGGAAGTGAGAGAATTCGATTTCCAATGAGAATGCGTTTTCCCGATTCTTGCGTCCCCCGCAATCGTACCCCGGAGCACGTGACGTTTAAATCTCTCTGTTTAAATTTCAAGCGATAATTAACGAATTCGATAGGACGCTGTGAAATCGCCACGTGACGAAACAATTTAGAATATGTATTAGAAATATATTTGTAGTAAAATGTGTGCGAAACGTGCGCGGAATAATTCAGATTGGTGTTACTTTGGTGTCGCGTTTGTTCGTTATATTATCACTGAAAGTGATTTTAGCGGGGCTAACCCAGAAAATCGGGCCTTCAGGTGCAACGCTGATGCAACGAAAATTAGCGATTGGTTGATTCGGGTCACGTGATTCACAAAGGGGGCGTGAGATAGACCTCGAGAAGGAGTGGCGTTGTCTGGTGCTGAGCGATCGCGCCTATAATTTGTTTTGTATCGATTCAAATGTTTGCATATGGATAAAATTTTATGGAAAAAAGTACTTGAATATTTATTCGTTGTAGTCAACGATTGTGTCATTTGGAAATTTACATTTTTTTCATTATATTTTACAACAGCGTGACTCGTGAAAATATTTGAATATTCATTTGTTATAGTCGACGATTACGTGACTTAGAAATGTACATTTTTTCATTACATTTGTTTATCATATATTTAATCACGTACTCTTTACAACAGCTCGCGGAAATACGTTTGTTTGTTACAGATCAACGATCACGTCATTTGGGAATTTACGTTTTACGTGCGCGAAAGATGTGATTAACGGCATTGATCGAACTGTAGAGCTAATTAATTAATTAGTAGCAAGTTCTTTTCAGCGAAATACGATAAATCCCTTAAATATTGCAAAGTGACTGTAATTTGTACTAACGTTTTTAGTCAATTGTTATTGGCGAATTATTGCCCAGCCAGTATCCCGGTTGTTATTTTTGAGACCGATAGGGGAGATCGATGAGATTAAATTAAAAAGCATCGCGGCCGATCCGCGAAACGTTGAATAAATATTCATTTGTCGCGGGAACGCTGCATTATGAAATCCTATCCAGAGTACAACGATCCAACAATGAATGAATTAATCCTCCGATACCGATTGTTTCGCGTTTCTTTCAGCTCTTGGGAAACTGTATTGCCTCCTTTTTTCGTTTCGCAGCCGCGTTCCTTTGTAAGGGCCCGATAGTCTGAAATCTTAACAAAGAGCATTTTTCTGACAAACTAGGACAACGACACGATTCGGTCGCTGGAAAAGCACACTCGCGCACTCGATGAGAAATTATTTATATCGTGAGCTGTTGTAACTTCGTAAAAAGAATTTTAAAGTGCGAAGCCCCCTACTCTGGCAGCTCTACGTCAGCTTTTTCCTTTTTCAAAGATTTTTTTCGCATCGTGGATACATGGCAAGTGCCGGTGGAAACGGTAGAAAATTTTTTTCGCGACTAAATCTACGATCCTCTTCGTGATTGTTTTACAATTTTCTTCGCCAGTTTTCTTGAACTTCAAACGTTCGGATTAAGCGACAAAATGTTGAGATTTTTTTCAATTTTGGTCGTTTGAAACTGAAAAAATGGCGAGGAAAAATCGAACGGCAAGTTTTCAGGGATCGATGTAAAGAGAAAATGATAGTCTTTAGATAATGATCCAGTCATGAAAAGAATTTTTCAGTTACCTTGGAGTAATTTTCAGAACTTTCGACAACAGAAGCATCCTTGCTTTTCCACCGGCTGCATAATTAAAAACATCTTTGAGAAGAAAGAACTGAAAGTTGGTGGAGCAGAAGTTTCACCGAACTCGTTAAAATGAGGCTAGATTGTTGCACTGGATTTTGCCTCAAAAACATCGATAATTTTTCATCGAACGTGCGAATATTTTTCTCCATATCTGCGTCTACTTAAAATAACACTTGCCCTTTCGTATTTTATTTTTATTCGTGTCGTAAATCACAGATGTACGTGTATAACAAACATGGGTTAACAAACGAATAAGAAAAATTTCTTTAACGCGTTTATCGAGAAGTATTATGAATCGAAACGGTGAGGAGGAGACGACAGGAGAAGAGATATCGCTATCGCTCATCTGCCTTTTTGAAACATCTCTGCGCAACTGCAATCCAATCAATCTCCTCTCAAAAGAATTTCATCGCCGTCCCTAACTATTTTCACCGGTTTTCATTTCAACCTGTCACTCTGCACTCCGTTTCTGCTCTTCACTCCCGTGTCATTCTTTCAAACCGTGTCTAAAGAAATCGTGCGGGACACTCGATGAATTCCCAATAGACCAAGCAGCGACCGACTCTTTCTCAGAACCATTGAAAGGAATCTGCACGAATCACGCTCGAGCACGTTCGCAGACAAAAGACGCCGATTAAACGATCGTACTTCATCTAGTTTAACAGTAATATGTACAGTTAAACGATCTACATCGCAATTTTACAACCTTGTTAATTGCAACCAGTGATGAGAGACTTTTTACAGGCTGGAGAAGTCTCAGATCATGGATCTATAGTACATTACATTGTGTTATTTTGTTTAGTTACTTTATAGGCTATAGTTTTTCTTAAAAACTGACTTTACGTCATAGA
The DNA here is from genome assembly GCA_030673865.1 of Melipona bicolor. NCBI lineage: Eukaryota > Metazoa > Arthropoda > Insecta > Hymenoptera > Apidae > Melipona > Melipona bicolor. The sequence continues at coordinate 3,161,475 of JAHYIQ010000015.1, read as the reverse complement.
TTATAATTTCTGATGAATCCCAGATGAAACAATATCGTTTCTTCAATCTCTGATCATGGCTATCTGAGCAGACAAAGTGAAATAACTTTCAGATCAAGATGAATTACAAAATTATAACCAAGTTAGGATTCAACCTCTATAATATCATTTCTTCAATCTCTGATCATGGTTATCTGAGCAAACAAAATGAAATAATATTCAGATCAAGATGAATTACAAAATTATAACCAAGTTAGGATTCAACCTCTAGTCTCTCAATATCATTTCTTCAATCTCTGATCATAGTTGTCTAAGCAGACAAAATGAAATAACTTTCAGATCAAGATGAATTACAAAATTATAACCAAGTTAGGATTCAACCTCTATATCATTTCTTCAATCTTTGATCATGGTTATCTGAGCAGACAAAATGAAATAACATTTAGATCAAGATGAATTACAAAATTATAACCAAATCAGGGTTCAACCACCTCTAGTTTCTCAACAACATCGTTTCTTCAATCTCTGATCATGGTTATCTGAGCAGACAAAATGAAATAACATTTAGATCAAGATGAATTACAAAATTATAACCAAATCAGAATTCAACCATCTCTAGTCTCTCAACAACATCGTTTCTTCAATCTCTGATCATGGTTATCTGAGCAGACAAAGTGAAATAACTTTCAGATCAAGATGAATTACAAAATTATAACCAAGTTAGGATTCAACCTCTAGTCTCTCAGTATCATTTCTTCAATCTCTGATCATAGTTGTCTAAGACAAAGTGAAATAACTTCTAGATCAAGATGAATTACAAAATTATAACCAAATCAGGGTTCAACCACATCTAGTCTCTCAACAACATCGTTTCTTCAATCTCTGATCATGGTTATCTGAGCAGACAAAATGAAATAACATTTAGATCAAGATAAATTACAAAACAGAGTTCACGAACCTCTTCCATCCCTCGCTCACTTGCAGAATTATCTCTTCGATCTCCAGCGATCGTGGCCATCCGAGCGATAAACGCGCAAAGAGAAACCTACGCTTCAGACTCCGTGTGTGGAAGACTCTCGAGAAAATGGAAAGTCGAACGAGAGGGTCCAGCGGGAGGGAGATCCGTCCGCCCGGTTGAGGGTGAAATCACGCGGGGGATGAAACGGGTAGTGGATAGGTGCGCGACGTGGCTAATCTCCGTAACCTGGTCACGTCGCGGAGTCGCGAGATGCGTGGACTATCTTCCAGAGGCAGGTGGCTCGTGCGGAGGAACGTGGTTTCCCTTATCCAGCGCGAGCCTTCGAACACGCGCGATCCGCATACCGTAACCAGGACGAATTCCCCCGATCGTAAACGGTCGAAAGCTCTGGCGACGTACTCTCCTGCTCCTCCTCCTCCTCCTCCTACTACTACTACTACTACTACTACTAGTAGTATTCCGTGGTTGTTGTTGCGGGAGGATGCGAGAATCGGCCGGATTCGATTGAAGGTTAGAGGACTGGAAGTGATGGGCGTCCACGGTAACGGAGATGAAAGTGGATCAGTCTATTGCGTTATTAGCACCGGGGCTATTGGATATTTGGAATTACAGGTTCCGGCACCTCCGGGATTATGGAATTACGATCAACGTTGATACACTCGTACGTGCATCTTTATTGTTTTCAAGCAATTGCTCGGAACTTTGTTTCCATTGGAGGGGAGTTTTAATTGCTGAATCCAGATGTTGAAACTCCTGCTGTTATACGAACGAATATTACGCACAAACGAGTTCACAGAAATAGCTGCGATTGGACATGATCCGTATTTTTCGTGAGAATACAATTTATAAAGTATAGGTTTGTTTCGTTACAAGTATTACATTTTCGACACTTCATATGCTTTCGCGTACCACGTGATTCTGCATCTTTAAATTTTCTATAAATTCATAGAAATTCTGATTGTGATTAAACGTGCGATTTCGAAGAAGCGAAATGAAAATAATTGGCGCGTGTATTTTATTATTGAAGTAATTGTTCGGTCCATAATGGAGTTGAGTCTCGTTTTTGTTGGAGCAGAATTTTCGTTTTAATTGGTGAATCCAGTTATTTGAACGTTTTGGGCTGCAGATTTTTATGCAAATCCATACTTTTTGCGAGGATAATTTATAAAATAGATATAGATATTGTAAAATATCTAGAATCTAAGAAAAGATTTTATTCATATCATGTTCTCGATGTTTTCATGTTTCTGTATCTCCAAATTTTCTACAAATTGCGATTAAACGTGTGACTTTGAAGATGTAATTCGCGCGTGTATTTTTGTTACTGAAAAAATTTGTTGTCTGACAATAGAGAAGAAAGTCTTAATTACGTAATTAGTACATTCAGTTACTCAAACTTCCACTACACGAATGAAAAATTGTTCCTTGATGCGTTCGCACAAATCAAAATGTTTCCAATTAGCTGATAGGGAAACTCGATGGTTAAGCTGAGTTTAAATCTAGAACAAAGTGTACATCCATCGACTGTGACGTATGAAAATTAAAATTATAGATTGCATTGTTTGTACGTGTTCCGAGCCCAACCACAACCATAGGAAACCCGAGGAAATATGATTAATACGGTGCGCGGTAATGGGCGTAAAGTTTTCTCGCTGTCGAGCGAGTTGAAAAGAATTTCTCTCGCGAGCGTTCGTAATCGAGACTTTTTTTCGATTCGCAAAGAGGTATTGAAATTCCGAGCCAGTCGTTTGATCCACCGAGCTCGCTCCGATCCCACAAAAACCTGACTACAGAAAGCTCACTGTGGGATACTGCTAATTTCTCCTTTTTCCGTTCTCAAATACAAACCGAAACGATCGCGTGGTAGTGATAGTAATAATCCCGCTGCTTCTTGCGCAGAGATTAGATCGATCCAACAGTCTCTGATCGGCAACGCGCTACCGAACGATCTGTCTCGAATCAAAGGTAAAACACACATCCGATCGGTCTGCCAACGACAAAAAAATGCGAAACACCGACCGAGCTCGCCACATTGACTCGTTGCTGTTACGGCTGATTCATCCGTGCTCGATCTTCAACGAACCGATCCATAACGCCGCGTCGTGAGTCGGCTTACCGTATCAAGCAGCCTCGATCGCGCACGGATCTCCGTTAGAACCAGCTTTGCGTTACAGTCTCTGATCGCTCTGAAATTTACCACGTAACTCGCAATCAGCGCGATCAATTCGTTCGTGAACTTGACTGAGAATTCCAAAATTGATTTCGAAACTGGCTGAATCGAATGTTGTGAGCTCGAACACTCGTAGAACAACACTCTTAACTGAAATTTAATTTCTCTCGTTTTGTTATCGTATTGGTATCTTTAATATTCTTTCGTACCAAGTGTATTTATAGCTGTGATACACATAACAAGGTTCTGTAAAGCTTTAATAAATTTTCTAAATTTATTATTATTGTATAGTGTATTTGTTATTTCCTCGTGTTGAAAGTATTTATAGCTGTGATACACATAACAAGGTTGTGTAAAGTTTTAATAAATTTTCTAAATTTATTATTATTGTATAGTGTATTTGTTATTTCCTCGTGTTGAAAGTATTTATAGCGACGTGACTAGAATTCTGTAAAATAATACACTGTGATATTGAGGAAAGATAGAAGCTAAAACTATCAAATCAAATTTCTTTTTAACAAAGAGCAGATTTGATTGTTGTCATCTAAGAAGCAATGATTTACACACGAAATATTTCAGTTTCGCCATTTTATTTTTATACTTTTTATTACTTTATCAGATTCTTAATTTAACGATCTCTGACTATAAGAGTGTAACTTTCACAACTACATTCCCGAGTCTTGTAGTCTACCTAACCTGAACCATTCGACGTAATCCTTCTGGTACTCGTGGATCGAGTATCCGTTCTTTGATACTTTGTTCCCGCTGCGTTGTTGTTTTTTCGCGTCTCTAGCTTTGAATTATGCAAGGAAAGTGGAAAGCCACGGTTCCATTCGGGGGAAAAAAGTTGGAGTGCCTCTCGTTTCGGTGGGGAAAAAAAAAAGGGTGGGAAACTTGTAAAAAAGTTTGGACACCGGTAAACTGCGAGAGGCGAAGAACAATCAAACTTCTGTTCGAAACAGCTCCGCGGATGCAAAGGAAAGCTTTGAAATTTTCGCGACAACGCTCGCGCGAGAAGCTCTTGTGCGCTTCAGGAGGATCATCGTTTCGTTTCAGTTTACGTTTCAGGAATCAGTTTTGCGTATCGAGTAATATCGAACGATTATTATCGTCGGTGTGATGGATATAGCAAAAGAAAATATTCTACTCGCATGGATCAAAGTGAGAGGATTGAAAAATTAAAAATCATTATTATTGCGGAGTTGTAAAATTTCATACTAGAATTAATTTTACGTTTCATTTAGAAATTGTTATTATTGTAGATTGATAGAATGATAAAATTGTTACATTTTTACACGACCTACAGAGACCTGCGTTTAACCCATGACGGAGCAAGTTGCCGAGTGTGCCTCGGATTCACTGAAACGAAACATCATCGACGCGGTGTGGATACCTCACAAGCGCGAAAAGAGGGAAAAAGAAGGAAAAAGAGAAACAACTCTCGGATTAACCCGTGCGATTCCTAGCAGCGTCATTCCCATTTCGCCGTTTCGCCAAGCACCGCTCGGAGGTGTGCTAATTTTTACAAGACGCCGATCGACCGCGAGACAATGATCGCGACTGCACGTGAACCAGGAAGGCAAGAATGCGGCTCGACCGGATTCCACCTTCCACGGTAGTTCGACAAGAACTCGGTTACTTATCGAGCCGAGCGCGTGACAACGGTGTTGCGGGTGCGCGCGTTACGCCCCCCATCGACGATCGATTCGATCCGCTGTCGTCGATTAAAAGATTCTTTTCGGGGGGGAAAAAATAGAAAAATAAATAAAACGAAACCGAGAGACGAAAGGTGGAAAAAAAAAGGAACAAAGAAAAAAGGGGGGGCTACGTGTGTCCACACACGTGTACGTACGTTGTTTCCTTTTACGGTCGATATCGACGTACAAATGGCCCGCGAGTGCGAGCGGGGGGTTTCTGCTCCGTTAAAAAAGGGAGGAATTATTGCCAACAGACGACGAGAGATATGAATTCACGCGAGCTTCCTTTTAAAGACGTAAAGAAACGTAGAAACCTCCGGCGGGCCACGATAAATCTCGCGCGTGACGCCCTTTTCGGCCAGAAATTTATAAAAGCTCATCGCAATACGTTACGTCCTCGGGGTTTATTGAGAAAAAGGACCGGCCCGAGGGCCGGTTCGACAGGGCCGAAATGATAATTCACGCAAACGGGAGGAACACGTAACGATACGAGCGCGGACGTGACGGATTTTTGCACCGTGACTGATCGCGCGAGTCCCTCCTTTCGAGGGGCGATGAAAATTCTTTGGATGACATTCTTTCAATGTCGGGGACTCGTATCGTAAAGGGTTGTACAAATCGAAAGTGATCGATCATGTTTTTTTCAGCGAAAAGGTATTTGGAATATGACAGATAAGCGAAATGTAATACCTCGAACAAAAATAAAAGTTACAGATTTTTTCAGTTTCGAAATCGAAAAGTTTATACGATATTCCGATAATATTCGACAGTGTAACGAACAAAATTAAAATTGAAACGCAGAGACTTGTGGATTTATAATTTCTTTCAATACGAAAGATGGAAAGAGGAATTCTGTAAAAGTTAAAATTAAAGTAAAAATACGAATTGTCGATGTGTGATCCTCTCAAATCTCGTGTCTCGCGCTAGATTGGAATGAAAGTAAAAACAGAAAGGAGCAAACTAATTTCTATTATTTTCAATCAAACTTTCTACCTTCGGATAGTTTAGTTTATGAATTAAAACTTACAAGGGAACGCACCGAAGTGTGAATCACCGATTTTGATGTTTGAAATTTGGCATGAATGTAGTTTTCATAAAAATATTTGACCCGTTCTTTCTTTTCTTTTATCGGCAATCGTCGATGTTGAAGGAGTGAAAACTACCCTCGAAGCTGGGGTATTGCATTGCGATGCACATTTAAAAATATGAAAGGAGTATAAACTGGTCAGCTACGTCACGTTGTTCCCTCTCTCGAATTCGAAAGCTTTTACTTTCACACGAGCAGCCGACACATATATCACGCGGGACGTCGATCGATTGAAATGAAACTCAGGAAGACCGAATCCGACGTGCATCGACGAGATAATAAATTCCGCGCAATGCAACGCTCTCACGGCAATCACGGCGACTGCAAAACGCGGGGGATCATTTATTTATTTACGTTCCAGGAGACGTATGAGCGTGGTGTGATCTAGAAGCGGAAGAAAACAAAAGTAAAGACCGGTGATATCTGCCGATGTCGTCGTGGATTTCAAGCGAGGGGGGCGAGCGAGCTTCCGTGGCTTGCCGAAGATTTTTGAAACGCTGCCAAACAGCCTGCTGAAATATTAATTAAGGGAAAAAAAGAACGGAAAGAGCGTCGACTGCTTTGAAAATTAGTCGAAGAAATTACGACGCTAGGAGATTATCATCCCCCTGGCAAGGATTGAAACTTAAGGGTTTTTTTCGGCACGTTGCTTCCTTTCTTCTTTTTTTTTTTTATCACTGAAAGTGATTTTAGCGGGGATAACCCAAAAAATCGGGCCTCTTTATTAGGTGCAACGCTAATGCAACGAAAATTAGCGATTGGTTGATTTGGGTCACGTGATTCGTGAGGGGGCGTGGGATAGACCTCGAGTAGGAGTGGCGTTGCCTGTAATTTGTTTTCTATCGATTCAAATGTTTGCAAAATTTTATGGCAAAAAAGTCGTGCAATTTTTTTTTTTTTTTTTTGCTATTTACACGAAACATAATTCCATTAAAAAATTGGGTTAATATCGTTATATAACTTTAACGAAAATGAAACTTTTAGCATACTCAGGACATAGTAATTTACATCAATTTACAGCACGCATTGCAAGATAACTCGACGCGTTGATGCAATAATATACATTAACATCGAACAGGAAGATTGTCTCTCTCTCTGAATGGCGAAAAAGACCTTCAATTAAATTCTCTAATTTATCGATTAAATCAAGACGCTTGATCTTGAGGGGAAACGAGGCTGGCAGTCAGCTGGTAAAAAATGGTCAGAGATCAGACAGAAACAGGCACCGAATACGCTTGACTTCAAATTACAGTTATGAAACTAATCCCAGGATTTTCACGCTCCTTTCTCGCTAGCTCCTCCGAGAGCCTTTCAGCTTGAAGGAGCTCCTCTTGAACTCTTGGCTTCTACCGCTCTTTTTCAACCACGTCTTCGTCCGAATCCGCGACAAATTTCCACAGTCTGGAAATTTTGCAATTCACGTCCTTCGCGACAATTTCCATCGGCAGTGTCCGTACGAAGAAATTTGCGCTTCGTACTATCACGTACTATCTCTCGCGATATGCGGAGTATCGAGGGGGAAATTTTCAACAATTCAAAGACACTTTTACACGGGAATTATTATACATTTTTACGAGGAGCTACAAAATCAGTCGTTTTTCATTAGTTCGATGGATCCATTACTAACTCTGTCGTCTTCATCTTGTCAATCAAAACTTCGATTTGATTCTCGCACTCTACTGTACCATGTTCGCAGTCAAAGATATTTCTCGAACAACTCTGTGAAGCACTGTAAACACCGAAATTTCCGAAACCCCTCATCTTTTTCGCCGTTTCGCGAAACCGCAATTCCAATGACAAAAAGGGGAACACTAGCAGAAAGATACCCCCTCAGAAAAGAGTATCGACAAAGGGCAGCCGCGGGACACGAAAAGTCCGCGCACACATGCCACATGTTGCGCTCGCAGAAAACCGCGACCCAAGAATACCACCCATTCAGCGTTACGCAGAATCCGACGAATCCCTTCGAACTTTCACATACTTGGCCTGGAACCGTGTAACTCAAGGCCGAACCACGTAGAAAGTAATCCGACAAAAGAGAGAGAGAGAGAGAGAGAGAGGACTCGCCAGGAAACCGATATCGTTCCGCAAACTAAACGGATCGACGATCTTGGGACGGCCAGTGAATGGACGGCACAACACGCTGCACAATCCTAGTGTACCCAACATTCCCAGGAATCCGAGACAACCACCCGATCCGCCGATGATCCAGTAGCAGCTTCCACGGGGATCATCGATCCCCGTGATCCATAATCACGCCGCCGCCGTGCGACAGAACTATTCGTACAGAAATATATCGAACGAACCGGTCGAGGAGGATTGTGCAACCGTGGGTATGGAAGACTCGATCAGAGTCCGATTCTCATAACAATCGATCGATCAGAGGATCGAGTTTTCACCCCCTCCCGCTCTCTCTCTCTCTCTTCGTGGTTCCCTTTCTCACGTGTAATTCGAAACGTAACCGCGAGGTCCGCGTGCAAGTACGTGAGAGTACGTGCCGTGCGTGCACCAGGAGACAGAACCGTGAAATCAATCGAATTTTACTACGGTCGATACGTGTGTTGTATCGTACGTTCGTGTGTGTGTGTGTGTGTGTGTGTACGTACGTTGATTCGATCGGAGGGAATGGTCATTCGCCGAATGGAAGGTGTCAGTATCTAACGTTCGTTTCTGAGCTGAATTTCGCGGTGGACACGGTGATACTGCTTTCGTTGCATGTCGTTTGACGAATAATTCTTGTTCGCTGTGTGCGAGTTAGGGTCTCGCGTCTTTACGGTCATTTTATTCGTGTACAAATTGCGGACACTGAGTTTCTGTGCTCTGTCTCTTGTTTTTCATTCGAAACTTTAGTTTTGGCCAAAAACTGTCGAGTTGGCTGAAAAGTATTATAATTGCGTTCTTCTCTGACACGCGTATATTTCAAAATGTAACCTGATTGTTTCAGAAAAAGAAAATCGCGATCTCCGCGTTGACAAATTGTTTATTTGGCCAATTCGATTTCGCGTTCATTAATTAAAAGAAAATCGAAAAGGAACATTTTTGTCGTGATCGGGGAGGAGCGAATCCATAATTTTTTGAAAGTCTACGAAATTATGTCTTTTCGATTTGAACGATTTAATTCAAGCGCTCTCCTAATACGTTAACAAAATTCCAACGCGTGGAAACTTTTCCAAAGACGCGTAACTTTAAACCAGAGTTACCATGTAAAATTGTAAAACAAATATTGGCTGTCTCAACTTCATCAGTTATTTCTAACGCGAACTGTTAGATTTCCAATGTTACCAATACTGTTCCCCTTAATTTATCTGAAATTCGTCTAAACAGTTCCCCGGCGCATCCAGCGTCGATTTTCGAGAAAATCTCGGTATTTCGTATCGAGTTGTAATTACAGTCGCCGGCCAATCGGTCTCGAGCACAATTGGAGGAACACTTCGATCAACAGCGGCTCGATTTAACTGTGTCTCTCGCCGCTGCGCTCGCAAACTGTGCTCGTTTGACAAAAGTTATCGCGGAGAGCCGGGGCACAGACGGACAAACCAAAGGGACACGGGGCTCCACGGCGCGAAATTTCAACTTAACTTCCGAAACTTTACGTTACACGAACGAATTACGCTTAAACAGACTAACTGCGAACTCGCTTGCGAATTCTTGCCCCGTTCGTCCGCGAGAATTTCAACGACCAGACGCTAGAATTTTATTTCCCTCTCTCTCTCTCTCTCTCTCTCTCTCTCTCTCGCTCTATTTCTCGTCCCTTATACATCCCTCCATTCAACAGGACAGTCCCCGAAACTTTTAATTCGATATCGGAATATTCGCTGTACGTCTGATTGCCCGTCCATTTCACCGTTTCACTCTCTCGAAAAGTTTCACGCCAGTTGAAAGCCACCGGTCGATCGATACTGATCGAGAGAAATCAATTACAAATTAACACGACTCCTCGCGTTGTAGAAAACGCATTGCCAGATACGCGTCTATTACTAGATGTGCTATTTTCTTCTTTCCTTTCAGCTATCTTCTTAATTTAGGTATTGAGAAGAAAATTGAGTCGAGTCGGCACTTTTAAAACAGAACACTAGCAGAACTATCGGCTAACGAATGACAGTCTCTCTTTATAATCTAATAAAAAAAAAAACTGCACGACTTGTACCCCAGTACGATTCTGATTTCTGACTAGGAAATGAAAACGACTTTTTTGGGTTTAAAATTACAGGCACGATCCTCGGCAGTATCGACAACGCCACTCCTACTCGAGGTCTACGCCACGCCCCCTCGCGAATCACGTGACCCAAATCAACCAATCGCTAATTTTCGTTGCATCAGCGTTGCACCTAAAGAGGCCCGATTACCCTCGCTAAAATCACTTTCAATGATAAAAGATTAAAAATCTGAATTTTGCTTTTTTTTCTTCCTTTTCTTTGTCTAGTCATCTGCTCAATCGGGACAAAGCCAAAATTCAAAGGAAAGATCGACCACACGTTTCTCTCGTTACTTTCAATCAACATCGTTGTCAGACTCTCGTGGCACCAAAAAAAAATGAATCGATCGCGTTATCAATCACCAAAAGCCAGAGACGTTTTCACGGATAAAGTTTCGTCAACGTCAAAGTTCGCGAGAGCCGCGAATCGTGGATGATACCGTGGAGAACGGAGAGTCTCTGAACGTGTCTTTGGACGTTGCTCCAGTTTATTTATTAGGCGAACGGCCATCGATCGCGCTTCCACCTCGTCGTTTTCTTCCGCTGGCGGCCGAATTCAGGCGAAAAAACGGGGGAACACCGTCGTGCTCGATCGATGGGCATCAATTACCATCGCGTTCTCTCGTCTCAGCTCGTCGTACAGCGCCCGGTTTCGACTCGACTGAACCCGAACGAAATTAAATCATTCCCTTAAAGGAGACAGCCGACACGATTGCACCAGTCGATTAAGCGAGTCCGATCCACGCACGTAATGAAACGGCGGAAAATTCGATTAATCCGATTCGAACGACTATCGGGGCATTCGAGGGTCGATTGTATCGCGACATGGGAATATAACGTCGAAACGGCGCGGCGGTACGTCGTTTATGGCAGCTGATCGTTTAGGATCTTGTCGTTGCGTTGTTAAAATGGCTAATTCCACTGACCTTGATTGCATTTGGATTAATTCGAAGGAGGCATCTAACGGTTGAACGGCTTTCATTAGCTCCTAAATAATTACAACGACAGCTTTAATCGATAGTGATAATTATTCGACTGGACACACTGCTTAGGTTTCTTTCTTAAATTTAATTAAAACCAGCATGCTTTGTGTTACTCTGATCGTGCGAGAATATTCAATTCAGATTGTGGGGAGATATTAAATTTGTCGACATCTATTAAAAATAGTGCATCGCGCGAAAGATTATTAATTTCTAAATAATTAAACCATCTACGGCCATTTAGAATATTTCCTTTAACTTTCCCAATTCGTTTCTGTATTTTTCAAAGAGCACGTTACAAGCTCGTTTGATGTTGCGTTTCGAAATTGCTCTGACGAGCGTTTCGAAATTGTTTGATGTCCATTAATATCATGTTTCGGCGATACACCATAAAGGGAGCTAAAGGGGAATAATTAGTTAGAATTGTTTATGACTGTGTAGTCATAGCTTTGCCCTGAGTCTGACTGTACAATCAAGATTAATTATAATCCACTGAGTAATTCCATTCGATGGACTAAACGAATAACTTTAATCGTTAATCTAATCCGGAATATCGAGCCATTCTGAAACACAACCATCTGTAAACTACATTTTTACTTTCCACGCGGCAAACAATCGAAATTTTCAACTACGAATTTATATAAATAACCGAGATAGATCTTTCTAAATTTGTGTAAGTAAGAGTTGGTCTCAGAAATATCATTACTGATTAACAGATACGTCACGAATACGTCTCGTATTTTTAATTGTATACATATATTCGTTGTAATATATATGTATATATATAATGTACAATTGTTATATGTTGATTTGTTCCGCCAGGAATGAAGAAATTCTTCAATTTATTCGCGTTGAAGGACATTGTCTGACAGTTTATTATCATACTTTCTGTACTCGACGAAACAAATCGTAAATCAGTACTGAAATTCACTTGTCAGGGCCGATTTTTCACTTCGTTTTGCGAGAAGACTTTGTTTTTTTTACAAATTATCGACGACACAACCACGTATTTTTTAATTTATAAACAGTGCAGTAAGATTGTCACAATGACTGTATTAGCGACCGATTTTATTTTTTAGAACAATTAAAACAATTAAACATGTCTATGAATGTATAAGTGTGCTTACAAGCTGTTCAATTGTGAAATTTTACGAAATTATAAAATTCTCAATCAACGTACAGAAGTACATAAAAAGGAATAATATTAATCAATAAGACTATATATTGATAGGAATAATATTAGTTAATTATAGGAACTATAGGAACAATGTTAATTAATTATATTTCAATTAAAATGAAACGTATAAAATTCGCAGTCAACAGCGCGTAGAAATGCAGGAAAGGGAGAAGAACAGAAAGAAAACTGACAGCTAGTAGACATTCGTAAACAAAGGACAAAGTCGTCGGAGAATTTCCATGTATAAAAATCCCGCGATCAACCCCAAAGCTTCATAATCACGATCAACTCCAATTCGATCGAGAGACAGCAATCTAATTCGTCCCAGAAGCCGGCAATCGCCTCTCGTTGCCTGTTTCAATTCCACGGGAAACCGCGACGAAAACATTCGACGACGGACGGTTCCTGGCCAGCTTACAAGCTCTCCAAACCTGTCCAACTAATCCAGCTCCACAGGTTCAAAAACACTACACACGAGGCCATCCGGTCCCCGTACACTTCTCCGTTCGCAGCTCGGCAAACCTCACACCTCGCGCGGGGTGAGCTGCAGTTGCCATCACCTAGCAGTTTTATCTCTCATTGTCGATTCCGCGCGATCTCCGCACACGTGGCGGAAGAATCCTCCGGGTAATTTTATGTGCCGTTCAAACGTGACGGAAGTATCATCGCGCCGCCACTTACCAACTTTGGGGAAGAGGGTTGTTTACCCTCGAACGGCAGACCGAAACGCGTGTGTGACACTTCAGTTCTAGCAACGCGACCAAATCCAGGTTTCCAAAGACAGATTGATGTGTGTCGACAAGTATCGGGTCGTTTAACAGTGCTTTTTATCGGCTGTTCCGATTTATCGAATTATCGCAATGTAACAACAACCGGGCTTAGGTTGGATGGATTTGGTAATTCGAACAGATTTAGGTTTAGGTTAGTTTAGTTTAGTTGGTAATTATCCGCGAATCAACGCGAGATTATGCTTACAAGCGACACGTGATACTACACTTGCGAGTGAATATTAACAAAGTCTTTCACCTGAAATCCCGGGATTTTTCACGGGAATCGAGTCTGTCAAACTCTAGAGAAATGGCCAAAGAAGAAGGATGGACAGGAGCAAGATACTTTTCAGATATTTATCGAATTATGCTTGAAACTTGAATCGAAATTTTATCGAATGAATATTTGCCCACTCGAGGCCTTTAAATTCGCCGACTTTCAACGCGGCACGGTTTCACGAGTGGGGCAAATGAAAAGAAATATTTATGTCAATGGCTGTTCGAGTAGCGAAAATTCTGCGGTTGATGGGAAAATTTTTGAAAAACTGCCGCTGGCTCGCTATGCTTTTTGATACAAACACGCTCCACCCACGGTGCGTGTAAATAGAACGTGGAATCTGAACGAAAGGCGATGACAAAGTAAATCGAGTCGGACTACGAGGGCGTTGTTATCGAATTTTCATAAAGTCGCTTCAAAAGAGCGAACGCACGCCTATACTTCGAAGGCCCCTTCTTTATCGCGCTCTCCCTTATCTACGTTTCTCCCTTCCCTCTTTTTTCTCTCCCTTTTCCCTTTCATCTCCCTCTTCCTGCTTCCTTCCTCCTTCCTTCCTTCCTTCCAGTACACGAGCGCCTCGTTACCACCCATTATCGTTCCGCTCGTTCACGAGATGTTTTAAGGTTAATAATTGAACGAGATTAATAATCGCCTCGCCCCGGCGACGAACAATGCAATTTTCGCGCATCTCTTCTTCGCGGACTTTGAGAATCTTTTCTTCCCGATATTCTTTCCGATGCTTCTTCGGTAACGAACGCGAAAATATAAACAAGGAAAGTCGTACAAAGTTAATTTATTCGAAATTGGAAAATCTGTGTACTTGTATTTAAATTTTAATAGCAAGTGTGACAACTGCAATCGAAATATTTTCTCTTTCTGTATATTTATATATTTACTGAAAAGTATAAAATTTCGTGCAAGTCGTTACGTTTCATTTAATTCAAGGATTTAAACGACGGATTCTAGACTCGACACTGTCGGAAATTTTTGACGCACTCGCCTAATGGATCGTTCATCTATCGAGAGGTTGCTCGATGGATCTAGCAGATAAAAGGAGGTAGAAAAATTCAAGACATCGCTATCGATACGTCGACGATAAAAGACACGAGTTTGAGAGGAGGGTGGTGGATCTCGGAGATCTTAACCGAACTAATTGGGCCACTTGACGTCTATACCGATCATTTATCTCTGTCGATGCGCGCATCCGAGCACGTCGAGCTTCCTTTAAATTCCGAAATATACTCCAGCACCGAAAAAAAGATGGCTTACCTGAGAAAGGAACGATTTTTCCAGTCTGTCAAACCGTAAATAAGAAGCGAAACGTATTTAGGGTGAAAAGAGCTGCTAACCCGATCTCTTTCCATTTCGACAACCTAATTTCTCACACCGACTTTCAATGCCAGTGGTGTTATACGATATTGGAAGACACTCTCGCTTCAAAGGGTTATGAATATATCAAACGAACTTGTGTATCAAGTCACTTTTGATTTTGTTTAAACAGCAACGAAGACTTTTGAATCAAAAAGTCCAAACACGAGCGAGCATCCTTGCTCTCTCTCTCTTTCTCTTGCTCTAGTTCTTGAAAGCTAAATTACGTTTTTTAAATATCGTTTTTAATTAATTTCAACGCTGTTGGGCAAACAGCGGGGAAAGAGAGAGAGAGAGAGAGAGGAGAGTTCTTTGCATACGCGCGGTCGTTGAATAGAGAAAGCGCCGACAGGGGTTGGCGCGCGTTCCCTTTCGCATTTTACTCATACAAAAGACCGTGTTTTTGCGGCACGCGAATTTCGGCTCTCTCCTTCGTCGACACACCTCTGTCACCGGCAAATTTACGAGTCGAAATTTATCTCTCTACCTGGCCAAACCCGCGTTTCTCCTTTTTTTTTTTCTCTCTTTCTTCTTTTCTTCGCCGCTCCATATAGACCACCCCCTTGTTTGCTCCTTTTTAGCAGATATCCCTCTTTTTTTCTTCGCCTTTCGGGGAAAATATTTCACGTCTGTGCGTGTGCGTGTGCGTGTGTTGCGTATAAATCGCACTTTCGTTGCGTAACGAGATCGACGCGAATTTTAGAAGTAAATTTTTCAACAATACTTCTGATTATTCTAATTTAAACATTATCTAATATTTCTAATAACATACTTGCAACACTTAGAAATATTGTAAAAGAGTGTTATTTAAAATTTTTAACTGGTAATTTATAACAATCTTGAACAATGTATTTAATGATGAGAAATGACTGTGAATTATTGAATGAAATGATTAATTCAATTGTTTAATCGTGACACAAAAGTTGTGAAAATTGTTAAACAGTGTCTAAAAATATTGTAGAAATAATTTAACTGTACCAAATGAATTATTCAAACTGTAAAATAATGCATTTCGATGATATTTTTGTATATTATTTAACTATTTACTTATTAACAATTGAATCACTGGCTCAATTCCCAAGCATCATTTCATAGTTCATTTATAATAATTAAATTATTTTAGTTACAATAACGGAAACGATAGTTACATAAAACATACATATATCTCTTGCTGTCTGAAACAATAAACGAGCGAAAATTTTTATATGTTGCGCTTATGTGTTATTCAGAAGCGACGATTACTGCTTAACTTTTTTTTTTCCCTACATAAATTTCTACTTAATATACATCAAAGCAGTTATAACTTAAAAATTAATATCATGAGAATGATAAATTTACTTTGGCCAATAAAAAATTAATAAATTATTACATTTAACATTGTAACATAATCACGAAAGTGTAATTTTGCGATAAAAATGTACAAACTATTAAATTATTGATTGGTATAATAGAAAAAGTGTTTTCCGAAATACTAAAAAAAAATGATCAACTGTTCCGAATCACTGTCGACCGAAACATCGGATTAACCTTCAGCGGTACGGAGACTCATTACCAATTAAACTTCCATTGTGTGTACATCGACTAAATTTTAGAGGTTTAAAAAAAAACTATCAGCTGTTTTGGATCGAGGACGATCGAGGACGATCGAGGACGACCGAGGTACGTAAATTAACCTTCAGCGGTACGGAGACTCATTACCAATTAAACTTTCATCGCGTACACATCGACCAAAATTTCTAAACAATATTTCTAAATATTCTATTGTTTAAAAATTACCCAATATTTCTAATAATTTATTTATAACAATTAAACAATAAATTCTCTTCCATAACATTTCCAAGTACTATTTACAATTTTTAATTAATCATTTGTAGTAATCGAGCCACTAATACATTTTTAAGAAATTTCAACTCTTTAACTAATATAGTTTTTTTATTTATTAATTTGTTAAACAAGAATATCTATTCAATATCTTAAATCAGCCATTAGATTGATCAAACAATTATGCCTTATGTACGAATAATTTTTCTCTTTGAAACAAATTACTTAAATTCAATACAAGTCGTGACTCGTGTGAGTCACATAAATGTATAAAACAGTACTGATTTGCAATACATAATAATGAGACCCGTGCGTAGTCACCTCCACGTGGTGGGTCTTGGTAATTGATATCGTTTTACAAACATCAAAGTTTGTAAAACGATATCAAGCTAAGAACTACGCAACCTACAGTCCAGTTTAGATCGTGAAAACTTCTTTCCATTCTTTGTTTCACGATCTAAACTGAACTGTAGGGACAAATTAGTTGATAAGTAAACTATTAGACCCCCCGGGGCACCGTGGGACGACGAGGGATCTCGCAGGGACGTCGTGGGATGCGTGCGTCTTAGCTTTAAGTCGCGTGCGATTAGTTTTAGTTAATCATAAGATAGTCGATATTTGTAAATTCACTGTGAGCGCATTCTGTACAAAGACACGTTTGTTTAACTTGAGACGAAATTAGGAATCCCTTTTCTCCGCTCTTCTTTCGTTCGTTGTTACTATTGTTACTATTGTTACTATTGTTACTATTGTTACTGTCATTGCACTAGAGTAGAGTTTTAACTTTCGTTGCCAGTGTGTCAAGTCGGGGGACTGCAGCCTCGTCCGAAAGGACGAGGTGAGGTTCTGGTAGTTCCGGCGTCCTTTGTAATCCGACTCAGCGGTTCTTCGGAACCCCACTGTGTCGTTGGGGGTAGCGCTGGGCTACTTGCCTCTAAGTGCTCGAATCCCGATTTGGCACACTGACAAATCGCGGCTTCATTTCGCGTTATATCCCTTGTCCTAGCGCGTCACGATATTGAAGCGTGCCGATAGTTTCGTTTCCCTTATTTCGTTCAAAGTTCAGTAAACGTGTCTTTGATACAGAATGCGCTTGTAGGGCTGCGAATTGTTATACAATTATTAATGTAACGTATGTATTGTATGCATTGTATGACTGTGCGAGAGTATATGGTGTGATTGTATGTATTATATGATGGCATGCATTGTATGATTGTATGTATGGCATGTATTGTATGATTGCGTGAGGTGTGAACTATTGTTAACGCGATCGTTGATAGGAGACAGAGTTCCATAGTTCAAGCTCGCTTGCGTTTTTAGAGTTAAGACTTAGACTTAAGTTCGAGATTGAACTATGGAACATCTGTCTCCTTTGTACGTAACCTCGGGCCAGGTAGAGTAAAAACTCGGCATTCATTAAGTTGAATGCCGAGGTGTTTGTTTTTAATGGTGGGTGGATGGGATTAGGGCTCGGGGCGGGTCTCGTGCGTAGTCACCTCCTCGTGGTGAGACCTGGTAATTGATATCGTTTCACAAACTTTAATGTTTGTAAAACGATATCAAGCTAAGAACTACGCAACCTACAGTCCAGTTTAGATCGTGAAATAAAGAATGGAAAGAAGTTTTCGCGATCTAAACTGGACTGTAGGGACAAATTAGTTGATAAGTAAACTATTAGACCCCCGGGGCACCGTGGGACGACGAGGGATCTCGCAGGGACGTCGTGGGATGCGTGCGTCTTAGTTTTAAGTTGCGTGCGTCTTAGCTTTAACTTGCGTGCGTCTTAGTTTTAACTTGCGTGCGTCTTAGCTTTAAGTTGCGTGCGTCTTAGCTTTAAGTTGCGTGCGTCTAGTTTTAGTTAATTATAAGTGTGTCAAGTCAGGGAACTGCAGCGTGGTCCGATGGAACAAGGTGAGGTTCGTGTAGTCTAGCGTCCTTGTAATCCGACTCCGGTGGTTCTTCGGAACCCCACTGTGTGTTGATTTATGCGAATGATCGGCAAATTTGTTTTCAGCACGCAAATGCACGCGATGGTGTGTCAGGAAGAGACTTTTGCAGGACAATTTAGACAGAGGCGAACCAGAATCACTTCTCTCGAACGAACCGATATTACTCGCTGTATTTTTGTATTCAATTTTGCAAGTCAATAAGTTGGTGCATATAAAGTATTATTTCTCGGAGGTCCGAATTTGTAGAGCTAATTGTCAACCAGATTATTCAGAAAAAGGAGTATTTGGCGTATGAACAAAGTAAGGAAAACTCGAAAGAGATGGAATCTAAATTTTTGTATACTCACTATATATAGTGAAAATAAAATTTTCTAATACAAAACATTTACGCATTTTATGCTAGATAAAATAATTCACCGAAATAAATATAAAAGTAGACACGTGTCTCTCGGTAAATCCATCGATTTTATCGTCATTCTGATAAAAGCACTTGTTAAGACTTGGTAGAGAAATAGATCGTTGGCAATTAATAAAAACATCCCGACAAGGAATGTTCAAAGTTTCCAGCAGCGTTTTTTATTTCGACTTTACTTCGACTTTGCTGTCGGAGAAATTACCGATTGAAACGCTCGAGTGCGAAAGGAAAGTGAAAAACGTCCAAATTTCTACGATTCGCGAAAAAGGGAAAATTGATAAGGAATTTCTTTCGCGACGCTCGATGAAACCGATTACTGGCTCGCTGACAGATGGAAAGTTTAATACGCTGGCGACCGGATGGGTCGGGGCGCGGTTCGAAAGATCGAAATTGAAACGAACGAGCTCTGTAAAACAGCTGGAAGAACAACGCGGAAACACGGTTGATTGAAAACGATTCCTACTGCCCGGCGTGGAATACCCGCGGACTCGATCCGCCAAGCATTCCCAGCCGCGTCGTGATTGTTTTAACGAATCTCGATATTTTTTTGTACAGCGGCTGTTTTGTCGGCTCGGTATCAGCAACAAAAAAAAAAGCGGCCAAGTGAGTTTCCATTAGCGCGAAAAATACGCGGCTGTTCGATCCAACGAAATTACGTGATAGGCTCTCTCTCTCTCTCTCTCTTTCCCTCGCCTTCCTCTCGTGCGATAATTACTGAATCGAAGGTATTTTATTCCGTTTACGTAAGCTGCTCGTGTATTTATCTTGGCCGATTCCTCGCAAACATATTCACACACGCGCAGATGCGTGTAACATGGACAAAATGCAATGAAACGTTTTTACTTCGCGATTAATTTCTTTTTCTTTTTTTAATTTCGTTGCCTGAAAGATAGTGTCTTTGTTCTCGTTGTCAATGGTAAAGGAATCTTTGGAGGTAGGGAAGAAAGAAATTCACGCACAAATTTCGAAATTTCGCATAATTAATTGTAAACACAATGAGTCGCTTCGAATTCTGTGAATGTTCTCAAACGCGATTAATTTTTTCCTTTTTTAATTTCGTTACTTGAAAGATAGTGTCTTTGTTCTCGTTGTCAATGGTAAAGGAATTTTTAGAGATAGGAAAGAAAGAAATTCACGTACAAATTTTGAAATTTCGCATAATTAATTGTAAACACAATGAGTCGCTTCGAATTCTGTGAATATCCTCAAACGCGATTAATTTTTTTCTCTTTTAATTTCGTTGCTTGAAAGATAGTGTCTTTTGTCTTGTTTTGTCTCGTTATCAATGACAAAGGAATCTTTTAGGAAGGATGTTCACGTACAGATTCTCGCATAATTTTGTATAACATTAATCGTCACAGTGAAACTGTGGTGTTTTCAAATGCTAAGTTTCTGACAATATATTTTCCTCGATTCGTAGATCGAAGCGGACACAGTTGATTCGTTCGCCACCTAACGAAAGTATGTTTTTCTGGTGACGTCGTGAATTGAATTCTAATTGAAAATTAAACGCGCAGAGAAAAAAGATTGAAATTTATTTCTAAGCTGCGGAGAGGCAAATATATTTCGATATTTCGAGGCGAATTTCGTCGTTACGAAGGACAGATAGGAATCCCCCAGATAGGAAAATCACTCGGGCAGATCTCTCGATTATAATTGTTGAGATACGGGGTATCTCAAGTTTTCACCTAGTTTCCTACACGGTTTAACTAGCTTAATGCTGGATAACCGGGACCGAGGCCCTCGTTGATAAATCGAGGGATCATCTAATTACCTGCTGCATAACGCACAGTTATACGATCTCCTGACAGACGATATATGCCGCGTTATGCCAGGATAAACGAGATCCTCCCCTTTCCACAACTATATACGCTCCTTGGCCGACGACGACGACGACGACGACGACAGCCATTACCATCGTCGTTACAACGTGAAACGGCATTCGACGCGATTCGATCCACGGATAAAAACGATGATCGCGGCTGAAAATAGGCCGGCGTTAATTAATCGTTTCTTCCCTTGACCCTACGATAACACATTGGAAATTAAATTGTACACATTTGGAAATTAAAGGAACGAATATCGCCCTTAATTTGACGCTTCAGCGGCGATGTTGTTTAAAAAAACCGAAGAAGGAAAAAAAAAACAGACGTGAAACGGTACGTATTATTTTGCCGGGCATGTCGTATAAATATTTCCGATTCTGTAATTAGTTGTGCGAAACTGGCGCGTCCGTAACGTCGAAAATAAATCGTAATATAAATCGCGCGAATTTAAAAAATATTTTTCACGCGAATAAACAGCCGAGCGAAACAAAATTGAAATTAAACATAAATATTGCACGTTGTTGTCCAATGAGTATGAAATAAAATTCTTCTGATCATTTTTCCGCGCATAATTGAAATCTGTATTTTGTTTGACGAATATTGGGGCAAAAAATAAATTGAAAATACGAGACGGAAAGGGGGGAGAAAGATACGAACGCTGCGTCGTTAATACTCGCAGGGGGGATTGATCGAATTTTTAGAAGTTTTGGGAAACTATGGAGAAACGATTAAAATCGTCGAACAATCAGATAATTATTGAAAACGGGCTTATTGATGCGTCGACAAAATCGTTTTTCCCAACAGGGAAACTTCGTTTCGTTTTACTTGCAGCGTATCTAACGCCCCTGCCTTCCCGCGATTATTAAAACGCGCAGTTCCTTTTTTCATCTACTTTATAAAAACTTCGTTGACCCACTGCGAAAATCAAAACGCGCGAAAAATCTTCGCGCCGTTGAAATAAAAATCCTTTTATCCTTCCGCGCTGAAGTTGAAACAAAAATATCCCCTGCCTCGAGTTCTACGATATTTTTTCTAGCAAAGTGGAGCTCGGATTGATTAAAAAAAAAAAATGTGGAAATTTATCGGCGCGAAAATGCGAGGTCCTCCTTCGTCGCGAATTGACGAAGTTGAACGAAAGGGGAATCCATCGCTTTCAAATTGCGTTCCAAACTCACAATTTTAATACTCGTCTGAATATTAACGTTCGTTGTTCCTTTCTTTCCGAGGAATCCCGTGCCTGTTACGTCTTCGAAAGCTAACACTTGGTCGAACGTTGAAATTTTCATTTGCAACTTCACAGACAGTTTCTAAATTTTGACAGACTGTTTTTTTTCCACCGATTATTTGAAAAGTTTCGCTTCTTCGACTCTATCTTAAAATTCTAAAAGAAGCAAACAGGCCAAGGGAGGTTGTAATGTATAATATTTTTTATTGGGCGTCGTTTACGGTGTATCGTTTCATTTTTACGCCATGCGCACTCACTACCCGACCCGACGAAAAGCCATATTTTTATACGGCCAACATAACGTATTAAACGTTCAATCACAGAACACGAACCGAAGCGTACGCATAAAAATTCAGTTATTTTCAACAAATTCCGTCTCTCTCGGCAAAAATAAATCGACCTCTCGTTACAATCGTATAACCTAACCACGGAATTTACATGAAATTGAGAATTTACATGAAATACCGAGAACTATGTATGTATATTCCACCGGTTGAAAACGAATTATTATCTTCATCTCCCTGAAAAAAAAAAAAAAAAGCCGAAAGAAAAAATCTATTTTCCAGCGTGTATAATTTTCAGCTTTTGAATCGTTACTCTCAATTTTCGTTTAATTCCTTTTCGCTCTATTCCAAGCTTTTAGTGTTAGAACTACTGGCAATGGAAAAATGTGAAACTTCGAGGAACGAAAGTGCAAAGAACAGGGGAACTTTGAGAAACGAAAGTGCAAAGAGCAGAGAGAGAAGTTTGAAATGCGTTAAAGAACACAAACTTTTGTTTGTACAGGGTGTTTCTACTTTTTCAGTGGACTCTACGAGTGAAAGATTCTTCGTCTAGGAGCTATAACGAAAATTCGAAATACGAGTAATTTGTTTATTTACCTACGTTCCATTTTTATAAACACGTCCATCGAAAATTCAATTTATTACATTTCGAATTTCTACGTTCTTTGCGCCAATTCTTCGAGCGTGTGGTAAACCTTTTGCTTCGATACTCTGCAAATAAAAATCCAATGGCGTGAAATCTTGCGACCTTCGAGACCGGAGAATCGATCCTCCTCGACCTACTCATTTTTGTGAATAATGCTGACTTAACGAAAACTTACCACGCTGTTGTTTCGAATTTTCGTTATAATTCTTTAACGAAGAATTTTTAAATAAATATAAGAATTGTAAAAGTGGGAAAACCTGTTGGAAATCTGAAAAATTTCACTTTAATCCTCCTTGCTAGTTCTGGTATTAAAAAATTTGAAAAAATTCTGACCTAGTTGTCAAAGCCTTCACTTCTATTTACGATTCTACAATCGTAATAAATTTTTATTTCCATTCTTCAGTCGAATATTGAAAAGATTTCGTCAGTAAAAGTGAAAATATGTAATGAAACTACAAAAATTAAAAAGATAGGGGAAAAATTCGAAAATTCGAATTTCTACCGAGTGATTCTGTTTCACCGAAACGTGTCAATTTTGAGAGGAGTTCAGTGCTCGTCTCGATGCCGACTTCGTACAATACGTATAATACGCGGCGTATTGATCGGAGGAATCGTTTTCCCGCTGCGACGGAATCGGATAAATGAATTATCGATTGTCAAGAAGCCGACCGACGGTGTCCAGATCGTTCAACTTTCGAAGGGAAATTCGGAGGGAGAGACCGAGACAAATCCGAGTGGCAATTGACACGAGAAGTTAACCCCGATTGTCCCGTTGGCCCGTGTCACTCACCATTTAACTCCGTGGACGCTGGCTAGTGGAGGAAACGCCCGAGGACAACTTCGAGAAGTTCGATGAGTCACGGTAAAACACGCCGATAGAATGTCTCAACGTTACTACGCACTGCTGCTAACCCGCGATTCTTACGATTTCCACTTGTCATTCGATTTGCAGTTTTCTTTTCTCTTTTTTTTTATCACTGAAAGTGATTTTAGCGGGGATAACCCAGGAAATCGGGCCTCTTCGGGTGCAACGCTGATGCAACGAAAATTGGCGATTGGTTGATTTGGGTCACGTGATTCGCGAGGAGGCGTGGGCTAGACCTCGAATAGGAGTGGCGTTGTCTGCTACTGAGCGATCGCGCCTGTAATTTGTTTTTTCTCGATTCAAATGTTTGCATATCAATGAAATTTTATGGCAAAAATGTTTTTTTTTTCAAGTACGAAGACAGATTTATTACGTTTGCACGAGTTTGTTGCAGAAACGTTTGTAAGCAAATAAACTGTGAATTTTCATGCAAATGGTCTATCAAATTTATTCATACCACTGTATGAATTTGATAAATTAAATTGGAAAAACAAAGATTATCGTGCAAAAGACTACTTTGAAATACGTTTCACTTTTAAAGAAGCATGTCTGAATAAAAAAGTAACGAGTCAGTGATAGGAGAGATTCTTAGTTATTCAATCTTCCACTTCCAAGGAAATTACATTTCTTAGATATCATATTCAGTAGGAAAGCGAGTCTCGAGAATAAGTCTGAAATTTTGTTACAAAAATCACACAAGTTTCCTTCATTCTCTCTCTTTCGTCGTCTTTTACTAGCTTCGTAGTTACTCCGTAAAACAAAGTTCAGGAACGAGAAATTTTTACTCGCTTAACGGCAAAGCGTTAAACACGCGTCGCGATAACGCGATAAAAAAGAAGAGAACTCTGGTTGGTAGCACTTTTCACTGAAGCAATCCTAATTAGACATTTCAAAATGCGCGTCACTTGTTTGAAATTAACTTTTACTCCATTTATTTATTTATTTATTTTTCATTTTTTTGTTTCCTACATCCCCAATAACGATGAAACGAAATATACCCAAGTACTTGCTAACGATGAAACTAAAGCATGAAATCACGTATTCGTACAAATGTATTTTTTCGTCTTTCATTCAATAAACAACCAAGACGTAAAATCGTACGACTGTGTTACATTTTGTGAAACTGTTTGTGTTTCTTTCAACGAAGTAACATTCTACACGCGACGACGTGTCGTTAATACTAAAGAAGCATAAAATAAAAAAAAAGCAAAGAGTAAAGACAAAAGCACAAGCCTCAGAGAATTAGATCCGACACCGAAAAACAGAAAACTGGCCGCACTCTCTATCCCGTTACCCCTGTCCGCCCTTCCATCGCGACCATCGCGAATCAATTTCCACTGTTCAAACGTTCTCCGAAATCTATCAACCGCTCTCGCGTCGATCCCGAAAGAACGACGAAGGAGGGGGAGGAAATTCTGTCTGTAAATCCTTCAATTCGCCAGCTGGGAAAGGAGCCCGAGAAGGAGCCGCCGCGCGAGGTTATCGAGTCTCTCCCACGTCGAATCGTATGCAAATGTTGGCAGGCTAAAAGTGGAGCAGCGATCGTCGACTGGAGAGAGAGAGAGAGAGAGAGAAACTCGAGTAATTTTTCTCCCCGAGGATGGCCGCGAAGGGGAGAAAAGGAGGAAGGGAGGGGAGAGGATTTTCCCGAGGAGAAATTAGCATCGCTACTCTCGGTAGTGACCGCGCGAGCTTGCAAGATTAAACGCGGCCGGCTCCCATATTGGATCGTGCTGATTCGATTCTACCTCGTTGAAACCGTCCCCGCAATTAACCCCGATGACGTCTGCGGCCGAATCTTTGTTCGTGCGCGTTGACTGATGTCTCTTTAGAGTGATTGACAGGTCGCGCCGGCTGTAAATCCGTTCTCCATGCCCCGCCGAGTTTCGCCTCTCCCGCGGTCCCGTCCTCCTTTTCAATCTCCTCGAAAGCCTCATCGACAACGTCACCGAGCCAGCTAGCCGAGCCGAATCTCGAGATTTTCGGGTTAAAGCGATCGGGTCCGAAGGAACGAATCTCTCTCTCTCTCTCTCTCTCTCTTGGCCGTCTTAGATGCATGATTACGCTTGATTACCGATCGATCAAGGCGGTCAAGGTTTCAAGGCTGATCGCGTTTACGGAAATTGGAGCTAATCAATTTGGCTTGTCACACAGTGGGAGTATCGATCGTCGAATAGCGTTGTTAGTACCGTCGAACATTTTTATTTTTTATTTCACAGTGGCCCCATGACGGAGGACAATTTGATAAAATGAAATCGAGCGAAAGAAATTATTATTGGAGAATTAAGCAAATCGGTGATCCTAGTTAAAAATTAAATTTAATACCCATCGAAATATTGGGAAATGTGAAAATCATTTTTCACTGTAACGACTGTCGATAATCGCAAGTCCAATTCGAAGTATTTTTCTCTGTACAAAAAAGAGGAAATTTTATCAACTCGGTAATACACGCAGAAATGAAATCTTTGATTTATGACGCATTGATTTGAGAGAGAATGTATTGTTACACAATTGAAAGACAGTTTTCCATTCATGCAGTTGTAAGAGAAATAATGTAAAGATAGGGAAAAGGACAGAGAAATATATATATATATTGCGAATGCTACAGTGCTACCCGATCGATAAAACAGATCGTATTACAAGTTTCGAATTATAAGGCAAGAATCAAATTCTACGGACGTCCCTAAACTGAAGCTGAGAACAAGGGATTTTTTGTAATTTCTTTTTCACACGTGTAGACTACAATAATGTTCTACAAACATTAATTCTTTTGAGAAATTTGGAGAATCTCTCACACATAACTTTCTTCCTTATTTCATATACCTCTATTTCATTTAATTTATACATCTATTTTATTAATTTACATTTTAAAATGTATTTAATTTAATTTTTTCTTCTTTTTGGAATAAATTTGCATTTTTTATTGCATCACAGCAAACATTTATCATTCACTCCTAATCGGAGATGAGGCAAAATCTGAGACAAATAAAATAGCCGCGTAATTTGTTTAATTCCGCGGAGGAATATTTCAGTTTAATTCGAATGAAAATTTTTACCGGCACCGGGTCGATCGACTTTCAAACATTACGAACATTTCGATTTTACGAGTTTGCATTTTATATCCTCCTAGTGAGATACTTTATTGCCGCTATACAGCCGTTTTACTTTATTGCGTTCTCGCTTTAGCCAGTTCCATTTTAACAGACATCGGCATAATAACGTTCCAACTTCCATAAGATGCAAATATATACCTGACCGTGTCTCTTTACGACGTGCGAAATTAATTGTCGCAAATATTGTCCATCTTCGTTCAATATCTCATAACCAGTCTATTTTATTATTACAACTTTTATTGCATCGCGATTCGAGCTGCCGATGAATATACTCACATGAAAAATCACGCCACGTCCAAGTGCATCCAAGACAGAATGTACGTGTTTCTCACTTACCTGAAACAAACAATAAATCGCGCAATGAGTATAAAAATATTTCAATTTCTACGTGAAAATATATTTTTCTAAGTTAACAGCAGCGAGGGTTTGTATCTCTGCCGCATTAGGACACATCTCTTAAAGTTGAATTGCTCGAAGAACACGAGGTTCCGAAGAAACGATATTTACGTTGATACTACTTGTTTAGCCAAGGATTCTTGAATTTAAAACGAGGGACACTTGAGAGCCACTCAACTCCAAATGTCAAGCTACTTTCCACGTGGCGTTAATACGCTATAGTTAAATTACATCAAATCAATTTCCAAAAATTATCCAAACGTCTAAATCATATTCATACCATGTATTTCTGAGCAACTATAAACGATTCGTACTTTGCATAAACAATGACAGTAGTTAAAATTACATTATACTTATATACGAAAAATCGACAGAACACAGAAATCGTTGAAGAAACGCATCTCTCGACTCATCCCGCGTCCAATCGTCGTAAAAATTCAGCAGGGAAAGATTCGACGCATCGCAGAAAACCGAAGCGAATCTCCACCACAGCGAGCAGATGCACCGCGGAAATATGTTTCCTTTTTATAGTTATCCTTTTTCACAATGTGTAAAAAAAAAAAAAAAGAAAAAGAAGGAACGTCCTTCTTCAACGACCTTCGATCAATTCCCCTCCGTATAAACAAGAAAATCTGTCGGCAAACGACGAGCAATCTCGGACGAGCCCGTGGATCGTTCGATTTTACGATCGCGAGGACACCGACTTGCAGCTTCGCGGCGTGCTTGACGCAGCAAAGTTCCTCTCCCTCCCCTCGGCGAGGAGGACACCACGGCGAAAAAGGGCGACGACGACGACCGTCAAAAGGATCGTCGTCGTCATCGCGGTCGTTCGTCCGTTCAGGGGACGCCGGGCGAGACACGGAGGAAGATAAAAGTGCGGGCTGCAGATGTTGCAGCTTTGCGGGAGGGAGCGATGCCTCCAGCGGCGTGTGGACACACGCTGCGACCACATGTTCCCCTTGAGCCGTCGCGGAGGAATCGGCCGCCGCCGTCTGCCATCGAGCGGCATTTTCGAAAATCGTCGCCGTCGTCCCGTGCGATTTGCTGACTGGTCCGGTTCGAATGGCGTAACGACGGCCGCGAGAAACCGGTTCGACCTCGTCGATCTCGTGTAGGAAGGAGAACGAACTGCCAGTGACTACGGAGGAAGACGGTCGCTTCGCGTGGAAAGCGCGTAAATCGGGCACGAAGAGCTTCTTGCTAATCGATTCGAATTGGAAAAATAACGATATTTTGCTGGGGCAGCCGGCGGTGCGCGTGTATTTGTTTAAGCCGAGGGCAGTGAGTAATTATAAATAGTCGCGTGTGCAGGCTGGATTCAATTTGCGTCGACAGCATCCGTGTTTCTTTTCCTGTACGCTCGGAAATTCGATTTTTTTTTTTCTTTTATTGATTGCTTTAGCTTTGCCGTGTTATTTTAACGCACAATAGGTAATTAGAGAGTAAAATGTTAATAAATTCTTGCTATAATTGAACAGCTCGTTCCTTCTCCGTTATCCAATAAAAATCCAATTTTTGTACTGGATTTTTTCTGCCATTGGTTATTTTAGCTTTCTGTGTTATTTTTATTTTAACACACAATACGTAGTGTTGGAGAGAAAAGTACATTTACAAATATTATTATATTTTTTCTAACATATATTTATTTTATAATTGAACAACTCACTCTCTTTCTCTCCGTGCTCAAACATCCGAGGATTAAATCCAAGTTAGTTGCACATTACTGCGAACTTGAAACAAGCTTGAATGGTTGGCATTCGATGCCAAAGTCAAATACAATATTTTAACAATAGCCGATGTTACATTTTATTGCGTTATATATACAAAACGTACGAAACGCGTTTAAGTCAGTAGTGAAACTTTGTGTCAATTTCCTTTGTAAATCGTAAATTCGACAGACAGACGGTGGAAACGAAAGTAAAACGAGTTTCTTTCGAGCCTGGGATGACTGCGAACGTTTCATTCGTTGATTCGGCGCCGAAAGGCAATAAAGTATAGCATTCTGCTGGAAAAACCAGCAATACGCTTATTGATGTTGGATAAAACATACTGAGTTAACTGTGAACGTTTACGCTTATTTGCTAGAAATTGGTTCTTCAGCAGCAGTTACTGCAGTTGTACAGATGAAAGTGCGTGTTGGAGAATTTTGTTTGGTTTTTGCACCAACAGATGTAAAACGAGTTTTTATTATTACCTTTGAATTGTTGTGCGAAACAGTTTTGTGTTTCAAAAGGGCAGTGGCAGTAACCGAAAGAGTCAATAATATACTTGTTCGCCGTTGGAAAAATACTGTCTTTCCCTCGATACGTAATTGGACAGATGGGAAAGTTGGAATTTAACGCGCACTACGATTCGTCTCACTGAAAGTCTCAGAAGCAACTGTACTGACTAGGAGATGAAGACGACTTTTTTTAAACATTTGATAGAAAACAAATTACAGGCGCGATCGCTCAGTAGCAGACAACGCCACTCCTACTCAAGGTCTACCCCACGCCCTCTCATGAATCACGTGACTCAGATCAACCAATCGCTAATTTTCGTTGCATCAGCGTTGCACCTGAAGAGGCCCGATTTTCTGGGTTCACCCCCGCAAAAATCAGCAGAAAGCTCTCTTTCAAGGAACACTTCGCCTCTGGAGAACGATCTACCAACGTTTCGACATCGCGGCAACGATTACAAAGCTGCAAAAGTATCTATTATATCGCTGCCTCTCGCGTTACTCCATTACACGTTAAATCTGCTTCTGACGTTTCATTTTTTCCAATTACCGCGAGCAGGCCGCGCGCAATCCCGGTGCTCCGAAACTAATCAAACGAATCATTTGTTTATCGATAACGAAATCAAACAAAAATAGCGCGGAACGTAGAGAGAGAGAGAGAGAGAGAAAGGAAGAGCAAGGAAGAAACCAAAAATGAACGAACCATCGCGAATGGAATGGTACGCTTGGAACGTTTTTTGTTTCGTTTTACCTCTTTTTTCCCCTCTCCCCCTCTCTTTTTTCCGCCGTTGGAATGCAATCTCGCGATCGAGCGAAAAATCAATGATCGTTCGAAAGCAATGACGCGAACACGCGTATATCGGTCAGAATATCTGCCCTGTAAATGCAATTCAATTGTACAGTAGCGTTGCTCGCCGATTGCGCGGTATTTATCCTGCCTAATGACAGGCAACTCCGAAGGAATGGGCTTGTACCATCCGTGTTCTCGTTCGCGATATACATATGTAAAAAAAAAAAAAAGCGTGCCAGTTCCAACGAGCAGAGCGAAAGCATGCACCACCCTCTCCCCAAAGTTTCGAGTCGCTCTACTAAATCTTCTGCCAATTTATAGCAAATTGTACATGCTGAATTTGCAAAGTGTAAAACAATTTAGCTCGTAGAACAACGAAGCGATTCTCTTTAATTTCGCAGGTAGACTTGTAGGAAATTAATTTGAAAAAAATGATAGAAGAGGTTTATTTCTCACGACTCAGTGACACAAAACTTTTGACTGATGATTTATAAAAGTTTGACAGTGTTTTTGACACAATCTTGATACAATCCTCTATGTATGCAATGTCATCGACAAAATTGGTCAAATTATATCAAAAAGTAGATACGACTCGCTTGGATACTTTATGCATGTCACTGCACTTTGCACAGGGACTATTCGAAAGGATTTAATTCGCAATACCGTTACGGTTCTCGGTAAAATATTCAGAC
Organism: Melipona bicolor; assembly: GCA_030673865.1. NCBI lineage: Eukaryota > Metazoa > Arthropoda > Insecta > Hymenoptera > Apidae > Melipona > Melipona bicolor. The sequence goes on along the minus strand of JAHYIQ010000015.1, from coordinate 3,130,559 downwards.
ACCTAGATGATTGTCACCGCAATTTGCATTTCCTTATCACGAGCCGGAGTACAGGTGTAGCAACCTGAAACGTAATCTTCTGTGGTTGAGCGGAGCGTTAAGTGGTATTTAAGTCTTTCCGATTTGTCGCCTAACGGTGGATTTATGATGTTGACGACCACCGCGATGTGAAAGTAGATATTAATAAAGTTAAGGCTTGTCTTGACCGTAATTTTTAAAGATTATAGCACGTGTGTGTGTCCAATCACGCTGTAGATCGATTAGGTTCTATGCGCATACATGTACATACATGTAATATATTAAATAATTATTTGAAAAATTTTCTTGAATTCTTTGTACTTCAATAAACATATTCAACACTATTAACTCAAATTATATTTTTCTTACCTCAAGAGCAAATTAGATTCTCTTGCAGACTCGCACATCATCTTTTTCTTGTTCAACGACGAATCAAAGAATAAACTGGGCAAATATTTCATAAATATTTCGAAGTCTGAATATTAGTCGTCTTCTTTGTCAACGATTAACAAAAACGATCGAGTATTTAAGCGTAATATATTAAAACACGATAATGTTTGTCAGATCGAGGTATCCATAACTCGAGATATATCGAATTTCTAATCTGATTAACCCGCCGGGGGTTTTTTCTCCCGCTTCATGTATAATTTAACAGATCCTGAAGTATTTCACCCTTTGGTGAACCAACCAAGGCTTCCCTTTAAATTTCATCGTAGACTATTCGCAAATCCTTTACCTCTCTGAAACCTCCCCTCCAGCTCGGTTATAAGCTTCTTCGGTATGGTTTACCGAGGGTCGTTAGTATTCACCTCAGATATATTTTCGTTAAATATTCAATGACATTATTATTTCAGATCGAGTTTCCGGATAATTTCGGCAAACCATATTAAGCCATATTAAACGGGCCACGCGTTAAAGAGAAGGTGATTTCAATTGCCCATGATACGTATATTTCCACCGGAGAATCTCTATCAACTTTTGCACTTTTATCGTCAGATCCTCTTTTAATATTTTTCATCTTGAAGTACCGAGAAATTAAATCGAAGGACTTTTTTATTATTCTTTGGATGCAATGAAATTATTTCGATATTATTTTCATTAAAAATTCATTCGTTAATGACAGAACACACAATGAACGTCCAACTATAAGGTCGTTCATCCTCCTGTAATCGCAGTAAGGGAACTGATTGTACGTCCAATGCTAATTGAATTAAAAGCGAACGCTGAAAGATTCTCAGTCTCGAAGATCAGCGAATACAGAATTTTAAAATTCCTCTGGCGTGATATTTGCTCTTTAAAACAGACGATCTAATTTTAATTGAAACTTCCAATTTCTAAAGAATTTTTAATTTACGAACAATTTCAATTTCAACTTCAACTAATGCATACAACAATGTATTACAGCACCAACTCACAATAATTCTATAATATATAAAATTAAAAATCAAATCTCAATCATCTTTGATGCCAGAAACTATACGAATAGAAGCTTGTGTTCTTGCTAGAAATTTTTCTCTATTGCTCATGTTTCCATTTCTCCACTATAAGACTTGTACTTTAATAGTCGACGTTTCAAGCGGTCAAGCTAACGAGAATTCATAGAATTTCACAGATACGAAAAACAGCAAATTTCAACGAGCGTCTCTGATGGAAATCCGACCAATTCTGATCGCAACTCTCGCTTTCAGCGTAAATGTTTCATTTAACAGTGATCGAGCGTCGAACGAGGCTTCATGCACGCGCCGCCCCGTGATTTTCCTATAAATCGGTGCGCGATCCAACGTCTGCAACGTATTTTCCGCGCGACAACGTCTCTCACGCGACAATGGTCAAAGAACGAGTTCACCGAACTCCGCGTCTACTTATAATAGTTTGCTAGACGTTTTTTCCCCTCTGGGGTAAACGTTGTTTACCTTACGAGTTGGTCCTCCGTCGGCGATGTTACGGCAAATGGAGCCGAATAAAGAAAATATACTGCACGATGGTTTCCCTCGCTGCATTGACACGCCAGACACGTGTATCTCGAGCATCACGGTGCTAATTACTAAACACGGGCTCCCTCGTCTTATTCTGTTTATCCAACATCGACGCTAATTAGATGAAATCGAGGTACTTTAGCGTGGCTGAACCTGCTTTCGTCGGCCCCGACAACTTTCTTACGACCTCGAACGGCATCGACTAAGTTAAAGACTTTCCAAACCTGCTTCTACGACGTTTCTCTCCCACTTGCAGCCTCGGCTCTCGGTGCGTAATTTATACGCGACGAGCGTGTCCTTGCAATCGTGATTTTTGCTTTCTGTGCAACGATGTGAGTAATTAAAAAAAGAAACCATATCACCGTGAAAGATATTTTCTCCAAAAGTTCAATTTTCTGTTTCTCTCGCCAACACTCGGTTGAGAAACAAATGGCATATTATCACTGAAAGTGATTTTAACGAGGGTAACCCAGAGAATCGGTGCAACGCTGATACAACGAAAATTAGCGATTGGTTGATTTGGGTCACGTGATTCGCGAGGGGGCGTGGAGTAGACGTCGAGTAGGAGTGGCGTTCTTCATTTCCTACTCAGAACAGTTGCTTCTGGGCCTTTCAGTGAGACGAATCTTACTGGGATACGAGTCGTGATATGGATTGATCCTAACAGTAAACTTGCAAAAAAATGGAAAATTATTTTGCAGCGCCGTTTTTCTGTTTATTTAATTACTTGATTGCAGTTCAATTATTCAACTGCATCTGTTCAATCGTTTATAATTCAGGTTGGATGTTAAAAAGATTTGCGATAAAAATAATCTCGTTATCTCGTCATGAATATACATGTTATATTATACCAATTTAAATATGCCAATTTTGTCGTACCAATTTGAATTTGGTCACGACAAAAGTTATTGAATAAATTTCGAAAAGGTGAAGCTATTCCGGGCAATTTTTTATTGCATAAATTATATCAGAAGGACTTTATAACGATCATTCGTTCCTCGTAAAAGATGGTTTCTGGTAACTTTCAAGTAAAATTTATTGTTTAGAAAAACGGGAAAGTAGAAAAATTTTTATGTCACGACAGATATATTTTGTAAATATTTTTCACGTCATAACAATAGAAATATCACAGGGGAAAATACGAACAAGTAAAAGGTAATAATCTCTACATATCTAGAAGAAAAACGCACGAACCGCGTAGTAATTGACAAAATCTAATACGTTTAATATTACGGTTCCAAATTTAACAGAGAGAAAGAAAGAGAGAGAGAGAGAGAGAGAGTGAGGTTGAGATTATAGCTGATATCGCTCGCGATTTCCCGCGCTTTGTCCTTCGATTATCGCCTATTGTGACATTTCCTTTGCCAGCCAGATAGAAGCTAAATGGTAATCCCAATGGCGCGCGAGCGTGCACCCGTTCCGCAACCCGTCCTCTATGATCCGCTTCAAACAGAATCTTAATGTCTTAATCCATTTCGAGTTCGGATTCTAGGTTATGCAAACTTCGTTATCCATACGCCGCGAGGACACGGAAGAGATGGGTCTTGATAAAAGCGACGCGTGCGCCCCGATGCGGGAACGTACGCGCAGAAATAACGTTTTAGAGCGTTTTATTGGAAAATTCTACGTAAACAGCGATAGATTCGTTTTGCTAATTTCTCGCTCGACCTCCTACAACTCTCCCAACTCCAATCCCAAAGTTACACGAGCTACAAACGATTCTGTCTTTCTTCTTTTTCTTCTTTTATTTTAATTTAGTATTTCGAAGGAGCAAATATTATTTACACGCGCACAAAAGATAATTTTATTTTATCATTCGAAGCTTTTTAAAAGGTCCAAGTACTCCAAAAATTCTGAAATATTTATTCATCAACGAGCATAAAACACTTGCACTGATTACTCGAGCGTGAACACTTGTCGTTGCGTGTAAATTAAAATGACACAGTTTGGACAGAGATAAGAATTTTACTTTGGAGAAATTCAAGCCCAGTAGAATTGAACGTGATACAAATCCGCGTGACATAAGTTGCGATACGAATCTATCGATAGAACGACACAACGAAAGAGTCGTTCCAAAGATACGATCTCCACACGTCAGGCAGCAAGAGACGAAATCTCCTTGATTTAAAAGCAACAGTTCGAGACGTGGACGAAACAACATCTTGCCCGATATTTATTCGAGAACGTTTTACGTTTTCCACACAGGAGGGAAGTACAGCCAACTCAAAGAGCCCCCCTCTCTCTCTCTCTCTCTCTCTCTCTCTCTTGGTATTCTACTCTCGGTAGTCAGAGGTCTCGTTTCAGCAAGAATATTCCGCAAAGTGCACGGCCGCCAACGTCGAAGTAAATTTTACTATTCGATTACCGCGTAATTGAGTCGTCTGACACCTAACGACCATTAACAGGGACGTTCCCCCTTCATCGACGCAAATCAGCCGCGCTAAATCTCGAAGCAATTCGCCTCGACTCCGCGCTCGATGTCTCTCGCTTTTCTGCGGGAGGAGAACGCCTGTCCAAGCGCAAGGAACGAAAGCGAGAAAGGAAACGAGGCGAGAAATAGAGACGAGGAGAACCGTAAAATCCAAAAGGAAAGCTGTTTGTTATCCCCCTCCCCCCATTCGGCGAGCAGTGGTTTTCTTTTTTTTTTCCCCTTTCTGAGGAATTAACGTCGTCTTCCGCGACGTTAAGATGCATAAAATTACGACCGAAACTTCCAGGCATAATTTACGCGGGTGGCTTTTGTGGTTCAGATGTTGGTAGCGAACTTCCTCGGCGATCGGGTGTCGGGATAAGGGTTTCTTCCTCGGGGGCTTCCCCGAGGAGCGAGATCTATCCGTGCGCAACGTGAAAGATCCTGATTTTCGTCCAGATGCAGTAACGTGATATTCCCATGACCGAAAAGAAATTATCCCATGAGGATGTGTTACCGCGCGAGTTTCTGCCTGGTTAGCCGGCGATCAGAGACGTTCCTCTCCTTTTTCTTTATCGAGCTCTCGTTTCGAATTAACATTAATGAAAGCTCGTCTCTCCCTAGGATGGGCCAAAAGTTTCTCCCCATCTATCTTCTCTTTTTTTGTAATAAAACGTCAAAAATATAAGAGAAAACTAATTTTATTTAACTTTAAATTAAATTTAAGTTGAAACCATTTTTTCATTGCGTGTTTAAACATTATTTCTTCCAAGTTAAAGAGAAAGGAATATCACGGATTTATTTTGGTAGAAAGTGACACTGTTACAGCGTTAATTAAATTAAATTGAATTAAGAATAATTCTGCAGAGGTATCAAAAATTTCGTAGAAAGAGAATACGATGGAAAATAGAAATTATACTTGCACGAATGACACAGAAAAAGAGAAGACAGAAAGTAAAAATGAAAAAGTAGGATAAGAACAGCGCATCTTGCATTTGGTCGAAGGTTGCAGAAGATGGCAGTGTGGTTATTGAAAAAAAGGAAAAAGTGTAACTATCCAAGAAAAAGAGAGGTCAAAGTTACTAGCTATTGAAACGCATGGTCTGCATTTTTCTGCGATAAAATATTCAAAAAAAAATATTAGATAAGTATTATAAATTACAGACTTCCAAGGGGGGAACACATCGTGTCTTGTCGTTCAATTTTACGATTACGGAAATTTTATTCTTCGACTATTTTCGTTAATTTCAATCCTCCAGAGTCTAGTTTATGGCGCGGCTCATCTGTGAATATTTTAAAGTTACACGTTTACGGAGATTTTGTTGTTTTTGTGTGTTTAGAATCGATAGTTTGTAAGAAACTTTTCGTTTACGGGCTGTGTCCCGCTACGTTGAACTATCTAAAATGCAGATTTATAATTACCGCCGAACTATCTTGAATGCGAAAGTTCAAATATTTTAACTAGTGGTTTAGGGTCTGTAATTACTATCAGGCTGCCTCAAGTTTACCACCGCAATATATTGGATTTACGTACACCGCCTCTCGTAGTTATTTGGCCGACTTTGAAAGTTGATGGACGTTGTTCGAATAATCGAAATAATGTGTATAATTTCGAGCTAATAACACGATTAAAACGGCGTTCGTTCTTTTGAAAAATTCCTACATCCAAATACCAAACTCTCACATAGTCTCGGAACTCTTGAGAATGTGTTCTTATGTTGTATCAAAATCTACTTGCTCCTGCATTGTTTACTTTAATTATGACATTCCTGGAGAGGCAAATTCAAAATAAAATGTAAGAACCGTGTCTTTTAAATTATTCTAATTGTGAAAGTGAAGTAAAGATTTTTAAAAAGAAAAAGTGTGCTCGTAGAATATAAAACATCCAAGCTATGCTGTTTTCTGTGACACTTGCTCCGCGAAGGTGTTCTACGTTTCTTTTTTAATTCTTCGAAACACGAATTTGCACACAAAAATCAAAAAGAAAATCAAGACTCAAGACTCGCGCAAAGCAAATTCCACTTGTAAGGAAAAGTAAAAGAAAAAGAAAAGGAATTTCTCTGTTTTGCTTCACGATTGACTGGAGAAGCAGGGCGCACGAGTTGCTGCTTGTTGTTTGAAGGAAGTTGAGAGGCAACGATCTGTCGTTACTTTGACGAAGACCGTGCAAGTCGCTCAGACATCGATCGCGTTAATCGTCTTTCTGATTGAATTGTGCAATTTGTGCATCGGGGCTGCTCTTTTCGATGCACCGAGCAAAATGGCCACGTATATATGTACGTCGACGCGTTTCATCATCGATCCACCGATCGGGTCTTCTTTTTATTGCCAGCACACTCATCCCCAGGTTTCTCTCTCTCTTTCCCTCTCTCTCTGTCGGTAACTAAGTTTCTTTCAACTTTGAAAGTTGCTCCTTTGAAAAATTATACCTTTTCACGGATTCAACGAACAGCAACCGAAGGAGTCGCGCGCGTGTATCGTCTGCGGATGTTCGGAGAATCGCGTTCCACTGAAACTGGATCAAGTGTACTGGATTCTTCCGGTGGCTCCGATTGTTTGAACGAAGGAAATTTGGTCGGAATGTTGAATAACGGGGTCTCCCGAACTATATCAGGAAAATGGAATTCCTGTGTTCTACTCTACGCGATCTTTTTATTTTTTTATCACTGAAAATGATTTTAGCTGGGGTAACCCAGAAAATCGGGCCTCTTCAGGTGCAACGCTGATGCAACGAAAATTAGCGATTGGTCGATTTGGGTCACGTGATTCGCGAGGGGGCGTAGACCTCGAGTAGGGGTCGTTGCCTGTAATTTGTTTTCTATCGATTCGAATGTTTGCGTATCGATAAAATTTCATGGCAAAAAAGTCGTCTTCATTTCCTTGTATGTGGCTTTAAGGAAAGCAAAGTATCAATTTTTTGTGGATTTAGAAATTTCCAAATTCATCTTTTTTTTTTTTAATTGGAACAGTATTAAATTCCAAGTAGAAAAGTATCGAGTCACTTGTCCCAAGTAGTATGGAAAAATGCTATGAAAATAAAAAAAGGACAAAACATAGAACATTCAAAAGTAATTTCACTGTATTATCACGAGCATAGAGAATGTTTCATTTATTCATAATTATCGTGAAAAGTACTCTACTTTGGATACTCTAAACATGTTATGTATATTGAACACTCCGAGTATTTCGTGAAAGACGTACTATAAAAATTCTCTCAAGCATTTGAAAAGTTAGACACATTTGAGAAGTTTTGCATCATCGCGAACATGCCTGGAGAACTGAAACTCAACCAGAGTATTTCGCTTGTTGAAAATTATCGTGAAAGGTATTTTACCTTGGATACTCTAAATACATACATTGTATATTCTATGAAATATTTCGTGAAAAACGAGCAGCAAAAGGATCTATGAGGATCTTCTCAAACGTTGCAACATTTGAAAATTTAGACACACGAAAGGTATTCCACTTTGAGTGTATCACGTATATGTTGCATGTTCTAAATATTTCACGAAAGACGAGAGCGGCAAGCATCTATAAAAATCCTCTGAAACGTTGCGAAGTTTGAAAAGTTGTACGCGTCTGGAAAGTTCGAATAACGCTCGTACGTTTATTACGACTGGCTCGTACAATGCTCGTACAAGTATCGCGCGGCGCGTCTTCCAGTTTCAACGGCAATACATAGTCGAGCACAACACGCGCTCGCGCAGACCTGTTTTACGATCGGCGATGTAATTGTCGTTTCAGTTCAAACACCGAGGCGGGGCAAAAGCGGTAGCGGTCTGACTGGAAGTTAACGATTCGAGAGCGAAAAGGCAAGGTTTGAAGAACCTGAAGCGGCCAGGATAAATATAGATAAAACACCTTTGGAAATCGAGAGAACGGGTGAGAGAGAGAGGGGAAGAGATAATACGCCGTGGCCCGGGCCACGAAAGACGCCTATACTACGCCCGGAATAATATTTAAACAGCGCGTAAAACGAAACGGACGCTGATCCAACAGGAAATGCAAATCGTTTTATCGGGAATTCCTCCACGGTCTCGTTCCCGTCTCTTTGTATCTGCGCCAGTCGACGGAGATTAAACGCCAACTCCGCCGGCTAATCGTTATTTAACGCTCCTAACGTCCTCCTCCACTCGATCTTCCGTTTTCTTTCCTCCGTTACCTCGGCTATCTTATTTGTCCGTCTGTTTCTCGCCTGTTTGTCTACTTTCGCGAATTCAACGCGAGAGCCTCTGCGAGTTTCCAGTTTGTAAAAGTCTGACAACTTTTACGAACGATAATATCCGGAAGCAACACGGATTTAGAAGGAAAAATCATTTGTTCTCTCTTTTCGTCTCTAGTCGAGAAACGTCGATTGGGTAATCACGTCTCGAGTCTTTTCAGCTTTCTTTTTATCACTGGGCTTCTTCAGGTGCAACGCTTATGCAACGAAAATTTGCGATTGGTTGATTTGGGTCACGTGATTCGTGAAGGGGCGTGGCGTAGACCTCGAGTAGGAGTGGCGTTGTTTGCTACTGAGCGATCGCGCTTGTAATCTGTTTTCTATCGATTCAAATCGTTTGCACATCAATAAAATTTTATGGCAGAAAAGTAGTTTTCATTTCCTAGTCAGAACAGTTGCTTCTGGGCCTTTCAGTCGTGCAGTTTTTTCCAATCGACGCCTCTCTTGGCTGACGATGTTAAAAAACTACACGAGTTAACGCGTTCCCCGCGAATTCGGTAGGATCGTGAGTCAATCTGGATGCTGGAATCACACTCGAGGGAATCTCGAATTTATCCTCGACCTCGATCGGAAGCTGGACAACTCGTGGAACATCGCGCATTGCGAGATATTCGTTACGAGTTATCGATCGAATCGAGCGCGCGATTAAAGACAGGATACTGACAGGATATTCAAGATCCTGCGAGCCTACAATTTGACACCGGGGGGGAGGGTGGAAATTATGATTAGCCAACGATTTGCATCCGGTCGGCGCGGTTCGGTTACAGCAAAAGTAATTGAAAACTGGAACCAGTCTGCCGCATCGGCGAAAAAACGCGCAAGGTCCCACGGCAGAACTGGTTCTGTTTAAAGCCACGGCCACTCGATCCCTCCCCTCCTCTTGCTCTTCGGTATCAACGACAAGCTGCTTCTTGCTGTTCACCCACACATTCCCGGTTCTTCTCAATGAAATTGTACTAACCGCGCGTCTATCACTCGAATTTGGAAAAATGACTACTGCCTTGTAACACGGTGTTTGTAACTTTCTCGAGCTTAAATTTAACAATGTGCTCTAGATCTTCTCAGATCTTTGAGATCGTAAATTGTAATTTATCAATTTTAATAGTTACAGTTACAGTTTCACGTCGTAAAACTCATACTTTCAAACGAAACAAATATCCTGCAACTTTCACAGAAAGTTCTCAGGCAAATTTCGAAATTTGCCAATTACGATCGTGGCACGGACGTTCTCTTTTATTATATCGTTGTTCCCCCTTCGTTAACGGAAATTTCTCACGACGCGCGTTACGTCACGCATGTTCGTAAAAGTTGAAACGACTTTCGCCGAAGCTCCCGGTCGCGTCTCCCAAGGCGGAGGTAACGGTATCGTATCGCGCAGAATGGAGAAACGGAGCCGGGTGTCCGTCACCGTCTCTGATCCTCCGAAATGTAAGGCTGCCTCGTCTGAGAGCGTGCAAATTATTCCCGTTCATCCTCGCGCGTTCTCGGTTCGTGTACTTATCCCGCTGGTTGACGGTGCCTAGGTCCGAGACAGCGTGCGTGATTGCTGAACGGTAGATCGGATTGCTTCTCGTCGGTGGAGTAGTACGTTCTAAGATCTGCTTGCCTCGTGCAAGCCTGCAATCCAGGATCGTTCTCTTCGGTTGCTCTCGTTTTCACCGTTCTACAGCTGCCTCCGCTTCTGCCGTTCTCCGTCGATTCGAGATCTTCTCTTTGTCCTGTTCCATCAAACGCCTCGAAGCGGTGGAATTCCGAAAGACAGGCATGGCTACGTGGAATCGATCTTGAAAGATGTTTCATGTTTTATGCGGGCCAATCGGAGAAGATATTGGTAAATTGGAGGTAAAGTGGTTGTGGAGAGCTGGACGAAAGAGAAATAATCGATCGGTTTGATCTTCGTGTGTATCTTTGTACACTCGAACTGCTTCTCTCGAACAGTGGTCACTTTTACCATGAATGAATGGAGTATTGATCTTGCGCCGAATACTCCACTGTGAATTACTGGCAAATTTAGAGATTTCGAGCTACTCGAAGAGATTATCATTGACGATGTAATGATGGTAACAATAATAATAAATAATAAATAGCAATTGTTGCGAGGATCTCTATTGTCCCATCTTGGTCGAGCTCTGTGATGTCGATAGTGACAAATTTACACGTGGAACTGAGATTTTCAAGAAATTTCATATTCTCCGCACGTTGAAATTTCTTCTCGTCAGTCTGTTGATTTCTCTACTGAGCAAGTGGACAGATCGGTGCAGTGGAAGGGGTAGCGCTATCTAGAAAGTGGGGGTAAGGACCGCCAGTCAACCACCTCTGCCACACTCTGGTTAATTGTAATATTAACCTTTTTAAGATTCTTTTAACGAATTTCGTGATTCTGTACATTGCGATAGGTTTATATAATATGTTTAATACTTATACATTATATTAATATGGTTTGAAAAGTGTTTTTTTTTGCGGTTCAGTGAAGCAAGATGCAGGGATCGAAAAGGTAATCTGCTGGATGCCACGTGAAATAATTTTTGCAACGACTGCTCGCGAGAAGATGGATATTTGTGAAAGGGAACAGGCGGCGAAGATATATAAGGGGTAATGGCATGAATTACTGGAAGGCACATACGCACGATTCTTTCAACGAGATTCCGCAATCCATATATAGCACTCGCGGATATCTATAATCTTCGAACGCGCTTCATACTTGTGAGAACGCGAAATCACATGCTCGATTACGGATACTCCGGAACAAAGTTGTAGATCTACACAGTTGAATACGAACGATCTTTTGCTCTTCTTAAGGCAAGAGTTAGTTTACCTTAAGAGGATTATTTTTTATTACATTGTGTTTCATTTCCTAAGAAAATAACACACGCGCGTAGCGCCATTGGGCAGTGAGATTAACTATTTGCAAAAGTTTCGTTTATATATATATATGCGAGTAAAAAAAGAAAATTAAACCACGCACGGAAAAAACATTTCTGATAAAGTAAAAGATACAAATAAATCCGATTGTAAAATAAATAGACGCCCCGTGTTTGTTCTAACCGCATGGAATAGCCTTTATACAGCGAAGGATGTTATTAAGATCGAAAGATCTCTCGGGGAAAGATCTATCATTACCCTGGGAGATAGCAATCAGCCGCGTCGCGTGACAAACGTCGCGGTTTACATATCAGGTACAGCACATTAGCAGCGATCTCCAATGTACGCGCCATTAAAGCTGGAATGTTGCAACATTTGCGGATAAATTCGTCGAGCGACAAATATCCCGGGCTCTCGGTTTCGTTCGCTGCTGCGGCTTTTCACTAAATGGATCGGCTCGTTCCTTGTGTTCTTTGGAATGAAAAAAAAAAGGAGAGAAAGAGAGACATGAATATTCATAGCAGAAAATGTGGGGTAAAATCCCAGCAGAAAAAGTAGCAAAATTCGACTCTCGCGGCGAAAAGTTGATAAAAAAATTTGTACATTTACGGAGAGTAACGAAAATTACCTGCAATGTTGAATTTAAATTAAAGAATTAAACGAGATATTCGACTCGTGATTGCAGTTGAAGAGAAAGAAAGTAGTTTCAGACGTTCGTCCATTTTTCTCCGTCTTCTCCCCGTGCAAAACGGACGAATTCGTGCGTCTATCTCCCGAGGAAGTTGGTCGTGCGAGAAAACCCCGAAACGTTATCTGGGACGAGATGCTTCGAACGAAAGGGGGAGAGGGTCGTTGGAAGAGGAAAAGATGGAACCAGAACGAAAGACGGACGTGGACGCAGCGCGAAGATACCGAAAACAGGTGCACCGCGACGGTCAAATGTCTCAGAGTCCTTTGTTACATGGAAAAATGTCTGAAAAGAGCACGAACTTCGGTCTGACGAAACAAGCCATGAACAAGAAATGTTTGCTCAACGTATAGCGTCGCTCGTTACTCGGCTGCTCGGTTCTTGCATGGCTCTTTCGCCAAATGAAACTGCGTATCTGCAATAACGCAAGATCCTGTCTGAGCCGAATCCTCCCTTCGTCCGTCTTATTGAAGAACTTTTAAAATAAGATTTTACAATAATAATCTCTCTCTCTCTTCTCCGGACGGAGGTATCGAGCGAACGTTTCTCGCTAATGAAATTTCACAGGCAGAAGATGCAACGAAAATTCACGCTGATTCCCGCCTAGATTCCTAGGCGAAGCCTGTCTTAATTTCGGAGCTTGCGTTCAGAGCTTACGTTGCCCAAGGAAAACCCATCCGCGTTAATAACTTGCGAAATGTGCGCGAATTTCACGCCTGTCTCGTTCAAACTTCGACAATGTTGCCCGTGTCGTCGGGGCGACTATTTGGCTAAAAATCGCCGCTTTCTAGAGGAAAGTTCGACTACCTTGGCGAGACAGAACGTGTCTCGTCGCGCGTGTTACGAACTCGCGCCATTTTTGGGAAACTTCCAAACAAACGAACACTCCATTGCACCGAGTGAAAATTTTGCTCTTTGGTTGGCTGTAAACTTTCAAAGGATGTTTTTCTTCTTTTTTTTTTTGTAAATAAAAATTTGCAACTCGTGAAATTTTGAAGAATAAGACTTTGGAATGGAAGAGATAAATTCTGAATATGAGTTGGATCGAATATAGCGGATATTTATAAACAGAGATAAATCCTGATAATACAAATGTTCCATTCGCACGAAGAGGATCTGACCAATTCTTGCGAGTCTACGCGCGATTTTAAACATTTTGTCTAATAACAACGAGATAAAACAGCTTTCTACTAACGAGCCAAAAGTCATCTCTCCAAGCTCCTTTTATCCCGGAAGACTCATGCCGTTACATTACTCATCCAGCTACGCTGGCTACCAAGCCCGTAACTCACCCACACACATCGTCCAACGCATCTCGGGACTCATCGAGAGAAATAACAACCGAGTTATCAACGACATTATCGAGTATTAATAATTTTTCGCAAAACGCAGGCTCACTGAATACCTAATCAGTGTTCAAACAATGCACGACTTGTGCAGCAACTGTTCCGACTAGGAAATGAAGACGATTTTTGCCATAAAATTTTATTGATGTGCAAACATTTGAATCGATAGAAACGCCACTCCTACTCGAGGTCTACTCTACGCCCCCTCGCGAATCACGTGACCCAAATCAACCAATCGCTAATTTTCGTTGCATCAGCGTTGCACCTGAAGAGGATCGCAAGCTCCTTTTTTATCTCGAGGTTGGTTTATCGGTTGGCAATTCGATATATACGCGAGTACTGGCATACGACACGAGCATGTACACGTAACGGAACTCTAGAAATCTCGGAAACCGATTTGTTTCTTTCTCCCTCTCTCTCTATCCGCGGACAAAGTGGAGGATTCCGTAAGTCTCGAAACTGACCGACAGTATATCCTATTTGGGCTAGCAGGGCTTTCAAACAGAGAAATGAGGCAAAAGAAAAAAAAAGAGGGAAGAAAAAAGGAGAAGAAGACACACACGGTGGCAGAAAATGACGGCATTCATCTTCTTAGGGCATCCTCCACGCCCAAACTGACGTGTTCTCCACGGAGAAAAACGCAACCTGCTCACGGACAACCGGAGACGGATGATGGTCCGCTCGGATAGGCAATGAACGGTGCAATTGCTCTGCAACACCAGATCGACCCAGAGCAACCTCGGGCGACTAGTTTCTTTTGCGACCAGTGAGAAAAAGAAGAGAGGAAAAAGGGAAACTACGGAAAAAGTCGCTTTCTTCAATCGCGGTTCTGTGTACCGCCGAGATCCCGGCGGTTTTTAAATCGCGGTCAACTCCATTTCCAGGCCGAGTCTCTCTCTCTCTCTCTCGATTAGAACGCCGGTAAGTTTCCTTTCCGAGCGATCTAATATCGTTTCGATACGTACGACGGGTCGATCTGATGATTTATTTGGTCCGATACGCAGCGTGCAAGTGGATCGTTGCGCGCTGGATGTCTATGTTTGCGCTCTGTACCTGGTTCGTTGAATCTTTGATCGACGCACGTGGTTTCAATTAGCGACGAGTGACGTGAATCGTTCTTTCGGCTCTGCTAAACAAACGTACGGAGAACGGATGCTCAATCAGTCGATTTTCAGTATCGATTTTTCAATATCGTCATTTTCTGATGACGTTGAATTACGAACACGTCGATTAATTAATCGACTGAATCGAAATTCATTGTAATTGTAATTCTGAATGTAACAATTTATGAAAATATTCGTGTCGTAAAAATCACACCTCCACTCGTTGCGCGCGAAAGCGCAATTTCATTTATTTTTAAAACAATTTTGTGCGAAATTAATCAAAATTCTACCTTTTCGTCGATAGCGAACGAACATTTCCAGCAGCTCGACCGTAAAATTTCTAATTAGACGTTCCCCGTGCATGTGAAAATTAGCGGAAAGTGCTCGGCTGAATGTTATTCGCAAAATGTCTTTATCGATTTTAGGCGGCCATCCCCGCGCCGACGTTCAGCAAACTATCTTTGACAGGGCGCGAACAATTAATGCACCTCCTCCAAGTACTTTATAAAGCAAGTGCCGCATTGTCCCGCTTTTGAAAGCCATGGAGTGTGTAAGTAGTGTCTTAAATGCACCTTGTCTAACGTGTTATTCGCTTGACATGTCGTGCAAGAGCCGACTTCTAGTCGCTGAATAACTGGATCTGCTCTCTACTTTCTCGCTCAAGTACAGGTTTTTAACACGCGTGTTTTCCCTTCCGCGAAACGTTGGCCGTCGATTTATTAAAATTATATCGCAACATATTCCGTGTCGCAAACTCTCGATTCAATTCCAGCAAGTTCTTGGAATTTTCGAAAAATTTACAACAGTTCCTCCAGAACCCGTAAGTTTCGAGAATTGTTGGAAACATTTTCCAATTTCGATGATTGATCGAACGATTATCGAGGAGGGAAAAGAATTTGAAAAAGTTTCCGTAGCGAATCGAAAGCAAAAGAATCTGCCGATATCAAACGCCGCTGTTCTTTTCTTTCTTTTTTTTTTTTTTTTTTTTTTTTCATTCCCCTCCTTGTTTTTACTTGTTTAGACCGGTCGATTTTCACGAAACGCGATGCCATAAAAGCAACCGTCGGGAAACGAGAATTTTCATTAGAACTTCACTTCCCGCTCGTAACCGCCGCTTGATTATAAAGGGCAAACGTCAGTTCAAACAGATAAATTATTTAGGTAAATCGAGTATTAAGCTTTCGGCTGTTAAATTGTTTTCCCCGGGAAGCGTTGCGCGTTTCACGCTCGCAACGTTTCCCGCTTCCCCGACGCAAGAACTGTAAACGCTTTCGTGCCGTTCAATTAAAGTGTCAAGAAACACCGCACCTATAGCCGTTCCGTTTTCCCTTTATCAACCGATTTGAACGAGCGAAAAACCAAAATAACACGCCGTGCCATTGTTCCAATTAGCCTGATTCGAGCATTCGTAATGCTCGTTTCGAGCGCAATTATGAAAGTCGCGCGAGTATAACGCAGTCTCTTTGCAAGTAGCGAGTAACTTGTTGAAATAGAAAATACGAGAGAGAGAGAGAGAGAGAAATATATCAGTGTGTGTGTGTTTTGATTTCAAGTGAATTCTGATTTCTATTGCTCGAAAGACATTTGTGTAATTGCGAAAGTGGTCCAAGTCAAGAATTCACATTCTTTTAAAACAAAATAATCTGACGTAATTTCTACGAATTTAACGTTCAATTGTGACAAATGTATTTTTCAAAAGTCAACCAACTCTGTTGGTTGTGGATGTTGCAAACACTACCGCTGAACTGAGTTTATTTAATAACTTCAAAGACCGAAACTATATCTCGCATACACGACCGTCCGTGTTGATTTTCAAAACACGCGAGTGAGTAATTTTCAAAACAACTTTGCTCAAATTTCCTCCCCGCGAAACGTCGAAAATCGTCGAATCGAAAGCTCGTACTCGGAGAGCCACGCTGCTAAAAATAGTAGACGCAAACAGAATCATCCCGTGCAAGCTCGAGAACAGGTTGCAAGACGAGAAATCGAAACGTAACCGAGACCGAAGCCTCGATCACAGTGATTGTCGAACAACGGGCGTGCAACTCTCTGTCCAGAGAGAGAGAGAGAGAGAAAGAGAGAGAGAGAGAGAGAGACAGGGCGATTCGAAACGGCTTTCCACCTGGCCACGTCACGAAATAACCCCATTATCGACGAAAGGACTATTTAAGTCCCGGGCATTCAAGGGCCGAGCCTTCTTCGATAACGATTTCCGTTGCGTGTGCGCCAACCACGGGCCCGGCATGAGAATCCTCCGCCTCGAGCCTCGGAGGCTGACCGTGTTCAAGGCCACGGACCTACCACTCATTCTTCGACTTTCTATTTTCCCGCTCGCGGCCACGCGATCCCCACCCCTCGGCGAGTTTCGAGATGGCGCGCAGCGAGCGCGAGGTCCCGAGATCGTTTTCGTCAGTCGTCAATTTTCATTTACCGAGAGATAAATCGTTGCGATCGAGGCGGGGACCAACTTCTCCGAGTCGAAGCGCGTTCAAAGTTGAAACGATACCGAAGCTCGTTACGACTATTTAGCTTCGACAGGCGATTGAATCGGAGATCGAGGAGTTCTGGATGAAAAGGTTTAAATGGGAGAAAGGCTGCGCAGCGAGCAAGGTCGCACGAAATCGTCCGGCAGCCTGCGAGCTCGTAAACGAAGTCGACGATGGGTAAAAATTACGATACAGTCGGTCGCTCGTAAAAAACGCTGCTGCTGGCAAGGCTTTCGATCGAAGAAATTATCAAGAGTTATCCTGTAGCAGAGGAGGAAGAGAGAGGGATCCTGTAAGAAATCCCGTCATTTTATCGCGACGGTATTTGTGCCGACAATTGTACCCTCCGATCAGTGCCTTCCGGACGCCGGATTATAAAATTTAACGAGCGTTTCGTTTTAATTAAACGGGACGTTTCCCAATAACGAGTCACCTGTCATATACGTGCCGCGAAATTTGGCTCGATAATTCGACACGTTCCAATAAAAAGAGCCAAAAGAGAAAGATTTTTTAACAGGGAATAAAAACCACGCGTTTAAAGAAGCTAACGAAGCTGTCGGGCGAGTAGCTACATAATTCATTACTTCGTCTTCCATAAAAGACGTATCAAAATTGAAACGAAGGCTAGAGATCCTTAACCAGCCTACGTTCGTTGTCGATTAAACATGATTTCCACGAACCTACTTGCCCCAAGAAGACGAGAAAGTCCTACGCAATTAGGATGGAAAATTGTCCGTTTCGGTCTTCTCGAGGCAGCGAACGTAGCGGTACATCAATGATGAAGCAGATTGTGGAAAGCAAGAAGCGCGATTCGACGCAAAACCCAAAAAAAACCCCCGTGAAAAACTTTGAAAAATAATGAACCAATAGGTGCAGCTTTTCAATATTTCACGTGGCCGTGAATAGTAAAAACAGAAGACGATGTAATTCTGTTACTTTCGTCCACTCTATCCCTCGTACGAATTTTATAAATTTAAAGGGGGGATAAATGGTAAAAGTGTCGCAAAAACTTGCAACCATATTCCCACCCCAGTAGAAACGAGTCTGAAAGCCAACATAAATTATTCCTCCCGTTGTAAATTTCATTAACGCATCTCGCGCGGAATTTACATTCTTCCCTCGCGACCAAAAAACAAACAAAAAAAAAGAAAGAGAAAGAAAAAAACATTCTCTTTATTTTTACCACTCTGCGCGTTTCAACGCCTCGATCGAAGAAGAAAGGCCACTTCCGCCAAACGTTGCGCACACAGGAGCTCAAGCACCCGCTTCAGATTCCCTCTGCTTCTTATTCACCCTTCAAAATGCGCTCCCTGCCGATTGACAAACGTTCGATCACAAGGAAACCCGACCAAGAGAGCACCACCCTGAAAAGCGACTCCCTCGCCCGGGAGTGGAGTAGCGACCATCAATCTGACCAGATCGACGCCGTTACTCTCCCCCTTCCCCCGAGATCCAGGAACGAAATCCAGGAAAATGTTATTTCTGCTTGAGAGACCTCCTCCCGTTGACCCCCGCTGGGGTCCTTTTCGCGACGATCGCGCGACAGAGACGGTAGAGAGAGAGTACGGTGGTAAGGAAATAGGGAGCAACGAGCAAGAGCAGCAGCAACAGAAGCAGCAGCAACAGCAGCAGTGACGGCAGCAGCAGCTTCACCTTTGCCACGGTCGGAAAAAAAAAAAAAAAAGGAAGAAGACGAAGAAAGGGCCCGCAGGTAGAAAGAAGGGCCCGCGTTGCGCGCGCGGTCGGTTGAACCGTGAAGGAGAAGAGCGAGCGCCAGACGAGAGAATCGGCGAAGAAGACGAAGAGGGGAGAGGGAAAGGTGCTTGGAGAGCACGATCTGCGCGTGGCCTCGACGTCGTTTCCTGCCCTGATTGGACGTTGGCTCGTGGCCGGCGCTCGCCATTCACCGGAAACCCAGCAGCGCTGTTCCAACGTTCGCGTGTGCACCCTCGCCTCTCCCTTTCTCACCTGTTCCTTACCTGCTCCCGACTATCCTCCCCTCTTCCGCGGGCCCCTTTCTTCTCCGGGCATCATCGCCGGTTAGACCCTTCTTTTTCTTCGTTTCGATCCGCTGCGCGTAGCCTCTCCCTCGTTTCGCCGGTTACGAACAGAGAGAGAGAGAGAGAGAGGGAGAGCAGTGAAGAACGGGAACCTGTTCAACCGGTTCCGTAGGTGCTACCTGCGTCTCGAGCCATCCACCAGAACAGGCCGCCAAACCACGGCCTCTCCTCGACCGTAATTGTAACAACGTGTTCGAAGCGTCTGAATCTCTCCGAGATTCAACCCAGTTTCGAGTCTCAGGCTCGATAAAACGACCCTACCTCGCCCGTTCGTGGCGGCCTTTCCTACGGAACGGAGGTTTTCTGCCTCAAACGTTTTGCCAAATTTCTAGAGCAGTCGATGGCGCAAAGAACAAAATCCAAAAGAACCAACTGAAAAGAATCACGTTCCTGTTTTTTTTTCCATCGTAGACAGATGCAAGGTATTTGAAAATTACGTGCAGAAATACGCTTGTAGGATAATCTTCAACTCGCTCAGAAAGTTAGACCGCAAGTTCGATCCAAACGCCGGAATATCGCGAAGGGGATTTTTGCTGCAGCCGCTCGGGCGGAAGGAGTAACTACATTCAGATAATTAGAGACGGACGAAGTCAGCTCGATGACTCGAGGAGGATTCGAGTCACGATTAGAACGAGCGTAATTGGTTCCTGCCGCGACTGATCCTGATTGATCGCTGACTGGCAGTCTACTGCTCTAACAGGCACGAAGAACACGCTACGATCTGACTACCGACCAACTTCTTCGACCCGCACGTGTCCTCGAACGTTGGCCGAGTATGGGCCGATTCTATTCTCAAAGAGTCAGAGCCTTTCATCTTCTAACTGCATCACCCGCTCGCTGCAATTTTTTAACCTTCTCTTCGTACTTGGAGATCTTCCTCAGCTCGGACTGGACTTGGGACGAGATCCAAATTCCAACATCTCCGCGCGTAAAATCTAGATCTTTTAATATTTTTATGTTTTTCATAAATTTCTTTTATCTTTGAATTTGAGAGAAATGCAAAGAGATTGTTGTTGTTGTTGATACGTTTCAATCTCACGCCACGAATTTTTTTCAAATACCCACGAAAAATTATCTACCTTTTCTCTCTCGAAAAGGTTGAAACGAAAAGATGACCGAGACGTAAGAAACTCGAGGATCGTGGCAGACTTTTAACTAGTCGCGACATTTGTTACTGCCCCCCTCTCTCTCTCTGCCCGAGTTCCACCACTTTAAATTTATTCCTCCGCCACTTTAACGACGGCTTTGTGGAAAAAAGGGAAAGAAAGGAAATCACAAAGATCCCATCGAGTTCCAAACGAGAAAAGAGAAAAAGGATTGAAATATTTTTTTGATATTCCTTGCTTCTCCGCTCCAACGGGGTTTTCTCTTCCTTGGATTTAGACGCTCGCGTCGATGACACTCTTTATTAATGTCCTCGCCTTTTAAAGAGATAATGGATTACACGGGATGGAAATGGAGCGAGCAACGAAGAAATACGCCTTTGACTTTCAGACGGGATTTAGATAAAGAAGCGTGGTAATTCGGAGCGAACGTAGCCAGGAAACAACAGCTTCTCCACGGCTGAGGTGTAAAATTCGATTCTCTCTCTCTCTTTTTCTCTCTGTTCTCTCCCGTTCTTTCTGCGGACGGTGTCGTTAAAGGTCACCGAAACGTTTTAATCGAAGCATTTACTTTCAACGGGCCTCTTTATTCAACCGCCTCTGTTGCAGTTCCTGCGATCTCCTTTCCATCCGGCCAATCGTCTTATCCGCGCCCTAAAACGAGCTGCCACCATTTCACAGGGATTCGCGCTCGCGACGCTCCAGGATGTTTACGAGAGAGGAATTACTTGTCAGCGCGTTTCTGTACGTTCCTCAACATTCAAGACTTTCTCGTGTCAACGCCATTACCACATAGGTACGTTTATTTTTATGCAGATTTGCACATTTGGTGAATTAAAATTAAAAAAGTAAAATTTATTAGTTTTGTATTTTAGAATTTTCTATGATAAATTCATAAAAATTCGTGTCTGAATTAATAAAAAAATTGGCTAATGTTATCAAAATTAATAAATTTTCTCGTACAATAGTCACGAACAATTTTAATCATTTAAAATCATTTTCCAACCTACTGGGTACAGTATCAAAGCTATTTCATCAATTACGAAAATTTTTACGAATTCTTACGAATTGCGTAGGAAACTTTAAAATGCAAAACTGCACTAAACGCACACACTATGCGAAAGAATTTAATATAAAATTATCGACCATATATTGTCGTCTTTGCGACTTCACAGTTCTTGGATCTGTTGGATCACCCAGCAAAAAACCAAGACGCTGATGTGGGTCAAAGGACAACGAACGCGTTGAAGCCGTCGGACGAGCAACAACGTTCGATTAATCGCGTTTTAAATGTTACTATCGGCGATCGGATGGCCGCAGATTCTCGCCGGGGATTTATTCAGTCGGAGGTCCAAAACTCGTTCCCGAGGCTGCTGGATCATATCGCAGTAACGACGTTGCAACAATAACGACGCTGAAACGGTTTACGACCGTGTGCGTCTCTACGCCGATCCGACGACGAGGTTTCCCTCTAGAACTCGGGCCACCAAGCTGACCCGAACAAAAATGCCATTTTGACCGGCGTAACTTGAAAAGATACGATCCCATTCGCAGACGCAAACCCTCCTCTGGAGAAGTTTCGGTCGTTCGCCTCGCGGCCGTGTGTGGAAAACCGTGTGTGTAACTCTGTCGGTCGGTCCAAAGGCCACCTATTGCCTCTCCAACTTTCGAAAACTTGCAAGATATACGGTTACTACCTCGCCCTGGCGTTTCCTTAACATGCAAATTATAACGCCGCCGTTGATATTCAATTGCCGTGATTTAGGAACGTTCGATCGACCGGTGAAGCGGTTCCCATTGACGCCTCGCTACGTATCTCGCTCCTTTTTCACTCACTCTCTCTCTCTCTCTCTCTCTGTCTGTCTTTCTGGGATTCCTTGATCAGTGTCGAACGTCAGAACAGAGGAGAGATCCATGTTCTCGCTTCCCCTCCTGAGATCGTTGTTTCCGCTTCCGTCTAGACTCGGCGATTGCCAGCGAGCAACCGATCGTACAATTAATCGGGCACAAACGAAATTAGTCGGTCGAGCGATAGTCAGAGCCAGAGAATCGGCGGAGGTGAACTCGCAGCAGCCTCTTCCGTCCTCTTTGGCAAGTTTCGTCCACCCCTTGTTTTCGCTTGTTACACCCGGGTTGTCTAGTTGCCTCGACAGATTGCGAAACGAGACAATTTGATTCTGCCGTTCCAGCTCGGCCCGGCACGGCACGGCCCGGCCCGAGGTATCCCCTAACGAATTTCGTTTAGAAGTCGAGAATCGGCCAAAGAGAGACACGACTCATTTGCTCGAACAAGCATAACGTTCCGAGGGGCAGAGATACTTCCATCGTCGCCGCTTTTGAAAACAGGCAGAGATTTCGCGTTTAGCCTCGCCCTCAAAGAGACAGACTTTGAATAAAAATTTTAAATTTAGATTTAAAATTAACGTCTCTTACTTTGAACATCTTGTCTCGCAATTTCTATTAAATTGTTATTAAATTGTTATTAAATTCCATTGGAACTGTTGAAATAATTTCTCATTTTACCTTCGCGTTTCTTCATCTGTCGTCGATTTTTTATGTATTTATGAGAAAATAATGTTTACAATTTCCAAATATCTGGGTTAATTCTTACTTATTGTCGGTGTACGAAGGAAAGAGCAAAAGCAAGAGAATATCGTTGGAAAGTAACGTCGTTAAATCGCGAGAGAGCCGTCGGCTGACCCCGCGATTTTATCAATTTCACGTCATCGTTTTCCATTTATCATATTCCGGTCACCTGCTGTACTACGACAAAACACCGTTTACTCCCCGTTATAATATATTGTTTTACGATATTGACTCATTATTGGCCGTAAATATTATTCCGCTACCCGGACGCCTGCCGTCGATATTGGATCAATAATGGCTGGCCACGTTATACCCGGCGTGCGCCAGTGTTTCCAAAGATCACGACGTAATATCGCACGATGATCGATATTGATCTAACGTCCGCGAGATTGAATTAGGATTCCCGCGGCGAGCCAAACGCAATTTATTCTGCGAGAATTTGACGGCGTGTTCCCGACGATACGAGATAATTCTGATCAATTTTTCGTCATTGTAAATCGACACTTTCACACTCTCGTAGTGTTCCCGAAAAATTGTTCGTGCCCGTGCGTTGTCTTTCTTTCTTTTCTTTCCTTTTCTTTTTTTCAACATTTTAAAACACACTTTAGAACACGTTTATATCCTCGTGGACGTTGAAACTTGCACCGCAAAGCGGAGCCGTGCTTATTTTCGCTCGTCGCGGCGGTAATTCGGTTGAAACTCGGAGCTGAAGCAGCAGATATCGATCACGGAACGGGTGTTGCGCTACGTGCAGCTTGAATAGCAATTACTTATGGGTGAACATAGGTAACTGGTAATTACAGATGGTTGTTCATTGTTGTTCCATCTGGAATTACGTCCGCTGGACGACCGTTGTAATGTGTGGAGTCCAAATCAGCTTTCGAGGTGTACCGTGCACTTGGCTCGGACAGGGAGGGACGGGGGTGAAACAGAATAAGGTCTCCTCTGGCGATCTGAAAGGTCAGACAGTCACCGCGGCGATATTCCGACCTGCGTAATCGATACCGACTCCGATCCGTTTCTCCCGTTTATTTCCGAATACTTGCATCTTTCTCGGGAGCGTCTGGAGTAAGCGCCTCTTAAATATTACATTCCACGTTTCTCCACGTGGGTGAAATTCACACTCGAATCAACATTTGATCGAAGAAATCAATATTCGGTCCAAATTTAACAACGATCCGCAAATTGTACGCGGCCAAAGCGCGATTTAAATAGGAGAAAGAAAAACTGCAAAAATTTTATCGATACGCAAACATTCGAATCGATAGAAAACAAATTACAGGCAACGCCACTCCTACTCGAGGTCTACGCTCCCTCGCGAATCACGTGACTCAAATCGACCAATCGCTAATTTTCGTTGCATCAGCGTTGCACCCGAAGAGGCCCGATTTTCTGGGTTATATCATCCCCGCTAAAATCACTTTCAGTGATAAAAAGCAGAGAACACGGTTAACTCGTAGTTCGTCGAAATCTCTCGAAAGCAAATTGACGAAATTGCAATGTACTCGCGAAAGTATCAATCACCGAGTGATTGAAACAACGAAATTCGTCCGCGTATCAAAAAGATATAAATTACAAAACTGGCCGGGGTCGATCGACGCGGCGCGTCCGCCGGCCGAATGAATGAAATTCCCGAAATTCCCGAAACCGAGGGTGAACCGGGTTAGTACGGTTTCGAGGTAAAATTTGCACGCGCACACGCGCAACCGGCAACGAAGCGTAGCTTCGATTATCAAAGAGGGTTAACGGTTATTTCATCGAATCATGGCAGTTCAAGGCGAGTAGAAATTGGCAACAGGTGGAAACTGGATTCCCGCAAAAGCCACCGCCCTGATCAATACTTAATTGCCTGATTCCGTGCACGGTCACACACTCGTTCTCCTACGTTCTTCTACGCTCGACCACGTCTTGCCACGTCTGTCGCGTTCTCAACATTCCCGACGTGCGTGAACGTTTCCATCATCTACTCGGATCTCTCGAAAGTTGGATTTAAATTATCACGGATAAAGGGACTTGCAGGGAACTTTAAGTGACACTTCCTCCGATCCGGATAAACGGTTTGGTTCTTGCCGAACTTGCTCCGGAACGAAACGAGCTTCTTGCAAGATTCTTCTTGCACTGTGATTCGCTCGCGGTTTCTTCTATCCTCTTGCTACTGTGTAACACACTGACCCGTAGAATCGTGGAAACGTTCGATGAATTTCAATGATTTGTTTCAAATCCTTCCTAGCGTAACATTCTCTGTGATACTTTTACCATTGGTAGAAACAGAGATTTGTATTTTTAACTTGATTTGATTCAATAAATAAAAATTATGTAATGTATACGACTATATTATTAATATAGTTGTACAAGGTATAATTACGATAACTTAATTATTAAATAATTACAAAAATTTAAGAATTATTATATTCAGAAAGTGATAAATTACAATAATGAACTTTTGTACAATTGTCATACAATTTGTCAGAAACTTTACGCGAAATTCCTGTCGCTAACCCTACAATTACCCTAGATTCACTGATAACGATCAGAAATCGAAAAGACATCCTCCGCAAGAACCGAAGCCGAGCCTGTTGCTATAAATCCGATAACGATATTCGACGGGTTAATTAAGGATCGCTTGCACGCGGTAACTAATATGTAGAGGATCCGGAACCGAATATCCGGTTCGGAACGCACCCAACAAAGTATCGAGAGCTCGTGTGCACAAAAACCGGTCGGCTGCGAAAACCGTCCTAGCGTCGTGAGTCGCTCGATTACAAAACCCTTAGCCTGTCGTTTCCAACCGGACGACCTATTTAGACTGTCATGAAATTTGCATACGAATTTCTTATTTTACCCTCCTATTTCTTTACTTATGAATATGAGCCTGTCTTCAATACTCAACGCACGATGTGAAAACAACGTTACAGCAATTGCTGTGGCAAGTACAACCACAGTCAGCTTCTATTTATTCAGAACAGATTGTTCTCTTTTTTTTTTATCACTGAAAGTGATGCAACGTTATTAGATGCAACGAAAATTAGCGATTGGTTGATTTGGGTCACGTGATTCGCGAGGGGGCGTGGCGTAGACCTCGAGTAGGAGTGGCGTTGTCTGGTACTGAGCCTGGATCGTGCCTGTAATTTGTCATGGCAAAAAAGTCGTCTTCCTTTCCGAGACGAATCGTACTGAGGTACAAGTCGTGCAGTTTTTTTTGTTAAATTCCAATTATACGCATAAGATATTCATCTCTAGATACACGAACGGAATTTTGCTACGAATAATCTGAATTTGCTGTTTCAGTGAGATATGAGCAAACATTTCCATTCAACAGAGAGGATTATTTTCACTGTTTTCCAAGAATCTTCCTCTTCCGAGATATTAAATCTAAATTCAGATCTGAAATAATATAATGTAACGATGTGATGTCGTTCGTGACTCCGTTCAATCGTTCAACCCTCCGAACTTCACCCTCCGAGATATTGATCTTCGAGTCTACTTTCTATTCTTTTTAAAATCGACTTCCATCCTAAACTTGCTCGGTCCGACTTAAACCGATGGTTCAACAAATCCTCTCCACGGTTCAAACGAACGTAGACGAAAGGGAAGAAAAAGAGACGAAACGACAAAAATCAATATTTGCATTCGAGTAATTCCTATGGAGCAACGTATAGAGAAGATCACTTCCACTGTAGCTACGAGACCTTTCTCTTTAAGACATATTAAATCCAAAAAGTTCCACAGTCAACGGACACTAGAGAACTTTCCACCCGAGGCAGGAATTCCTTCGCGTCCAAAGACAAAACATTTCGCAATCTCCTTCGGATCTCTGTTCCTCCAAACTTCGTCGTTCGACGCATCGATCTCCCAAGTCTGTTTCTACCAATCAAAAACCAATGATTCAACGAATCCTTTTTGACGGTCCAATCCAAAGACGAAGAAAGAAACGGCTGAACCGAGACGAGAGGAACAAAAGATATATCGAGTCTAAAATGTTCAAGACAAAGTTTGTGACAATCTTCTTTGTACTTCTACTCTTTCAAACTTTATCGTTCGACACATTGATCTTTGACTCTATTTTCACCAATGGTTCAATATATCCTTTTGCACGGTTCAAACAGACGAAGAAAGAAGATATGTTCCAAATCCAAAAAATTCCAGAATCATCGAATCTGTGCGGCGCAATAGAGAATTTTCCAGCCGAGGAATTCCTTCCCATCTCCAACTCTGTTTCCATCAACCAAGGATCAATGGATTCAACGAATCCTCCAGCACGGTGCGAACGGACGAAGAAAGACACAAGTTGGAGCCGAACGAAGAGGAAGAGGAAGAGGAAGAGGAAGAGGAAGAGAAAGAAAGTGTGGGAGGAAAAGAAGTTGTATCGCGAAGGGGCAAACGCAGAGGGCATTGTCCATCGGGGTATGTGTCACCGGCAGGGGATTCCGACGGGCTGCAGTGAAATTAGTCGCGAGCAATTAACGTCCGCTCGTGGCACAGATATAAATCCGGCGAGCGCGCAGACGACGTCCGTTGCCGCGTACACCCGCGTACACCCGCGTGCACCCGCGTGCACCCGCGTAGCGCGCCGATCTACACTCGGTCAGGTACGCATCAAAGCGAGGTAATGCAGTTGCCAGTCGAACGCACGCACAATGCCAGCTAATGAGTCGGCCCTTGATGAACCTGCCGACGATGACGCGCGACCATAGACACAGAATGCGAATTGTCCGATCGTTTTCCAGGGCCAGCTAACCCGTCCCCGCCGCGGTAGCTTTGTTACTCGTTTAATTCGACGATAGATGTTCACTCGGATTACCGCGGTTTCGTTTAGCGGCAATGCGATTTCTCTCGCGCGTGTGTGTGTGTGTGTGTGTCTTCTTCCCCTGCTTTCCCATCGTTTTCGGCCGTTCTTTCGCGCACAGTGGATCGACGACGCGTAGGTTTTGTCGGGAAATCCAGAGGGTGGAAATTGGTAATTACGGGGGTGTCGTTTAATTTTATGACGCTCGTATCGTTATTCGGGAGATATTTTATGAGTAACTGAGCAATTTGTAATTGATGTAACTAGACTGTGGACGCGACTTGACATTTCTGCGAGAAGAATTAAAATAATAAAACCTGCTATACTTTGAAATATTTTGCATATATTTTTGCATCACCGAATTTTCTATCTATATAGAAATCTATATAGAAATTCGTGATCTAAATGCACCGAATGACCATTAAATACCCAGTTTATGTATTTGTAAAAAATTGTGAAGATGCAAAGATTTACTGAATTTCAAAACTTAGTTTTTTTTATGTTCAATTTTAAATCCGAAATAAAAAAGGAAAACACGCATGTAAGACAATTCGTCCGAATTTGTTGTTTGAAACAACGTTGAGAGTTATTCAATATTTTCTTTGCAACAGCGCAATGAATATATGCGACAGTATCGGATCATCTTTTAATGTTCTAAATTTTTCCGCGACAATATCAACTTGGAAAACAAAACACGGGAAATGCCTGGCCTCTGAAAATCCGAAACGACAATATTTTTTTCGAAAATAGCGTTAGGAACGCTACGTTTCAAAAATAGCGGAACAAATATTCCAACGAAACTGAAAAAAAGAAATTATATAGTTTGCATTTTGTAATTTTCCGCGACGAGGTAGAAAATAGACATTCGGAATACCGATAAAAATCAGAGTAGGTACATAACTTGGCAGAAGCGATCGTTTCATTCTCGAAGAAGTGCCAATCATTAAACCGCACGCATTCGTGCACTGCGCTGAAAACTGGAAAACTAAAACGTGCAAAAATGTGAAAACGATCCTATTGCTACCACTTAGATCCTATTTTTCTATGACACTGAAACGAAGATATTTTTAGAGAATCTAGAGTTGGCTGCGTAGCCAACCACTGGTTTCCGAGTGGTTCAATTAATGGCTGAATCTCGCTTCTGACAGATTTCGATGCGGCTAGAAATATACGAATAATTGGTTAATTTTACGCTTGGCAGATTTTATCGTCGTATCGTCACGAGCTGGTTATCAGAGTTATCAGTACACAATAGCTGATGGCTAATACAAGTGGCTAATATAAGAAAAAAAAAAATAAATAAAATAAAAATCTGACCTACGTGTTGATAAAATAATGGACAGACGTATGTTCATCGAACGCACAACGACTTAA
The DNA here is from genome assembly GCA_030673865.1 of Melipona bicolor. Lineage (NCBI taxonomy): Eukaryota > Metazoa > Arthropoda > Insecta > Hymenoptera > Apidae > Melipona > Melipona bicolor. Next base: position 3,101,539 of record JAHYIQ010000015.1, on the reverse strand, counting down.
TTTGGCTGATGAGATGGCGAACGATAGTACTTAGAGGCCATTCCCGAACGATGCGATCGCCAAAGCATCGTCAGTACCTGCGGATCGTTTCGTGAATGATTAAAGCCCGATTAGGAACGAGGAAGGTGTGTAAAGTGTCTATGATAGACTCTTCTAACTTTGTTCGTTACTTTTAAAAAACTCATCGTTCATTTTATTGTTCCGAGAGGGTCAGAGAATACCTATAATTATTTTTCTCCATATCTGAATCTTTCGTGTTGCGTTCTCTCGCGAAGACACTGATAAAACCAGCAGCCAAAATTCTTCGCTAATTGAAATCTGTCGGGAATAGAGTCGAACTCCAACAAATCATAGGCGACCAACTTCTTCCAACATGCATTACACGTCTCCAAAACAACACGGTAAGTGTACCGTCGATATAGAGCTCGGTTCGATTCAACATTTCTAACACGCCACGCGCGGAAATCGAAATCCCCGTACTTAATGCCATTCGCCAGTGAATTGCTGGAATATTCTCTCTCTCTCTCTCACACACACACATACACACACACACGTGTATGTGTGTGCACCAGAAACCGATCCGACCATGCATACACGAAACAAGTTTCGCGAGCAACGCTGCGTTAGAAGCTCCTCCTGCCGATGCTCGATCGCGTGTGTGTGCGTGCATGCTGCCGAACGAACACCCGGGCCTCGAGTTCCGCGTGAACCCGACGCGAAACCGCTTGTTGGCCTAGTTGAATTATCGGGAAAAATGATCGTCCACGGTGGGGAAAAATTAGAGCCGCGGTAAACGGAAGTAACGTCATCGTCGGGGTTACGTTCAAATGGAGCAAACTTTGCTCCGTCGAGCCGATTCGCGCGCTTTTAGCACGCTGGTTCCAATAGTTTGCCGCGGCTTTCTAATTCCGGGGATAAATTGTAAATTTGTTTTGGAGCTGCGATATGGCGGAGCCCATAGGGGATGAAAATAGAACGCGAGCAAACACTGGGATCTGTTACAGCAACGCTGTAACATTTAATTGATAAATGATTAAAATTGGGGGAATAAGTTTGTAATACATGTCTGTTGCGTGTGTACGGTGTATTAAATATTGAACGTCGAATAATAAACAGTAGAGTTTAATGAGCATAATAACGAAGAGCTGTTTTGATACATATGATCTTTTTTAACAAAGTTACAACAGTATCGACAATTTTTCGTTTCAATTAAAACTGTCCCCGCGAAAACAATTTATATTTGCCAGAATAGCGATGATAACGAGGTTATAAGATTTCTTTTGGAAAGCCAAGATAGCCTAAAAACAATAATATTTTGTATTCTACGTGCAAACATTCGATAGATATTACTAAAATTGTTGAAAATTCACACGCGTGCTCACAGTTTCACTCTGTATCGCTGTACAAATTCGATGCAAATTCGAAATTTTCCCACAACGTGTCGACGAAAAACGAAGACGTTAGAGCTACCGAGACGTCAAAAAATTCCCTTCCCATCCCTCGGCCCTGCTATCTCTACGCTGAAAACGTAACTAAACGATAACATCGGCTAATTGCGAGCAGCGCTAACGAGCATTTCTTAGTATCCTATCCTACAGCGGCTCCCTCCAGTAATTCATCCCTCGTAACTCAAGCCAGATATATAATACAACAGGTGGCGACAAGAAAGAAAAAAAAGGAATTCTCATCGCAGATCGCAATCTCCTGCTTACAAAGCCGACCCCGTGTGTTGCACTTAACTCTCGAATTCGTTCGCGTGACACGCAGAGACGGATCGTGACCAACGAAACGATCGTGAGAGACGCTCAGAGAGAGAGATCGCTGATACGCGAGATTACTGCAAAGAACAATTTCGACCAAATGAAAATCGCTCATCGCGCGAGAAATTTCCGTCGTGTTGGCGCTTTGGCCTCAATTCGATTCGCTGCAAACGAAAGCGAGCGCGAGCGCGAATGCGGGTGCCAAATTACAGGGATCCCGGCAGCGGATGACAGATAAAGGGAAAAGGAGAGAGAGAGAGCGCAGAATTATCCTGGATCGAAGGATTTCCTGAGGAAATCATGATCGCGAGAAACGCTACCGTAAATTGTTGGGTCTGCCACTTCCTTTTGGCCATGCTGAAATGACGCTAATTTCCTCGCGGGTGGGAACCAACGCGGCGGCGACAAATTGCCGCTGAAATGTTTTAAAGATGAATTCAAAGGATCCCCTCGGCGATAGCTCTTTGTCTCCTTTTTTGGAAGAACGCGGACACGCAGAGAGATTAGCGGAGATAGGCTCGCTTCTTTCAACCAACGACTGTGCGAATCGAGTTGGAAAAGAAAAGGGAGAAAAAGTACGCGCGTACTCTGAGAAAAAGAATATGCGTACTCCGAGTGTTTGTTTCTGTGTTTAAACGAAGTTTGTCTACGTGACTCGAGCTCGACAGTGGCGACGTGCAATAATAGTTCAGACACCGAGGAGTGGTTCCTCGTGTCTTTTGAATTTTCAAGTGTATAAAAGTGTAGTCAAGAGAGAGAAACAAAATCTCCGTTGATTTCTCTCCTTTCAGATTAATTTCCATTCGCGACGTCAAATGACGCGATCGTTCTGATGATTCCGATTCAAAACTGACTGTTATTTATTGATTCGTAATTCGTAAACGAGATAAAATCAATTCCCCGTCAATCGCGTTACGTCGATTTCTCCAATCTAGTCAACTTCAAGCCGGCTGATTCGCGACCTCCTACCACCGAAACGAATTAACCGGCTATAAAAAGCTCTAGAGGCTGAAACTGAAAAGGAAAATCCAAAGACTGAGAGAGAGAGAGAGGGAGAAAAAAAATGAAGGAAGCCATAATTCCAACCACTGGCCTCGATTCACGAGTTGCGCTGCTCTATCAGTTTTCAAGCGAACGCGTCGTCGTAAAAATCCGTTTCGCGGACGCCGGGGAATTGCAAATCTTCTGATTATTACATCGACGACATCGACTCGACCGAGACCGAGGGATAGAGGAAAAAGTCAGAGATAGGACAGAACGAGAGAGATGAAATTGAAGAAGAAGGGAGCAATACGGTACTACACGTTGCGCACCCGGTACCCTGCATTGGGACGATTTTTCCAGTCGAGCCTGTGAAACAGGTTGTTCCGGTGGAGCGAGCGAAAAAGAATAAAAGAAAAAGAAGAAGAAGAAGAAGAAGGAGAAGGAGAAGGAGAACGGAGGAAAGATTACAGCGAGGAATGAACGGAAGGAGGAGAAGGCACAGCCGGTGAACCGGCCTTTTTATTCAAGCTCGCTCGGTTACTCGGTTCAACGTACGGGGCAAACGTACGTATCTACCTAACTCTTACAGAGCTGCTGTAATTTCCCTCCTTCCCCTCCCCCCGACCCCCCCCCCTCTCTCTTTCACCCGTTTCATTCTGCTCTCCCACTCTTTCTCCGCCGCGTACTCCACGGTTTCAGCAGACTGTGTCTCACTTCACCGGCGAAATTTCTCGCCGATAAGTGGTCGAATTAATCGCATCAAGTAGATTTTCAGGCGTCGTTGGCTCGCTTTCGCCGAGCGGTCGGTATTGTTTCGGAACGATACTTCTGCCGTCAGCTTCGACGCCTCGACAAATTGGCCGTGGTATCGGCGCGCACCTCCCCCCCTCCTTGGATGGATAGAACGTTCCTGGGACGTCGCTGGAAAATTTCTAATTGAGAAATCGCCGCCACCCGGAAGAATCGACGAAGCGACCGAGAGGTCCGATCTCTGAGGATCGAGCAGCCTTCGATGAATGGCCGCGCGAGACGAGAAAGGGAGGGGGTAATAATTCCGATCGCTTTGTTATGTGGTTACTCGCCTTGCAGGATTTTTTTTTTTTTGGAAGGAGGGGAAAAAGTCGAATTATTACCTACATTTATCACTTGGCTATTATTGTTAATTCTGTACTGAGAGACAAATTTGAAGATAAAATTGAATAAGTTGCTATTGTTTTACGCAAGTAAATATCTGTGATAAATATTGTGTAGTGACTCGCGAGAAAATTCGTATAATATTGCGTAGAAATTTGATTCCACAGTTTCTTTTTGTTAAAAGACTACTGTTGTATTGTACGTGTGCCTACTATAATAACTTAATTAAAGTATCATTGCATTTCCATCTCAACAGGATTCAAATCGAATCTGGAACATTTAGAAATGAAACAGATCGTAATTGAAAAAGTACGCATTTTCTAAACGAACTTCTAAGCGCTGAACTTTTAACAGTCGAAAAGAGCAATTATCCAGTACACAGAGGTTAATCGCCGGACAAACCTTCGATCTGAAATTACGCTTAAATTGCAATTATTACAGCAAATAATAATCATAATGCTCCGCAGTACGATGCTATCGACAATTGCAAACATTCCTTTCCCATAATTCTCGCATCGGTTACCCAGTAACACGCGCATTAACACGAGCCTCCCGCTCGTTTCCATTGAAATTAACAGGGCAGGACGAAAGATAAATCTCGACTTGACAAATACGAAGCTACGTGCGCGTGACTTTACGTGTATCCGGCAGACGCAGCTCTCTAATTGGCGTGTTTAAATTTTCCAGCAGATCAATCGCCGAAATCGCTTTTTATTTAATCACCCTGTTGAGGCTCAACGCGATTGCTTCCGTCTTTAAAATTACGCATGTGTGCAGTGAGAAGTGTACGCAAGATTCTCGCACTCGAGAAATTTAACATACTTGGTCGTGATTAATTTTTAGAATCGATCAATGTGTTTCTTTCTTTTTTAAATATCGAACAAAATTGTCGTCGGTTGAGATTACACTTCCATCTTTAAAATTACGTACAATGACTAACGAACGTATTTGTATTCTTTTCGTTAGACTCTACGTTTCCTTTTTGTAATTTGTGCACGTACTTGGTCATAATTAACTTTTAGACTAATATTTAATTAATATTTGTTTAAAGTGTTGAGTGACATTATCGAGAATATATCCACTACGATTGATTGTTACAGATTTCAGTAGAGCAGATGATGTGTAAATGTAAAGCTCAATGGAAGAATTTATTGGAAAAGTGTCATTGACTCAGCCAACAACTCTATCCGCTGCTTCCTTCATTTTTCCACGTCACTTTGTCGGAGAACACAAAGTCACAAAGTCAGAGACGAGCTACACGAGACGTGGAAGACGATCGAGAATGTGACCTGACAGACTCGACGATCATCCGACCGCGAGAGACAACGTGGAAGAGGAACCGACAAAGTTGAGGAGCAGCGATTCGACGATATTCTCGAAGAACCGTCTCGTGATACCACCGTGTAACGGGCATTGAGGAGCCGCGTAAACGGCCAGCTCCTGGGGGGGCGTGAAAAGGGCGTTTCTGATAGCCTTGGAGCCAAACGTTCCTATTACTGGCGATGGAATCACGCTTATCTCGCGATGAACCTGACGCACGCCTCTCCACCCACGAGCGCTTCAACGAAGCTTCAATTGCTTCGATGCGTTCGAACACGAACGGTGTTGTCGTTTCAGATCGATATAGATATTATCGATATTATTAGCGTCGTTTAGGTTTTGAGTTACATCGGGATCCTCTGAACTTTACATTTGAAAACGAGTCCGAAGCCTTCTGTTTGAACTGACTTGAAGGGTTTAAGGTATGCATGATGGAAGGATGGATAGACTTTGAGAAGAAAGTGGTTGATGATGCGTTTATAGGATGCGTTTCGTCTCGGAGTCACTGCCTAGACTCATCATCGGTGGGGCTGATGGCAGCGACTCCTTACCCCAGACGCTTGTTATTGTAACTACGGTCACCCATCCTAGCGGTGTTGCGCACTCTGCTTTGCTTAACGTCGGAGATCGGCAGAACCTCGACGCTAGTCAGTGTTCGAAACTCGTAGTCGAGGGAATCCTAGGCCGCTACGGACTGAAGAGATGAGAAGATCTGGAATCGTTGGAATGATCAGAAGAACTGAAGAGAAGCTGGATTTTTAATTGGACAAAGGTGATCAAATTCAAGTAAACTTGTCACTCGCTCCGAGAATCCCCTTCTCCGTAATGAAAATTATTCAACTCTAGTAAACCACGAAACATCCTCCTCCTCGTTGCGCAAACTTGCAATTTAGTAGAACGTTCCTCGGGAAAGGGAAAATGAGCAGAAGTAAATTGTGATTGAGAAAGAATTGTAATTACACCGACGAAATCCTAGCCGTACGACTCGACTTGAACGCACGTACACACGCACGTCGGGACAATTAACCGATCTATGGATTTCCTACGGTTTCTACGATCGACGATAATCGGTTGCGGTTATAATTTCATCGGGTAAACAGCGTGGAAATACCAAACTCGTAAAGCGAAAGCTGGAGAACCGAAGACACGGAGCTGGCAAAAGTATTCCGCTACCGGGGATATTGCAGCCCTCGACCGCAAATGGTTAATACCGTGCGGTTAGTTAGAACGATACTTTGCTAAGCGAGACCTTCCGCGTAGTCGTACCTCTTATTTGCAAGTTTAACTGCCTCGTAATTATCTCCGGACGGGGAAGTTGGCTGTACTGATCGATTGTAGAGAGAGAGAGAGAGAGAGAAAGAAGGGAAAATAAACGAAGACGTTTCGGACGGTGGATACGCGCTTTCGTTGAAAAATCCGAGCCACCGAGTTTGATTTATCGCTCGTCCGTGTATCGTGTTTGATTAATCGAGCAGCTTGTTGTGCGATCAAGGGACCCCGAGGAACATGCTAATTCGTTTGGGCGAATTTTTTAGACAATCGGCTGGCTGATTGATCGAGATGCGAGTTTAGCAGTATCATCTCCTCTCCAAAAAAAGAAAACGGAGATGTCGGATGCGAGATTCTGGTTTAAAAGGAAGTTTGAGGAGAACTGGTAAAATCGTATCTATTGAGAGAGACAAATTTAATTGTCATACCGATGGAGTTTTATTAATTAATTCGTTGTTACCTAATAATTCACTCATTTCGTTCGCTTTTGTGCTATTATTAACAATGAAACGTATCGGGACAATTTTCAATCCTTTCAACTCGCAAATTTGCTATCGTTTTTCCAAAGTTATCACACTTTAAAAAATTATGAAAGATAAATTATCTGATTCACCTTAGAATAAATACAGATAAACGAAAGTGTAGCGCAACAATTACTAAACACAAATCCAGTTCAAAGCTACTTTAATATTCAATAATTATATCAACTGACATACTACATTAACACGGAATATTCAAATTTCTCTATCGTGGTGTACAAACGTGTAATTTACCTATCTTAAAATTTTCGATCAATCAGCAAGCATACTGCGACGAAACTTGTCACTCGGGCTGAACAGAAAATTAAAACAAGCGGCGCGTTTTATCGTTCGATCGATATCGGCCCTGATGTCTAGACACTGTCGTCGTCGTCGTCGTCGTCGTCGTCATCTCCGTTCGTCGTCTTTAAACGTTTTTACAACGGCACGGAAATAAGCACGCGTCAATCGATCGTTTTCCATTAGCATCCGGCCGTCAGAAACGGAACGTCTTCCTTAAATAATACGCCGCCGGTGAGGCAAATTACGGGGCTGCTTATGCATTATTGATGCCCCGGGGGAAGGGGGACAGAAGGTCGCCGATACGAGAGAAACGACACGGAAGGAAAGAGGACGGCCTCCGTGCTCCCGCGCTTAACGAGAAACGTTCCTCGCAAGTTTCTCCATATTCCGCGCGAATATCATCATCCAAGAATCATCGCCGCGCGATCGTTACGACCGCGTTTCGCAACTTCTCGATACACGAGAAGTCTCGTGTCTCTCTCTCTCTCTCTCTCTCTCTCCCGCTAAATGTTGGCTGAGAGAAAGAGAGAAATATGATAAAACAGCCAGTGTGTTTGTTTATGCGTTTTTTAATTAGATTTGTTTGGTGAACTGTGCGAAATTAGCAGGACTGGAGGGAAGAGGGAATGGGGTGAATAATAAGAAACAACACCGAGATAGATACGGGGAATACGAGTTTCGAGAAAATTAATGTTTTGATAGTTTTGTTAATGTACTCGCGTTGTTATGGCAGTAAGACAGGGTGGAATAAATGGACACGGGGCAAAGTAGCCGAGGAGGATTGAAATATGAGTTTATAATTAGAGCGGAGTATACGGATGTTGCGAAGATACGTGCTACGCGTCCACGTGATTTCGTTCTAATTGAACAACATAATACGCTAGAAGAAAACACGAAAGAGCGAGTCGATGTTTCTTTCGAATCCTCGAGTGTAGAAGCGGAGCGACAAAGTTAATTTTTATTACGTGACGACGTGTGTACGTTCATATGCGATAACTCCACTTATCGAACATGGTTCCAAAGTGACCAAAAGGGCCATTAAATGTTTCCGGAAATTCACTCTCGTTTATAAATAGTTTATATTCGTCACTTGGACGGGTAGTTAAACGACGAGATCTTTAAAAAAATGAGAAACCAAACTAAATACCAACGTATAAAGCCTAACGATATTGACTTGCGTGGATGAAACGGCAGCGTCTTAATTAAAGTAAATCTGTCTACGCTAATAAGTTAACACAGGTATCGATTAAGGAAAGGAAAAAAAAAAGTTAAAGTTACAAGTTAATATAGACATACTATTCTCTACAGCCACTTACATCTCGAACTCAACGCGCCGTAAACTAAATACGCGTCCATTATCAAGTACCGCTAAATTACAGCGTTAATCTCGCTGAACAAGCTTTCAACACCAACTGCGTCTCCCCCCTACGGAGCACAACGCGTATCACGAGTCGTATTCACGGCCGAGACGCGACACGATCTCGCGATTTTATTTCGCGATAGGCGAAAAGAGCGGCCAGCAGCTTGAACGGTCACGCGCCGATTCGTTATTCATCGCGCATCGTGTAATTGCAGATCGGCGTTTAAGCGCAATTTGCCGGCAGGTTGCTCGCTCGTTTCGTCTTCCAGCGCGTCTTTTCTCTCGTTCAACCTTGGAAATTAAGCGAAGAGAAACGGGGGGTCGCGTCGCGTCGTCGCCACCAATATTTCCCGATAAACGGCTCGACGAAATTACAGGCCAGTTCCCATTCCCACGCCACGCTCTGACCAGCTTATTTTTTTCTCTTTTCTTTTTTCGAGGAAATAACATCAGAACGAGCTGACGACGCGAATTTAAGAATTTTTTTTCGCTGCTTGAAACACGGCAAAGCAATGTTTTAATTGCCCGGTCGGCGAGAAAATATGCAACGTTAATGCAACGAAAATTAGCGATTGGTTGATTTGGGTCACGTGATTCGTGAGGAGGCGTGGAGTAGACCTCGAGTGGGAGTGGCGTTGTCTGGAACTGAGCGATCGCGCCTGTAATTTGTTTTCTATCGATTCAAATGTTTGCATATCGATAAAATATTATGGCAAAAAAGTCGTCTTCATTTCCTAGTCGGGGCAGTTGCTTCTGGGCTTTTCAGTGAGACAAATTGTACTGAGGTACAAGTCTTGCAGTTTTTTATTTTATCTGTCTTGTTTGTGACATAAATTTTTTTTAATTTATAGATCATATATTTCACACTTGATACGCATCAAATTTATTTTCTTTATCTACTGTTCTATTTTCGATTGAATTATTTCTTGCATCAGTGAAGACCTAAATGTTAATATAGAGACACGTCTATTGTAATTACATTGGAAATGTAGCCAAAAATTATGTTAAGGTTAACATATATTTTCCCAATCTGTTGTTCCATGTTCAAATGGATTATTTCTCGTTTCAGTGAAGTAAATGTTGGTAGATACATAGCGAAACACGACTATTGTAATTACGTTGGAAACCAGTTTGGAAATGTAGCCATGCAGAAATTATGTTATGTCAAGTTCAACATACAACATAAACAATGGTAACTCGCAACTTTGTCGTTTCTATAAATACAAATCTCCAAAACGTCGTTTCAAAAAGTAGTTACGTGACAAATGGTAATTACACGTATGACAATTACAAGTACATTGTGTATTTGTAAGAAATTGAAGAAAATGTTCAAACACTTTAACGAAACTTTAAACTTTGCCGCGCTCAAGAGTTAATCTCGATTCCGAACAATTTAGAAGACAGACAAACAGAGAGAGAGAGAGAGAGAGATAATCACGTTCTCTTTCCATTTTAATCTTTCAAACAAGATGATTCTGATTACACGTTTTGTCGGCCGACACAGTCTTGTTTCTCGTGTTTCTGCATAATGCGGCCCGTTGTTAATTAAGGGAAACGGAGCTCGATAAACTAATTTTTGTCGGTTCAAGTCGAACACGGCGGCATTTCCACGGAGTAGCTTTCAACTTGGACCCCGAAAGTGGCGCATTGTGCCGAAGAGTTTTGTTTCAGAGTTTTGTTCCAAAGGCCGGATTAAGAGTTTGACCGCTGTTATTCGTTCCCTTGAATCGGGCAACTCAAGCGCTCCGTCTTTGTTATCGTTCGTTCGCGTTTCTTCCCTTGTTTTTAAACGCTTCTCTAATTTAGAGAGAATTTTCGCTTTGACGAAAGGCCGATACTCCGATACTCCGGACAATGCTCGCAATTTTTACCCCTGCCTCGTTAGAAACAATTTCGCTACGCTTCGTGTTTCTCGTCGTTGTTCCCTGTTGCCTCGAACGTGAAACTGCATCGGAATAATCGCTGACAAGAAGTTGTAATTGATCTGTACTGAGTGGGGCTTTCGTGAATAAAATAAACCGTGTCTTCGCGTTGCATCAAAAGTTGATATATATCTCTGACTGTTGAAGCAACACCTATTAATATAAATAATATTTTTCCAAGTGTATAACGTGTCGTATGTTGTATCGACAGCCTCGTTATTTTTCTGAATAATTCAACTCGCAATTTCTACACGGTCGTGTGGTTTAATTTGCACGAAAATTCTGAAAGGATTAATACTTTGATTTAAAACTTAACAATTACATTCAGCAATTTTCATCGCAAAGGTATGTATGTATTCCTTGCTGCGAGTGAAAATGAATTCTGTTAAAAATTACATCTTCGCGGGACGCGGAATCTAATTTCGAAATTTACCGTGCAGCGAATAATTCTTTTAGATCTCGAGTTACTACGGCAACTCGTAACAAAGTATTTGCATATTTCTTCATTTTCCAACGAATCCCACTTTCATCCCTTTCTCGCCGTATCGAATTCTCGCAGTCGCGTAAAAGTACTGCGAAATGATGCTGCATTGAATTTAACATCATTATGCCACATTATTAATACGACACTATTAATAAAATTTTCTTTCGTTCCTGACTTTGTGTGCAAGTATGAAGATCATTAAAGAATGGTACATTCGTCTTCTTATCCGCTTTCACACAACATAAATAAAAGAAAATGTAATGCACTTGAAAAATTGAAACCTTCAGTTCTCAAAAAATTTCTAATTTCACCGTTATACTGAGTACAAAAAACAGTACAAATTTCTCTTCTTTCATTTTTCTATAGCGAGAAAAAATCCTATATATAGTATAGTAATTTACAATATATTGATATAGTATATTATAATATATTACAATATATAATTATTACACAACTATTTATAATATACTACAATTATATTATATATTTGGTGTATTATAATTATAGTATAACCAAGTTACTATAATTACAACTATACTGTAGCTATAGTATAACTAAGTTATTATAATTATAACCATGCTATAGCTACAGTATAACTAAGTTACTATAATTATAACTATGCTGTAGCTATAGTGTAACTAAGTTACTATAATTATAACTATGCTATAGCTGTAGTATAACCAAGTTACTATAATTATAACTATACCTATAGTAAAACTACAACCAAGTATAGGTGTGCTATAATTACACTAATACATGAGCAGTAAATTAATCATCAAGTGAGAGCTACAACGAAACGCAGCAGCGCGCAAACACTTTCCATTCGTTTCGTTCACGCCCGAGGTAAAAGGCATTGCGAAATGGAATAATTATTCTATAGATTCGAGTGGAACGACCAAGCCACTGCCATCGCGATGTCATCGTTTCCGAGTCTTCTCACGCGCCCCGATACTTACGTCGTGCACTACCATCGACGTGACCCAATGGACACCGGCAACGAGCTTTTACAATTTAACGTAATACCAGGCCGCGATAGCTCGTGTGCGCGCATCCCCATAGCCGGGGGTGAAACTTTCGATTCGAGCCAGCAGCAGTCCCACGTCAGGTGTGGATAGTCGAGTTACGAACAAATAAAATTCAATTTCACCGGCGTGCCCTCCCCCCTCCCCTTCTCGACAACGACGGCCGCAACGTGGCCGGGACGACGTAACCGGAAAGTTAGCGTGGAGAAACGCTTTAAAAAGGAAACCAGCGGCCACGGTTCCGGCTACGATTCTAGAAAATCGGCATCGGTGCGTTCCACGTGAACGAAATGCAACTCGACTGGGCTATCTCCAAGCGGGGAAGTTTCTTTCTTGCAAGTGCAACTTGATAATTTCCGTGCGATTCAAGCCCTTTTCGAACATGTGATCAGCTCTTTCGCCGTGGTCTTAATTTGATCGTCGTCGTTCAAATCAGACGCACGCGCGTCTAGGTTTACGGAATGACGAACGTTTATAGGTAATCACAAGGAGCGAATGTCGTGTTTTGAAGTTCGACACGTGTTTTTCAGAATTTTCGAAACATCGAAACACCGTGGGACTTGAAAAATCTTACAGATCGCGGACTATTTTCAGTGTAAATTAAACGCCTAACGATCGCTTTCAGGCTCACCTTCGCCAAGGTCTCGTTAAGAATTTACAACCGCTGAAAATTACAGTGAATACCACTGACGAATAATTAATGGAAACTACGCGACGCTGCACAAACCTCACCGATCGCTAACCGGTTCTTGCGTTGCAGTAATATATATATATATATATTTCTCTCCCGCACTATCTGCATAACAAGTCGCCGGTGAAATTTAGTTAACAAGGGCAGATCGAACGAAAAATCGTTCGTGACAGTGATACATCGCAATCAGGCTTGAGCGAAGAACTTATGGCAAGCGTCGTACGTGCAGACGCGATTTCTGATCTTCGTGCAATTATGGATTAAACGTCAAACGCAGCGTAAAAATCTCGAAACGCTTGGAGTTATATATATATATATATATATTTGTGTATGTATGTATGTATGTATGTGTATGTATGTATATGTATGTATACATGTTTAAGTAATGGCACGATAGCAGCACGGAAATAACGATTGGAGATAAAAGGCAACGAATATTAAATTCTCGTTAATTTCCGCGGCATGAGAAACAGAAGGAAGGACGCCGCGGAATAATTTATAGGATATAACACGGAGTCGGGGCCCGGTTGAATTTCCATTCTCTCACGGTGCGCAGCATCGCGTTTTCATTGACCATATCGCCAGGACACGGGCAGAGAAAAAAACCACGGGATTGTTGAATCGTGTCCCGTTAATGACGCGAGAAACTTGTCGCGCTGTTTCCACGAAAGTAAATGAATTCATTTCCGCTTTTCCTACGCGTTCCGCCTTTTTTTTAACCCTCGGTTGTTTCAACCATTCTTCCGTAAGAGGAAAGCCCCGTTTTCCTAATGGGATCTTTAAATTGTATGAAATAAGTATCGCCGTAACGTGAACTTTCATAGCTTTACAATCGTAGTTTCGTGGCTCGTATGAATTTACGGACATCCGGTGGATATTGAAGTTTGGTTAAAAAAAAAAAAAGAAATGAAATCGAAGCGACTCGACGGATTAAAACTCTGCCTTGCAGTCGTCAAGAATAAATCCAACAAATCTGGACTATATATCTCTCTCTCAAAGTTTGAAAATCTTGACTGCAATTTTCAGCCGTGTATTTTATCAAAATTATCAGCATCTTCGTTTCAAATATAACCGACGACCAAAGCATAAAATTTTCATTAGAGACATTAAAGCGAAAAGATAGAAAAGCTTGAGAAAAATGGTAACAATCACTTGCACGAGTATTCACTTTCATTTGTATATTTTACGAAAAATCTTTTACAAAAATACACTGTTTGTTTGGTATCTACAAAATTACCAGCAAAAATTATAAATTGATCGTTCTGACCACTTTGGTAGTTTTGGTGTTAAAGGAAACCTTTGCTACTGGGGGAAGAAGATAATTTTGTGAATAACGACTCTGCTAAGTAAGAATTGGCGTCATCTGAATCTAATAACAAAGCCCACGATACGAGCATTCAAACGAAGAAATAAGTAGCGACAAAGAAGTCTGATAATAGAGACGAATCTCTTACGTGGACAAAATATTTTCTATACACAAACAGTACTCGGCTATAGACTCCTGAAAATTACACTCGGTGTCTCGCCGAGTCGCGAACGTGTTAACCTCATAAATCTTTACGAGATTATCGAAACTGAACCAACGAATGCAAATCGCGTGTAATGGTCGAACCTACAATACACACGTCATTAAGCCAATGAACGGCAAACCCTAACGTCCGTGTTCCCCACAGAGTGTCACAAAGCAAGAAGGTTCAACCCTCGTCTGTAAGCACGCGAGGGAGAACTCGATGCAAGTTGGGCATCGATCATCTGCGAAGTAACAGTGACCGGCCGGTTTTCAATGAAAGCTTTCCAAGAATCACGTAAGGCACCTGTTGACAGCTGATAAACGCGATAAGAAAGCTCGCTCGTTTCGCGTTCGAATGCAAATCCGAGCGAGTTCCCCAGGTGCCTGATAGCTAGTGGATCGATGGATCCACGGTTAGACGGCGGTACCATTCGAAAAAAGATAAAAAGAACAAAATCGACCGACCACGATCGAAAAAGGGGGGAGGGGGGAGAGCAGATTAATGTCGATTTTCATCAACGGCGCGTGAACGCGCCATTCGTACGCAAATTTTATCGGTCCGCGGCGCTATTCGGCGCTGGTTTTTGTCAGCCAACTGAGCGGACCGAATTTATTTGCCGGACAACTCCATTTTCCTAGCCGTCGAATCGGTCGTTAAGCTGCGTCCTCGCTGAAGGGACAACGAGCGAGGCTGCTACGAAGCTAGGCCACTGTCTGCTCGTAGAGAATATTTCGCTCGGAATGGAGCCAAGAGAAGTATCTTCGGTTTCAAACCAAGTTAATTTATTGACAGGTCAGGGATGACTGAAGAAAACTTGATTCTTGCAGTTTGTCATTGTCAACAAATGGAAAATACTAATCCAAGATTCTTGAGAGATCATCGGAAATTTAATGGCTACCTACAAATGTATCCAAGATAAAGTGCAAAGAATAAGATTTAGAGACAGACTTTGAGAAATCTTTAAAAATTCATTATTGCGACTCTACGAACATTCTAAGGTCTGAGATCAGACACCTTCAAAAATCGAGCGAACAATTGCAACAACGTTAGCACGATGCGTCGCGAAAGCGTAGACACTGAAAGGATATTTGTTTTCCTGCATTTTTCTAGTTTTCCGAAACAACCAGCCGTTCGCGAGAAAGCGCGGAGAAGCATATAGCCGGTAACGACAACTTTTCGGCCACTTTCTCAAGAGAGAACACGTGGAACGTCAATGAAAAGTTGCTCGGTCGTTGATTCAATGAGAACGTGGCTGCCGCGTCCGAAAATGGTCCCATCGTCCACCAGATCCGACGATCTCGCTCCTCGTCGCGAGTATAATTCTGTCGCAATGAGGGAAGCCGGTGGCGGATTCGCATCTCCATGTAAATGGATCGAGGCAAGTATAAAAGGAGGAGCGTAAAAGTTAAAATTTGATCAGTCTAACGAGAGATCGGTGAATAGAGAATCGGTGGACGGTCAAAGGACGGCTGACGGGGTCGATCTTCTTGAAAAATTGCCGCCCAGATGGGATTGAAACGTAACGAGAAGGAACGAGCGTTGTCTTCCGCCGGGTCTGGGACTACGGAACGGGATGAAAACCATCGAACTGTCGAACTATATCGCGAGGATCGAGGTAAGAGCTTCCAACGGGGGTAATAGATAGCGGATGAAATGGATAATTCAAGATTCTACGGCGATGGAGGGTGAAAAAGGATGTGGCAGGTGGTAGTTCTGCGCTTCGAGGCAGAATCTTCTACGAAGATTGCGGTTGTCTCGTGTTAGGCACGTTAGGCACGGTCGAACAAAGACGAACGAAACGTACAATCCTGCGTTTTCTTCGATTCGAAGGGAAAGAATTTTAATTGGCAATTGTTGAACGTGCGAATCACGAAAGAGGATAATTCAACGAACGAACGAACGAACGAACGTAGGGGCAAAATTTACAGGGACATCAATCAACTGTAATGTTAATTACACGCTCGAAGCTCTGCGAAACTTTCCGAGTTTATCGCGCGTCTCAGAGAGATTTATATCTTCGAATCTCCCCCAATTTGTCTCGTCATTTTCTCTTCCGAGAGAAAATCGTCAAAAGTTAACCCCCGCCGTTTGAGAATTCACGCTGTCGCCGTGGAGTAGGAAAACTCACGATACAAAATAATCCGTGCAACCAGCTAGGTAGATGCACCGCTGGAACGCTGAAGGGATTTCAGCAGCAGCAGCAGCAGCAGCTAGCCGAGCCAGCTCCGACATTAATAAAACAAAATGAATCTGGACGGAGGTCGTCCGCCCGGCGCTGTATCAACGTGCAAGATCAGATACGCCATAAATGAAAATTAGCCCTAAACTCGTGCTCTACGAGCTACGGTGGCACACGAGCGGCCCGGGCTAACCGAGATATCCGCACACCGTGTACACGACACACGCGTACGGGGATGATACAACGTATCGGCGTGAAAATCACCGACCCACTCGTTCGCGGCGGCCACGAGCGTGTGCACGCGACCGTGTATCGTGCACTTAGCGGATAACCATGACGATCAACCAGATTTTGAGGAACACGGCGCGTGTCGCATTGTAACGACGCCTACGTCTATCAGGCCGGTTTACGGGGATTAGAGGTTCGTGGCAAGAATCGAAGCGCGCGCGGATACGTGGTCCGCGAAAGCGAAGGAGCGCGAGCCACGAGCCCACGCGGGAGCCGATCGTTAAACGGCGTTAATTAATTTCGACTAATTGCTAATACTGCACTCCAACTTCCCCGTAATTAGAGACGATTAATTCGAAAGCTATCCCCGGCCCTTCCACCCCCTCGCGGACGCGCCTCGATCAATATCAATCGTTTAACGTTAGATGGCTACCTGGGGTAGCTAGCAGGGATGGTCCGAGTTCTCCTAACGACCCTGTCTCTCCTCCGCCCCCCCCCCCTCCCGCCACCTCTTTCATTAAGCGTTAGATGCGTCGACGCCGATTAAAGGGAAGATTCCCAGCGAGAAACTGCTCGTTAGAGGCGCACGCTTCTCGGAGGGAGCTCGACTTTTAGAGTTCAGCGAGGATCAGCGTAAGGGGGCGGGGGGGCGACGCGTTATCGGCAGAAGGGAACCCCGCCACACAGATTTCGAGACCGCGTTTCACCGAGTTCCGCCGAAGCGAAACTTTCCGGGCAGTTACCTACTTAGCCCCCGCTTTGGAAGGCAAATGCCTTCGGATGGAATTTTCGGTGACGGGGAATTGTAGGCCAAACGCGGCGACGCGGCCGGCAAATTCGCGAATTGCTACTGGAAAAGCGTGGAGCAGCGGAGGGGGAGGCAGAGAGTCTGTAACGACTGTGATTCAGGATGATTCGCATGGAGAGTACAAATAAAAGCAGGAAAATGTAAACGTGTTTAGAGGAGAGGTGTTGCTGTGGTATAGAATCTGAAAAATCTCTTCTTCTCTGTTTCCTTCCTACTGAGAGAGTGATCAACGAGAGTAAAAACAAGTTGTACTCCAGTACGATAAAATTTTATTGATACGCAAAACAAATTACAGGCGCGATCGCTCAGTAGAATCACGTGACCCAAATCGACCAATCGCTAATTTTCGTTGCATCAGCGTTGCACTCGAGGCCCGATTTTCTGGCTTACCCTCGCTAAAATCACTTTCAGTGATAAAAAAAAAGATTCTCGTTTAATCTCGTTTAATCTTAAAAGATCAACCAGTACGGAAAATAAATAAATTCAAGAATTAACATCGATTTGCTGTCTGAAAAATATCTTTATTAAAATTCTTAATATCAATTATTTGCCAGGATTCTTATTAATATTTATAATTATAAAGAGAAACAAGTACCAAGGTTGATCGTTTTTTAACGAGATAGCAATCTGGAATATCGAAAAGAGAGGATATTAAAAAAAAAAAAAACGTAGAAACGGTAAGTGCATTAAAAATTTGTTAAGTAATTGAAGTCCTGCGCGTCACTCTGCATCACGCGTGTCATTTGTTTCAGGATGGAACATCGATTATCGGAAGCACGCGGTGATGAAGTGTTACACAATCTACTATCACTCATTCGACGTCACCAATGGGCGTTCGATTAGAGTAACAGGCCTTTGGTTATCGTCAAACTTTCACATTGACCTAATTAAACTTTCTGATTGTCGTTCGTTTTATATTTTCTGTCACTCGTCGCTGCGACTGTTCACTGGTGGTGATTATTTATTGAACACTTTGAACGATCGACGGAATGCAAATGCGTTGAATTATAGCAATTTTGATCAAACTGATGGTCTGAGAATTTTTTTTTTTGAAATATATTGATGTACGTGTGCGACATTTCTGCGAGGCTTTGATGAAAATCGACAGTTTTCATCTTTCATTTTCATTCCGTGGTCGTAGAAAATTTAATATCAATCTTTTCCACGATGAGACATCCACGGCATTCTCGTAAAATAAACCTTAATAACACGTAGCTCTCTTTCCAACGTGGAACAGTGATTGTCAAGCGTAATGGCGCAATCACTATCGGCAGCGTGGTATAGACGGGCCGTATGCACTGCTTGATATTGATGGACGACGACACGTCATCTTTGAAATTCAATATCTCGAGACTGGCTTGCGCAAAAGACAGATGGATAGCGCTTTGAAAATGTTTCAAAAAGCTGCGGGAATATGCAGTGTAAAAAAGGAATATAAGCTTCCGTTGAAACTTTAATTTTCCCACAGCTTTCGAAGCTATTGCTCCAAAGTTATTTCCCGGGGCTAATAAAATTTTAGGAGCAGCGCAAAACTCTGGCTCCTCGATTTACGTGTATTTCGCGTCGTCATATTATCGAGTTTATTGTTAAAACAATCCGTCTTGAAAGTTTATCGTTGTTTGATATTAATTTAATTCCCTCCCGAACAAGGGACTGATCAAATGTCGCGAGTCAATTTGTAAATTTCGTGACGCGTTACTGGATATTTGAATAACTGTCGTAATTTGATATTTGTAATTCCAGTTTCAACGCTTGAAGAGAAAAGAAAGAAAATTCTCGCTCGAAACATTTTCAAAGTTTCGCGTTGCTGTCCCAGATGTTTCAAAAACGGGACTAATCGAGGAAGCAAAATTGACTTACCGGTGTCGAAACAGAGAAGAAAACAAGAAGTCACTCGGCGATTTAAGACGAGGAGATCCTCGCGAGCGTATCTTGGAACTCGGTTCCGATAGTTGGAACGGATTTATCGCTTACCTGAAACAGAAAGAGGAGATCCTGATTAGCATTCGTGTTATTGCGCGAATGCAAATTTCGCGAAGGCAGATTACACGGGAATCCCCGTGAAATATGGTAACTTCGGAAAACTGCCGAGCAGCTTGCAGACTAGACCGGGAACGACGCGACGGCAGTCTGATTCTAAAGCTGATTTATCGAGGCGAAAGATAAAGACGACGATCCTGACGATAAAAAGCACGAGATGGAAAAGAGCGCAATGAATGTGAGAGCTTTCAGTTTTTCATCGCGATCACGGAGATATCGCACTGGTCTTCGAGAAAGAATGAATATCGCGCTCGATCGAATTTATTTTTATAAATTGCAGCGCGCGATTAAAATTAACGGAACGAATGAAACTGTCGTTGGATCCATCATTACTGCGAAGTTAATCGTAATATAGTAAAGAGGACGTTCAAATACTTTTTCCAAATATTTGCACTGTGTCAAAAATATTATTCAACGAAGTAACGTAACATTTTATAATTCTATATAATAATTTTATAATATTGTTTTAAATATATTTTAATATATTTTAAATATATAATAATTTTATAATAATAATCCTGATCAAACATTCACCACTTGTATGGTAAAATTTTGTAATTCAATCAACCAATTCTCGATTTTTACAGATATCTGTGAAATGATCTGTTTACGCGATACTTTTATTTTCCACGGGAATGAAATTTCCAGAAAAAATTTCTTTCTCGCATCGTCGATATAACTCTGGCTGTTTACAGTGAGAGAGTTTAATGACACGAAAGCTTAAAAAACAACGGACGCGAGAGGCTGGAAACCAAAAGGACCGCAAGAAGATTACACCACGAACCGGTGATAATTTCCTTTATCTGTTCATCTACCAATTAAGAGCAACTTTTAAAGTTAACATCGGCCAGGTGGCGAACTATTCGCATGCAGGCGAAACGGATTATGTCCTTTCACGCTTAACAGCCTGGATAATGTCGCTTGCCAACAGGAACTGATTCTACGTTCGCGTTCTGACGCGACTATCGTTCTTAAACGAGGGAAAAGAGGGAATTCCTTTTTTCCATCTGTCGAAAATACAATTGATAACAAAAGTTCGAAAGTTAAAGCATAGCACTTGGCGCTAGCTTTGCAATTTATGAACGGAACGTAATATCACACGCAACGAGAAGAAAGAGTAAGAGAGAGAGAGAGAGAAAAGAAAAAAATCTGAAATATATCCAGAATAATCCTCCGCTATTAAAAGGCAGCTGTAGTTTTTAAACTCAATTTAGAACTTTCAACGTCGTAAATACAAATTCTTCTCGTTTAAACGAAAAAGGATAAAAATGGCCGTGAAAGAAGTGGAGGCGGGGGAAAAAAAGCCACGAACAAATTTTACGAGCAACTTTCCTTCTCTTTCCTTCTTTCGACCTAGAAACTTTAATTTATTCCCTCGTTCGTACGTGCTACCGACCGACGACGTAAAGCTTATTTATCCTCCCATTGTGTTAGACGAACACGCGCCTGTCCTGTTTGTACGATACCAGCCGACAGAAAATGTGGTCTCGACGAAGCTTCTTCGAAAAACCGTGGCTCGTGCCACGACTCCTCGTGCAGGTACGAAAAAGTGGCTGGCAGCTGCGTAGCAGGTGAGAGATTCACCTGGACGCAAGCTGCTGCCACAGGTTCGAACATCTTTCTACCGATTTTCTACCAAGGACCATACGCCACATGGGCACCATCGTTTCTTCCCGTCGCAACTTCTATTAACGAGAAGGCGAATCTCGTTCCGAAAGGTTATCTCATTCTATCCACTTGTTCACTTCCTTTTGTACATACACATATACGTGCATATGTAAAGAAAAACTGCACGACTTGTACAGTAAAACAGTACGATTCGTCTCACTGAAAGGTCCAAAAGCAACTGTTCCGACTAGGAAATGAAGACGACATTTGAATCGATACAAAACAAATTACAGACGCGATCGCTCAGTACCAGAGAACGCCACTTCTACTCGAGATCCCACGCCCCCTCGCGAATCACGTGACCCAAATCGACCAATCGCTAATTTTCGTTGCATCAGCGTTGCACCTGAAGAGACCTGATTTTCTGAGTTACCCCCGCTAAAATCACTTTCAGTGATAATATATAAAGTAATAATATTTAAAGAATATATAAAGCAGTATGTATACATATATATCGTTCGATAGCTCACATAGAATTCAATCGACTTCCGTCTTTACTTACGAATGTCGTCTTCTAGGGATTTCGCCGGCCTTTGTCTCTGTTTTATGTTTTTCCTTTAATATGAATTTTATTTTATTGTCGACTTCCTGTACACACATGTCCCCGAGCTACTTTTAATTGCACGTGTGCCGGCTGCAATTTCGCTTTGCGCTTACGACTGCATGAATATTGAATTAACATTCGGAATTATTGGGTCGCGCCAGAGTAACCGTTTTTCTAACAGTTGAGCATGAATTATCCGCAGACAAGATTTATTAACCAGGGGAATAGTTATCGAGTTAGGTTGTCAGCCCGCGAAACGTAATCAAGAAGGACAAATTAACTCTAGACGATCTTCTCTATGAAACGTAATTATTTAACGCTTCCTTCCCTGACTCTTGTCGCAAATAAACTGTAATCGTATTTACATTTGTACGACAGACTAAACTAAACACTTTTACAGTCACAATATTTTCTACAATTACAAAATTACGTCCAAAGATAAATCCCCGTTATTTGTTAAACGATCTAATAGTTGAAATTTCCTCGTCCCCGGTAGACATCTATTTCTCCTGAATTTCAACGATCGTGCTGCTGTTGGTTCTGGTCGAGGAATCCAATTGGTGAATTCATTCCTTCGAACGCATCGTGAAAGAAACGGTAAACAACCATTCCGAATCGGGAGATACACGCTCGTAAATTTCGAGACTCAATTTGTCCAGTGACGAGATAAATCCCATTGTACGTTTAAGGAACTCAATTAATCTGCGTGGAGGGCCAATCTCCTGCGCGGCTTCGATATCGTTAAAAAACGAGAGAGAGAGAGAGAGCGAGTGCGCGGGAGTGCGTGGTTGTTTAACAGCGTTGAATCTACAGCCGTTTAGGAACGACTCCGGTGTAATTAGCGGCGTTGATCGATCACGTGGCGGCCAATAAAACACAATAACCATGCCGCGCCATTAATTATACCGACGCACCCTTTGCAGGGCTGGAAACTGGGAACCACGCAGAAAACCAATTCCAATTGTTTGCGCCACTCTTTAATCACGGCGTCCTTCACAACCGAATAAACCCAGCCTAGGCTTCATGGAGCTGCCGGTTCGCCAACAGAGAGAGCGAGCACCACGTCGAAATGGCAACGAGATCACCGTCCACGATAATTTGTAGAGGGAGAAACGTGTCAGAGTCCCGCTGGAATTTTTCCCCGAGTCTAGATTCAAACGCGGGATCTTTTAATTGCTGCTGGATCTGCTGGCCCAATCCCCCTCCCGCCCTTTCGAACTATCCAAGCATTTTTACCCTCCGCAGCTTGTAATCAAAGGGATCCCGCCACCTCTGGTTACAACAAACTTGACGAACACGCGCGGGATTTGACGTTCAAGATACACACACACGCGCGCAAAATATACAGAGGAAATTTTGTGTAAATATAGGAGAATTGGAACGTTTCGAGCCGTCGAGTTGTTACCAATATTAGCAATTGTACTATGTTGATGTTATAATATTTTTACCATTTGTTGCGTTAAAATTTAATTTAAGTTGCGTTGCTGTTAGAGTTGGCTACAAAAGTAGCGTAGGAATGAGCAAGAATAATCATTCTTAAAGATCAACCACGCGCACGGTCAGATCTATCCTCGCGAAATTTATAATCAAAGGATGAGACAGCTGCACGAAGGTCCGGTGTGCGAATCGATTGTGATTTAACCACAAAAATTTGCGTAAATTTTAAACACACGATGGTGAAATAATCTCGTGCAATTTTAAAATATGGTCTGTGAATAAGTTTAAATTAATTTGAATTTATTTGAATTTTATCAGTGGGAGTTGTAACAAGTTTGTGCTTAAATCATCGAGGCAGAAGTTGTTCCAGTAAGTCAAGCGAGAAGGATTCTTTATGGTGTAGAATGTCCTGTTTGCTCCAAGTTTGTTCCACCAGACAATGTAGACTGTCACTTGGTTATGCGTTTAATCAAACCAAAATTCGTCGTTAGTTACAACGAAGATTAAGAAGGTGAATGTGTTATTTACATTTCTCGAAGAATTACAACCTGGAGATGTTGCAGTTTGCCTATGTATCCTGTCTGTGTATATATAAATATCAAAAATTGTACTGACAAGTGGTTCCAAGTGAACATCCTCAAGACTGATTCGTACTAGGGACTCGTCCAACTGTAGGACAGGCAAAAGAGAATGCACGTACAGAGAGTAACCTGTGACTTCGTCTGCGCACCGCGACCCGAAAGAGGGAAGACAACGCGGCGCAAATCGGAAACCACCCTTCCGCTCGCCCTTCGAATCCACAGCAATCTTCTAAATTATCCTTCTGCTATCCGTAGGTTCTCACGCGAGGGGCCACGTCCGCGACCCGCGTTGCCTTCACGACCACGAGAGCGACAAAAGCAAACGACGAACGAGTCAGTCAGGGGTGCGTGAAATGCACTTGTGCCGCCCTCCACCCTGAGGTGGGTTTTCCGTGCGCGGCCCTCGTTTCGCAAGCGACTCACGGCTCACGGAAACAAAACGCGATACAGGATGGCAGCGTCGAGCAGTGTAAACAGTCTCGAAGACTGCGGCGTCCGCATTGTACGGCGTTCGAGCGGAACGATACGAACGAGAAACGGAACGAAGCGAAACACACACACACACATACACATACACACAGCAACGTCTGTCTCTCACGGAAGCGGAGTAAAAGCTACAGGAAGACAGAAAGAGAGTGAGAGAGAGAAGAGAAGAGAAGAGAAGAGAAGAGAAAGACAAGGTAAAAGGAGGCAGGTGGTGTGTTGCAGGTGCGCCTCGAACCCCCGACCCTTTCCGACTTCGAATTACCGAAAGTAAACTTTCCGCGTTTAATGCGGTTAAGCCATAATCGGATCTTCCTGGCCGATACGGAGCGTTGGCTGCGCCGTCGAGCTCTTTAGGGGCTCGTGCCATGCGCTGCACCAACGAGGCACGGAACGAGACTTTATCCGCCAATGCCGTTGCCGTTGCCGTTGCCGTTGCCCTGCTCCGTTGCGTGACACCCAATGCTAAATCTAATAAAAGTGTGAAAACGTCTCTTCGACTGTTCGTGCCCTCTCGTTGTCGCGTTTCTATTTCCTAGGTTGTTTCCACCTCGACGGTATTGTTACGCTTACCGTGTAGCTGGAAGGGGTGAGAGACGATAATTGCTCGACGAAGAACGGCGTAAACGCGTTAAGCCGCGCTCTCACCATTGTTTCCGCGGTTCTTCTTCTAAGAACCAAGTGCATTCAAGACGTGGAAATTTCTGATATTCAGAGAGAACGAGAGAGAGAGAGAGAGAGAGAGAGTCTTCGGGTCATTCGGTCGTGGAAGTCTTCGCGCAAACTGCTGAGAGAACATTTTTCTAAAACCTGACGAACAACTTTGCCGCAACGAAGGAAATCACGTTCTACGCCGGAACGAGATGTTTTATTGTATTATCGCTGAAAGTGATTTTAGCGGAGGTGAGCTAGAAAATCGGGCCTCTTCAGGTGCAACGCTGATGCAACGAAAATTAGCGATTGGTTGATTTGGGTCACGTGATTCGCGAGGGGGCGTGGCGTAGACCTCGAGTAGGAGTGGCGTTGTCTGCTGGGGTACAAGTCGTGCAGTTTTTTCAAAGTTGTTTCTTTAATCGACGTCTTGAAAATTCTTTTAACCGGAAAGAAAGAGATTTTTATAAAATTCGGTGAAAATGCTACCTTTACGAGATCCATTAGCCATCGCACGCAACATTGAGCTGAAACTCGCGGCAACACCTTGCTTGGGTTAATTAAAACGGAGAATTCTTTTCAAAGCTGGGAAGTTTGCACGAGTTCGAGACGGGGAACGATGTTGCCAAGCAAAGGATACGCTGAGTGTTGACTGAGGAGAGATTATATTACTCGGAGGAGGAGTTGGATTAAGAGAAATTCAAGAAGAAAATTCTGCTTTCGTGAAAAATTGGATCATTCGTGAAAGTAAGTTACGGACGGATAAAACGATATCAGTCTTTCGATCTGAACCCATTGAATCACCTTTGATTAATGAAAAGAAGAGAGAGAGAGAAAAAGAAAAAGAAAAAGACACGAATGATTAACTCAAAGAACTGTAACTTGTTGCACGCCAACGATATTACGCAGATCGACGCCTCTGAGTTAATCTTTCCATTTGTTAAGCGATCGCACGACGTTCGTAAACCTTCCGTGAAACAAACGAGGGAAATTTGAAAGGAGAACGCGGCGTTCTTTGTCACGAAACGACGATCGACGGCGATGCACCACTAGATAGAGACAAAGCTTGCATTTACACAAAATAACGCGACCGTAATTACACCGGGCTGATCGTGATCGCGTAATATCAATTTCATCGCGTTATTAATATTTTAAACAAAATTAACGTGTAATTTATACTCGTCCGGTGCGTCTATTCGTTCACGATCGATATTTTTGGGTTCCTTTGATCCTAGAATTTTGACCCAGAGTGGTCAAAATTTACGCGATCCTTAAAGATTCGAATTTTGATTTTTTTCGTCAAATACAGCAGTAAGAGTTGAATTTACATCTGTTACTCGACACTTTCGTCGTCGTTAATCGGTGCTCGCCATTTTCCAACAATTTTTTCCTCCTTTTTTTCCTCGAAGAGACAATTTTCAATTAACGAGGAAACACAGTTCCTGCTCTGTGACGGTCGTTAGAGACGAGAGGGAAGAAACGAAAACGCACCGCGTGAGATAAAATAGCGACAACCAGCCAGAGAGGGCATTTTCCCATCGCGTCTCTCCCCCTGATGTGGTCGCAACGCGAAACGTCTCCGAACTCTTTGTAAAAGGAATCCCCGTGTCTCCTTACGCATCGTAATTCCGACGCACCTGCCCGTTCAATTAATTTCGAGGCGTGTTTGCGTAACGCGCAAGTATGACGTGTAATTGCGACCGGGGGGAAACCGCCATCTAACAACGGCCATTACTCTTTAAGGGGTTTTTGTCCGGGATCACGACCATTGTTCCCTTCCCCCCTGTTTCCTTATGCTTACTTCTCTCTCTCTCTCTCTCTCTCTGCCATTGTGTGCAGATAACGCCTGGGAATAAAGGGAGGTCATGATACCATTCCGTCTCGATATATCTAATTTCCGAAATGAACACAGCCGCGAGTCGACTCCAAGGATGAGAAGGAAATTTCGTGGATCGCAGGTTAAAAATTTCCATTTGCTGCGTCTTTGTGACTGAAACTTTGTTTCCTCGAGTAGAGGAGGGAATGGTGGATTAAAAATATACGTAAATTGCTAGGATTGGAAGATGAGAACGCAGTGCTTTTATTTTATTAAAGTTCCAATTTCTACTTGCATCGTTCAAAAATATACAAAATGTCTGTACAATTTCTCCGTTTATGCTTCCAACGTGCGAGAATTGATTGAAAAATTTTCAAAAGTACGACAATAAGTCGCGTACAGAAGGGAACAGGGAGGGCGAAAAGTTTGAGCGAGCGATGATTTATTTATGAAATGATTATTTCAAGAGGGAGATCGGGGGAGAGCGGTTGGCAGAGTTGGCGAATAAAAATCTCGCCAGGTGCAGGACGCGGCAGGGAGAAACTGGGGCAGGAAATGATAAGCGGCGGTGAAGTTAGTGTGATTCCTAATTTTCTATAATTGAACACCGCGCCGGAACTTTTCGGCCTAGTTCGAGGCTCCCAGCGGAAGTCTTAAACTCGGTATGACGTGGCAACTCGCCCTTCCCGTCGAACCTATCGAGAGACTGTTAACGAGGCTTTTCACGTACGGGATCGTACGAAATGGGAACAGCTTTCTTTCCATCGACCAAGTTGAACGGGGTCTCGTACGATTATTTCATTTCTTTAAACATCCTGGAATACTATCGTCGATGCAAACGCGACGGAAAGGACTTCCCCCTTTAGAGAAGCACGTACTCGCGCTTCCACCTTGAAATTATTCCTCGCGATGTATATTTCCATTACGGCTGGAAGAAGTAATGGAAGACGGAGACGGAAGAAATGATCGAGAAATAAAGAAAAAAGTGAGATGAGATCGAAGCCAAAGGAGACGGAACGCCAGAGAGAAGGAAGTTAAAGAGAGAAGTACATAATTGAAATGCAAAATTAAAAGTAGAATTAGAAATAGGTTGCGGATCTTTGTGCCGATTAGACTCTGCGTTAATTAGTTTCGCTTCGTGTGTGTTCTCTGGAATCTTAAATTATACATAAATAGGAAAGTTTACGTGTAAAAAATTCGAAATTAGTTCGAGTTTGAAAAAAATAGGGATCGTCCAAGAGCGTGCATAATAATAAATTTATCATCGAACGCGAAACACGATTTTCAATGTATCGACGGTAATAATGTCGGCGTGCGCGAGGCACGAGTGAAATTCAATATTCCCCGACAGAGGCAACAAAAAGCGAATTATTCACTAGCTGCTTGGAAAATTGACGATAGTTGCTCGGCGAGCGAGAAAGCGAGCAAATATTATCAACAAAATTTGCATTCCGTCGCGTTGAAATGCATTGGAATGCTAATTGCAAGAGGCAAACGACGAATAAATATTGACGCACGCGCGAGCAAACGAGTCTTTCTCTCTCTCTCTTCGCGTTTCAAGGAAATCAATTGTTCACCGAGCCGACGTGCCGACGATCTTGGAACGAAGCGCAGAGGGAGATGGTCAAAGGATTGGAGTTGTTATTCGCGCAGATATTCGCAACAAAAACGGGATGTATACGTATATACGTTTCGCAGTGGCGCGGCTGCAAGTCGTGAGACTTCCAGCTTTAATTGCCCCGACTCCTTAGAAAGGAACATCACCCTCCACGCTCGTTTGACGAGGGAAATTTTATTTCCCGTCTGCCGTCCTCCCCCCTCCGCGATTGCTCGATGAAGTTGTCGCTTTAATTGCGACGGGTCTCGCGGAGAAAAACTACTCGCAAACCGCGTGCGTGCGTACCACGCTTGAAAGTTGCAGTCTGAAACGTCCGCGCAATTTCACCGAGGGAATCTGTACAGTTAACTATTTTTACGGAAGTGAATCCACGTAGCTTATCTTCGTCTTAATTGTTTCAAACGGAATCAGGAGTTACCAGACACCGATAAATCGCGGTAATGACCGGTTCGTGTTTTAATTACACGCCCCGTTGAAGAAAAGCGTGATTCTTTCGGTTGGCGGGAGGAAGAGCGATGATTTTTCGTAGATAAACGTAACCTCGATATCAAATGGTGGTCTTACCTTTCATCGCATCGTATTGCAATGTTACTACATCTAGATTTATTTATAATTTATCGAATATCAGGCCCAGTACACATTTATTAGAAATAAGAATACGTACAGGTTTAATTCATTTTTGTCGAACAAGATAAAACAAACGGACAGTTCGAAGCGATAAATAAATGTCAGAAGGTCGATTCGACTCCGCGTAGCGAAACTCTTCTTTTTTTTTTTTAATTACGCCGACTACGCGTGAATTTTTCTCAATCGTAAAAATCGCGTTGAAAAATATTATACCGTCCTAATTAGCATTTACCAGCGAGAGAAGTTCTTCAGATTCAACCCTCTCCCTCAAAAAAAAAAAAAAAAAGAAAAAAGAAAAAAAAGAGAAAAAAGGAACCTTCTATCGTCGGATACCGCACGCTCGTCAATTAAACACGAAACTGCTCTAACGCGAATTACAAATGCAAAAACGTTCTTTCGTCTTAAATACCGTGAAATTCGACCCTTGAACGCGACACAAGTGCGCGACCTCGCGCTGAACAAGCGCAGCACGCGTTTAATATTCAGCTGAATTTTAGGTAAACTTAATGCGCGCTTAATACCAGAATTTCCTGTCCGCCTCGAGAAACGTAAAAAGACGTCCCGCCGCCAATTATGCGCGCGATCGTTTCGCGTTTCGCGAAACAGATGCCACGAGGGGGAGGAAGGGGGAGAAGAGAGGGAAAAGAGAGGGAAAAGAGAAGTTTAAAAAAATTTCAATTAATTCTACCTGTCGAAGGATTCGGTCAACCGAAGAAAGCTTCTCGATTAGCCATCCATTTGCCGATGACACGGGTCGCTCTTAGCGACAGATCTGTCGATCATTTTGTTTCCTCCCGCTGACGAAATCGATTTTCTCTCTTAAACAACGGAAATTTCAACGTTAAGATGTTTTGACCGTTTCGTGACAAAAGGAATTACTCGAAAAATCAAGCTGAAAGCCTGTCTGTTTCTCTGAATACACGCGGAACGGAGGCTCTGTCTATCGACAGCGAGTATTTATCGAAGACATCTCACTCGCGAGTCGCGCGTAAAAAGGGATCGACGATCGGTGCCGGTGAAACTTGGAAATTTTCACCCATCGTGCCATTCAAGATGCCAACGATCGAGGAGTTGCACGCTTTTCGTAAAGTCAGAAAAATTGCACTAGAATACTAACAGAGTAATAGTATTACACAGATATCTGAAACTTTAGAGAAGCAATTTTCAAAATATCTGAAAGGCTATCGAGTCAATTTTGTAGTAACATTCTCAAAGCTATCATCTGATACTTGACGAAACGAAATTTTTTTAAAATTTAAAACACCTGTAAATGTCCATATAAAAATATTTATAGCAATATATATTTCTTCCCTCTAGCCAACCAAATTTGACAAGTGGATCTCTGACACGCGGCAGCACACACACACGCGCGCGCGATGAAAATCGAATTTTCTTCTCGTTCTCTTTCGATTTTTTCGCCACGGTGTCACGGAACGAATCAATCGAAGGAGAAACGATGACGTTGACGAAGCACCGCGGTTCCGCGAAGCTCGTCCCGAAGTTGAGGCATTCGTAGCTGGCACGACTCAATCCCACGGCTTGCTCGGGCAAAGTTGTCAGCTCGCGTGGCAGCCGCCGCCAACTGCGGACGAAATCCGGCGGTAACTTGCCGAATTTATTTACACCGTTGAAACGTCCGCTATACGCATTTCTATGTAAATGGTCGACGCATTAGGCGAACGTGCCACTTTTAATAATATATTAATATTAATGCTGCCGCGTTTACGCTAACGCTGTTCTCCCCCTAACGCTGTTCTCCAGCCGAGACGCCGACTACTTCGTTCGCGCTTCTGTTTCGAGATGCGAATGTAATTGCGACGTTATTAATATTCATTTCGAGATTACTGTCACCGACGCGACTTTCACGCGTGAGTTCCAGCTTCCGCCGAATGTCCCTCCGCTTTCGAAAGTCGTTTCAAGAAACACGCGTTTCAACTTTTTGAATTAATGCGTTTCGCGCCGTTTCGCCTACGAATATATATTTTTCTCTTCTGCCGACTATATTTCGAATATATTTTACATTCAATCGTAGCAATTTTATTTCTTTCCCTTTTTTTTAAAAAGCAAAATTTTTACACTGGACTGGAACTATGGAGAAAATTCCACGCGCTTTGCACTTAATTTATTATTGCTGCTCGTAATTTCGATACACGAGAGGTTCATTGTTCGAGCGTGAGGCGCAAGTACAGTTAATTCGTTGGACTATAAATGGAACGAGGGAATTCCTTGATCTTTGATCGAAGAATACCGACAAGTTTTATGATGAATAATTCTCAGCGAACAAGCTATGTTTATGCGTTCCCAACAATTGTGTGCTAACTGATGATGTTCAAAGTTTTATTGGTGATCTACGATTCGATGCATTATCTCGCGTCGGAGATAAATTATTTTAGTGAAATATATATATATATATCTTTGGCGTGAGACAAAATTTTGTATTTTTAATCACGTGCTCGAGCATCTCGAATGTATAAACTTTGACGCGTAACAAAATTATTTATGTAAATTTCCCTATCACGTAGCTGATATAGCTATTATATACATATAATATAAATATATATATATACACATATGTATTATATATAATACAATACGAGGCATAAATAGATGAACGATGTTTACAGCGCAACAACAAGCTAGATTTATCCAATTAATGTTTCATATATCGCATTAATGCAATAACACGTTGATTTTAAGCTTACATCGTTCAAGATGGATAATATTTCGATACGCGAGGATCTATACAGATTAACATCGGAGCTGTTGAATTTATTCGACAAATGAAAGCCTAATTTAATAAATCACCAATTTACACCGATATGAAATATAAACATCATTCGCCCGTTCTTGCGTTGGAAGCAAACCAAGTGTTATCATTTTACACATTTATATTATAACACATCGATCAAATATTATACGCTCAATTTTAATCGTACTATTTCATAAAAATAAAAAAAACAATATCCATCGAACAATATACAATTCTGATTAATTCTACTACGAATCGTTAATCGTTTCAATGTACTTTCTACTATTTAATTTTAATTACTGTAATAAATTTTATTTTCAACTTATCGCAGCGACCCCAACAGCTTCCCAAATCGTTACACCACTGTATCCCGTGGGTCGACGACTCGGAAATTGTTGCTACTTTCGCAGATCGTGATAATAGCAGTGAAAGTCCATCAAGTCTAAATTGAAGCTCTTTTCATAGCTAAATGTGAATCTTTGCCGTTTCTTATTCGTACAAATATGTTTCTTTGCAAATCGCAAACGACTTGTGCTCTTGCTCCAACCAACGTCTTTGTCGCCATTTTCGTCGTTTCAAATGTTCACAATTCTTTGAAAGAGAAAAATGTTTCAAATAAAATTCAGGTTGTTTGAAAGGGGACATCTTACGGGGACCACAAATCTTGTCTATGTGGTCACACTTTCGAGATTTCAAGATGACTTTTGTTCTTTTAAACAGAACTGTATATCAGTACAGTCGTTCCGTAGCAGACAACGCCACTCCTACTCGAGGTGAACCTCACGCCCCCTCACGAATCACGTGACCCAAATCGACCAATCGCTAATTTTCGCTGCGTTGCACCTGAAGAGGCCCGATTTTCTGGGTAACCTCCGCTAAAGTCACTTTCAGTGATAAAATATAGGACGTACTATCGTTTCGTCCTGAGGTATACCGTATCATTAGAACCATGTACGTACATATTGTAATTCCGTAAAATTATACGATTATATTTTCGTGTTACTTTTACGCACGCAGCAGAAGCTAATAAAATTTGCAGAAAAACTTATTAAAACAGCCGTGTGTAATGGTGTTTTAACAACTATCCCAAGTCCCCCTTACATAAATTAACGAGCTTCTGCACAGGGCCCTGTTTTTTCCTTCGGCGGCAAACGAGCGAACTCGTTTCAGCGGCGAGCGTCTTCGGTCACCTCTGACCTTTGTCATTAACGCGGTGCTTCCTCTTCTCGTGGTCGATAACGTTGACAAAAGTTTTCGGGCCACTTTCTGCACCGGTTCGCCGCCTGCCACCCACGCCTGGCGCGATTTCAGCTTGTTAACCGTAAACGACGAAAATGATCCTCGACGAAATCAAGAATTTTAATTGGGACGTAGGTAGACTTCTCGGCTGCGCGAGATGTCCCATTGTGTAACGCGGATTCGAACAAAAGTTTCCAGCGAAACGAAAGCCACCGCGCGCACATGAGCCTGGTGAATAGGTAATCAACACCAATTAATAAATTAAAATTTCATTTGCGCCAGGCATCGTCGAGATCAGTGGCTTCTCCTTAATTACCAACCGAACAAACGCAAAATTGAAATTCATACCGTAATTAATGCGTTCTTTGTTATCGCGTGGTTCCAAGTTATCTCGGGGATAATTCGAACGAGATATAACCCGTTGTGCTCGTGCTTTCTGTAACGTTTCGTGCATCTTCGCAATGGTTCGCGAGAATTTTTGCGAAACCTGAACTTACACCGCTCGTTGTGTAAACCATCACCCTCGAATGAAATCACCATCACTGTGAAAGAAGTCGCAAGTTTCGCTCGCACGAGCTAAACACAGAGATCTCGGTCGTGCGAACTCGAAGAGCCTTATTCGCGACGGCATCGAACTCGATACGGTGTACAAATAGGTTCGCTGTACGTACAAGGTAGCTGGGAAAAAAAGCTGAAGCGGAATAGTCGCGGAAGGTAAGATATCCGCGGTGGTAAATCCCCCGCGATGTAATGATTTAATGACGCCTACGCGGGGCCTGCCTCATTGTTTCACAATGCGTTTCCGGTATTTATTTATGCGCGAGGCAGGGCGATAACGCGCACGCCACACGGCGCTCTTTCTCACGGCTCGCGCGTAATTTCGTCTTTAACGCGACTCGTCCTCGCCGTGGCGTACGAGGAGGTTTGAAACCGAATCGACCTCGCACCACCTCTGCTCCTAGCCGACGTTGCTCGCGTCGTTCCACGCTCACGCCGGGACGACGGGCTTGGCTTATCGTGTCCCACGAAGAACAACCGTGGCGGCGAACTTTACCACGGAAGAAACGCGATAATTGCGCGCGGCCAATTTCGTCCGCGAGAACGCGGCGGCTGGCCAGCCACAGCGACAGCTTCGCGAAGCGTTAATTAAATTAATTCCAGTAATACGAACGCTACGACTTCCTTCGGGAGCGTTCAACCTCCGCGCGCTTTTCGTGGAAGAGGAACGCGGCATTTTTCATTTCTGCCGTGCAACTTTTTCCATAAAAAAAAAGTGCAACGGCGACGGAACGTTCGCGTGGGACGTCTCTTGAACTTTGACGACTCGAGGTTGGCCGAATGGTTTCTCCAAGCGTGCGAAGGTCTCGGGATTGTTGGAAACGATACGTTAAACTAGCGCTTCGCGATGTAATTGCGGTCAAAGTTCTTTCTCGCGTGTACTGGGATAAAAGTTATTTAATTACATGTTGGATATATACGTGTAAATAAATCACGAGCTTGATTCGTATTTTATGAGCTACGAGGTATGTTTAACTCTTTGCACTCGTCGTCGTAAAATTTTTTATAATTGCTGTTAATTATGACGAATGTAGGTGTTGATATAATATAATAATAAATTTTCAAAAAAAGAAATTCCTGAAGATAGAGGCATTGCGAGAGTTTTATTTTGTCGAATAATTCGTGTAAAGTATTTTTTTAATACCTTTTTTGTTTCGACAAAATCTCGTCAAGATTTAGTCAAGTATCAGTAAAAGTAGATCAAATTATTTCAAAGAATGAAAATGTGCAATACTTCAAAGAGAACGCGCATCTTGAAAGAAATAGATTAATTAGTATTACACGATCCCATAAACGAAGAAATATACCTACGCTGACTGTTTTGACGAAACTTTATACGAGAGACAAGATTAAGTTCGAGCGTCCGACAATAAGAAAAAAGAAACGGAGCAGAAGCTAACGCGCGCGATGAACTGCTGGAACTTGGGATCTGATTTTTTTCGAGTCTGCCTCGGCCAAGTTTTACCACGCTTGGTCTTCCAAGTTTCTTCGACGCAATCACGCTCTTGTTTATTTCAAGAAACTTGAAAGGCGGAGAGAAAGGAATTTTTAACGTTGAATTGAAACGGGAGCGCATAAATGTTAATAATAAACTTCTTTGCGAAGGGAAATTTTTTTTAATGAAAAGGGATCGTGATTGGATCGAGAACGACTTGTGATCTTCCTGGCACGAGTTAATCCTTTGTCTCGCGATATCGAGGCAGATTCCTGATTGCCAGGATGATGGGCCGGCTGTAACAAATGCCAACTACGCTCCTGGGAAATTTACTTCGATCCCGACTAAAAGTCAGAGAACAAATAAAAATAAGCGCTTCGTTCTCAAATTATTTTCCAACGAATAACACGCGAGAAAACAATGAGACATTTGGTTACTGGAAAATTATGTAACAAGACAAATATTTTAGGGTTGAATAAAATATTCGAGCATTTATGCACAGGATGTCTCGTATGAAGCTACCACTATTCGTTACAGAGAAAAATGTTTCAAATAAAACTCACGTTGTTTCAAGGGGGACATCTTACGGGGACAAATCTTGTCTATGTGGTCACACTTTCGAGATTTCAAGATGACTTTTGTTTTTTTTAAATAGAACTGTATACTTTGTACCAGACAACGCCACTCCTACTCGAGGTCTAGCCCACGCCCCCTCACGAATCACGTGACCCAAACCAACCAATCGCTAATTTTCGTTGCATCAGCGTTGCACCTGAAGAGGCCCGATTTTCATTTACTCCCGCTAAAATCACTTTCAGTGATAATATTTTTTCAAAAGATGGGATTACGTTCTTACGTCCAAATTAGTGTCAGATCGTCGATCGTTATTCAGGTAATTTCGAGCCATCACTACGTAAGAAATTAATTAAGGCCACGTATTCTCGACAGAAAGTTAAACTCGACGAATAATTAAAGGCGAAACGAAGAAAGTCGCGTCTCTTTTTTGCAAACGCGCCAAATGACATTCGCCGGTGGCTCGTCCTACCGCGAGAGTACGAGCCACTCTCCTGGCAGACCTAATTGCTGACGTCCGGCGAACGCCTCGAAGATCTATCTCCTTGCAACCGCAAGAAACGTCGGGGAGCTTTTTGTCTCGCGTTGCGACAAGGACTCCCTGCTTGTTACGCGCTCTTTTGTCCCCGCGAGACACGATGCATTCCGAACGCGACTGTTCCAACGACAGGGCTCGGGTAAACAGCCTGTTTTTAATGGGCTAAAAAATAAAATCTCCGTCTCAAAGTGTTAAACGTTCGATTGTTTGGACGTCGAACGGGGACACAGGCACCCAAACCGAGTCTATAGTTCTCAGAAAGAGCGTGCGTACAGGGAGGGAGGGAACCGAGAGGGCTTTGTTACAAGGGTTGAAAACATTCACAGTTCATTCCGCTCGCAGGACGATTTGATTATTGTTCGCACACACGGCGACTGGCGAGCACACACGCGTGTTCCTCTGAACAGAGAAGAGAGAAACGCAACCAAAACCGGACAAAGACGACGCTAACTCGTTCCCATTTTCCGACTGCCTGTCCTGGGGAAGGGGAGCGAACTTTTTCGGCGACTTTTTCAACAAATACGCCGCTAGCCGTTGAAAAAAAAGAGAAAAAGGTATCTCTCCTCTGAACCGCTCGTAACTGTTTCCAACTCCCAAATGGATCCCTGCGAAAGGTACGATCGCAGAAATTGAATATATTTCGCCGGTGAACGGTCGCTCGGTGCGATCAGGCCTATCCCCCTTTCCCCCATCGTCGAGGATATATTTAATAAAGATCGCAGTGGAATAAAATTCGCCGGTGGGGGGAGGGAGGAACGCGAACTCTCTTCTGACTGGGTGACACAGTCTCTATCTACGGCGAACAAAGACTCGGGATCGAGAAGCGAGCACGGAGGGAAGAAAAAGCGGACCGGAACAATGAAAGGGATTATCGCGGACTGTATCAAACTGTCTGGTGCAAAAGGCCGTTCGTTTGAAGCGTCCGTGGCGCTTATTACCAGAAGAGATTCTGTGTTTTTTCAGGTTCATATTTTATGTACCTGTGTGTGGACAAACTGTGTCTTTATCGTTAAGAGGAGGAATATACGTGTATCCGGCTGGAGTATCCTCTCCGTGGATTCTGTTCCAATTTACGATTGATTCGATTAAACGATTTTCTATAGAACTTGGAGCTCTATAGTTCCCTTGGAAATATTTTTGTCTCTCTCTCTCTCTCTCTTTCTCTTACGAAGAAATTATAGAAAAATTTTGAAATTTAGCACTCTCTGAGTTTCACTGTCTAAGACTCATCCAGTGGGGCTGATGGCAGCGACTCCTTACCCCAGAAGACGCTTGTTATTGTAATTACCACCGCTAGACCCCTACGATCACCCATCCTAGCGGGGTTCCGTACACTGCTTGCTTAACCTCGGAGAGATCGGTAGGGACCTCAACGCTAGGCGCGCAGCCACTTGCAACTCGAAACTCGTAGTTGAGGAATCCTAGGCTGCTACAGCACTTTGTCAAAAGTCGAAATATAAACTGATCACTGTCGTCGCCGATGATACAAATAATAAAACAAATAATTTCAATTTCAGGGTCATTAACGATCATCCCCCCCATTGTACGTACGATCGAGCGGCGCGCTGTTTGAAAAATGAAATGCAAAATCTCCGCTCACGTCTGGAATAATATCCTGTAATAAGCTGTTGCTCGTTAAGAGGAAACATCTCTAGAACGTGTTCTAGAACGTGTTCTCGATAATGAATGAAAAATCATTCGCAACGATTGGGTGGCAGCAGTGTTGCCGGTTCCTTATCGCGGCGTACGCAAATAAGCGAGGTAAAATTTCAAACAGCGCGAAAAGGGCAAAAGGAGGAAAGGTCGCGAGCAGAGAAAAGGGAGAGACAGAGAGAGAGAGAGAAAGAGAGAGTCAAACTCTCGGTGGATCTGTCAGAGCGGAATAGCACGAGTAGGAGATGGGTAGAATCCCTTGTTTAAACAGAGGCACTTCGTATCCGGTCCGACGAGCGGCGCTTCGGTCCATGAACAAATGCGACTGTTCTTTGGATACTTTAATCCCAGGGATTGGCTGTAATTTATATCATTTGCTTCTCCCCTCAAGTTTTTTTCCCTCTCCTCTCTCCGCGTCGTTTTACTCCCGTCTACCTACCTGTCTCTGTCCGTCTGCAAACTTGCCGTATCAACGAACGCTTCTTTCGATCGTTCACTCTCTCTCTCTCTATCCTTGTTCATGCTCTTTTTATTTCTTCCTTCTCCCCCTTTCTATCGTTATTTCGCCCGTGTCTGTTTCCACCCTCCACGCGATCGAAGGATCGAAGAATCGAAGGATCGGCGGAGCTTCTTCCCGCCTTTCCGGAACAATCGAGAATCGAGAGGGAAGATTCGAATATATTTCCTCCTCCTCCTCCTAGATTAGACGCTAGACGGTTTTCGGAGGAGGAGGGTTGCGTTGTTTGAAGTGTAAATAATTGCGCGAGATCAACGCGAGTCAAGAAAGCCAGAGGGAAAGAGGAGGCAAGATTAAATGGGTCTGAAGTAACCACTTCATCTTGCGAGTTTTGTTGGAAACGAAACGGTGTTTGTACTATTACAAATATCGTGGTATTGGAGTTGTATATACAGGGTGTCCCTACTCGTACTTTCTCCAGTTGATCCTACGAGCGAAAATAAGAGGCAAACGAACACGCGCTGAAAAATTCTTCGTTGAGGGATTAACAAAAATTCGTCTACCTAGGTTGTCCATTTTAAACACAGATATGACATCTATCAAAGATTGAATTTCGAATTTCTAGTTGATTTTCATTTCATAAATGAAATTCTTCGCCTTTGTAAACTTTGTCCTAAATTCTCTTAATACTCTCGGCAAGTAAAAGTGCAATGGCGTGAAGTCTCGTGAGCTTGGAGAACTGGTCCTCCTCGACCTGTCCGTCTTTGCGAATAATGCTGGCTTAGCCGCTGCCGCGCTTGTATCCAAGCGAAAACTTACCGTGCTGCTATTTCGAATTTTCGTCGTAACGAGGAATTTTCGAACGTGTATACGTCTGTGTGACTTTTTTTTTTCTCATTTTACACTCGTAGAATCTACTGGAATATCCATGGTATGCGTGTGTGTGTGTATGCGTGCGCAGTGAGATTAGGTTTAATCGTTTGGATGATGACATGTAATGTAGGAAGAGCAATTTCTCCCCGGGAAGAATTAACGATATTAAAAGAGTTATTGGGAGGAAGCGCAATATCCATGAAAATGCGCGGCTATCAACGTTTCCTGTTAACTTTTATAGTGTTGCTGACAAATCGCCAGCGACTGGGAGTATTAAAACAAGATGATCGCAAACGGCGTACCAGATAAAACATTCGCCGAATAACCCAGATTTTTTTCAACGGCGAATTTGTTAAAACGCAATCATGTTAAAATTGATCCCAACTGAAAAATACGACATGGAAGACTGAAAATCGTCGTAGCCGTGAGAAATAATCTCGGACGACTTCCTGTGTGTCGCGGGGGGAACGAGTTTCAGTCTGTAAAAATCTACAGCAACGTATTTCAATCGCGACACATGTTCTCATCTAATATTACAGCTGGAAAATATTGGATTACTCGGTGAAATGTCTTTTGCCGTTCATTGGGGTACTCGGCGCTTTAAAGGCTTCAATGTAGCGCGCAGCGTAGAAAACACCCTTACCTCTAAAGTGAACATACACGTACACGTATACGTGCATACGAGAGGAATATTCAATGAGAAGAACTCGCAATTTTAAGACAAAAGCCTTGCAAGTTGAGCTACGTGGAAGAAGCAAC
Organism: Melipona bicolor; assembly: GCA_030673865.1. Lineage (NCBI taxonomy): Eukaryota > Metazoa > Arthropoda > Insecta > Hymenoptera > Apidae > Melipona > Melipona bicolor. Next base: position 3,061,747 of record JAHYIQ010000015.1, on the reverse strand, counting down.
TCGCAACGTCGTTATGCATTCTACCATCGTTTACTATTCCTCTGCGTAACGTTTTAATCTCCACCGAAATATGAATTACTTTCGTTGCCGGTAAATACTCCAGCTACGTCGGTAGATTTCGAAAGTCTGCGTCGAAATTACAAAGTACAATGCGACGTAAGCTCCACCAAAGAAACCTTAAACGAACGCGAAACTAAAACGTTCGAAACCGATCCGAACTCGGCTTTTTCTTTTGCAGTTGTTACCCCTCCCATATAATATTTAAATATTATCCTCAATTTCCGATGTAATTTCATCCCGTTGTTTATAGCAATATTCCATTACGCTTGATACCTTTCTACGTATTCGTTGCTGCAATCGAGTTGAGTTGATGAATTAAACAAGTATATATATATAATATCATCGTAAAATGTCAGGAAAATCTATAATAAAAATATCAAAATTTGATCAGAGGTTGCTCGTTCAATCTGTCGATTTCCTCGCCGTGAAAATTAGTTTCTACTGTGTGCATTCTTCGCCGATCTCCCTTTAACTTAGCTGCGCCAAGACTAAAGTGGAGGGGATCGCCCTATCGACGAGGAGAAAAGTAGGGACGCGAGCCGCCAGTTCGCCACCTCTGGATCGGATCGTTCGAGCAAAGAGCTACAAAAACTCCAGCTTCGAAACTGAAACTTTTCGCAAAATAAGTTAGCCGTTAAAAAAAAAAGCGCGTCGCGAAAGCACAACACAGTTGCTTTGATTAAATGTATACGATGTGTCAAAGAAACGACACGGGGTGAAACTTGAAACGCGAGCAGCTCCGGGGAAAAAACATCGACTACGCTACGCGGGCCAGCTTGCAATAAGATACATTTGCAAACAAAATGACAAAATCCATCACTGTTCAAACTTTTACTACCCAACTACCACTAACCGAGAGAGAGAGAGAGAGAGAGGTCTTGCCACCAAAAGCAACGCGAGAGAGCAGCAGCAGCAGCAGCGAACAAGTCGCAAAAAAATTCAACCTCTAAGGAGACGTAAACCGAGCTAAAAACACTCGAAGGCAAATAACAGGGGTTCGCTTTATGGAAATTCGTGGCCATTGACTGGCCGTGAGAGCACCGCTTCCTAGAATATTACCTCGTAGACCACTGGCAACAGAGAAGTCGTTCGAGCCCGAGCCTCTTGTGAAACGAGAGAAGCGGATGAGGTCGAAGCTGAATTGCAAGGACAGAGGAGGTAACCCGCGTGACATTCGAGCCCCTGTACTTGTATGAAAGCGAAGCTCGGAAATTCGGTCCGTTGCTGCCGCGTTCAACGGACGCTTCTTGGGCTATTAACGTGCCATATAATGAACTGGCATTAGAGCCACTACCCTCGGCCCTTCGCCTCCCCTCGACCCTCCGCCACGGGACAGTTTCTGGATAAACGTTGAATCGAGGCGAAATAAAATGAGAACGGATATCGCGTGTACACCATTGGACACTTATGTGTGTGTGTGCGTGTGGGCGATTTGAACGTTGTCTCAAGGTCTGGCAGCGAGTCCTATAAAAGGAGACCTTTTCCGCTCGCGCTGGACCACTCGTTAGCATGCTAATAGCTAGAGAGAGAGAGAGCAGGTGTTAAATTTCAGCTTTCCCGCAAACCGTTCTCTCCCGTTAATGTCCGAACTCGCGGCTGTTAATTTTCCACCTTTTCGCGACCATCTCGCTACTCGCCACTCTGATCTTTTATTCCTCTTGAACGCGAGCCCGGGTTCTCCGTTGCTCGGTGTCCATTCGATTTGCAGAAAGAAGGGGATTTTGTACTTTCCACGAATAGGATTCTGCTCGCCGTAATGGTTCGCCATTTTTTGGCAAGAGCGGAATTTCTAAACATGGCACGTAAAGTACTGGTAACTTTGGAATCATCGTGACAAAATTTGCTATTGTAGGGGACACAACCCAGACTGCGGTATAAACATTCTCACGACGTGGACCCAGGTGACAGTGTCGACAGGGCCATGAGGTAATCGTCAAGAACCCTTTCATGGGCCTGACCATAAACACCGTAAGATAAGAGACGCTTTGAGAGAAAAGGAGTAGTCATAGTGAGAGTCAGAGTATAAAAGAACCGACTCCAACGCGTCAACAGAGTTAGTTATCCACAGTTTATTACTAGGTGGTCCATTGTCTTTGTATACTCACGCATCTCTGTATTATTATTGTTATTATATATATATATTTTTTTATTAGTGTAAAAATAAAGGCCTTTAAAACACTAAAGCTATCTTTAGTAAACCAAATTCAAGTGTATTTGATAAATTTTCAAATTTGATTTCCCCGGACTTTAATCTTCTTTCTAACCACCACTGTATAAACTATCCTCCCCCTAACAAACTCACAGATACCCTAAATGAAATCCATTCTGCCAGAAAGATGTACCCACGCCGCTCATGAAGATGTTCAAGACACAAAGTGACGACCTAGCTAGAAATAGAACCTAAAAGTATCGTCAGTAGCCAATGGAAGCGCACGAGGCAGAACCGAAAAATAAATATATCAAAGCCACGCTTCTTGTGTACGTGTCGTGATCAAGCGTTCCGAGTGACAGAGACAAAAGTGATTTCCAAGAGAAGGAGCTGCCAAGCAAAGCGAAACGACACATACAAGCCGGTGTGGGTTTGGTCTCATCGGTATCTGTCAGGAAAGCAAGACACGTCTTCTGATCTTAGGGACAGGAACACGATCGTTCTCATCGGCAAACAGAGAGAAGGCCCGAAGTTTGCCGGCCGTGGCTCGTGACGCTATTAAGGGATACGTCTGCGGGAGGATCTCTCACTCGATCCCACTGTCGCCATCGATAACTCGCTGCTTCTCCGACTACCTGGCTCCCGAATTCTTGATTGACTCGCCTCCCGTTGCATCGCGAAGTTATCGTTTAATGGCAATTGCTTCGCGTTCTGCGATGTGAGCGTCGGCGGAACAATGATCGTTACGATCTTGCAACGCTCACTCGGGGACAAAACGATGATCTACTCGGGGAACAACAAGTGGAATTGCCACAATCGATCCGCGATTCTTGGCTCGAGAGAAACGTTGTCGTTCGAGATATCTTTCTCGGTTTGATCAGAATGTTTCAAAGGTATCTTTCATCTTCTTTTATAATAACAAAGACGAACAAGAGTACCAACGTATTTTTATCTCTGTTGTTCGAAAGAAATTTTCACTCGGGAGAGAAAAAATTGATCCAAACTCGTCTAAAGGGAATTCTGAGACTTGAAACAGCAACTTGGGTTAAATTACGAGAGACGACCGAAATGGTGAAGAAGTTACGCGTATTGTTAATTATTTGCTCCTAGTATTGCCATCTCTGGAGCACGATCGATCGCAAATCTCGACCTTCCTCGATCAAAATTAAAACACAAAGCGCAAAGTGAGTTACGTTACGTGTCGAATTCCAGCGACGGAATTAAATTTCCGCCGAGGTTCTCCTACGCCCAGAAACCACGTACTTTTCAAGTAAATTATCTCGGAACATCCTAGAATCCCGAGACCGTCTTCCCCAAGGAGGAACCACGAGCCGATTAATCCTCTCGGAGCGCGGCGGTTCAAAACACGCGAGTAGATTAATCAGGCAATAATTAACGAAGAACCGGCGTAACCCCCTATCAGCCTCGGTAATAAGCTGCTATTAACCTCCTATTTCCACGAGTATTGTGTTTCTATGTGGAAGGTAGTTCACTTATCGCGGGAGTGGGGCGAACGGGGGGATGGACGGTTCCGTTTCAGGAAATAGGAAGTTACCCGCAACCATACGACTTGCGCCACGAACCACGTTTAACGAGCCGTCGATTAAACCGGCGGAGTCAAGTCGAGTCGAGTCGACATTATCTGGAAAGCGGGAGAGGAGAGAAAGAGAGAGAGAGAGGGAATCGCCTTTTGCACCGACGTCCGCAACGCTTGATCCAAGAATTTTCCGTTCTGTTTCGCCGCGCGGCCCTCCACCCCCCTGATACCGGATTCCGCGCCCGATGCCAGGATTTTAACAGTTCGTTTCGTACCACGTTGGCTAATTCGCCAATCGAACCGTATTGGCCTCCGCCACAGCTCGGCTATAATCTCCGTGTGTCCGTACCACTCGTCTCTCTCGCTGCGAGAGTTATCGGGGACTCTCTCGGTTGCCTCGTTTGTCGGCTCCTTTGACGCAGCACCTGCGATTGGTCGCCCCGCGTAAAAAAGTAATTTTTCCAACGGAACCGCGAGTACCTTTTCTTTTTTTTTTTTCTTTTGTTTCCTACGAAGACATCGATTCGCGGGGAAATCTTGTTGGTTTAAGTAATCAGAGAGGATTGCGTGCGCGAACGTTTTTTAAATCGGTCTGCGAGCGACGTTCTCCCCCTCCCCGACAGAGACGATTACTTTGTGGGGGACTTTGAACAATCGCCGGAGGAATTGTTTGAATAAAAAGTTTAACGCGTGTTTTGCAGGCTCTCGTGTAATTAAAGTTCTTTTTCTTTTGTTTTGTTTTGATTTGTCGATGTTGATACCGAGCTGGTTATAATATTAGATAATTAATGGTTCTCGTTATTTCGTTATGAAAGGTATATCGCGTGCCGGTCGACTTTCCTTCCCGCCTTTCTGTTTCTTGCCTTTTGTTCTCTTTCAATTTCACGCGACCCACGAGTCGTACGTGCGTACATTAACTCGAGCATTTTTATTCCGCGCTTCGTCGAACCTATTTGTCTTAATCGCATTTGAAAATTACACGAATCAGGTTTTCACAGGTCTCGCTATAAAAGCACACGATCACGTCGAATCACGATAAATTTAAAAAATTAACCAGCGTGTTGAACGCTACGATCCACGCTACAGCGATTAATCATAGATCAAGATTCCGAACCTTCTGTTCTAATTTTAAATTTGCTATAAAAAATTATACAAATTATCGTTTCGAGAAAATTTGTCACCCTTTAAAAAAATCATAAAAAATAAATTACATCGCAATAAATAAATAAACATTGGATTTGCCTAATTCACCTCAAAAATGCGAATACAACATTGGAAACAAGTCGAGTTCAAAGGCCGAAGCTTAATTTCTCTTCTCGGCTGAAGTTGAAGAATCAATCGCGGCGTTCTATTTCTAACGCTAAACTTTCCAACAACACTTTCCTTTCAATTATTTCGCAGCAGCTACGACCACCCGGCAAAGTTTCACAAATCGCCGGTAGAAGCAACCGTGATCGCGGCGACTACCCTGTTTGATAACATAAGATAACGCGAGCCAAGTAAGAGGTCCAGAGAATCGAGGGCAAGAGAAAAAAGAGAAAGAACGAACTGGTCGATCGACGTTCGAACTGTTCGAGCAGTCGCACGAACCCGAGAACCTATCTGGCCTGATAGAATTTAGAAATAACCGGGTGTGTTCGAGGCGCACCCTGCCTCAGGGGGCCCCGCGCTAATAGAATTTCTTCGCCGATCCAGACACAGACCGGGTAAAGCGACTTTAATCCGGCGCTAGGCGGAAACTTTTAAATCTTTGGTAATCTCGCCTCCGAACGAAAATTCCAACGATGTTACAGCCGAGCAGAGTGTAATTGTTTCTGGCTTGTGCGTCGAACGCCGATCCGGCTAAACTGCGGTCTAACAGCGGACGAAACGCGTCGCGCGCAAACACACGCAAACACACGTCCGGCTCGGCGAAGTTTGCATTCTTAAGGCGAAGCTTACGCGTATATTTCAGAGTCGCTAGAACACGCGAGCGTATTTTCCAAGATCAATATTTGCGGACGGTCAACTGTGATAGCAAAGTAGCAGCAACCCGGGGAGTCATAAATATATTACCTCTGAAAAGCTGGTTTAACCAACGGGGGGATTGAACTTTTCATCTGGTTAAACGTGCACGTAAGTTTATACATTTTAGGCAGAACTTCGAGCAGCCTCTGCCCCGTTTCGACGAATTGAAACGATGATCAACGCGATATCGCTCTCGAGGAATTATTTTGCCCGTTTTAATGCTCGTCGCGTTGATTAAAAGTGACGCGCCAATGTTTTAAAACAGAATTTCTCCTCTGATTAATCGCGTCAAATGAAAATTACGATATTAACTTTGTTAACGTCCGTATCCATCCGTTTACTGTGTAAAACGAAATGAATATAGTTTTCGTATCTTTGTCTTCCGGCGCTAGAGACGCAACGAACTTCAGCGACAGAGAAATCATTATTCTCCAGAATTTTTCGCAGCGTCGAAATTGAATCGGCGTCCTTTTCGTTAATTATTATTTTAATCGAACGTTCGAGGTCGAGAATGAACACACTGGTGCAAATGTTTATAGCAACGGGCATACCTGAAACTAGACACGTTTAGATTCCAGCTACATTCTCGGTTAACGTGAATGCTCTTTCTAACGAGGGTTTAAACGATCACTGTACATCGTACTTGGACACTGCGGGGCAAACTTTCCTTTAATTTTGTTTCAATCACCTCGATTTGAAATTTCGAAGTGATCAACGTTCGCAGGTATATCGATTTATTTTTCTCCTTTTTTCTGTTTAATTAAGAATTGTCATTTCCAACGAATATCTAACTACGGCGGAAGTAAATGTTCGCAGCAATTTAGAAAGTAACTGATACATAAGCTTGGATAGCAGGTACGTTCCTAGCTCTAGCCAACGCGAATGTTCGTTCTAACGAGGGTTTGTACGATCAGCGTCGCGCTATACGTTTATCCTAATCCCTCGCACAACTGTCTATACGCGGTCTGTACGTAGAACGTTCGGAATATTTATCGAAATACGATCAAGTCGCGTTTTCGAAGAACGGGATCAACTTGGGAGAGAGACGTGAAAAAATTACGAAGCTCGCGCAAAGATGCGAGCCACGGTGACACTGTTAATTGAAAAAATATTCTACTCGCGGGAAACTCTCGGAACGAGAACGAAATACTAATGATTTCTTTGCACGCTCTTTTTTTAATTTAATACAACGACAAACAGCAGGATGTTGTAAAACAGAAAGCCGAGCATTCGACGAGAACGCTACTTTAACGAAACATTGCGTTCCATTCTTGGAGATTCGAAGATTCAGATCGTCCGCGGAAAGAATCATTTGCCGAGGCTTTGATACAGAGCTTGTTATTCCGTGTCGGCTCGATCCTCGATAATTTTCCAACGCGGCGCGCCCCGAAATTGGGTCAACGGTGTCCCGACACCTAGAATTTTCCCGCGACTTTATCAAACTGCTCGACTACTCGAGCCCGTCAGCCCTGACAATCGAAACACTCGAACCGAGCAAAACGTCAAACGACCGCGCCGATAATATCCCGTACGGCGACCAAACAAAAAAAAAATCCAATCGAGTGGACGTGACGCGATACATCGACGTTGACCTTCGTACAAACACTCGCGGCAGCTCCGTCAGAGCTTCAACCCCCCCGGAAGGAAATATCCCGCGACTTTGCAAACTCCACCATTCCTGATATCTCGACGATCTCGATCGGTTGCGAAGTACGGATAGCTGCAGATTTATCGAGTAACGAATGATGACGATGACTTTACTTGATAAATGAAAACCCGTCGAGTGAGTCGCTGAAATCTGTCGGACTGTGTCTCGAAAGCCGTGCTGATTAACCTCGCAGATCGAAAGGTGGAGGAAGACGATAGACATCATTTTTCTTCAAAGTTACTTTCGAGAATTACTCTCAACTTGGATAACGAAATGAACGCGTCTTTAAAAGGTGCCAAAAAAAAAAAAAAAAAAAAAAAAAATGCATAAAACACATAAAGTGAATAACAGCGTGTTATTATAACATTTAGCGATTCTTTGACAGTGTCTTTGATCGAAACAACAACAAGTGAGAACAGTCGTCTCGCGCAAACAGAGCCGGAACAGAGAAGGATCTCGACTAACGAGGCTCTCGCGTCTGTTTCACCCGGTGTGTGGAGGATGCGCGTCCTCGCAGGACGCTTTGAGCGGCTGTCTCGGCGGCTGTTTCGCCGCGGGAAAAGTCAGCAGCGATCCTTCGAGGACCGGCGGCGTGCTCGGAGGACCTAGGGTGGAGTCAGCTTCAAGAGCGACGTAGGAGAGCAACGTTCTGGGCGCGGGTCGCGGCGGGGGTGTAGGTGCTGCTGCGCCCTCGGGCAGACCGCGAATCCCGGATCGATCTCCCCCATAGCTATGACGTCATGGCCGACCCACTCTCGCGACGCCACCCTCGTTCACCGACAACCACCCCAACCCCACCCCTCGCAGCCCCGCAATCCCGCAGTTCCGCAGCACCGCAACTCCAGCGACCTAGCCATCCACCAACCTTTCCCTTCTACGCTTCCGGCTGCCTCTCTCGCTCTTTTAACTCTGCCTGAACCCCCCCCTCCCTCCTCTCCATCTCTCTCTCTCTCTTTCTTCGTCCCTCGCCCCTCTCGCTCGCTCTTTGACGGCTGGACCGCCGACCCTGGAACTACTGACGCGAGGCACGCCAATATCGTCTACCGGCTGTGTGCACCAACCGTCCCTCATCTCCGCCGGGGAACGCTGCTTGGATTTATCCTAAACGCCTTTTTTCCCGGGCAGGGTTGTTCGCCAAAGCCGAAAGCTCCTTTCATCCGCGCTCAACCGGACAGGCGACACCTTCCACGATCGTTGATCGAGGCGAATGTCTGTTTCCAGAGAATACGATCTCCGTGCGAGATACGCGAGCGATCGGAAAATTGGAATGCGGCTGAGTGTTTCTGCCGAGTAACTGTTACGAGGGAAGGACGCGATAATAAGGTAAGGGGTGGATTTCTGGAGGAGAGGGAAGTTGTTGGGTAAGAACGGCGGTTTTGGAAGGACCAGAGTCGACTAATTGTGTAACACTCTGACGATTCGAACGTTTTGGCGTGTCTGAAATGCACGATTCTGTCAGTGATGTGATTAAAGTATCACAAACTTGAGGTAACCAAACGTTGTACGTTCGTTTTATTAAAAACAGAAGATTACGATTCCTCGTTCCTCGAAAGAAAAAATATATACTGATAATTCTTTGTGAGATTTATAATTATAATGACCAAATTTTAAACATTCGTACACGTTCAACTCTTTGTTTTATTAAAAACAGAAAATTACGATTCTTTGTTCCTCGAAAGAAAAAATATACACTGATAGTTATTTGTGAGATTTACAATTGTAATGACCAAATTTTAAACATTCGTACACGTTCAACTCTTTGTTTTATCAAAAACAGAAGATCACAGATAATTGTGTACTTAATAGAAAGCTTTTAAACATCAAACGAAACTCAACGTCCAACATCAATGTACATTCCACGTCACTCGAGCAACAAATTTTATTCTTTCACGCGGGGGAAAATTTTAGCAAAGAGAAAATTTAACAATAATAATTCCTGCGTTAACAAAGTGTTACGCAAGATTCTTGGATGATAAAACGAACAACGTAGGGAAGAAGCGCTTGGTCAAACTACTTGCTCTTTTGTCGTCAATAGAAACCACTTTCTCCCTCTATCGAATCCATTATGAAATCACTCGTTATGCGGGAAGGGATCAACCGAGCCCTTGAGAATCTTGATTTATGGATTCACCTGGAGTTTTAAACTTGGACTCTCCGGAGGGGGGGAGAGGAGAGACGGGAGAGTCGAGGAACACGGGGGCGTTTCACCTTGACCCTTTCGAACGTTGATGCTACACGAGTCGCATTTTAACCCCCTCGCGAGATAGCGACCGTCCGAAGGGAGACTTGTGCTTCGACTTTCTCGCAGACTGTACAAAGTACACCTTTCCTCGTTCGTCCCTCTGTTTCTTTCTCTTTCACAAAAAAAAAAAAAAAAAAAGAAAGAAAACAAAAGAAAAAGAAAGCGGAAGCTAGCGAAAACGTGTCATCGCTTCTTTGTCGCTGGAAACGAGCGTACGTGGAAATGACGCAACTTATCTAGCCTAACAAAGCAGTCTCGCTTCGCGGGTGTACGTTTTAGTCACTCGTTCATCCTTTAAATAGTCGCCGCGTAGTTGTGGCTCGGTCGTTTCAAAGTGTGTCGTTCCTCTCTTTTCTTCTTCCTTTTTTTTTTTTTTTTTTATACACCGAGCAACGGAAAAAGCCCCGGATGAAAATGGAGAGGATGAAAAATGTAATAACGCACTCTATTACCGCTCCTTCGCAACACTTGCCACGGTCGCTGTAACTCGTCTGAGCAGAGTCGAGTCAAGTAACGAGCTAACGCGGCTACTTTTTCAACCGAAATGCTTCTTTGACTTTGCGTTGCCCGACCCTCGAAGACGCGGAGGCCATTCTGTGCGTCAACGCGCAGGAGAGTCCGTCAAACAGGGGAACGACGTCGATCTGTGTATCGGTGATTTCTAAAATTACCCAGAACCGCTGAAATTCTGTTTCGCCGATAACAGAAGGGAAAATGAGAGAGAAAGAGAGAGAAAATTCCATTTTCTCGGTGAAACTGAAAAGAAAGAAAACTCATCTCTGGCTGGCTGCGAAGAGGATAGAGAGTATAAGAGAGTATCATTCGGCCGGCTCTCGGAATTATTCTGAACTTTTACATAAATTATTCAAGGAACGAGGCCGCGGTTCGATGTCGGCCGCAAAAATAGCAGCTAATACCGACGCGACGCCAACCTCTCGTTCGTTAACATTTTATCGAACAAGACGCCCATCTGCGAATTATACTTGCATACGCTTCCAGCTATTCGCGGATTATCCGACACGCTTCCGTTCGTTCCGCGATAACAGCGTTCGTTTCGCAAAATCCTGTGGAGCGTCGTTGTTTTTCGCTTAGCAACAAACGTATTATAACAAACAAACGTAGTACAGCGCGTCAAATCGCTTTTCAATATTCGCGACACTTTGCAGAACGCCGATAAAAGATTTAATCGTGCCCGCGGTTTCGCAATTTCTACGTAATTCGTTCTACGTGAAACATTAGAGAAAAGGGACGCGAGCCTTTGTAACTCGTCAAAGAAACAATACGCACGTCGATCGTATTTCTTTCTCTTTGTCCTTTTTCTTTTTTTTTTTTGTTTTTCACTCTTCGTGTCGCGCTAAAGGAAAATTCTCGTTTATACCCGACTCTCTTCTTTTACTACCGAAACGATCGGTACGAGCGGCAAACAAATAGTGCATATTTTACGTAAGAATCCACGTTACGTAATCCAAACACGTGTAACGCTCAAGTACGTCGTTTAAAAGGACGAATCTAATTTGGTAACCAAACACGGGGGGCTGCAAGAGCTCTGCACGAGCTGCGCAAGGTACGCCGAAACGATTCATTCGGCTTAATTGCTCCTAATAATTTCGTTTCATTTATTCGTGATAGTTTAATTTACCAAATTAAACGGCGCCTCTCTTTTGACTTGGCGCCTGATACGGGCACCTAACTCCCCCTCCCCCTCCCCCCGCGACCCTCTCGCCCAATTGTGGATTACCATTTTGCCTACACTCGTGCTATTGCCTGGCTGCTGTTACATTTGGTCTACCATTGAACGAAAGAAGAGAGAGAGAGAGAAAAAAAAAAGCGCGTTCAATTCGAAACGTTTCCATTAAATCTAGAGTAAAATGAAACGTTTTCCGGTAGGGAAAATTAATTCGTATTTTTTTTTTTTTTTTTTTTTTTTTTTGGACGTTGCGAATTCTACGAGTATTTTTTTTTTTTAATCGCAGGATACTTTCTTTGACGGATCATCAGTTTTATACGCGTTTCTCGTATTATTCCCTCTCCCGCGAATATCGGAGATATTCCGGAAAACTGGTAATTTTTTCCGCTGAAAAGAAGGGAAAAAAGAAAAAAGCCTCTTAGTCTCGCTTTGCCGTTTTTTTTCCCCCGGCCGCGCTGAAAACGCTGGCCAGAAAGGAATTCGTTCTATTTGTTATTGGCTAGTTGGCAAATAAAGCCTCGTGATTAAAAAAAACAAATACGAGCGTGGTGGCTCGTTCGCACAAACAACTAATTATACTTTCAAGCGTGGAAAAATAAATCTTATGAAATTCGCGCGAGTCGACGGTCAGCAAGGAGTCGGGAGAACTTTTACAGAGGGGGAAATTTGTGTAGTTTTTAGCGGGCATTATTTTCCATTTGATCTGCTGGGAGTTTTCCATTTCCACAGGTGTAAAACACGCGAAATAAGTGATAACACTGGCGGGGGGGGGGGGGGGGGTTACATTAAATAAATGCACGAATGAAATTAGCCAAATTAGTTGATCACGCCGGCTGGTTATTATTAAATTAATAACAGGAAGATTCATGCCGCGGAACGAAGGAAACTGTTCAGCCGTGATAAAAAAATCTCGTTACCCGGAATGAACTGAACGTTAAGCTCTTCAAATAATATCTTCCTTCGGTAAATATTAATTAATAATTCCGCGATAATCTACTTCGAAGCTCCGACTGCGAACTCATCCTCGGCCGAACGTAAAAGCTCGATGGAAAAATACGATTATCAACCGTACCGTTTCTAAATTACCGTTGTATAATTTTCCATTTAGAAATTTCCAATTACCGTTTGCAAAGTAAACGTTATCGCCGCGATACAAAAGTATTAGCGACAACAATTTCGTATTGTCCAATTTGTTGTTATTTTCAGGAACACGCTGCGCATAACTTGTGATTTTATGTATGTACGTACGTATGTACAGGTGTAACAAAAGAGCAGCGGAAGCGGTTGCAAAGGAATTGCGGAGGAACCTTTTGATTATATTTTCCACGCGACGCACGAAAGATGAACGAGTGGAAAAACGAGGAAATATTCAACGTCTAATTCTCCCCGTATTTTTATCACTGAAAATGCAACGCTGATGCAACGAAAATTAGCGATTGGTTGATTCGGGTCACGTGATTCACAAAGGGGGCGTGAGATAGATCTCGAGAAGGAGTGGCGTTGTCTGGTGCTGAGCGATCGCGCCTGTAATTTATTTTCTATCCATTCAAATGTTTGCATGTCGATAAAACTTTATGGCAAAAAAGTGCTTCTGGGCCTTTCAGTGAGACAAATCGTATACTGGGGTACAAGTGCAGTTTTTTTTCTTTATCGTCGTCAACGCGAACGCCTATTCAAACCGAAACGGCCGGTGGTATCGCTGGGAAATTATTCCAATTTTCTTCCGCGTGAAGCTTGAAAATCGTGTATGAATTAATTTCACCTCGAGCCACAAATATCCCGTAACTTCGTCGCATAATCGGTTGCACGTACGCAGTACTCGATTTCGTTTCAATTAATTCCCCAGTTTTTCTCCCGATCGATGAATTCGACGAGCCGAGCCTTCCATTAATGCTGAATTCATCGATTCAGCGCGCTCTTCTTTCACCGACGTTCCGCGAAATTATAACGGTGTATTCGAAAAAGGAAACAAAAGAGAGAGAGAGGGAGAGTGCGAAAAGACAGAGAGAAAAAAAGGCGTAGAGACAGGAGGGGGGGAAATCGTCTTTCTCACATACGCGTAAACATATTTTTACGAATATTTGTACGACACTCGAGCAATTTGGCCGGGCGCAATGGCGGAAAAAGAATCGCGCGCGTCGAAAGATCGTGGTTTCAACAAATAACGATATAATCCGAAAAAATGTAGTTCGCTTTTAGCTAGACATTTCCAGCCTCGGGATCCGCGAAATATCGCGGGCTTTTGTTTCCATCAAATATTTCCACCTTTTTCTTCCTTTTTTTTTTTTTTTTTCATACACACTATCGCGCGCGTGTCGGTAAATTTTTGCAAAAAAAAAAAAAAGCATTCGAACTAACGAACGCGTGGAGCGCAAACGCAAGAGGGGGGGAAAAAATAAAAATTCAAACGTGGACGTGAAATATATAAAAAATAAGATGTATACGCGATTTATATAAATATTCCTTCCACGTTTCGCCACTGGACTGCAGTGCTCCGTACTCCCTGGACGAACGTGATTGCATCAACAGATTACACTCGACTGGAAATAATTTTTTAATAAAAATGTAGATTCTTTTCGTCGTTCGAGTTTTGTTTTTGTACCGAGCATCTTCCGCAATCGTACGTATTATAACAACTATTTACGACACTGAATCATTCGCCTACAGTTCATACATTTCCACGAGAATATCTACGCTCTGATGAACATTGCAATTAAACGTAAATCTCGCGACTACCAATTGTACCCAATAAACTGTAATTCGTATTTCTATGTCAGCTAACAAACGATTCGTTAATGAACAAACGTAGGCACAAATATACAAAAACTACATGTAACATTACGCGAGAGAATTTACTTTTTGTTCTCCTAAGAGATGTTTGAATCCTGACGAGCTCCCATCACCCATCCTCGATCCCATTTTCGATATTTTTTCGCGCGGCCAAAGGACCATTCTCGGTGCAAACGGTGCAAACGCGTTGGAATTAAATCGCCCGGTTTAATTTCGATTCGATCGACAATGCATTAAGCGGCGGCTTAATACACGGCAATGATAACGATCTGTCCATTACCTATTTCGTAAATTGTATCAATATTTATTAACGGCTGTCAGAAAAGGTAATAGCCTGGTCGGACGGTGATTTAAATACGATTTACATAACTATTTTGATCGCGGCTGTTTACCTTCGAAAATTTCCCGGCCGCGCAACTCCGCGGGGATGCACGCGCTCTATTACACACGCGCGCGCTCGTTTTAATTTCCATCTCCGCGAGAGCGCGAGCAACGGAAAATATAAATTCACGTTTGCACACGCCGCGACGTTAATTAAAACGAGCTCGAAATTTTCGTTTCGCGTCTCTCCCTCTGTCCCTTTGTCGCTCGGCAAGAATGCTCGCGATACACCGTGTCTTCTCGCGGCTGTAAACTACCAACTCTCTAATTTCCAATTTTCCCGCGCGAATACCAACCGCGATGTTAGCAGACGCGAAACTCAAACGATTAGCCCCGCGAAAGTTGCGTACCTTGTGTCCTAAAAATGATCGAATATCAACGGCGAATAATCTATCATTCTCGATCTCGACTGAGTCACTTGCGATTTAGATTTGCAAGCACATTGCAGCTTCCTGATCGAACGAAGAATCGTTTCGACAGGATGCGAAAGTATAATACACGTTCGATCTCAAATGAAAGAACACTTTTGGAAAACGGAATTGATGACTGAATTTTGAAAAAACTGTGCAACAGCGGTCTTTACTTGCAAGATGCAGTGTAGTATCGTAGGTCGTTGTTAAATCACAATCTGTGGTTGTAATTATTAAATCTTTTAAGGCTACGATCTGCAATCGTTCGCTGATCGCAGGAACGCTTGAAAAGAAAGAAAGTACAAAGAAGAAAAGAGAAAAGGGAGAAGCGCGTTAATTGAGTTGCTAAAAAAAGAGTTTGTTTAATCACCGACACCGCCATCAAAACAAATATCATTTATATTTAATTTCTACGATACACAGTGTATCAAGAGAAAAGCAAACAAAGATAAATGCACAATTGCGGTCTACGATACAAAATACACGCCGTGTCAGAAGGAAGAGGAGCAAAGATAAACAAAGAAAAGAGAGAGAGAGAGAGTTTTGATCAACTATGTCGACTATGTCGGATAAATACCGTGAACACGATGTTACCATTGACGAGGCCATTGTTTTCGAATCCTGACGCCAGCGTCCGCGGCGGGAAGCACTTTTTCCACGATCGAGGGTGCGCTTCAATTACAAGGCAAACGATTTACGCGCGAGTGACGGAAGAAACACAGGGAGTCGCGCGGCAGTCGATCCGAAATTTATGAAGCGCGGCGGAGGCCGGCTTTTCGCGGACGCATATTGCCCTCCTGACGTTGACAGAAACGAAATCAGCCTTCGGTCTGTTTCCACCCGCGCGACGCACTCGAATAAAACTCGCTTGCCAGGCGTGTATTTTTATAACCGGAGCGGTATAGACGAATCACCGGGAGGAGGAGGAAGAAGCGCGTCGCGCCAACTTTTCGCTTGCGGTCGCTTTCATCAGTTTCGGATCGTTGAAATTCGTAGAAATTGGAGATGCGTTAATTTGGATAGTTCCGACGGCTTTGACTATTGCTTCCACGACGTTGGGAAAGAACAGTTGTCGAAAATTCATCGATAAGTGTCATGTCATTGGCTGCAATTGGTTATAATGGACGAACAAATGTACAGTTCATCGATTACCGAACGAACGCCACGATGTACACGAAAGTTTAATCGAAGTGCAAATTAGAGATCGTGCGACTCGTGTCGGAGGTCAATATTTCACATTTCAACGGGATAATGCGTACGTGAAACAGCGTGAACGAAGCAACAATTGTGAGAGATTTCTTTGTGCCTGTTTTAAGATTTAAATGTTACAGAAGGACCGTCGCGAGCTGTTTACACCGGCAATCGACAATCTGATACAATTCAGGAATCAAAGGAATGCAAGTGGCAGAAACTTTCGCGAGTAGAAAGTAGAAAAGTTGTACAAATCATTATATTTCATATCGAATCGTATGAAATCGTGCAAGTTACAAAAGGAAGAATGAAGCTTCAATTTCTCGCCACCGTCATAATGATATTTAACAATTATTGCAAAAGAATACAAGTGACATTAATACACTACTTACACGTTTAATTGTTCAGTATGTTATGTAATTGTGATAAACACGTATAAAGATAAAATTTCTTAAAAATTACAGTTGTCAGGACAGTATAGCAATACGTTTTGACTATTTTGACAAAGTTCACTTTGACATTAGTCAAACATTTATATTTGCGAAATTTTAAACATGTAGTTATCCTCTCATTCATACGAAGAATTACTAGACATTCCTGATTCTACCAGGCAAAAGCATAATCGTATCTACATACATATATGTTGTAACGTAACCGTTGGATCAGTTAACGAAGTTAACAAATAGATCGATCGATTTGTGTCACACAACGCTGCGTTTGCAGCGACTGTTTGTGTGGAGCTTTTGTGAATTTTGAGCATCGGTTTAATCATCCGGCCGCAAGGGCAGGTTTTCGTTACTTGACGTTAATTGACCGCGTGTAATATTTTACGTGGCCGAACGCAATCGGCCGAATTATGTCATTCCGATGTGAACTGTTGCGAATGTTATGGGATGCAACGTAAACGAATTCTTTACGAAGCAAAACTGAAGACGAAGAATGAAATTATTTAAACGGAGCTTCGTTTTGGAGAAGATCGATCTTGGAAAACTATCAGGTGTATCATTAATATACTTCACTTGATCGTAAATTCATTTTCAACCTTGATAACAAAATGTGATACAATCACCGTGCAGGTTTGTCATCGATACGGGTTCTTTTACAATATTTAAATAATTATCCATCTGTTCAAATCGACGTATTTGTTCCAGTTGACAACGCGTGTTAACAACGTCAAATATCGCGAAATTACTATCAAGATATATTGCGTTTATCGATTCAAAGCTGTGTCTCTAGAATTTTGTTAAAAAAAAAAATTATGAATAATATAGAAACAATTGCAAAATCAAAAATTAAGAAACAACGAGCAAACAAAGAAGCTACATCTGATCGATAAAGGGGAACATCTTTGAACATCTCTCCAAATAAAGCTCAATTACTTTAAAACGACAGTGTAAATTTTAAATTTTTCAAAATTGTTGCAACTGATGCTCGATGTTTCCCGCGTTAAGACGCAGCCGATTTCGGAGGCATCACGGGCCAGCTCGAAATATTAAATCTCCGAACAACGTTTCATCGTGGAAACGATATTTCCCACCGGTGCGAGAGTACCATGTCGCCAGAGCGAAAATTCCATTTAATGACTCTTTCTTCCGCCGCGGGTGGAAGCGAAAACGACATTAACGATCGTCAGCGCTGGTTTCGTCAGAGCCACTTGCCTAATGCACTTGTGCGCATCCCAGGCGACGATATATTACGGCGTTTGTAATACACGCGAAAATGATAATGAATACACGTGTCGCTCGGGTAACGGAAAGCTATATCGGCCGGCTCTATGCTGGGTCGCCGTTACTTGCAAACTCATGACGTTTAATATGTTAAGCAAATTGATGGATTCGCTGGAAGAAGAGGGGCTGGCTCCCGGGGCAAGAACAACAAGAGGTTTAAATTTCACGGAATTTCTGGCGACGTAACGTGAAATTATTGGAAAGGGACGCGGCTTCATCGATTCGCGCAAGAAGAGAAACCTGCGTAAGATGGACCCGGAACAGAAAACACGACGAATTGTCACACCGGTGATAAACACGTATGCATGTACGTTGTCGCTTTTCAGATTTCCATCTATCGATATGTTAATTTCGAAAGCTTTGATGATAACGACAAGGATCAATTTCACGATATATTCAAGATATTCGACACGCGTCTTAAAATCAAAGAAACCTGTCTCGACGAAAAATGAAGTTTATCCTCATGATCCTCGCGAGTCTATTATCTGAACGTACAAACAAAATTAAGAACGAGTTCCACTGTCTGCGAATGTGTATATTCCACTATCGTCAGACCTTCGATCCCCCATTGCTCATATCTCGACCGAAAAGATACTAAATATTCGCATCTTCTCCAAAGTCAAGCAAAGGATCGAGTAAAAAACTGCACGACATACATCCCAGTATGATTCGTTTCACTGAAGCAACTATTCCGACTAGGAAATGAAGACATTTGAATCGAACAAATTACAGGCGCGATCGCTCAGTACCGGACAACGCCACTTCTACTCGAGGTCTAGCCCACGCCCCCTCGCGAATCACGTGACCCAAATCAACCAATCGCTAATTTTCGTTGCATCAGCGTTGCACCTAGAGGCTCGCTAAAACCATTTTCAGTGATAAAAAACGCGACAAAGTCTCGTCCCACCTAGGAATCGCGTCGGGTTAAATTCGGGGCCACGTCTGGTGCCAAGCACGGTGTCAAAGCCAGCCAGCGATTCCCTCCCCTACAAAACGAAGTAATTCTTCGAAACTCGAACTCGTTGCATCAGCTTCCACGATCCAGCCATGAAACGCAAAGTTACATAGACGAGGAGCGCACTTCAACTGCCCCACTCCCCTGGTCAGCTCTGTACGATCGAGAGAAACCGGCCGCTCGACATTCGTGCAAACAGACATTCCAATTCCGCTCTTCGAAACGGTTTTTTCCCTGTTTGCCGGACTTCGTAACGAACCCTGTCTCCGGGAGACAGACCAACAGCTAGCCGGTAACCCGGCGGCATCAGGCCGCGAATCGTCAAAAACCCGTTTGCTCTCGATTTCCTCTCTCTCTCTCTCTCTCTCTGCCCCGGTCGCGAAAGAAACGCGAGAGCGCGTTCCCCGACGCTTGTTAGCCGACGTTTTCCAAGCGGAAACATTAAGACGGCGAAGCGAAGCGGAGCTCGGGAATGCTCTGTCGCAGCCTAACCGACGACGACGCTGACGACCGTCGGTTATAATACAACAACAGAGCGTCGGATAGCACGTTACCCCCGTGGCTTTTACATATTCATACTAAATCCGAACGGTATACGGCTGCGACGGGGCAAGTTCGCGCAGATTAAGTACGCTATCAAGCTTCGTATTCCCGGCGCACGGTTTTCAGATGATCTCACACCACTCCGGCCAAACTTCTTACTAAGGAGACACTTTCGTCTCTCCCGCGACCCGCGACCCGCGACCCGCGCGCGAGCACGCTGTCTTCACAATACCGCACGTACTACCAAAGTTATCTCAACTGCTCTATCCGAGCCTCAGCCCCCCCCCCCCAACCCCCGCCGCCCCCTCTGCCTCGTTGCGCCACTCGTTCACTGTCTTTATATCCACTCCCCCCTCGCCCCCGTATTCGTCGTTTCCCACCGACTATCCAACTCCCCGACCTCCCCCCTCCTCTTGTATTCTTGCACAGTTACGAGTGAAATTACGTAAATTCGCGTTCAATAAGAGGTAGAAGGGCGGAAACAATTTCTCGCGTTTCAATGGCGGACTGTTAAGCCGCGGCACGGTGACTGTGTTTAACGCGGTTATTAACATGCCCCGGGGGTGGAACTCGTTACACCCGACGACTTGTGTAACATTGGTCGATTTTGCAGTTAATCGCGAGCTTAGGATTTTTCGTGTTTTCTTTTTCTTTCTTCTTCTTCTTTTCTCGCGTTTCGGAGGTTCTCACAGTGTACGCTTGAAAATTGTAATTTAATTGGTACTTTTCGATACCTCTGCGGCGTATTTGAATATATAGTTTTCTCAGATTTCTTTGGTTACTTTTTGTCACTCGTCGCGTTTCTCAAACGATTTTTCATATTTTTCAGACGCTTGAACATTATAATTCAATTGTTTGAATAACGTATTTGCTCGATTTCTTGGAATACTTTCAACCACTAGTCACGTTTCTCAAATTATTATTCATATTTTTTGTGTTTCAGAGATCCCACGTTTCCCATAATTTCTCAAATCGAAATAAGTCGATCCATGCGCGCATCTTTTTCAAACACTGTTCCAAATGAAAAATCGTAGTTGTTTTAGTTTTAGCCTGCGTAAAGTGAAAGTTATTGATTATTTCTCAATGCAAAATGTAACCTGCTGCACGAAAGAAAGGAAAAAAGAAAAAAAAAAACGATCAAGTGGCTTAAATCTACCACTTTAGACGATTACAATTGCGCGCTATAATCGCCTTATTGCTCTCGCCAGGCTATCAAACGACCGTGAATACCAATAGCTTAATAGAATCCCCATTAAAGTGTCCCTCTTGCCAGCCTATCGCGCCCAATGCAGGCAAATTCGCGACAAATTGTTCCCACTAATTTTTCCGCACGTCGGGTGCCAATTGATTTCGCATTGTCACGGCGAGTTCTGCGAGAGCGTGATTCGCAACAGGGGTCAATCCCCTTTCGATTTACGAGCCGAAAAATTCGCTCGTAAGCAATAAAGACGCTCCTGCATTTTTGAACGAAGCAATTTCAAATCAAGCTCTTCGAATTTTATCAACACGAACGTTCGTCAATGTCGTCGATTGTGCAAATTTACAGCTCGTTTCAAGAAACTGAATCGATTTCCAATCGGTTGTCGCTGAAATTCCTACAATTTCAGAATTGCTGCTGTGATCACAACCATTGCCACTCCGGATATTTCTACAAATTTATTCACGACTACGAAACTCGAATTAGACTCGGAAATAAAAGCGTAAGGGATACAAAGTATACAAGCTTCGATATTCATTTCAGTTTTTTGCGACAAATTTCTGAAAGTGCATCGTTGTGGAATTTCGATGAAATTTCCAGTTGATCATTTTGATCGCTCTTGATACATAGTTCCAGCGCTGCAAACATAGTTGGAATGGCGATAAAAACTTGGATAAAAATAAAAAAGATCGCGTCATTTACCGATTGCAAAATTACAACAGATACTGTGCTATTTTACGTAATTGCGTATATTTACGCATATTAAACATATTTAATGCTTTAATTCCCCCAAATCTTCCTACGCACGCGTAAAAACTCGCGATCCACCGATGTTTCGGTAGTCGACAGATTTTTCCCTCGTTGTTTAGCGAGAAGCAAATTTTCGTACGGGAGAGGAGTCGATTGGATCCCCGAACGAGCTTTCGGTCCCTCCGTTCCATCCGAAACTTATCCTGCGCCGATTGCTTTTTCGATACTTGCTTCGAGCAACTGGGTTACCGTACTGATAGATTCTTTCTTTTGTGAACTCGTTGCTCTGGAAACGAGGATCATTTGTGTGCAGAGGTCCGCGGCCTGGCGCGAGAGAGCCGGATATGTGGAATCTGGGATTCTCCGCCGCTCTGAGAATTAGTTTATCGATAATATCGGTTGTCGATCGACAACGTTTTCCTTAAACTGCTACTTTGTACGAAGGAACGCGACAACTTTTCTGCCGCTTTTCTGCTACGCTTACAGGGAGAACGGTTTAAAAATTTAGCGGGCAATCGATCGATCTTGCGTTGATACGTATTTCGTTATCAGAATCGTATTTTACAGAGAGTCGCTATATTTTTAGAGAGTTAGAATCATCTAAATTGCCGTATGTTTTCAGACCAATAATTCCAAAATTATCTTCTTATTTGATTTTTGAAATTAACACTGGAACTACCGACGATTAAAATATAAAATTTCCATCAGAGACGTTGAAAAAAGCTTGTAATTCATTTATATATTTTACGAAAAATTCGATCCTTTAAAAACACATAAATAATTTAATAAAAATTATACACAATCAAACATATTTCACGCTTTTCCATATTCTTCAAAATTTAAATATCAACACAATAATTACTCATCAACTTGTCAGTTGTTTTCCAAAGATTTGCATCTTTCCACCGATTCAGCGTGTGCTTGTGCATCCGACGTTAAGAACGACATAATCAAAACGTAGTTCACGTTTTTCTTCCGTCAGAAGGAACGTGAGGCTCTTAGAACTCTCGTGCAATTTAAATTTCCCTAGGGGCACCAACACTGAAGGGAGACTTCCTTCTACCTACTAAGTATCACAACGAAGTAGTGCAACTTCTATTCTCAACTCGAAGTATTTCGCGCGTACTTTCGAAAATTCGCGTATTTCAGAAAACGCACAAAGATCCCCGCAGCTCTAAGCGTGAAATATTAGAGCGTTCGTCGGACAGAGGAGCGCGGAGGTTTGCGCAGAGCTCAGACAATGCATCGCGCTGCAACGAGAAACATCGGTTTACCTCTGCGAGTTGCTGAAAAACGTGCGCGCTCTCCGTGATAGCGATCTGGCGTTTGAAACAACGTTAAAGAATACACAAGTTCCAACGCAGTTTTATTCATTCGTTTCCAGACATTCCGCTGAAAATAAGAAGGAAAGAAACTGGACGTTCCACTGTTTAAGACTCCGTTGCGAGGCTCTGAGCTTTAACAGTTCTCGTTCTCGGAAGATCTCCTCAAAGGCGGACAGTTCTCGCGAATGAGAATGAAAAGAACGAGGAACGAGGCAGAAAGGAACGGCGGGTGGGGAAAAAAAAAGGGGGAAATCTTTAATTGTTCAAAGTCTCTCCCGAGTCTCGCGTAGTCCGGACAACGTTATTCCGGGGAAACTCGGGTTCGCCGAGCGGCGAGAGGGGCCAGAGAAATTCCGTGGAACGCTGCTCGCTTGTGCAGAACGAGAAGTTCTCCCTCGCCTTTGGGGTGGCGAGAGAGAGGGGGGGTTGGAAAAGAGCGAAATGGAGAAAGCGAGGCATCTTTCGCGAAACTCGCCTAGGATCATGCATACTTCCGAGAGTGTTCCCTCTTGTCATTCGTCCCCGCGCTCGATGCTTTCCCGTTGTTCGACCTCGCCCCTCCTCCTCCTCGCCGTTTCGCGATCGAGTTCGAAATCTGTTCGATCCTCTTCCCTTGCGCTCCCGTTTCGACGATCCTGTTCCGCGGTACGACACTCCCAGCTAGCTCTTGCCCCGGCTATATATTTCGCCCGAGGAACGAGATGGCTAGATAGAGAGCTCGTGCACGCATAGTTCTCGCAGGTTGTTGCTAGTTTGGAAATTGATCGAAAGGAACGGAAGAAGCTCCGCAAACACTCGTCTCGTCGATTTTGATCGTACGACTCGAGAAATCAATTTCTAGTTACGGTAGAACCTCCGTTGTATGAGTCAATTTGGAAGACAAAAGTGTTCGGAGAAGACAAGCGATTCACACTGAATTTCACTTGTTATTTAAAACACAATTTTAAAATGGTGAAATAAAATTGATACCCTTTGTTTCTAAATATCTTTGCACGTGGATTGACATTAGTGTTTCATCCTCTCGAGTACTTAATTTTTCACGAATTTTAATTACGTCTTTGTTCGTGATTGTACCTGTGGTTTGCAGAAACTTTCAAATCTCTCTTTCTTAGAAATGTTCACTCACTCTCTGAAATTAGGTTGCGTTGTACTTGTAACGTTTGGTGGGAAAGATTTTACTTCGTATTAATAAATTCAGCTTTTTCATTGAGAATAAAACAAACAGCAAGCGAAAGTTGTATCGTGTAACTTTACACTGAATTACTGTGAATTAATCTCACCTTACAAGAAATAAATACATTTATACGCATGTAAATAATTTTCATTACAATATGTATATATATTGCAGCAAGAAGTATGTACACAGTTCGTATAATGGAAAACCAAAATTTCGATGAAAAATTAGAAACTGATCATTCTGATAGTACTGTCGTGGAGATATTAAAAATTGTTAAAAAGTATTTTCATCATCACTGTATAAAAGTAACACTTTCCTTACTCTCTACTCGATCTTAAAACAAGAAACGAGAGCTAATGGAAGAAGGCCCAATTTCACCAAATTTGAACAACACTGAATCACGAAGCGACCATTTGAAAGAAGAAAAGAAGAACGTTGGACCATTTCGACAGCCAGAATAAAACGGCTATCATGTATTCCATCAATTATTAAGTTTCATCTGACAACTAATTAGCGGAGAGACCATTCTCACGAGTCGCTCTTCACGATTGTGCGTGACCATTGAATGGTCAGTCTAAATCAATCTGGCAACATTATCAATTCTGTCAGTTGCATTTCGACGTTCAACGAATTGAAGATAGCAGATTAACGACGAGCGAAAAAGTAGTCACGAAGAATCAGTCGATTTCGATCGACTAATGGTTTCGTTGGTAATCTAGATTAATTGTCTTAATTAATTTTGATTCATAAAGGGCCAACGTTGCATTGCGTCAACGCAACATTTTCGTCTGCTATTTACATTGTCGGAATCTACATTTTGATAGTGAAGAGATTAATAAGAAATAAAAAAATTCGCCAACACTTTATCGTTGTGTGTCATATATTACACATCATATGACGTATTGTATGTTAAATAAACAATATATAACATCATGTGACATTATATAACAATGCTATGTATAACATTATATGACATTATATAACAATAATGTTATATGTGACAATATGTAACATTATATGACATTATATAACAGTAATATTATATATGACAATGTAACATTATATGACATTATATAACAATAATGTTATATATGACAATATATAACATTATATGACATTATATAACAATAATATTATATATGACAATATATAACATTATACGACATTATATAATAATAATATTATATATGACAATATATAACATTATATGACATTAAATAACAATAATATTATATATGATAATATATAACATTATATGACATTAAATAACAATATATAACAATATATAACATTATATGACTTCCATTTAGATTTTAGAATTTTATCAAATTTCCAGAAATCGAAGTATTTGTAACATTATTATTCTTAATATGAAGACAATAGATGCTGTAATACTCGTACAAGAGAAGATTCTTAGTACGAGCAAATTCGAGAAAATTCGGTTTTCACCAATCACCGCCAATGTCACTCGGCCAGTTAATTTCAAGGACGTTCATTCTTTTATGACCACGCTTTTAATCGAATTCCCAAGTCTCTTTGCCCACGGTGTGACCTTCCTAACCCCCGATACCCTTCATCTTCCATTTCCATTCTTCCCGCGAAGGATTCGACTCGAGGATCGGCGTGTACCTCGCCGAAACGATCGATCGGGCGCGCTTAAATCGCGGGTAATTTCAAATTCGATCGCGTACGCGCCGAGTGAATCCTCCTCTCCGCGCGAGCGTAGCTTCGCGATTGCTTTGAGCGAGAGGCGAGATAGATAGAGAGAAAGAGAGAGAGGAAGAGGTTAATAAAGAACCTCGACAAAAGGTCGATCCATGGAAATAAGCCGAGGGATGAATGACAAGTGGGAATAACAAGGATAAAAGGAATCGCAGGAGGTATGAGGCGCTGCGAGGAATCTTAAAGGATTGTAGAACACGTCAAACTAGGTTTTCGAGAGTAATTGAAATGTAGGAAAGTAAATATAGGACAGACAGATCAATGTAGGAGTTTTGCACGAGCACAGATGATAAAAGGGGGGGAAAATAGTGAAAGAGTCGTAATATTGTAAGAATGAGAGAGGAGCATGTTGCGAGCGCGTGTTACGCGAGTATATGTGTATGAAATAGTTGGGTGAAATTATTCGGAATTTAGTCACTGTACGTGCTGTTACCGCTGATTCAAAGATGAGCTCAATGTGATCGATTCTGTTGGAAAATGATATCGAAACGAGCCACTAATTCATATCGAATTCAACTTTTTTGTACTCTGCACTTTGTACTTTGAATGTGCTAAAAGTTGTTTGCGATATAATTATATATAGTTATATAATTATAATATACTATATTATATTATATATATTATATATAGTTTCCAAGCAGAGGATATTAAAGAGAAAAATATCCTGTTGTGAAAAGTCTGACAATAAAATATTAAAAGTATGTAATAATACAGTAATAATAAAAATATTTAAAGTGAAAGTATCAACTAAATATTTCAATTCTATTAACTTCATAACATAATTTTAATGAATGTTACATTCATGAAAATTACAAACGTTGAAACTTCCACCAACAATAAAAATTTGGAACCATTTCACTTGCAGCGAAACTTGGTAATCACGAAAGAGGAACGTCCAACGAACCATCATTAGGGTGAAAACCCACAAATAGTGTTCATGGGAATTCGCGCAACACACGTACGGAGTGCGTGCGTTAGAAACGACTGTGAAAAGAGGAGGTTTTGCGCAATCAAGTTTATTATATCGCGGGCGTTTATTGTGTGTACACGCGTGACGATCAATGCACAGTCGCCTAATTGTCGTATCTAATTATACAGCAACAATGTCAGCGGCGATTATTAGTAGCTAATGAATTGCCGGATACGGGCAATGTTCGTACGCATGCGAATAATAATGGCATTGTACGTACGTTGAATGGAGAGTAAAAACGAAGAAAGAAAGAAAAGGGGAACGAGTAATAACTACGTATAGGTTATCGTACGTAATAATTAATTGTCACGAAGGTCACCGTGGGTCATAGTTGAAATTGCGATCCGACTCCGTTTCCACGGCTCAGGAAATATTCTCGGCATTCTATTGAAAAATACCTCGTACATTATGATGGACTTTGAGAAATCTCCCTGCGCAGATTCCTAAAGAAATTGGAAGAAACTGTAGTAATGAGATTCTACCTTGCGCGTACTCTTGCATATACATATACCTCTCGTGCAAAGGAACATGACCATCTGCGTATTGTTAGACCAAGGAGAAGCTTTACCGCTATTTCCACAGTAAATGTATTGCAAACGGAAAAGGATACGTGGTTTCGCAACGTGGATTGAAATTTAAAAGGTTTGATACTGGATGAACCGGAGTATTCAATTTCAATGTTTGAACAAAGAAGCTTGACAATTGACTGTGAATTTGTCAGAGGTTTGAAAGGAAGAACCGGACTTGTAAACTTGTCAATCATCTTTCATTAATTATAATTACAATTAAAATTACCTTATTAATTACCAAAACGTACAATTGATCGAAGTATACTTGAATAAAGTCAAATTGGAAAGCAACGACCGATAATAACGCGAGCCACAAAATAGCGAAACCGAACACTTTCGATGCAATTTCGATGCCTTTATCAAAGTGAGAGCAATCCGTCATTTGAGCAACCACGAATGACACCCTATCCTTCGTTGAAAAGATCACACACATACAGAAAGAAAAAAAACATAATTACCAATATCACGAGACTCCAACAATTTTTCACCCCCGTCGGGGGGTAGATCGATGCACAGACACGTGGAACACCGCTCTCGTCTAGAATGTTGAAAAGCGAAGAGTCGCTATCGACTATAAACGATAGTCATCCGATGAAGAGATACTCGATCTCGAGCATGGCGGCGCGGCGTGCCGTGCACGATCTCGTCAACTTTCACAGGAATATTTCGCAATCCCGTAAAAACGCAAACCGTGTTGCGCGACGCTACCTCGAATTCCGATCGAGCCCCCTTCCACCAAATGTGTTCAACAAATTACACGTATCCTCCGTTTCCGGCATGCACGTAATACAGTTCTCTGTACGGTGAACTCATCTTTATGTTAATTAAAGTAGGCTCAGACGCCTTCCGCTTTTTTTTGTCATTGAAAGTGATTTTAGCCGGGGTGCAACGCTGATGCAACGAAAATTAGCGATTGGTTGGTTTGGATCACGTGATTCGCGAGGGGGCGTGGGCTAGACCTCGAGTAGGAGTGGCATATCGATAAAATTTTATGGCAAAAATATCGTCTTCATTTCCTAGTTTTGAATTCTAGTTCTGAATCAGAGGTTCTGAATTACGAGAAACACTCAAATTTGGTAAATAATAAAGTAAGTTTCAAAGAAATTTTAGAATTGCACAAAATTGTAAAAAACGAGCCTATTCAAATATTATTGTTTCACAACCGAATTACGAGAAACATTCAATTTAGAGGTTTCGGATTAATAAATTTGGTGTTTGATGAAATAAATGTTGAAATTTCACAAGTAGACTTTACATTCCACGAAAAATCGTACAAAATTGCAAAAAAAAAAAAGAAAACAAGTCTACAGTCTCTACTCGAACGCTATTGTTTCACAACCGTTTTCGCGAATTAATTCCAAAATTCGCGAGCAATTCACGGGCTGCGTATTTACGAAGCAGACTAACATCGTGCGCCCCGGATTACGGGAAATACTCGAATCGGGATGATAGCGCGGCAGGGTGGAGGGATTGCGCGTGTCAACGGAATAAAAATGAAACGAGGTAAACGAGTGGGCTGCCGTTACACCGCAGTCTCACTTATCCCATGACGGTGACTGCGGTTTTTCAGCCGCGGACTGGTAATTGCCGTCGAGTTGTAAGAGCATCGAATTACAACCGAATGATTCGATCCCCCCCCTCTCTCTTCTCTCCTATCTTCTCGTTTCTGTCATTAATTGAAAATGCAACTAGCGTGATTTCCAACTACCGTTAAAGGAGAGAAAGGAAACTCACGAGAACCAGTTATGTTTATCGATAAATCATCATACACGTGAGTCGCTTCATTGAGTCGTTGTTTCGTCGGAAGCATTAAAATTAAAATTGAAGCAGAGGAGAAGCAGGTTTCAAGATACGAGTCTTGGTAAATTTAAACAGGATGTAGCGAGTTGCTTTAAAGTACGTGTAGAAAACGGCGTATCAAGATCTAAAGTACTCCAAGGTAAATGTCTTCTCAGTCGATGATATTT
This sequence comes from Melipona bicolor, assembly GCA_030673865.1. NCBI lineage: Eukaryota > Metazoa > Arthropoda > Insecta > Hymenoptera > Apidae > Melipona > Melipona bicolor. The sequence goes on along the minus strand of JAHYIQ010000015.1, from coordinate 3,032,742 downwards.
AGTGTGTCGTAAATTGAAATGTAACGCAACATCTTGGTGGTCTCGACTTTCAATTCTTGTCTCGACAAATGTTGGCAGAAAAAACTGTGTGCTTTTCTGTAGAAACGCCAAGAGATGATCCAGGTGACAACGATTAATCATTGTTATTAACGTGCCCCACGTTGTAAAAGAACCGAATAATCCCCGCGTTAAATTATCAAAAAGTGCAAAGAGGGAACTGTGATCTTTCTCGCATTTCACTCAGGTAAACCCTCAAACGCGCGCAAGTTAAATCCAAGAGTGAAAGAGTTACATTAAAATATTTAGTCGGAGTGCAAGCGGTCGTAACTACCCTCCCTTTGATCTTCTTTCCCGTTTGCCCAGCTCGAGCAAGCGTCCGTATCGAGCAGCGTCTTTGTTCGATTAATAAAACTTTTACACTCGCCGGCCGCGTGGCACAAAGGACGTCGACAGAAATAATATTTGAGGAAGTTAGCGCGTTATCGCGCAAGTCGCACGGAAGTCGAGAGCAATGAATCGAAAGCGGAAGAAATTCAGACGCTTTCCGTCCGCTCGTCGGCGCGCTAATTTTCCCGCATTAAATTTTCCCGCGTCCGCTAAATATTCTCGTTTAACGTACTAGTGGCCCGTACCCAAGACCACTTTTGACAAAAGAACAATTTCCTTCGTGAGAGAATATAGAACGCCTCGGAATTATTGGAAAAAATTCTCAGACATTTCGAAGACCACCTAAATCCGAATATAAATCCTCGGGGTTAACGAGCAAAAGAATCGTTCCAGTTTCGTCGAGGGACCGACCGGTGACGGGATCGATGAAAGTCCGACTGGCATCGCATAAATGGGGCATACGCGTGCAGCACGCTGGTAATGTATCGTTAATCGTCAACGACGACATCGTTAATCGCCGGTTAATGAGAATTCAAAGATCGTATCGCTCGTATCGCTTTCCGAGATAAGCGTTACAACTGAGAAACAACATCGGCGCGTACGCGTGCACATAATACGTGGGTACATGGCCCGATCGTCGATCGTTGCGCGGTAATTCAGACGTTCGCAACACGTTCGCTGCAATTTCACGAAAGCAATGTAAATCGGACAAACATCGTGTGCATTAACCGTGGACGCATAATGAGCTGAAAAATTAATCACGTCCGCCGGTTGTTCGAAACGATTCGAATAATTTCTTTTGCTGCTTTAGTTTTTCGCGTTTCCTCGTGTTGGAAAATTCGACGCGAGAAATTTTCGCGCGTTTCTGCCGAGTTGAAAATGTAAATTACGTTAATGGATAATTTCTCCGAACCGAGGGGTAATTAAACGTATTTATTCGTTAAAGGGTGCATATCGAGGATCGGCGATGATACGAACGAGGCGCGGCGTAAAATCGAGCAGAATTTCGGGTCGCGTTATTTTTATCACGCGCCGCCGTGACGACGCGCGATTCGATCGTAAACGGAGGATCAGCCGCTTCCGTTTTAAAATGTACTTACAGCTGGGGATAACGTTCGAAGAGATTTTCCGCATTCCGAGTTTAACGTTACCGCGTATAACTGAAAGCTCGTCGGAAGATTTACGAGGAGGGGACGGAAGCGCGATAAATTACCTTTAAACTGCTCCCAATCGATGCGACTTCGATGTTTAATCACCCTGGCAATTATCGTAAATACATGTGGAAAATAGACGATACGAAAGTTAACGCGTGTACGCGCGTAAAAGTTTCTGCCTGAGTAAAAACGGAATGCATTTAGAGGGCGAGTCGAAATAGGTATCCCGATTTCGTCGCCAAAATTCCAACTCGCCCGAAAAACCACGAAGGCAGAACGACGTAACCGGTAGCCGCCAGGATCGAAGTGGAAGGGAAACGAGGAGAGAAAGGTTTTCGAACAAAACCCTGCCCAAATTTTCATCTCGGTAAGCGCATATTTCTTCGTTAAAAGCTCTATCTATAGGGCGCCGGCGTTGCCATCGATAACGCGTAACAACCGCAGTCCTCCAATCTGCAACGCGGATCCAAAAATTTCTGATCGCAAGTTGCGTAAAAAAAAAAAAAAAAAGGAAAAAAAAACAGGAAAAAGAGGTCAAAAACTCCACGACCGGCACCTCGACTCTGGGAACCAGACTCCACAAATTTCCGCGCGCAACGCGACACGGACGACAACCAGCCGCGACAAGCCCACTCTAGAGCACGCTGCCAAACTGGTCAGTCTACAGAGTGTTTCAGAAAGTTAGCGTCAAACTTTGGCGCGTTGTATTTACGCAAGGATCGGGGAGAAGTTGGATTCGATTATACGGCACGCAAATGCGTTCAATTCGCGCGATCTCGCACGAATTCACCCGCGTACTCAAATGCATTGGTCGCCTATTGGCCTTACTCGTGGTTTTACTACTTCTGAGTGATATTTTACCGACGAGAAACGTTTGACTTTCAATGTTCATCAACGCTAAATCGTGGATCTTCGTGATTCCTCAATCTCATTTTCGTCATCTTCAATTTATACAATTATTGACATAAATGCTATACAATTCGACGATCTGTCTCGACTTAGTCACCTCTTCCACTGCCTCCAAGTGACATTTCACCGATTTACTTTTCAAGCATATTTATGAAAATATAATCTCATTAGAACAAGTATCCTAAATTCGCAATACATCTTGCACATTTTTGCTATTTCCTCGGTTCTCTAGCGAGCGTGTAAAAGCCCGCTGTATTCAATTGAAACCGCTCTAGCCTTGTCCGATGAATAGCGCACGTCCTCGAAGTTTGGCAGCAACTTTCCGAAACACCCTGTACGCGCGAGGGAGAGCTCGAGAGGCTTCTAACGGGCATCCGCTTCCTCGTGTCCGTTTCCTCGTGTCCGCCTGCAATCTGTCCACTCGCCGCAACCCCCGTTTGCATCCAACCGGTCCCCCCTCCCCCTCCAACCCTCTTTCGCTTCGCACGCCGCCAGAGACAGAGACATTTGGCGCGAGCGCGCGCGCGTGTACTTCTCTGCCATTCCATTTAGCTGACGTTCCGCGTGGACCTCGAAGAGAAAGCCTCCGCGCGCGCACTCCCGCACGATCCCCACTCGGCGCAGCGAGCGAGCAGATAACACGTAGAGAGACCAAGGCAAAGGGAGAAGAGAGGAAGAAGCGCGACAGCGGGATTCACGGCGGAGGGTGTAAAAGGGGACGAGGAGGGGGACGAGGAGAGAAGGAGGTGGAAGGAGAAAGACGCGCGAGGTGCACGGAGCCAAAGCGTCGCGCCAACGCAACGGTTAGCTTCGCACACATCGAAGAGCTTCCCTGGGAGAAGGAGGACCGGCAGTCAACCAGCATAGGTGAGCAAGGGATCATCCGACGTATGCGTCGGGGGAGGGAGAGGGTGAGTCGAATGTCTATGTAATCCAAGCCCGTTGCATTATCTCGCGACTCGTCGTCCCTGGCCCCTTTCCACCCCCTGTCACCCGGCCATGGTTTATGTTCTTTCGCTGCGACTTCTCATTCCCGTTTGCTGGCCGAACAACCAAGATTCCAAGTGTATCGATCCCTTGTCCAGCCACCCTGAGGCTGCTGCACCAGGTTATTCGAAATCTCGCGAGAACCCTGTTAACCTCGCGTTCTAGAGGATGAGGCATGGTCACGGTAGAACAGAATAAGAAGAACAGGCATTAAAGAGACACGGCTTCCGAAGAGCTCGATAGTCAGTGACGCGGCAAGCGAGAGTTCGAATTTGTCAGACGTTCGAGAACCGTCAAAAATTGAACGTCGAACCGAATATCTGCGAGTCTTCTATCCGAGTGTCGTTTTACAATGGGAATCGAAGAGACGCAAAAGGTCTGACCAAGTTGTTCAGTTTCCTCCTGACAGTCGTTAACCTTTCCTCCCTCGAGGTTGGAACTACTCCAATTGGAGCTTCGATGAGATATCGCGCGTCTACGTGCGATCAGCTACGGAAGCCGAAAATTAATTGTAAAGTAGTTACTGTAGGGTGGTGGGTCTGAGTACAGTTTTATAAAAATAACTTGTTGCTCGACACTCGTGTTTTCATGATTCAACGTGTAGCTCTAGTTCCGACCTAGTACTCCAGTATGATTCGTCTCACTGAAAGACCCAGAAGCAAGTGTTCTGACTAGGAAATGAAGACGACTCTTTTGCCATAAAATTTTATTGATATGCAAACATTTGAAAACAAATTGCAAGCGCGATCGCTCAATACCAGACAACCCCACTCCTACTCAAGGCCTAACCCCACGCCTCCTCGCGAATCACGTGACCCAAATTAACCAATCGCTAATTTTCGTTGCATTAGCTTTCAGTGAGAAAAATATAACTTTATTTATCAAAAATACTGAAAATTTAAGATTTCTGTAAATAGAGACCAATTTTTGGCCATGATTAATTTCCAACTGCACTGAAAATAATTCCAAACGAAAGGGAAATCAATGAAGTTTCATTTATTTCAAATCGGGATAGGTCTCGTAAATCGCTACCGATGAAAAGTCTAAAGAAATATTAAAATTTCAACGTACCCTCCGTTGAAGTTTGCGCTTCTGGTCCCGTTGCACTTTTATTTCCGTCCGGGAGTCCCTCTAATATTTTATAGAGGGTTTTCTCCTTGCACTTTTCGAAATAAATATCCCGCTGCCAGCGCGATATTAAATTCGCGGTCTCATGCCGCCTCGTTTTTATTTAACTAGGCATCGCGCGTCAAGTCCGCCGATTCCACTGAATATTTCACTAACAAAATTATCTTCCACCTCCTTCTCCGGTCCGACGTAACAAAAATCCGATATTTGAAAGTAAAAAACCGACGAGCTCCCGTTTTATTCGGGACTTTCGGAACGAAATGAGGGAAATTAAATTCAAAATTATACCGTCTGAGATTCGAGGGGGGGAAATTTGAAGGGACGACAGTGAAAAACTTGCTAATCTCGCAAGTTCGTGAGGAGAGACATCGACCAGAAAATTAAAATTAAAATATTTCGTCTGCAACTGAACGTTTGGCTGCCGTGTTCGTATCACCGTGGAATTAATACAAATTTTCATAACTACTGGATGAGGTTACCGCAACTGTACGCGGTATTGCATATGTAATAGCCGAGCGGTTAAACCGAACAACTGTAGAAACTCGTTGGAGCAGAACGGTGGTACGCGTCTTCAGTTTTACGGTGCACGGATCATTCGCAAACAGAATACTGCACGATTTCAAACAATCGTATCCAGTGCAAAATTCTCTTTCCTAAAATGTTATCTGCTCTCCTGCGCGACGGTCGTCTCGCTCGTTTCTGCTTCTCTTTAAACGTACAATTATTTACCTTGCGAAACATCTTGCGTTCCTATCGGTGTAAAAATGAAAAATTTTTACAACACTCGCCTTCGGGAAATATCGATCCGAAGTATCGCAGTTATGTCTGTTTAAAATTTGTTAAGGGAGATCGATATTAAAGTCCTGCTTTACTTCGGAAATCAATTTTCATTTCTAGGATCGTAATGTTTTACTTTTGCTTGTTTAATTTGGTGTCTTTAATGATTCTCCGTAGGCCGCGTCGCGAGCAGACAGTGTCGTTGAAAAATTTACGCGAGCCGGAATAACTAGAAGCGAGTGCAATGTTGTTGAAAAAAAAGTAAAATACAGCGAGAAAATAGAAAAAGAAAGACAGGAGAGAGCGAAGTTTTATTTCAAATAAAAGTCAAGCAGATTACGGATCGAAAGTTAAAGCGAGAAAAACCTGCGTGGATAAATCACGATCCAGATTTCACGTGCAAATCGGGCAACGCTTCGGGGATTGTAATTTTTCTTGCACCACCGCCACGATGAAATTTTATGAACAACCGGGCTTGATGCTCTAGATTCTTCCAATCGATCATTTTCCAAACGTATCTCGATCATAATTTACACATATTTTTCTAGGACGCGATCGGCAAGTCGCGTGCACCGCAAATTTTTACACCGCGTTTCAGCACTTTCCCAACTTTTCCAACATTTTCCACTTTCGTCTTTCTTAAACTATTACGCGCCGCTTTTACAATTAAAAATTGCAGCTTTTAACAACATCGACTAAAATTTTCATTTTCTGTAACAAACCACGATCCTTCGCATAAACCTAATTTTCCAATTACACAAAATTACCAGAAAGAAATTTATCTGATCAGACACGGAGATTCCTATTCCCAGCATTCGAGCGTCAATCTTCATTTTCGTTTGCAGCAATGCTCGAGTCGCGAATAAAACGGTGGCCCCAAGAAAAGGGCCGCGAGATTGGTTACGCGCAGGAAAAAAAAAAGAGAGGAAGGCGAAAAGAGAAAAAAAAACGCGATTCGAAATTTTTCAATTTATCAACAAGGCTCGGCTCTCGCCCGTCGAAATTTCAATTCGCCAAAGAGCCGAGCGACGCGTCGCCCCGGGTCGAAGTTCCATCGAGGTCGGGGCCGGAAAACAAGGACGCACGGCGCGAAATTCACCGCGACTCAAGCAACAAATTTTTCACCGTGCCACCGATAAATCACGGGGATCGCGACGTGACGCCGGATCCGCCGAATTTCAGATCGTCGCCGGCGAATATTCGCGTTTCGCGCGAAATAATAGACGAGAATCGACGACGATGGGAAAGAAAGGAGAGAGAAAAATGAAAGAGCGAACCGTGAACTTTCGTCGTCGCGTTTGAGGGGAACGGTGAGTCGAGTCTTGCAATTAGAAAAGCCGGAGACTAGGGGATGCATTTTTAAGAAGTTTTTATAAAGTCCGAACGATGCCACTTCGATCAACGACCGGCATTTACTTTGACTTTGGATTTCGAACGACTCGCTGTCATTTCTGGCCCATTCCGAGAGAAAAGTTCAGGAAACGAGAAACCGCGTAGATGGTAACTTTCTCCAGACTTTTTCTCCCGCTTTTTTGAAGCAAATCTCGGGTCAACGTTGATCCGATTTTTTAAGTAAATTTTTGTCACTCTGTGAACCGTGGACTGTTTCTCCTCTGTTCGTCTTCGAACGAATGAAATCGCGAAAAACAGACGCTTTCGCTTGTAAACTTCAGCCTGAAGTTATTCGGTGTGAAACGACAATAACGAAACACGCACGTATAACTGTTTGCACGTGCGATTGTATCAATTGTTGAATTCTCACGGAAAGGGAAAGGAAAAAGAAAAAATGAACGCTTCGGCAAATGAGAAATAAATATTTGCAGCAGTTTTGCTGTAATTTTCCAACAATTTCACCGTGAACTCTGGCTGGAAAAAAGAAAAGAAGAAAGAAAGAAAAAAAGGAAAACGAATTGAATCTCGATCACGCTTTCTTTGATTAACCGGGAATTTTTAAAAACTTTCCCGGTGAGAGAAAGGGAAAAAGAAGAGAACCCGTAACACGAGATAACAATGATCCAAGCAATTATATTCCTTTTAAAACAATCGCGTGGAGGTGAAACGTTCGTATCGAAATTAATTTTCAGATAAATTCTCTGCCGGCGCGGAGATAACGAGAGAGCTGGCAAATAAAACTTTCATCCCAGCGACTAACCAACCAACCAACTTCGAACAAACAAACAAACAAACAAACAAATATCTTCGCCGTTCTTTTTCTACGCGCGTCTCGATACACTGGCAGCTATTTTTCACCGGCAGAAAGCACCAACTAAATCGACGAAAGATAAGAGTGAACACAAGATACGATTTACAGCACGAAATTGTCGACGGCGGCGGGATATTTTAACAGGAGAACGTCGAACGCCCGCGAGGCAATTCGAAAATGGAACAAATCGCGTAAAGATCGTCAAAGATATCAACCATTAACGCGTTTTTATTCGTACGTTCTAAGACGATTAAACGACGAAACAGACACGTCATCGAGGCGAAATTTCAACGATTAAAACAAAACGAATCAAAGAAAGCTGCACGACTTGTACGATTCGTCTCGCTGAAAGGCCCAGAAGTAACTGTGAAGACGATTTTTTTGCCATAAAATTTTATCGATACGCAAACGTTTGAATCGATAGAAAACAAATACCAGACAACGCCACTCTTACTCGAGGTCTACCCCACGCCCCCTCACGAACCACGTGACCCAAATCAACCAATCGCTAATTTTCGTTGCATCAGCGTTGCACCTGAAGAAGCCCGGTTTTCTGGCTTTTAGTGATAAAAAAGAATAAAAAAATCGAGCGAAAAATTTTAAATTAGACGATGCTACAAAAAGAAAAATACGCTTTCATTGCGCTTTTAAATATATTGTATAACGTAATATTTTATAAAAATTAAACAAAACGTGCAGATTTCGCGCAACGAAATAGTCGACGTGTGAAAGAGGACGTCATGAATGAAATTTCACTCCGTGCGAAATTTGTTTTAATTTCATCAGGCAACTTTCAGTAAGTTCGTAACTTCGTGTTCCGCGTATACTAAACGATAACAAATAGACTGCAGATTTATATGCGTTTATGAGAAATTTAAGACACGTTTGACACGCAGAAATAAATGAAACGTCGAAAATAGAGTACCTGTTAGAATGTTTAGAATCAGTTAGAACAAACAAACTGTTTTTAACTAATATTTAGTACAAATCTCAACTTCCAAATTCCAGAAATCGCGATATTTAATTTACGCGCTTCTATTACTATCGCTATCGCTGCTTCTTCCTGCAAACCTTCCGTTTGATTCGGTGAGACCAAAGAATCGTGAGACGCCACAACCGCGACGACTCTTTTGCACGTTCGCCGTAATGATGTGTAAATGAGTACGGCTTCGTAATTAATATTCTTCCCTACGAGTACCAGCCCGGCCAGCGCCGCACCAGCCCCCCAGGAGTACGTACGCGTAACACGCGGCAAAAATAACAGCCTGTCGACCTTTTTAATATTTTCTCGAACAGTAGTCCGAGATCAGGTTAAAGTCCGATCCTTGTTTTTCAAGCGCGGTGAAAGGAAAACGCGTGCACGGCCAACTTCTTTCTTCGCTCGACTTGGAATGACGACAGCGGACACACACCGCTCAGAGGAATATCAACCTGCCTCGACGACGAGAAAACCGTTCGATCTCCTCGACTTTCGTTCCAGTCGCCGACGTTCGCCAGAGAAATTATTAAACCAAACTCTCCGATATTACCGTCGTTCGGTCGACCGAACAAGGGCCGTGTTTCCTCGCGTCTCGTTCTGTCGAGTATTATTTCCGAAATGGAAATATTCAATTGTTATTATCGTGCGGTTCACACATGCGTAATTTTGTTCCGAAGATTTTACAGTTCGCGCGAGTTAGACAGATACGCTCGAATTTCTTTCTTGCACCGTCGAATCAAAGCGAAACGCGTCGATTTCGAAATTTCTATCCTTTTCTTTTTTCTGTGCAGGTTTAAAGTTGGAGCGACTAGATACTCATAGTTTATATAGTATAGATTCGCGTCTATCAGATATGGAAGTGTTCTCTTTGGATAATTTTGGAAAGTCGATTCTATGAAATCTTCTCTGCCACTCAAAGTTTGTGCATTCGTATGGAATGCGCCGAGTTGTGAGTGATTGATTCGACGTTCATGGGTTATTTTCTTATCGAGCTATAATTCTTAATTAGCTCTTTTGGCTAATCCGTTAAAAGGAATTTCTTTGGATCTTTGTGGATCTTGGTTCGATTTGATGTTATCCATTCGTCCGTAACGCTGGTTTTTACACAATGAATAAGTTCTTAATAGCCGTCTTTGGCTTATTGGTATCAACGCTTCCTTGGCATTCAAGTTTTCTATTCCAGCTTCCAGCGATACAAATTAAAAAGTGTTCAGTGTAAATTGTAGAAATGTTATTTTTGTCCCTTTCCATTGTAATTGATAAGGCTTTGATTATACTCATAGAATCGGTACTACAAATTACATTGCTCGTTTGGAGTGTCATAAATTGCTCAGTGAAATTTTTCTATCTTCGTTATTAATATATTTCTCAGACTTTAAAAATTAAACTGTGCAAAAAAGTATATTACAGTGTAACGATGAAAAAATAATTGCTTGATACGACAAACGCTTCGCAGTAATAGAGAAACACCTACGATTCTCACACAAGTTTTGCAAAGTACACCGTTTGAGAATATTTAGCCAACAATTGACCTCCCTCCACCACCCCCCCGGCCCGTGTATTCGAGTTCGACGTAATTCTCGAAACGATTCGATATACGTCAAGCAAACCAATTTCAATTTTAAATCTCGCAACGCTCGCGTCCCTCCTTCCGTTTGCGTTTGCTCCGTGAGTTTTAATATTTCCGGATATTCTCAGCCTCGGTGCATCCTTTCGGAATTCCCACCCGTGAAGAGAGGAAAATCCGCAAGGAGAGGCGCGCGGCGCGTTTCCTCTCTTTTCCCCCCTTCCTCCTCTCCTTTTTTCCCTCTCTTCTTCCTCCCCGTCGCCGCAAGACGCCGACACGATCCCTTTAATTCCACACGACCCGTCGCACCGGTCGCCTCCTCTCCCTCTCTCCGTGCCGTCCGCGAAATTAGGTAATTACAAGCGGGGGCAGCCCGGGCAAAAATCAGATGGTAACGAAATTCAGAATCGGAGTGCGCTGATCCCGAGGCTGCGCAGGAATCGAGGGAAATATGAAAATCGTCCGATTCGCGCCGAGCGAGAACGAGGGAGAAAAAAGAAAACGGGAGAAGTGGAAGACGAACTGGCTCGAGAATCTCGTCTCTGAATTACATCGTCTCGCCGTTGGCACGTTCGTCGTCGGTCGGGAAACTTTGCGCTGGAATTGTAATTCGTTCTGGTCGAAGATACGAGAGTTCCCCTCTCGCTCTTTCTCTTTCGAGAAAAAAAAAGTAGAGACGAAATATTGTCAAGCACGTCATAGTGTGAGTGTGTTGGCTTCAGGTGTGTAGATGGGAGAGTAATCTGTGATATAGATGTGTGACATGTATATGTATGTCGTGTATGGCACGGGAGGTGTTGTTATTGTTTCGGTACTGAGCCGGTAAGAGTCGAGTCGTAAAGAAGAAACCGCGGTGTGAGGAACCGAGAGGAAAGAACAGCGAGTTAACACTTTACCGACCGATAGCCTATTAATCGGGTTTTTGTCGCCGACGCTTACCGACCGATACCGTTAATATCATTAAAGAGATTTTATCGACCCAAATTATCCTGTAACAACAGAAAACAAGCAATTTTATATGAGCGTACGAAAAGCACAGTCTAAACCAAAACAGAGCCGGCGTCAGGGAGAATCTGTGGCTGAGCGGCCGGTCGGTAAAGTGTCGAGACTAGTGAAGAGAGTGAGGAATCTAAAGCTTTACTGTTTTCTATCTAACTGTGCTTGTTAAATATATATTTTTAATATTACGTCGTCCCTTGTTCCACTCACACATAGAAACTCCGTTGATGCAACTTCCCGCGAGCGTCTCGTTTGTTCCGATGCAACCTCGTATAATCGAGGCGACAGTTTTCCAATATTTAATATCGGATCGAACGACAAACCGAGCGATTTAATGCGGATTCGTGGCGATCAATTATCGAATCGATCCCCCGATTAACTGCGGGACGCGTCTTCCGGTTAATTAGCCGCTATGACGCACTTACACAATTACGGTGAACGACCTCTTATCCGATCCTGGTTCAACCGATCTCCTCCTTAACTGGCCACGTGTTCGTTTCCAGAAATCATTCGCGACTCGCGATATTCGCATCCGTCGTAAAAACGTTTCCAAGTTTAACGCGATGGAGGAATAACTGTACACTGTGTGTTTGGATTTAATTTTCAAGTACTTGAAGCAATGAGATGTTCAAGTAAAATATTACGTTTACAATCTCTAAGCATTGCTTCGACCATTCGTTTTGCAGAGACTATTATATTTGAAGTAACAATAAATAACAGAGAAGAGGAATCGGTTTGTTTTAAGAATTCTGTTAAAGTGTAATTCGTCATATCAACTCCACGAACATAGAAGTCAGAAGTCCGAGCGTATGTCTCGTTCACAAGGATAATAAAATATCCCTCGACGTGTGGTAATCTAGGCAGCAAGATGACAAATCACCTCTCGAATTGTCAAATCTACCTTGACCTTCGCTCGAATAGACACCATTTGCTTATCGATAGCGCAACACGTATTTTTCCACAATCAATCATAACATCAAAGATAATACGAGAGAGACACTTGGAGAAATTCAGAATTTTCAAGAACAGAGACGAACGAAGAAGCAATATTTTCCTCACGTTGAACAACAATCGGAGAATCTTTCGAACAACTTTTTTATCTTCTCTAAATTACACACCGCACGAATTGCATAGAAACACAAAGACGTTTTTACAGCGCAAGTAAATATATAATATTATATATATTATTCAATGCTCAAAATATTAAATAGTAAATATATAACGTTATAAATGTTGTTCAATGCTCAAAATATTACATAGTAAATATATAATATTATAAATATTATTCAACACTCAAAATAGTTAAATAATTAAATAGTAAATATATAATATTATAAATGTTGTTCAATGCTCAAAAATCACCAATGACTAAAATATAAAATTTCCATCAGAGGAATGGCGACAAAAGATACACGAGAGAATGTATGGTACAATTATTAAAAATTAAATTAAAATCCCCATAATCGTGATACATTTACAAAGTGTCTGCGTGTCCAAAATTATATTTTCTCATCTTTTTTTACTACTTTGATAATTCCAGCGTAAGTACTTTTTACTATCCGTCTACAGAAATCGCTCAAAGAACAAACAACTACCAGCATTCTCCTCAAGATTAAACTCCACTGGAGGAACACCCAGAAGAAAAAAAACCAGCACCTCTCTCGCACGTTTCTCATTTTCCCTAAAATACTCAACGCATTACGACCGACAAAGGAATCACGCTGCCCGTTTTCGAGCCTCAAAGTCGAGTCTCAAAAGGGAGACACTGTACCACGCGACAAACAACGAAAACCCGTGCAAAACTATGTGCGAATAATAAACGAAACGAGAGAGGACGAGGCGGAAGAGACAGAGGGTGGGGGAGAAAAAAAAAAAAGAAAAACAGAAATTCGGTCGACATTCGTCGGGGACACGGGGTCGTGGTTCCATTTACCGAGTGATTGGTCAGCTGAATGATTGGATGGCCGCCTTTTGGCGCAATTTTGCCAGATCCAATTCCCGCCGCGTATTTTCTTTATCGCGCTCGAGCTTCAATCGGTCGGCGAGCTTCTCTCGTGCGCGACTGCCGTTTGCCCTGGACCCCGGCTACGCACGCTCGTTCGAAATCAACTTCAACTTCTAATTACTTCTCAAAACGTTCTCGTCGAAATAATTAACCCGAAGTGGGGGCTTAATAACTTAACGAACGAGCGCACGGACGTTTCCACTCCTCGCTTCCCTTTATCCCTCTCCTTTCCCTTTGCCTTCTTCCATTCCTCTCCCCCCCCCCTGCCGGGGCTTTCCCGCAAGTTTCCAACGCAAGTGTACCGCCACGAAGGTTTATCCCGTATCGTGATACCGCCCCGTCGCATGCTACAAAGTAGTTTCCATTGATTCTGGAGTAGCTGCTCTTTCCTGTTTTTTGCGGCCCTCGTTCATGCCCTTGGAAAATAGCGTTTCGACAACTTTGAAAGCGATATTGGTTTTCACGGTACGCTCGAGTCTTCTTGGAAACGGCGTTTAACGCGTTTCTGGTCAAATTGTTTTCTTCTTTTTCCCTTTTTTTTTTCGAAAGTCAAGGTTTGATAAATGTACGATTGATTGTGTCGAAAAATTGATCAAACTGTTATTTAGTATCAAGAATTAGACAAAGTTGTATGGTTTTGAATTAATTGATACCTTTTAACGTTGATGACGAGCTGAATCGAATAATGTCTGGCAAAATGTATGATTTCGATTGAAAAAAAACAAACTTGATCTTGAACATTAAAAAATAACAATTGTATCAATTGCTCCTCTCGAAACTGTTTAACTTTTGTCTAAAAGATTTTTGGATACAACTAATCGTTTCGAAAATATTCCAGTTTCCAGTCTTAGATGACTGTACATCCCCTAAACGTCCTTGCCAAATTGAGTTAGCGACATATATTTTCCTCTTAAATGCATCAAGGCGGCGTAAAAGAACGATTCAAATCAGAAGAATTCACGAAATCAGAAAAGAGTAGAAGCGTATTGTAAAAAGTTGTGAATTTACTTTGTTAAAATTGTTCCCGAAATATAAACGCCTTTTTCAATTCCGGACGATTTACATTGAATAAAATGAAAAACTGGCGAAAGAACGAAAGCGCGTAGTGGTTAATCGTAGTCACCCGAAGGCGACACTTAATATACCGCCATTTCAAATTTACAATAATCCATATACCGACGAGGAAGCCATCAAATAAAAGAAAGAATAGAAAAGCGTAGTTCCCGGTTATTTCGTTGAAACGTTACTAATTTTTTCAACGTATGATTCTGCGCTACAGTAAAATTTTACGCCAACTAATTGCGAGACAAAAGTGTTCAGATAGGAGAATTTTCAGCGATTTATTACTAGCGCTGAATTTGATTGATTACTTATGACACGGTGAAATAAAATTGACACCGTTTCCTTCTTTTTCTACAATATCTTTATACACGGATTGCACAAACAAAAAGATATTAACGTCCAGTCCTAGTGTTCAGATTGTTTTCCTTGTCATTAAAGGACTTGTCGAAATATTTCCTATTTGCTTTCGCTCTAAACAGTTTTCAATAGCACGTTTCCGGTTTTTTTATATCTGCGCTATGGTCGATTTTGCAGTACCATATTTTTGTACTAAACTCGTTGCACATTTCTCCACGCTCAAATTCTTTATATTACTTCTTTTCTCAATTGCTAATATCACGCGTTTCCGTTTTGATCACAATACAAGTCGCATCGTGCAACTTTGTACGGTACCACGTCGATTCATAGTGAATTGATCTCGTATTCTCTACGAGAAGTATGTGAACACATTTATACGCGTATAAACACTTTTATTGCAATATACAGGATGGCCAGTGAAAAAGTCATAACTTGTTCATTTTCAATCTTTTTTATTTTCTATTTTTGTAGGTTATAGAAAAAAATACCGAAAAACATCCATTAATTATATTTGCAAATAAAAGAAACACGTGTTTGTAAAAGTTATTTTTGTTTTGTATCATTCGTTCATCTTTCAGTAACCACCCTATACATGTATGAAATACACACATATCGAAATATGTATGAAATATACAGTGTGTTCATACGTTCAAACGATAAAACGCTCGTATAACAAAACGTTCGCGTAACAGTTCGTGCGACGGAGGTTCCGCTGTACTTCAAATTTCGAAATATCGTGCCGCGATCTTTTAACTCTTTCGTCGCGTCCTGACCTATCCGCGAATTTTCACCGACGCGCCGATGATTGACAATTTATCGAAAATCGTGGACAATTGGACACTTACCTTTCACAATGGCGGTGGTGGAAAAAACGGTGAATATCAGGATCAGCCTCATCGGTGACAGTCTCATTCCGTACTCCTTCATGGTTAGAACGAATCCGCTACAGGAACATAGATGAACACACCGAGCACGTAATAGAACGTACGCAAACACAAAACTCCGGTTCACTCGCGCACCGAGAACGTGTTTGAACGTGTTTGAACGTGTTTCCCGTTCCGAGAAATAAAAGTCACCTTGCAGTTTTTCACGCGCACACAGTACACCTGTAACCGACGTTCGAAAACATCCGAAAATGTTTACTGCGAGACGGATGAACACGCACGACCGACACGACCTTTGTTCAATATTGCGTTTCACGAGTCGTCCTTGTTCCCATCGAGTGCAATCCGCGTAATTTCGCGATAATATCGTTTCACGCGCGAATCTCAGCTGACCGATCGATTATCGCTTCAACGGAGAAACGAACATCCCAGTTGGTACTCCTTTTCCACGCTTGATCACTCGCTTTTTTTCACGTAACACTTCTCCCGGCGTATTCTTCACCTTCCTGTCGAAGAAGAAACCGACTGGATTAGTAACGGACCACCAACGTTCGAGAATCACAACCGACAAGTTCGACAATCGTGACGGAGCGCTCTGATTGGTCCAGAAATAATCGAATGGAAAAATCAAATCGAGAGCTCAACCTCTCGATAGAACCGTGCGACGTCAGATGTCAAAAAACAATGTCTCCATAGCAACCGTCGGATACGCGCATTTCACTTGCCCGTGGATTTCAAATCAGCATATATATATATATATATATATGTGTGTATATATATCTTTGCCGTTGTTTTCTCGATTTTGCACCGTCTCCTTTCGAACGCGAGCAACGTCAAGACGTAATCATATTCGACAGCGAGAGACGAACAGCACGGGGGCTCGCGATCGACGCGTTTGAGGGATCGATCTATCGGGACGACGGGGCGGAGAGGGAAGGGATGGAGGATGGGAGGGGGAGTAACACTGCACCGCGAGTTCACTCGTAACAGGTGAATCGTCAACTAACGCGGAGTCACCGCATTCGTACTCGTTGGCCACCGGCAGCTCGGAAACCAGAATGTCGCTCGCTCGAGCATCCACGCGAGAATCGGCTTTATCTCTCCGGCTGTGTCGTCCGTTTTCGAACGCGAACATCGATGACACCGATCATCACCCTGTTCTTTCCGCCGGTTTTCACTCAAACCTTCGCGCTGTGCCTTTCTTTCACTCGGCGGTCAGCGCTCCGTCGATGTCAATCTCCCGATGACTTTTCAACGCTCCTCTTGCCGCGCTACAAGCGGAGAAACAACGTGGCGATTCGCGTATCACTTGCAAAGGACGACCCGACACGGGGACACGTACTTATCAACGGATCGCGCGACGAACGAGCAAAATCCACCACGTACCACCGCACACCTACGCGGGAGTGTGAACACTGTGGAATCGCTCGAAAGGGAAGGAGGCCTCTGCCCCCGCAGAGATCCACGGAGATTGCCGAGCGGAGCCGAGCAGCCACGAGCGTACCGACCACCAAGCAGCATCCAACTGCACCTCCCAACCCCTACCGGCTGCGAGCGCAGTGCGCACGCAAAGCACTTGACACGACGAGCACGGAGAAGAACAACGCAGATGCGGAAAATCGACGGGAAACGTCGTCAAGATACCGTGGATCCTACGATGGGCACGGGGTTTGAACCGATTGTGTTTTGGAGCTTTTATTATTCGGAAATAAAAGCTTTGCTCCCCTGCAATCTCTTCGAACACCATGCAACCACGTTGGTAAGCGCATCGCTTTTTAAGCGGAACGTATGTGCGCGCCGCGTGGCTAATGGAAAAATGAAAATCCGCGTAATCTAATGCGAGGAACGAATAGGAATTTATTATTAGTATAGAGGAGCGAGCAGGATTAAAAAAAATATAAAAGTACTTTCTAAAATTAGAAATAACGATAACGAGAGAGGGGAAAAAAAGTAGTTCTTCAATTGAAAGTATCAGTCGAAATTGACACTATTATAAATTTGTATTTTATCGTTGATGCTACGCTCTGTTACTTTCTTGAAATTATTTATTTGTATATAATGACATCTTGTTATAAACAAAGATCGTGTTCGTTCGAAATGAAATTATTTAGTACTTTGCATATTTTTTTAAATAAAATTTCTCACGCGAAACTATTAAAGGAAGAAAATTCTGCAATGTAATGAAAATTTCCAATTCAATGTTATCCAGTTGCGTCACCCGGTATAGCTTAATTCAACATCTGGCGTGCATACGTGCACGCAAGCAGCGCAGAATTTAATAAACAAACTTTTGGTTTCAATTTATATTTCAAAATTTCTACGAAAATTATATCAGAAAACATCTACGGAAAAATTCTTGTTCGTTTTTCTTGTTCATTAGGAAAATGAGCATTTCAAAAATATTTAACGTTTCTCTCCTATCAACAGTGTAATACATGAATTGTGGATTAAATTATACAGAAATATAATTGAAATTCCTATCTTACGAGGAATGTAAACAAAGTTTACTTTAATTTTATAATGAAACTGTTCTTTATTTCAGAAATACAGTGATAATGTTTTAAAATTTTTGTAGAAAGTAATGGATATTCCCATATTATTTTAAGCGATGTGATTCATTAATAAATGAATATAACGCACGTAGGCATTAAATACTTGAAGCGTAGATTTAACAAAGCAGTCTTTCATTAATTATTCGTTACGATTTGAAGAATATGAATTATCTGAAATGCGCAGGTAATATGTTCAATTGCAAAATAAATATTTAAGGAAAAAAAGATTAAAGTCTGTTTGAAAGATTAAAATTTGTTCTTCTCTCTCTCTTGGCACAAGTCTACCCACACCGACTACAAATCATTCGCTACTTGTAACTTTTCAAAAAGAGGAAGGTAAGAGTTTGCAAGCCACCTGCTACAAGGTAATAACTATCAAGTGCACACGAAGTGTATTGTTTCCAGAAATAAATCGTAACTCGAAATTAATTATGCTTTTCGTTTAATTACATAACGAGTTCTTTACCTCGTATTTTACTGTACGAAAGAGACAAAGTCGGATGCAAAAGTTTGTATTTCAAATAAATAGATCAGCGAGAATGTATTAGCGACAAAATTCGAAATGCTTCCCTTTATTATCTTTATTTACAATATTCATAGAGCAATCTTTTTATGGCAAAGATCGATAAAAAGTTACAATCTATGAGAAATCTTCGACAATTCAAATCACGTCGGTATTTTTATAAAATATAAATTTCACAATATTTGAACACAGATCTTTGTATATAAAGGAGCGAATATTCATTTCGAGAATAAAAAAAAAAAAAAAAAAAAAAAAAAAGGAAACGTTATGCCACTGACGGTTCGCATATCCTCTATGTTCTACATCACAATCAACGTGTGTTATAACTTGAACAATACAAAATCCACGCGTGATAATTATCTCCTGTGACTGGTACATCGTTATTTGAAGAGGAGGGTGATAGAATAATACGATAAGCGTATTATATAAAATACATGTTACGTTTATATGTACAGGATGTTTCACAAGATACGAAGTATTTAAAAAATGAGCTTCCCAATTAACATTGAAAACAATATTTTTTTCCAAATAAAATTATCTTAACGTGATAAAGAAATAAATAAATAAATAAATATTCAATAAGAGTAAATTGCAATAAGAATGATATAAAAAAAATATTTGTTTTCTTAAATTTGGAAAAGTAACACGAAACGGAAAAAAATGCTTTTTTATTTTTCAAACTGCTATAAAAGATATCCTGCGCATTTATTTTCCGTTTCGATGCTTTGGGGTTTTTTACAGCGGAGAAAATTCCAGACTTGATAAAAAGCACATTGAGAGTAAATCTCAAGCTCAAGAACCATTGAATCACACGTAACTCTTATTGCAAACGTGGGAAATAGGCCAGAGATCTCTCATTTTCCAAACATATCGCATCTCGATGAACACCCTAGATATAGAGGGTGAGTCTTTTATCAGTCGTCGCTCGATTTTCTAAATTCTCTTACCGTTTGTGTAGGATCGCGTGCTTCAAAACGGAAGCTTCGAAAACGGCTGTTCGAGGAAAGTTCCTTGCTGAAACGTTCGCGGGCAACAAGAAGAATTGATAGAAAATTCACCCTGCGTGTAAAATAGATAATTAACACAAAAACGAAAACAAATAAATACGCTAAAATTAAAACATACTTGTCAACATAAATTGTAGTGTGCGGCGTTCTAACTTGCTTTGGCATTCTACGTATTTTTCTTCCATTTCTTTGTTCTCGTATCTCTTTGTCTTTGTTTCGGACGTGCGAGACAAAAGTAAACGATTCATCCTAAAACAAGAATTGTCCTCCGACACCTCTGCAGAAACGACATTAGATATAAAAAAAAAAGAAAAAAAAAAGAGATTTCGTTCCCCTCTTTTCTTCTCTTCTTGCTTCTTTCTTTGCCGTTTTTTTTTTCTCTGATCCTTTCTTTCTTTTTTTTTACAACAAGGCTATTCGTCGAAGGGATTACAGAGAATGCTAATGAAATTTCCGCTATATTTACCACGAGTGTCCCTGTAGTCTTTAAGGAACTCGTATCGTGAACAACAGATGTTTTAATGTACGTGGATTCGTGTACATGCACCAACTTCGACTGCGTCTGTATATACGTAACTGAATCTGTGTGAGATAGACATAAATATGTATCTACACACGCGCAAAGTGGAGGAAAATAGGGTGAAACGAAATGGGGCAGAAAACACAAAGTGTGACAGCAAATCGCGAAGAAGAAAATTTGTTTTGTCGGTATTCATTTCTTTCAGTCTTATAAGTACCTATACTAATCGCGAAGATTGTAGTGAACCTTGCAGTTTAAGGCAGAATTCACAACGCAACGTGCTCAACTTGCTAGTAATGCAAGTTAATATTGCTTTTTGCTCCTTTTTCTTTCTTCTTTCTACAATTAACATACACGAGAGACAGAAGCATGAAAATCGTACGCTAGATCGACACTCTGATTGATCAATTCAGTTTGAACGTAGCCTGATTTTCCGACTGTTCAAACAACGTTTGAAAGAAACATCGTGAAAACAAGGAAAATGTAAAAATACGTCTCCCTAAATAGACGAATATCATCGATCGAAATTACTGTCGTCAAGAGTTTCATTAACACAAAATCGTTTAAAAAAATTTGAAGCAGGACAGGGGGGAAGGGGGGCCAAATAGCTCCCGAGTGACCGAACGATACTTCGGGGTATAAATGCTTATAAAACTGCTCCATCGAGAAATATGTTGCTTCCAAATATTATGTACGATTCACCGTCGTTGCATCTTAAATCTTAAGCGAATCACCGTCAACGATTTACGTAATTTCTCTCCGTGTAAAAGAACACTTAAAATTATCGAATCGAGATACGTACACGCAAAAATACGACTATCTAAAATATATAATATGTATATATATTATATACACGTGTGTGTGTGTGCGCGCGCGTGCGTGTGTAATTATGTATACCAGTCGAATCCCTCACTGTGCATCCAGACAAATCGAATACTCGTTTGCCTCACCCCAGTTTCGCTTTTCCATCGAAAAGCAAAACCGATTGGACATCTCGTGACGTATCTTTGTAGCGTTTCCAACAGGAAACAGTCTTAAAGACACATAGAAAATAAAAAAAAAAAAAAAAAGAAAAAGAAAAGGGGGAAAAGGAAATGCTTTTTTCACAAGGCACGAGGCAGAAATGCGATACTCTTGACGAACTCTTGGGTAAAAAATTAGGTAAAATACACGTTTGAAAAATAACGTGTCTGGTTAAGGATCACGCGATCGACTTTATGCGAAAGATCCGGGGGTCTTGTAGAATTCTGAAAGTATTCCTGAACGTACAAATGTATCTTATTCCTAGTTGTACCGAACTTGTATTTTTCCTTATCACGCAGTCTTTAACAAGGCACTTCATTTTCACGTTTCCCTTATACGAATATGTATTGTTGGTGAAAAAAGGCCGCAATATTCCTAGACGTAGGTGCGTACGAAACAAGAGGAAATGAATTCCGTTCTCATTACAGAAGTTACTTTGGTAATGACTAGGTCATGCACTATCGCTACGCAACGATATATCGTGGTTCCTCGCTATGTCGTGGCGATTGGCTTCGCTTCTCCGTTATTAATGGTAATAAAGGCAACTAATATATCGTTTAATATTATGGCTGTGTAGACGTATCGCTCGCGCATACGTACATTAGGACTTCTAGATAGGATCTCAAGTGCTGAAAGGCGAAGCAGAGACGCTCTCGAAACCGGTCAACGTTTTTCTGACTTTCTCCGTAATTCATTGACCTATCTCCCATTTTATTCGTCGTTCGCCGTTTCGCTTCCGCTCGATCATTTAACCATTCGATCTTGCTACGCTCCTCTCTGACGCATCCGCTAGAAAGAAATTTGTCCATCGTTTGTCGAAAAAGTGATAACAAAATACAGTGATAGAGTAAAGACGGTGGAACAAGCAATGTGTACCAATGTGTTTGCTAAGAAAGGTTCTTTCTCGTAAATGGAAGATAAAGATATCTCTCTGACTTGCTCGTTATACGCTCCGAAGAATTCGACCTTTAAAAAGGTAAGACTAACTCGACATTGAACGTTGTATAAGTTAAAACTGAATGCGGTAATTGCTCGGGCGAGGAATGGATCTCGCTTTGGAAGGTGGCAACGACGACGTTGACGCCTCGCTGCTAGCAGTGCCGCCGGAATCGCGTCCTCCGCTCTTGCTGCTCACTGTGCTTCCAGTACTTTGTCCTCGTGAACCAGTCAGCTTCCTCGAGGTACCGTCACTGAGGCGACCGTACTCCCCGATACGACGAGACGGTGGAGGTATCAAGGAGCGACTCTGAACTTCCCTGTGCTTCGTTTCCGAACCCGACGGTTGTTTCTTACGAATATTTTCACCCTGGAGACGCTCGTACTCGTGGCTTATCGTGGAAGACGGCTTTTTCAGCGAGTTATTAACGACCAGCTGTTCCGTTCCCGATGATTTCTTTCGACGCTGAGCCTTCGTGTCGAATCTGCCGTACTCGATGGTGCAGGTGCTCGTATCGCGCGCCTTCATGCTCGCCGACGTGTCCAAAGTCGGGCCTGGATCCGATTTCTTACGAGTCTCCGTGTCGCTCAGTCTGCAATAACGCGAGCTCGTCGACTTCAGATTCTTCGGCGGTCGCGGTAACGAACTGGGAGGAAGACTACCCGCACGGCGTGGTTCACCCTCTTGCATTCTCTGTCTCTGCGAGCTTCTGCCCTGCTTCTCCAACAGCATCATATCTTCGGGCTTACCATCCGACAATCTCGATACAGTGCCTTTCAGCCTCGAGGCTGCACTAGCAAACTCCATGATACCCGGCGAGACCTCGCCACCGGAGTCGTCCAATAGGCGACTCTTACTTGAGGCAGTGCTCGAGGTGCCTGTGCTATCTACACCCGCCAATAATGGCTTGGGTATTTTTCCTTTTCGCGACGCAGTGCCTGGATTAGAGAATCCTGGAAAACAGCAAAGTGCCCGCTGAAACAAGAGAAAAGCAAAACCGCGTTGGAAAGGAGGCCCGGGACCTGGAAAAGGGGTTAGTGCTCGCTACAACAGCGCATGCACACTCCGGGATCACTTGGGACAGACATCGGATTGGGTTAGTTCGAATTAAGAAGGAGGAGGGAAATGTCTTGTTTCTCTTTTTTCGTCGTCTGACGATGTACGATTAATGTACAGTTAATTGTAAAACGAAAAATCAATGGCACACAAAAATTTATATTAGTAGAAAAATACATTTTACTGGGTTTTTTTTTAGATTAAAAAAAGAAAACACGAGTAGCAAATGCATACATATTACCTATGCATATATTGCCTTATGATTTATGCAGAGTTCTCTTTTTACAAAACAGTAAATATGCTTTTTCCTCCAATTATCAATTTTCATTTTATTTTGAACATTATATACGGAAAGATCCGTTGAAATACAAGATCTCAGGTAAAAAGTTTACTCTGTATAAATTTTGCTAACAAAGAAAAATAAAAAAATTGTAAAAAGTGAATTAATATGACACACATAATTTATGCAAACGGCAATACGAATAAGGCAAACACAAAATAAGAATAGCTGATACATTATTGATATATTTATTTAATGTATCGAGTTACCGATAACTGAGATTTCTGTGATAGAGATTTCTGTGACGTATCAACTATTCTCGTTCATACAGCTAACCCAAATAAAACATTAAGATACCTTTAATTGTACAATTTGCAATATTTTCATAGTCATCTGTAGCTACAAAGCTAAAGTAAACACTAAAGAATTTAACATCACAAAATAAAGAACATTACGTTGAACGCAAAGAATACATGTAGAAAAAAATAAAAATAAAATTTCATAAAAGTGATCTTGAAAGTATTAAAATTCTACTTTTATCCCTTTTTTTTAAAGGAATTATTTCTACATCTAATAACTATACGTTTACTGGGATCTTGCATACCTTACTAAGTAGCTGGGAGTCTAGTTCTTTTAACTGATCATCGAGACTTTTATTCGTTTGTTCGAAGCTGCCCTGCTTCCTATACTTGTAACTGTCCGTAACACCGTACGAACCGGTACTTCCATAACCACTACCACCACCCAATACACTGCTCACTATTAAACATAAAAATTAATAATGAAAAAAAAGGTTTTTGGCTAGTTTTCGAGAAAAAAAAACTATAAGAAATCTTACCGAGTTCTGGCGTGCTTGTCAGTGCGGTGTGATGATCCGCTGATGTACTTGAGTGAGACGAATGTGCAGCAGGGTAACTGCCAACACCACTGCTGCTACTACTATCCTTGTCATACGTATGTTTCTGAAGAACTCTGATCATAGCATCCCTTTCAGCTAATTTCGATTCTAAATCCTTCATTCTACAAAGCAGTTATAGTTTATATCACTATAAATCTATTTCAATCATAAAAAATATAAAAAGATCATGTGTGAAAAGATAATATTACCTAGATTCAAAATCAGCCAATTTTTTCTGTGCAGCGTGCACTTCATCCATGTGTCTCATTTTCTCAGACCGTGCCTCTGCAATTAATTTCTCAGCATCTTGACTTGTTTTTTCTAATGCAGCTATCTTTGCGTCCCTGATTGGTCAGATAAATAAATTACAATTAATGTGCACAAGACAAAAAAAAAAAAAAAAAATTATTAAACGAGCGAACTTACTTTGGTAGACTGGCTGCATCGATTGCCGCTTGCCTTAGTGCGCTTTCTTCGAGATAACGTTGCTCCCATTTCGCAACATCACCCTCCAGCGACATAATTTTTTCGTCTCTTTCGCGTATTCGTCGTTTCAACTCTGCGATCGTTTCTCCATTGGAAGATTGTTCATTACCATTAGCACCACCACCGCCGCCGCCACCGCCTTCTCTTAATTCTCGTTCTAATTGACCTCTCAACTGTCTTTCTGTTTCTTCTCTTCTGTCGCTGGACGCTTGAAGAGAAGACAAAGCTCGTTGAAGTTGGCCTACTCTTTCTACGTATACTTGTTTCTTCCGACACTGTAAGAGACAAATGTAACAACTTACAAACAAATAATTTGCTGAGACATAAAAGAAATATTACCTCTTCCTCGAGGCGCACGACATTGCCCTGTGCATTAGTGAGAGCAGTATCTAAAATGTCTATGTGTGTACGTTGCTCCTGTAACGTTGCTCGTTGTGCTGCCAATTCGATTTCCTGTCTTTCTTTCGCCGCGGCCAATTCTTTGTCTAATATAAAAATCAATACACGGGTTAAAGACAATATTTTTGTCGATAGAAACTAAGGAATATGAAAATGTACATACTTTGAGTAATCAATTGACCAATTAATAATTCTCGTTGCGTTAATTCCTTTCTCATAGATTCCACGATCGGAGGACTATCAGTACGTGCCGATAATAAATCTATTTGATCTCGTAAGGCACGATTTAATTCTGTTAATCGTCTGCAATCATTTTGTAACCTCAATCTAGCAGCTCGTTCCAGTTTCTCTCTTCGTTCACTCGATGCAGCCAATTCTTCGTGAGCCCGATGTACCTTCGCGATTTCTTGTTCCAATTTTTGAGATTTAGCAACTTTATTATAACACCGTTCTAATTCTAATTTTAAAGCACTGTTTTCCTGAATCACGATTTGTATCATCTCCGATGGTGGCCAAATTTCACCCGTTGCAGATTCCGTCTCCTCCCTTCCTTTCGTTTGAGGTCTATGAAAATATTAAGCATAGAACAAATTACTTACAACAAACGATCATTCAAAATGGACTAACTTCGATAGAATTGGTTTAAGTAAATCACCGTGGGGAAGTGGTTCGCAAATTGTAGTTATCCATATCTGGTTTGCCAATTCTAGATAAATCTGGTTGCGATCTTGACAATGTCAATTTTTCCATTGGGCCAAGAAGTCGAGATTTATTTTTCAGTGGCAACAAGACGGACATGTATGAAGGTGGTGGTCTGTCTTCTGATTCACTATCGTTCTGTTTACCTCTTTCACCATCTCTCATTCTCACATCAATATTTCCTCCATTATTTGTTAGCTTACTGTAAGATGGTACTTTAACTTCTTTTGCAAGATGTTTTAATACCTGCTTGTTTTAAACGAAACAACGGACATAAGCAATTAATCTTAATTTAATAAAATATATAATTACAATAATATAATCTTTTAAAAGCATTGAATATTCGTTCGTTGTATATTTCATTATTTCATAATGATATTAGAATAATCACCTGCGATTGACTAAGATAATCGTCCGGTATGTCTGTAATTTCTTGACATCCTCCATTATTAGATTGCTCGTAGACGTGATCTTCATGAGACAAATTTGATAAAGACTGCATAGTAGGGCTATTTGAATGTCCTTTTCCACCACCATCACAATATAAGTAACTCGTATCTCCATGTTCTCTTACAACACCCGACAACCTAAAATTAAACATTAATGGTTAATACATATTTATAAAAAAATTATATAAATAATATAAATATTAATGGTCTTGCAACTTTTTCTTCAAAATGTGCATTACCTTCCAGATGGTAACCATGAATTATCATCATTGTGTATAATAAGTGTATTGTAGGAGCTTGTAGACACATCTAAGCTACTTCTATTTGATCCTACACTGGTACGGTTGCTTAAATTATCCTTCAAACTATTTCTATTAGAACCATTAATGCTATCTTTAAGGCTATTTCGATTAGAACCATTCAAATTCTCCTTCAAACTGCTCCTGTTTGAACCACTTAAATTGTCCTTCAAACTGTTTCTGTTGAGCAGGTTACCCTAGATTACGATAAAGTAGTTTTCACTTATGCAACTTAGTAATAATGATGGCAATTTGAGATATGTAAGAATATAGTTGACTAACAGAAACATTAAAAAATGTTTCAAAGACAATAACTGAGAATAAAAATATGCGATATATTAAAGTACTAATGTTCTTCAAACGACTAAAAGACTAAAAAGATAATGAACTAAAAGAATGTAATAAGCAACATGAATATGTATGATTAATATGAATTAGTGTTAACAAAACTACTAAAAACATGTTTAATGAAGAATTATTAATAATTCATTCATACTTGTATATTTGGTATATTTTCTTTATGACTGGAAGATCTTGATGGGCTTTGCTGCTGATTTTCTTGGCCTTGAGGTTCTTGGCGAGCTGTATGTCTTATAACATAGCGATCTTCATTGGTTAAATTCTCGTTTGATGTTGAAACATCAGTTTCACTGCCACTTAAACTTTGTGGAAGACCTCCTGTTAAATATATATCACACATCTTAAGAAACAATAAACTCATAACTTTCTTAACAAATTAAAATCTCATGCATTTGAAAAGTCTTGAGAGACAACAAGGAAATAACAAACACAAATATCATAAAATTTTTTCTTGTACCTTGCATTGACAATTGTTTCCTTTGTATATTGTTATTTGAAAAAGGTAAGAATCTGCTACCTTGTTGCAGAGAACTCATTTTTCTATTATTTCATTTACACCTGTTGTATTTAATCTGCAAATACATAGAATTAATCTTTCACAATTGCTCAAAAAACATTACAAAACAATTTTTACATTATTTATGAATAAATAGATTTCTCAAAATTTATTTAACATCAATATTTTACTTCTCACACATTTAAATCAACAATAAAAAATCTATTTTTTTACAAGCTCTCAGGAAACACAAATTTATAACATGCTTTATTTGTAAAATTTTTTGATAAAAAGTCTTCTCGTGATATATTTCAAAGAACATTTGGAAATACTTCACGTCGAAACTCGTCGAGAACGCGAATGGGAAAGATACGAACAATGCTCGCAAATTAATCACTCTCACATCTCCAAATGTGAAAAACCAGTGAGAACGTAGAACCTATTCACGCATTCTTCTATTTGACACTACGCATGTATTCACGCATCCGAAAACGAAGAATCGAGATATAATTATCAGGTCAATGTTTAAGAAAGAGATGCTGATGTTATAGTAATAGTAAAGCAGAGCACTCTGACAGAGGTGTCAACACTCTGGAATGTTGATAATCCGAAGATATTGAATTTTTCATTGATGCGTAACATCGTAGTGGGAAAGTACTCGAGGTCTCGCAAATCCAACTTATCGGTACATGCATGCTCGCAACACCGAAAACGATCCTATTGCATATATGATCTTATAATATTTTTATAAGTTGCTGAACTTGAAGGGCTGTATAAATAAACAAAAGAATGTACTCGAACTGGGGTCCACCGACGATATTCAACATGCCGCGTTACGGAAATACAAGCAGATGACCCTGGTGAATCGATGTCCGATTACTCACATTATGCGAAAGTGCAAAAACGGGATGAGAGTGTTGCAATTATTTCAATAAATTAATACACTTTACTGCTCCACAGACGAGAAATAAAAAAATTATTAGTTCCCGCATTCCTCATCAGAGCGCGACAATATGTGTACGAAAGCGGGATACGCTCTTCCTGACTTCCAAACTTTCCCCAACATTTTTCTTCATCCCTAGAAGATGAATCACCAAAAAGAAATGCACACATAATGTTATCTTCCTATCTTTCCTTATACGTTATACTATGATAAATATAACACGTTTCTTACAAATTTTCTTAGAAATTGAACAAAGTTTTGTACTTCTGAAGTTTCTAAGTAAAGTATTTAAGTCAAGTTCACTGGATTTTGACAGTATAAACGTATAAACTTCATTTTACTTTCGAATAATTCTTATTTCAAATCACATACGTAGAAATACGTATGATTTAAAAGTGAATTAAATTGACAATTTATTGTTTTAATTGGTACATGCGTAATTAAGCCGCATTCATTGGTATACGATGTGCATTGATATGTATTTTTAAGTTTTTTTAAAAATATCATTATTTTACGATGACTGATTATTTGAAATATTTTATAAGAATATTATAATCATACAAAGATGGTAATCTTTTTTTAAAAATGCAATTTGGCCTATATCTTTGCACGACTACATATATATTATTTAACACTATGTATGTGTAACATAACTTGTATATAATTTATATTGTGTGACTGGAGAAAAATAAGTATGGATTTTAATAAATTACGACATTGTTGTAAGCTCATTTCTCTCAAATTATTACATCAAAGCTCATATATTATATTAAAATCATCTATTTATGATAAATTGTTGAAAAAAACCACTTCATATAGGATATTTTTTCATGGTAATCTAAAAAAAGATTATGTAAAGTTACTTATTGACAATTTGTAGGAGATATACGATTCAAGTTTCTTCTTCTTGAGATTATTTTCTAAGCAAATATATAATTGAAAGTAAAATGTCTTATTATAAATATAGAATTTTACTCCATACATATATCACATATCAAACATATTGTTTTTTAGTAAAACCAACTTTACAGTTTTCAACTTCATCATCTCTTCATACTGATATTAAAACTAAGTCTGAAGATAATAAAAAGTCCCTCGCTGTTGATTATAATGATGTTCTTAAAGCTCAAAATGACAGTAGTATTTTAATTATTGATGTCAGAGAAAAGGAAGAAATTGATGAAACTGGGAAGCTACCTGGAAGTATTCATGTGCCAAGTATGTTCTAATATTATTGAAACCATTCTTTAAAACATTAGACAGTTGTTATTGAATTCGTTCATCACAGTGGGAGATGTTACAAATACATTGTTGAATCTTTCCGAGAAGGACTTTAAAGAAAAATTTAATAAGGAAAAACCTTCCAAAAATACAAAAATCATATTGAGTTGTAGATCTGGAAAAAGAAGTGGCATGGTTCAAGAAGAAATTCAAAAACTTGGATATAAAAAGTATACTAGTTATCTACATATACTTTATATATAATAAAACTAATAAAACATACTTGTTTATATTTTAGTGCATACAACTATGTTGGAGGATGGCTAGATTGGGAAAGCAATCAGAAAGTATAAACTAAAATATACATTGTTATAATTTTTCATATGTACAAATATGTTCATTAATAAATTGTTATCAATCATCAAAATTTTTTAATTCAAGCCTCGATGATATATTTACATTTATTTTAATGTATACATATATATATATACACACACACACAGAAAATATTATATAATGCATGTAAATTATATAATATTTTAATGGAAATATCTTGTAATGCATTCAAAATTCTTATATACAAGTTCTGTTACATCAAACAAGGTGGAAATTATCTTTAAATATGGAATAATTATATTACTTTTTCTTCTGTTCCTGTGCTAACTTTTGATTAACCATCTCTCTGAATTGTCCTAAAATAAGATTTTCTCTCTTCTGTCGTTCTTCTTTACTAAACATAGCCAATGCTCGTTTTTCATCAGCAGAATAAATCTGGTTCTCCTTACGAATACGAACAGCTTCCATTCGTCGATGTCTGAAGAAAACATTTACATTTTTAAATAAATTTGTACTTTACTACACTATTGCTATAGTTATATTTCACAGAATATGTTACCTGCTACCACTCATAACATAACCAACAGATTCATATGCAGCAATCTCTTCTGAAGTTAATCCAATTTCACCTCTTCTCGGTATACGTTTTCCTTCTGCAACATATGCAGCCATAGCAGCACCTTCACCAGGCAAAAGAGCCTTTCCAAAATCTTTAGCAGATAATGTCACATGTGGTTTTTGAACTGGTCCTACTACTTCGTCTCCACTTTCATCTGAACTTGATCCTCTCTTAACCTTCGCTCTGTCATTCTCTCCATTCTTTTCTACCCATTCTAGCTCTTCGGGTTCACTCTCAGAGCTACTTTCTGATTTTTTCTTTTTCTTTTTGCGTTTCTTCTTCTTTTCCTTCTTGGATTTCTTTTCTTTCTTTAGCTTCTTACTTTTCTAAAAAAACATAATGATGAAATATATTTGTAACAATACATGAGAAAAGACTGTCAGAAATAATAATGTAATACAATGAAAATAGTTTTCATACTTTTTTCTTCATCTCTTGTTTCCTCTTTCTGTCTTTTGGTGCAATACTACTTTGGTATCTGTTTATTTCCTCATCTTCGTCAGAACTATATCAAATACAAAATAATATTTAATATAATTGTAGAATTTATAAGAATGAGTAAATGAAATATTATTATAAAAAAGGCGTATTCAAAAAGGCGACATTCTACATTAATATGAATAAAAAATATTAAACAGTAATGATATGATAATTAAAGAGAAATGTTACAATTTCTTACTCTTCGATTCGCGTTGGTGATTTTCCCCAAATTCTGTCAACACCACATAACCCAATTTGCTCCCTGTCTCGTCTACGTGCATCCATTGTCATATTTTTCTCACTTGTTTATATGCCGACTATGACCTGTGCCTATGACAGAATTTAAAAGAAATATAAAATCGCCCTCTGGTTTCAGTTGAGGATACTAAACGAAAATTGGCGTTACTTATGAAATTCGTTCACAGGGCAATGATATTTCTGTCGTTCTATCGGTCCACGATTTCAATTGATTTTCAAAACCTTTTTTGCAATACTATAAGGATAGAAAAATATGAAGGTAGAGAAGTGAAAATAATGTCGAGATTTTATTGGTCTGCTTTATGAAACACTGTAGAAAAGGAATTCCAACATGAATTCCGGCGATGTATCAAAATGTGTTTTCAATAAATATCAATAAAAAATACATTACACAAAATATCTACAAGATCGATATAAAATTATATGTCACTGGACAGCAGCACCATCCAAGACTTATAAATATACAAAGTAACAATTATCGTCGTAGCTTAATCGTATTGTTAGTAATATCTACCATAATTAATAAATATTATAATTATAATCCTCTTTTCCTTGAGTACTTCGATAGAAAAATATTCGCAACAATTTCAATTATTTAGCATTAAGCATCATGCATTTCCAAATAATATAAAAAAATACGTAGCTTAATAAACATATCGCTGAAGTGAAAATTATTGTAGCTGTGAAATGGATTCATTGAAATTCAAGGAAGTGTTTTTATAAATTGAGATTCGATATTTAATACTTGCATAGTAACAGAGATATGACAAGGCACTCTTAACAAGTCCATTTTTTTTAGCTTTTAGCTTTTGACTTTTTTTTTTTTTTTATAAAAACCTTATCTGTGTCGAATATTATGTCTCTCAAAAGATACATATAATAATAATAATAATAATACTTGACATTTTTATCGCTCATAATATACGCTTGGATTATATTTATTACATCAGTCATAATTACTTCAATAATTCTATGTGTTTTAATGAAACCTTTGATAATGAATTATTTCGCGTTAAAAATATACAAACTTTTTCTTCTTCAATAAAGATTAATTTTAAAAGAAAAATTAAATCTTGTTTTAACAATAATTTTTTGTAATCGTATATCTTGTGTATATGTTCATTGTTTGTAAATTTCAAAATTGAGATAAGACTTAGAAAAACACAGAGTACAGAATTTTTAATTTCACAATTGTTCCTTATAGTTACACTATCTTAATACTTTTTTGTATTGTCGAGAAATATTGTATAAATACAATGAGAAATAATGATTAACGCTATTACGGGGTATTATTGTATTCGTTGGAATATAGAAGCACCATTGATTTGCGATATAATTATTACGAAAGTAACTTTGAACTAGAGTCTTCGTAAAAATTACAACGCTGAATAGAAAATTAAGGAAGATATTGAATGACTGCAAATGCTTTGATACATTTTATAGGAGTCGTTTCTATATGTTTTGGACAAAGGAATTTCATTCCTTTAGACACTTTCCTCTCTCTTGTTCGAAATTCTTTTTCCGAGTAAAGTTTATGAAAATTAATTGATTTACAAAATGAATAATTTTCCATAAATATGTATCTGCTGAATGAGAAAAGTTGTATTAAAACTTTTACAGTCACATACACAAGCGACCACGCACACAGTCAATATTCCCGACACTTTGACTAAATATTTATCTACATTTTGTTTATTTCGGAGTTCAATTAAATAAATACATTTCGCTGAATTACGAATTAAAAATGCTTAGCATTCAAATAAGATCAAGAGACACTTTCCTTGAGAGTTTTACCTTTAACAAGAAAATTCTAGTCAAAAAGTACTTTGTCTCTTGTCGATACCGGGTATATCGACCCTTAGAGTTATTTCCGTGTTTATTTGACACTATGTTAAAACATTTTCATGATTTTCCTATTTTGCATACGTATACAGTTTTAAAAAATTTAATTTACATTCTGATTCTCTCGGCAATTTTATTCTGTATAGTGGATACGTTATTGTTACACACTAATACTGTTTCGTCTAAAATGACACTATTTATCATAGATCTAGCAGATTGTTGTAAAATAATTCCTACAACAATCAGAAACATTTTGTATATTCATCGAATTAAAATAAAAATGAAAATGAGGAAATTTGTATGATTTTATGATTACGTGAAATTGAAAGTTTGAAAGAAAATGAAAAGCATCTTCCTTCTAATAATTTCTAAATCGATTGAAAAACAAGTTGTATAAAAACATCTGTAGAAAATTATGTCATAAAATTATGTCGAAGAAGTTCACATTATTTTACAAATGATTATGTACAGAAACGAATCATTGTCATGTATACGTATGAATATATATGTCGAACATTACAGTAGCATTAAATTACACTGTAAACCGTAAAAATTTCAGAAATAACAACCTTTGTAATAAGCACTTCGGTATAGTAATAGATCATTGGTATCATCTTAGATTCTCTTCATTCACTTGTAATAATACTATTACAAATTGAGACTGATACATATCCATACTTTTGTTTATCCTAGAAATCGAAAACGTAAATGAGGAAGAATCATTCTATACGATAAATAATTAAAATATAAACACATTACATATCTTAAGAATAAAATTTCTCGATATATCACTTGGTCGACATTTCTGATGATTCAAAGCTGTGTTTTGGTTCGTTACTAATCGACTAATCGACGTTTGAACTGTGTTCGATGATAGAACGAAACATGGCAGTAATCTTCATAATTTACATTAGAATATCTCAGTATTTCGGAAATTAAAATTTACGCAGGAACTCGGCAAATTCAAATTAATAAAAATGTAGAAATCGCTATATCGACAAGTATAACAAAGCATAGGAATAGATCACCAAAGGTTCATTTTATGCTTTACCTTTAGACATTTGTTAGTACGTTAATCCTCAAATTGTAGAATTACTAAATTCGGACTTCATTCGAACTAACGACACAAAATCTATACCAATATATAAACAGGATACGATAGAACATGATTATAAATTTTTAATATTTGATCCCGATATAAAATCAATCGACAGACAATTTCTGACAACTGACAACAATCTTTCAGACAAAAATCTTTGACGTAACAACGCGCATCGCTCAGTCTTCATCCTATCGCTCGAGGATTAACGCAATCAATCCAAACCATTTCGTTGCATTTGCTCGCAAAAAAAGGAATCAAACAAGTGCCTCTGTATGGTAATGATGGTAATGATGATGAATGTGCTCGTGAACGTGCTTCCTACCGGAGCTCGCATTCTGTGAAAATTCCCGCTCCAACCAGCGCACGACTTGGACCATGGCTCTGGCTTGATCCTGTTCCCTCGTTGCGTGTTTCAATTGATGCTTTTTGGCCGACTTACCACATTGTTGCGGTGTTTGACCGAATTGTGTCCCATTACGCTGAACGTTATGATTGTTGCTCGGAGTAGTTTGATTGACAGGGTGCTGATTGTTCGATATTAAATTGCCGCCATTACGATTTGTGTTAGCCGGTTGTGGAGTAGTAGTGGTTTGTTGGTCTGCGTAGACGTTTGGGTTGATTACGGTCCTCGGTAAGACTTGAGGTTGAACGTACGCACGTGGCGGTTGCACCGTAACGTTATTCCTCTGAAGTCCGTATTGCGTTCGCATCTTCCTCAGACCTCCCCTGTGTTTCGCAGGTATCTTGGAGAACGTGAAACCCTGAGGCTTTTCCCGAGTAGGCTTGTGATAGGCTGTTGTCGTGGGCCGAGATTCCGGTGGTGAACGACAGTCTTGAGTGTAGTGAGGCGAAGGTTCGACATGTGGAGTGTGAGATGGAATGCGCAGCTGCTCGTTCTGATGCCGTTTCCTAATTCGACATGTTATCATATTTTTATCATTACTCAAACGAACAGTAAATTCACATTTTTATGCCAAGCAATGATTCGTTTAATTATCATTTATCGTTCATCAGCCTGAAGAAAATGTGAATAAAACTGTTGCAATGAAATAACTTTCGTCTGGGATCTCTACTTGAAATATGTATTTAAGTACGCTATCATCCAACTGCTTCAGAAGGGTGCGCGTCACGCGATTTTCCATGCGGTTGAACACGAAAGACATACCTCGACGTATGAAAACTGAGATTATTCTTTTCCATGTTCGCCTGAATAATTTCCAAGAGCTGTTGCCTTTGCAGAGCACCGCTACGTTTTCGCTGATTAGGCGTAAGAAGAGGCGTCAAGGGGGAAACTGTGGGAGAAATATCACTGTCATCGCTAATATCACCCTCGGAGCTATTGGAATAGGGTGATGGTAAATGAGGCACGGGTCCAACCCTTCTGCGTAATTCCTCCTGCTTTATTCGATTCGTTCGCGCATTTTCACCGTCGTCCTCGCTGTGAGTATCCACCTCCTTCTCTTCGTTCTAGAATATCGAACAAAAAAAGCTGTATATTATTTAGATGTAACGTAATAATACTAAAAATATACAATGTCTGGCTCTATTTTTCGCATCTTTTAATTATTAAAAATATGAACATGTTCCTTTACCTTTCCAAGAGACAAATAACTACCAAACAACGACGCGTAGCTATTTCATTCAGTTCTGAGAGTTCGAACACCGCGACGCAATAAGAAGCTAATCCGCAAGAACCCCCGTGTGTTACATCAATGATGAAAAAAAAAAAAAGAAGAAAAAAAGGAGGAAAAAAAATGAATAAAAAAGAAAGGAGGAGAGTCCTCCTTCCCGCGAGCGATAAATCTCGAAAGGCAGAAATGATAAATCCACCTCCTAGCTTCTAGAATTGTCGGGTTACGAAAGAGGAGACGCGGCTCCATAAAAACCCCCCGAGTCTCTCGAATCCTCGCCTCTCGCAGGGGCATCAATCTTACCTGGCAATGGTGTCGCGGCACCCTTCTCCTTCTAGGAACTCTACGTAAACCGTGTGCGCCGGTGTGGGTCCCGGCATTGTTGCAGGACGCGTGCTTCAAATGGCAGCAGGACGAATTTCCGGAAAAACTCGCGGCCGCAGCCGGCTGCGAGGACGCGTTCAAACAGCCGCCAGCCGATCGCGTCTGGCTGGCTCTTTGATCTGGCGACACAGTCAATTTCACCTTAATCGTCTTACTGCCGCACGGAGGTACCTGGATAGAAGCGCCCAGGGTATCGTAAATGGTAGTAACCAGGCCGGCTATGTCGTCCTTTGTTATCTTCCCGTGGCCGTCGAAGTCGTACAGGGTAAACGAGAATTCTTGCCGTCTTCGGTCGCCCTCCGCTACCGAAACGTCGCACTCGAATTCCTGCAATCGGGCCCAAGTAAAATCTTACACGTAAGATTACAAGGAGGGAAAAATTCAAGTAGGGAGAAGTGAAATATTTTACTACTTGGAAACGCGCGATATACTTTGTCTTCGCAATTTGGATTACGTTAATGTAAAATACAAAATCCATCTTCACTGTGAACGAAAAAACGAAATTTTAAGTCAATACACGACGAGTGTAGTACAGCGCGATCTTGCGATCTTGAAAGTTTAGTTTGGAGCAAGATTCTCGAAATTCTGTTCCTTCGCTGTTCCTTTTTCAACAAGGAAGGAAGTTCAATAATACATACTTCAAAACTAAGTTGCTTCGTCGTGCTAGCGCTCGGCTGCTCGTCATTTCCGGTGGCCGGCGTAGGACTGGTAGAAGCGTCGACCGCGATCTGCGGTGTCTCTGTTTCTAATAGAATTGGCTGGGATTCCGGTGGTGAACCGCTACGAGGTGCCGAGACACCGCCAAGGAGTTCCTCCGAGTCACTGGCTTCTGTATTACCAACTGTCATGACCGAACGATCATTAAATTTTCAACAATAATGAATGAAGGGACAGACTACTAGACAGTCGTTATTTCAACGACCATGAATGGAGATTACACGTTGTTTGGTAAAAGTAAAACTATGTACAATTCTGCTCACCGTATCGATTTTTCATCACTTTCGTCAAATTGAAACTAAGACATAATTGAACTCAAGTCTGTAATTACTGAAAGATAATCCACGAACGCTTGAAGAAAAATTTAGACTCTGTGAAAACAAAGCTTAATCGTATCGGAACGCGGTACTTGTTTTACGCTAGCCACGTTGTACATATTTCTCCCCACGATCTTGCTTCAGATTGCACGAAGTTCTCATCAAAGGGAATGAAACTGTTATCTACGGTCGAGCGGCGGCATCGCTCGTAAACAAAAGTCAAAATCTCAAAGGTATCAAAGTAACATATTCCACGGTAAAGCCTATATTTATAGTCAGTTTCTGAGTGCCACTCGGTACTTAAGTTACGGAGTGTAGGAAGTATTTTTGGACTATTTTGAAGGGGATGTGAACTTTGAATCACCAGAAATAAATAACTACAACAGATCACCAAACTAATCTCTCACGATCACGTTTTCCCCGTTACCAATTCAAATCCTCAAATATTTTCTACACGTGCTTGACGTTATTATCGTCACTGAAAAGAAAAAAAGAAAAAAACAAAAAAAAAAAAATAAAGAAGAAGATGAAGAGAAAAAATAATAATAATAACAACAAAAAACAAACAAGGTAGAGATAATGAAACGTCGTTGAAAGGAAGGCTCGAAAAATCGCGGGTATAAAGGTATAATGGACAAGAGAAATTTTAATCGGCGGAAGCGTGTCTAAAAATTGATGGACGCGAGTGCGTTTAAACGCGTAAATTACAGATCAAAGAGGGCTGGCTGTTTCATAATTACAGAGAGACTGGATTCCGTGCATAAAAGCGCAATTATCTTTAATGCATTCGGTCTATTGCCCGACCGAAATTATTTGCGCGGTGCGAGCCAGCGAACGAACGAACGAGCGAACGAGCGAGCGAACGAATTAACGAAAGTTCCAGCGGAAGGGACGGGGAGAGCACATCCATTTTCAGCGTTTATTTCAGAAGCGTTTTGCACACTCGCTGAAGGAAGTGTGATGTATCTTTAATGTGTCTGCATCGCGCCGTCGTTTACCGTTACCTAGACGCCTAAACGTATAAAAGCGTCCTACGAAACGAAACGTTGAAAAGATACCCTTGCGCAACTACCGTGCATAAACGAACGTCTATGAGACACGACACGCTCGCCGTGATGCAACGCGGCACCGTTTTTTAAATTTAGAAAGATGTTTGAGAAGTTTGAGATACCATCGCAGAAGACGCGTTGTTTACACGGAATAAATTACACGTCAAGTGCGAAGTAAAATGCAATTGTCATTGAAAGTTTTATGACAAAGCGACAACGAGAAGATTGAGATAACGGGTTTCGAATAAAGTGAAAATTCAATCGAACATTCCAAGACAGAGAAAACACGCGTACCTAACTTCTTTGAAATTTGTTAACAGCAGTTAGTTTGACGATAATTTTTTTTTTTTTCACAGAGATAATTTTAAGCAAACTTGTTACTTGCTTTGAAGACGCGTGAAATGTACAATGATAAGATTTTAATGACAGAATCGGTATAAAAGTGCGACAGCGGGCAATAAATTTGAAACGACCTCTTCGCCACCTACACGGTGAAGATTCTTAGCAAAGGAAGCAAAGATTTTATCTAACGGTCCTTGCCACACACGTAGAGACAATTCTGTTGAAAGAATTTCCTGCATCTAGGAATTTTGTACGTATCGAATGCTGGAAATAAATATCTTCCTCTCTAAAGTTAACTTGCTATTTTTGTCGATTTCATTTTGTAAATTAATACGTGTATAATAACATGTGTGTAATAACACATTTATAAATTTTCTATAAATCCTCCCTAGTATTTTAAAATTGTTTTCATTGTCATTTATTATCACTACGTTCAATAATGGTTTTCAAACCTAGCGCATGTACATGTACATAGATTTGATAAATAAATCAGAGGACAATACTCTGCTTTTATTTTTAAGCGACGTCGTTAAATATTAGAATTATTTGAACTACCGGGATTCTGTTTCAAATTGGCCGAGCAATGGACCAAAATATTAAGGGAATGTTTAATCAGGGTTCGATAAAACGAGTTCGGCGGCAGCTCGAGTTTCGAATACATACACAGTCGGAGAATGTTTCAAGTGCTCTGGCCACCGGTTACACGTTTCCCTTCTACGATGCTCGGACGTCTCTCCTCTTCGGTCTCGAGGAGGCTCCGCTTTTATCTTAATTCGCGCGATACATCATTAAGCCTGTGCAGCGTGATTCCAGTAAAATATACACTTAAAAACGTTGGCATCAAAGGGACCGCGGAGCAACGATAATTAGCGATACGAAACGCGTAATAAACGAAGCCGGCCGCTAATTTCAATTACTCAGGACCAACACAACGGGCGGAGAAAAAGATGAAAAGGAGGGAAAAAAGCAGCGAGAAAACGCTTGCACACGCACGCAGGAAGGAGGAGAATGAAGCGACTGAAAAGGTAAAGAAAAAGAGAGAGAAAGAGAAAGAGAGAGAAGGCCGGACGTAAGGACAGAGATTAAAAACAGGAAAAAGAAAAAAAAAAAAGAAACGAAGGAGACAAAAAGAAAGAAAATTAGAAGAAAAAGACGAAAGAAAAAACGGGATAATCGTATCTGCATAAAGAAACGAACGCATATACGCGTATAATGATACCTGCCGTGTGGTAATTACGCCCGTAACTTTTTCGTGGGGTGAGCGTTAAAGACCCAAGACATTGAGCGCACCGGGGGAGAAAAAAGGGAGACAAAGAGTGGTAAGAGAGCGAAGGAGAGCGAAACAGAGAGAAGAGGAGGAAACACAGGAAGAACAAGAGGAAACCGAGATGGAGAGTAACGCAGAGACGATAGATGAGAAGGGCGGGCAGAGAGAGAATCTTTGCTTTGATATCAAAGGAATAGAGAATAGCCACGAACGCCTTTTATCTAACCACCGGACTAATGTATGTAACGAACTCGCAAGGTCTCGATAATTAAACTCCACCCTTGACGCGCGACCCTCCCCCTCGTACGTGCGCTACATGTGTAGTCCGTAGTCAGTGGTATCTATATACGTGCATACGTACGTACGTGCACGGATGAGAGAGAGAGAGAGAGCGCGCGAGCGCACGCGTGTGTTTATGCCGCGCGTACCGTACCTCTTTTGCGCCCTCTTGAATGAAAAGCAACGAGGGAGCGGGACACAAACGGCTTCTGCTTTCTTCTTTGTAAATCACCCCTTTCTGTTTGCTTGGCTCGTAACTTTTATCATTTGCCGACGCAACAGCTTTCCCTGCTCTTTGCCCCTTCGCTCCTCCACTCGTATGAAAATTTTGCCCCGCGACGCACGAAAAAAACACCCATAAAGAACGTCGTCGGTAAGAGAAGCCAGAGCTTCAAAGGGATTCGCCGTTCTGAATTGTTTCACAATTTTCAAACGAGCTTCTCTTTCTTATCACGCAATAGACGATGTAAAAAACAAAAAAACATTGTGTTAGTTAATTCTTTCTTTCATTTCCCTCTCTCTCTCTCTCTCTCTCTCTCTCTTATACGACAGTTTTTAATCAGCGAATTTGCTTTGTGACAAATACACCAGCGGATTCGTGGATTATTTGGTAACACGCATATGTTTGAAATAAAAACACATATTTTGTCTACTGAACGTCACGTAATACCCAACTTTTATTGAAATATTTACTTTTTCTTTAATTGATACAATTTTCGCTTTTGAACGATGCACTTGCAAGATCTACGATCTACGAGTTGCTATCAATTAACATTTTTCGAATTCCGGAGCACGCCTAACTAGAAGCGCGTATTATATTATTTTCATCTTCCCTCTTAGAGTAGATGTTGGTCTTTGGGTGGAAACAGCTATGTTTGTTTCAAGAAAATATGTTTGCAAATATTTATAAAAAATTATAATCCTTCTTGCATTGGAACTTTTCAAACTTTTTAAATATTATAGTTAAAAACAATTCACGAATGCATATCTTGCCTATTTACTTTTATAAAATGACTGTGTCGTTTCTTGTAGCATTTGTACGTATTAAATGTCTTTTAGTTTATTGAAAGATCGTTACCATATAACGATAAAATAGTCATTTGCTGATGGAATGCCGTAATCGATATCAATTATTCAAATATTTGTCTTCACACAATATTTTACACATGTGAAACTTAAAATGACAAATGTGTATCTGAAACACCATTTAATTTTTTTCTATCTGCTCCTTTTAAAACTAAAGATAATACAGCCAAATATTATTGTTATTATACAACTTACAAATAAATACGTTCAACTAAGATTTAACAATTTTATAAACAAGTATACATCTATAATGTTGCACATGTGTAACAATATG
Organism: Melipona bicolor; assembly: GCA_030673865.1. NCBI lineage: Eukaryota > Metazoa > Arthropoda > Insecta > Hymenoptera > Apidae > Melipona > Melipona bicolor. The sequence continues at coordinate 2,991,213 of JAHYIQ010000015.1, read as the reverse complement.
TTGTCTAGACAAAAATAGATAACGTCATACGGTAATAGATTTACATAAAATAAATACGTAAATATTGTTTAAAAATAATAAAAATATATTCATCATTTCGCAACACGAGGAAATATTAAAGGCCTCTACAAATTATTCACGAAATAAAAGACCAATGACCGCGTGACAGAAAGAACTTTCAGCAGAACCGTAATTGTAGATCAACGAGTAAGAAAAATGCAAGTATGACGTAACACCACGTGGGATCCACTTCTGTCATACTGCAGTAGCATCATCGAGGAACACGCTTCGCGCGGCTTACAACAAGCCGAACAAAATATCACGCCTACAACCGGACTGACCGGATAAATCCGTATACGGTGTATCTCGATCTATCCGTGCATCGCGAATTCGACGAAACATCGATACCTCGACGTGCGCATATGACGAGAAAATGACGAAGGAAGGAAAAACCGAGGGGATCAAGCAGACAAAGACAGATGAATAGAATCGACGAGAGAAAGAGAAAGAGAGAGAGAGAGTGGCTTACCAGAAAAGGGTCTATAGCCAGTGAGGAACCTTGCCCGCCACCACTTTACGAATCCAGTAGCCATGAGACCCTCATGAATCCACAAACGCTGCGCACACTTTCCTTTCAGGCTTCTTGTTCCGCCACTTTGCTCTTATTTCTCTCTTCTCAGATTCTCAACCGTATTAAATTTTCTTCCCGTTTCTCCTCCTTCGGTCGCCGCAGCAGCCGTATGTCACATTACAACCGCCGTACCCGACGTTAAGAGCACGATGTTTTGTTTTCACCTGGCAATCATTCGTCGTTCTCTCGTCGTGCCCGATTTCTCCCGTACACAGAGTTCGCCGTGCAACACTGCTAGAAACTGGAAAACAAACACACTCTCGCGAACTTCATACCTTTCAGACAATAATCGACCCCTACGTCGACTAATCGCACGATGATCGACGTGTGCGACGATACACCACGGGCAAACGACACGTGTTCTCGAGGGTTGACGCAGTATTCGAAGCTGGATTGCGAGACTCGGTCGGGCGATCCAGTTGTTTCTTGTGTTTTTCTTTTCTTTCTTTGCTTCTATTTTTCGTTTAACGTGCTTTCCAAGCAAAGGAGAAACGTTCGTTCTCGCATGCTCGTTCTCCAATCACTGACTCAGTTGCGTGCACGCAGCCGGGTAACTGCGAAACGAACAACACTCGGTGCCGAATTTAATCCAGGTAAAAGCGTGAGGAGGAAGAGGAAGAAACGCGGTCGCGACGAGAGAGGTCGGTCACACGACATCACTCGACTCGTGGCCCGACTACGACTACGGACGATCGTTCTTTGCCTAAACCACGTTCCCCGTAATTCCCTTTCCCCTTCCATAGGGCGCTGCGTCGTCAACAGTGCCGAGCCGTGGATACATGGGCCCTGAAGGTAGGAGGCGCGGCTTGAAACCTCCGATTCACGCTCTTCTGTCCGTCTCTCTTTCACCTCCCTCCCTTTCCAACTTTTTCATCGTTTCCTCTCCGTTGCTCCTTCGAGCTCGCCTCCTTTTTCTTCTTCCTCTCCGTCTAACCATACCAAATATCGTCTCTTTTACTCCATTTCTTCCTTGTTCCCGTAGCTTCGTCTTTCTCTGTCTCTCCTCCCCTTCGTCGCAACCCCCGCGCCCATGCTTTTCTACGTTTCCTATCCTATCGTCTATGTTCTCTCTCCGTCTTCCTCGTCGCTATCACCATCCTGCTCTATCCGTCTCTGTCTCCCTTTCCCTTCCTTCTTCTCCCTTTACGCCGTCGTACTCGTTTTGTCGTACCAACCGCGCGTATACTTTCCTTTTCTCCTGCGCATTTTCTCTTTCCTTTTTGTCCAGCGAAGGTCTATGAGAGCGGCGAAGAAGGATAGCTTCGCACGGCTGGTGGGGTTTTGAAGGAAGCCGATGATGGTTCAACGTGGTCTACGACGACACTAAATGTCGACGCCGCGACGTCGAATGCCACGAGTAAAAAGGGAATCGGAGAGGCCTTCTAAGGATTTAGATTATCGCGGCCACGAACCTTTGCCGGATTTTTACGTGCGGTGATCGCGCGCGGACGTTGCCCCGATTCGTTTCCACGGAAAGTCGTGTTCCAAGGGATTCGGGAAAATGGGATTCGTCTGAAAAGAAAAAAGAAAAAAGAAAAAAGAAAAAAAAAAAACAAAAAGAATCTGACGCCAGATCAATCGTTCCCGCGGGCGAGATTATCGTGTCGTCAGTATCATCGCTGGAATTCCGTAATTCATCGAGATGACGCACGACCGACTACCGTACCTTCTGTCGCGGCAAACTTCAACCAATGAATAATGGTTTAGGGTTATCTTCGTTTTTTACTTGTCCGCGCTTTAATCTTCTGTCCACCACAGAGATAATCATAATTATTCTTCATATTTCAATGCTATTTTGTAGTAGAATATTTATCGACCAATATCCTTCCATTCACCGCTAGTATCGTTAATGATCTAAAAACATTCGTCGAATTATAAATCGATCAAAGTATAAATTAAAACGAGTTGGATGAAATTATATTTCGATAATTTTCAATGACAATTTTGAGTTTTAATATATCGTAATATCTCTATAAGGCGCAGGGAAATGATTTGGCTCGGTGAGATCGCTCGCACCATTTCCAAAATTGAGTATAATTTTCAAGAGTATCAATTCCTAAATATTCGATCGTTTATTTTCCAATTATTCAAGGTTAAAGCGCATAAATATAGCAGTGTAGTGGGATAAATGAGAAATATTCTTTTTGGAGACTGTACCCGCACGCTATTATCTCCTAGCGGTGTTTCAGAAGAAACATAGGCGTCACCTTTGATAATTTAATGAATGAACTTTACCGAAAAGTACTTTGTCATGTATACACAAGACACCTAGGCGTCAGCCTTTCCTTTCCTGTCTCTCCTGTTAGCGCAACTCCTCGTCAAAGCTGCCATTCAATTAATATTCCACCATTCCGTAATTCACCAATCTGCAGCAATTACGCTAATTATACTACATTGTACAACCCCTTTTTTTTTTAGATCAAAACGAATCGGTAACAAAGAACGTAAAACATTCGAACTCTTCTATTATTCGTTTTGAACTATCGATATACGTTTCGATTGTATTTCGTTAATGAAAGACAGCGACGCCCAGAAATACGAGCGACGAAATTAAAATTTGGTCACGCGACGACGTTAGCAAGGAATTAAAAGTGTCGAAATACGCGATGATAAATCAGGAAGACGAAAACATTGGCGCCCCGGGTAGCTGCGCCAATGGCTTGGCAAGTACCCCCTTGCTCTCCCTGTACGGAAAGTCTCTACCCACCATGCCACGCTATGCCGTGCTGCGCTGCGCTGTGCTACGGTTTGCCGTGCCATCCTTAACCGCGTAGCGTGGCTAGTTGTTTCTTTTCTTTATTCCTTTGTCGGAAAGTCGGTGGCGAGTCTCGTTTTTAAGAGAAGAGTAGAGGGGAGGAGGCAAAAGGAAAACGACAACCGCTCAGCAGGGGCTGAGGAAGGAATGGTTGGACCTGGGTTAGGGGGAGGGAGGGCCACGCAGCAAGGAGAATAAAACGTACAGTTCAAAAACTCAGTACAGACTAACCTCGAAATAAAGCTGACAACTCGCTCGGGAAACCAAGGCATATCTATTAATAATAAACTGTTTTCAGTGAACTGTCTTCCTATCGTCTGGAGAGAGAGAGAGAGAGAGAGAGAGAGAAAGAGAGAGAGAGACGAACGAACGCTCCTTTGCGAACGCGACACGCCAGCATGGTCTCCTACCCATACGAATCTGTCGTCCGGCCTAGCGTCCGTTTCGGTTTGCGTTATTATGTAATGTTACGTGCGAATAGCCGCGTGTACTTACATGCCGCGCTTGGTAAAATGCTGTTGCATCGCTATTAAAGAAAATTGCACACTCGCGGCGGTGAATAGGAAACGTCATGCATTCTTCGACACGGTCATCGACGTATTGAACTGCCCGTTCGATCCGAGAACGTAAATTCTGCTGCACAGCATCACTCCACCGGGAGTTGCCAGTAGTAAAAAGAATAGGACGGCGTTCGAGAAAAGTGGGATGTTTCGCCAAAGCACACTTTTCTGGAGAAACTTTAGATGCTGTTCTAGGTATTTTTTTTTTTTTTTAATCATTTTGAATAATTCATTGAAAAGCGATGCAAGGTAAATAATGTAAATACCACTTATTTCAGCTTCTCACAGTTACCAAATCCCTGTGTCATCTCTATACTCGTCAAACGACATTTAAATCCAGTTGCAGTCTTTGTCTCTCAAACGCCAAAGATAACGATCTCGACCGTCTTCTTTTAATGATTGCGATATCATTCACGGTATTCGTTCCTCCTACAAAATTATCAATACGGTAATTAATGGTAAACAACGAATGCACTCGTTATCAATCTGTGTTTTCCGTGATCGTTGTCACAAGGTGACGTTAGATTGTTGATTTGAATTTTCCAATAGAGTTCTCTACCGTTACAAAAATATCGCGAAATGCATCACGGCAGGGTCATTATCGTCGCATCACTTGACACTCGATGTGCAAGGGGAAGTGCGCGTGAATTAAAATGTTAGGCGACACTGAAATACACGCGGGAATTTTTCTGTTGCGCTACGCAATAATTAAACATCGACACTCGACTAAAACAAATCGTTTCCCAACTCGGCCGTACCTGTTTAATTATTAAATTGTCACAGTTAACGAAATCTGGCGCGTTCTCAATTTTTCTTCAAGCAGAAATCTATTCGGGAATCTGAACGATCGAATTTCTTATATTATTCAAACGATTTGTTTCGACATTGCATCATTTCATCCGAAATTCGTTCGTTTAAAAATTAAAAAAATAGAAAACGAAATAAAAGCAAAGCATCATTGTTTCAGCGATTATTCGAGATAAAGAGCCTTCCACTTTGAGAGAGAGTCCGACGAAACTGCCATTTGAACTTTAAAATCGTTTCGGAAACGATCAATTCATCTCTCTCCGACTATCCGAAGAAAAATAGGAAGGGAGAAGACGAAGAAGAGAAAGGAAGGAATAAGAGAGGGAGGAGGGTCCACGACCGGATCTTATAATTACGCTAATTAGGCAGTAACGCGTAAAAAGAGCGGCGCGAGTATTTATCGCAAGGTATCGTGGAAGGTATACGGAGGTCGGCAAAGGAGGACGTCGTACGACGGAATACGACAGGAAAGGCTATAATACAGTTTTGCCGCGAGCATCAGAAGCAACAGCAGCAGTCACGGCGGTAAGCAAGCAAGCAGCAACGCCGGTGTCGAGAAACACAGGCAACTCTGACGTCGGTTTCGTTGCGCGTTCCTCGCGCCTGACAGATGTCTAATTTGAAAGAGATCCAAATGTAGGAATGCGTTCTTAAAAGCTTAAGCCAAAGACTTCGTGACAATAAACGTGTTTCGTTGCACGTATCGAGATAACTGAAAACAATTGATGATAAGTATATCAACCAAGAAGAATCATTTGCTTTTAACGCTATATCTATCGTACGCTTAAAGATAAATTTTCGAACGTGTTCATACTTGCAAACAATTGAATGTTTATGCAACTGTAAATGTAACTATATAAATAATTGTTTTTACGAAGCCGGATATCTAGGGGCCAAGACGACCAGAGTTCTCAGTTCCTAAGTAAGCAGCAGGCCACACTGTGCAAATTTAAACATTGAAACACAAGAGTAAGCACACTGACGAATAAAATTGAAATGAGAGGTAAAAAGAAAGTTCAAATTCGATTGAACGCAACGTTGACTTTGGATTGCTAACTTGGTCATACTACTCGTATGTGAAGAATCTATAACAACGTACGTATGTACATGTATCGTAACATCAACTTATTTAATTGTCAATTATGTAATATCCGAATCAGTACATTACTTTGTCATTCGATAATTTTATCTCGTTTTAGATTTCTCGTTCAATTTTATACATATGCCTCGACTGACTGAGCATCTTCTAGGATTTAGAACCTCACTCTCCCTCGTGAAAATTAGCCAGCCCCTACGTATGATGTACACGCTATGGGACGCATGTAAGACGCGGCAACGCGTTCTAGTCAGAACAAGGGATGGTGGTAGTTCATTCAAGCGGAATTGTCGTTATCGTCGTTTTCCCCGTCCTATTTTTCCACGAGTGTGTAATCAGCGACCAACAAACCCGGACTGAACGTGTGTGGTTGCTACCCGTCAAAGATTTTTCTCTCATCAGGCCAGAACAGCCCGGGACTGAGCGTTTATGGGTACCTTTGCTGGATGGATTCGTCGGAAGGGGAGGATCGTGGAATAGGGGGGTTGGATAGCGACGGTGGACGCGACGCGAGGGGGAAGGAGAGAGAGAGAGAGAAAGAGAGAGAGAGAGAGAGGAAAGAGAGAGCCTCGGTTGGATTACGGGCCGGTCGTGCCGAGGCGAGCGTGGGGAGAAGGAGGAAGCGGTCGGCGCGTTTGATCTCAGCCGCGGGCGCCGACAAAGCGTTCATCCACTCTCCTACAACGGCGTGCTGTCTCGCGAGCAGGAGCGCGACAATGCTTGCCAAGCAAAGCACGAGAGTGAGACAATGGATAAAGCAAGCCAGCCGGTAAGGTAGCATAATACAGAGTAAGAAGGAAGAGAAGCGGAAAGAGAAAGCTTGAGCAACGCCGGACGAATGGTGCGCCATGGCGCGATGGGGGAAGGGAGAAAAACACAGAGAGACCGAGGAACACATGGAGGGACCTTCGGTCGGACAGAGAGAGGCTACGAATGAAAAAAGAGGAATCAGGACTAACCAAGAGAAAAGACGAAGAGAGAGGGGAGAGTATGTAACCGCGGACGAGAGAGAAAGAGACCGATAGGAAACAGAGATGATTCGTAGGAGAAAGAGAAAGAGTTGAAGGAAAGGAGGGAGGGAGATTGGAAACGGGAGAGGAAGGGGGAAGAGATCCGAAGATCCGTTCCACGATCTGGTGCTGTCGCGCTCGCTTTAGCATGGCACTGCCACTCCCTTGCGCCGGCTACGCCAGCTTTGCTATTAATAAATAATGCTCCGTGATCCGCATTACAACTAAAGCGATTCGTTCCGCTCTTGCCTCTTTATTCCCCGATATTTCCGAACGCTTGGACATCCGCAAAGTCCTCTGTCCCTTCCGTATCGCGTCGAATCGACGATCCTTTTTAGCGAGTCCGAGCTGAATGAACCCTGGGCCCATCTCTGTTCTGGTTCGACGAAGCTCGATGCACGACTTTGAGGAACCTTATGCCTTCTTCTCGGTCGAGTTACACGAGACGCGCCGGAGAGGTTCTAATTTAGAGTATTAGAGGAGTAACGATGTGCGAGCCATGGCGAACATGGTTCACAGAAACCACGACGAACGCGTCCATTTGATGGATCACGAAACTAAGCTATTTGCAATATTTCACATTTATGATCCACGCTATGATAACGATGACGATCATCGAGAGATAATGTATCAAATTTAATGCGAATAAAACAATTTCCAGATAAGTGGACGTTAATTAGAATATCATTTCATTTCATATTAACGTTATTTGTTTCATACGATTTTTCATCTATAGTTTCAAGAGCAATTTATTTTAATGCAATTTCTTCAACATCTTTCACTTTTTAACTTTCATATTGACAGCACTTTTAAAAAAATGTTATTATAGTTTCAAATATGTGATTTCTTGTTTTAGTTAATTTTATAGAATTCATTGACTACTTTTAATGATAATCTTGATTAACTTTGTACGGTGGCCATTCGAGCAGTACATCGACCATAACTTACAGAAATTTTTATTCGTGAAAATGTACATACAAAGCTCCGTGTTTTCGTCTTAATATCGTTTAAGAAAAAAAACCGCATATTTCACAAACATTTTTTTTTTTTTAGCCTCTTTTCGAGTCGCTGCGCTCGTTGTACACGCTTCCATTGCATCTAGGCAAATCTCAACAACCTGGAAATTGTGCAGGTATAGCGCGAATAAAAACTGACTCCGGTCACCAAACTCACAATATCTTTTATTATTTGTAAAACGCTGATTCTTCAAATTTCTCATGAACTTAAATCACAGGGGACATATAGATTGCACCAACCATCATCAGCTTATGGTTTAATTAATTTGATAAAATTACGGAATAACGTACACAAAAGGAAACAGTACACGATACGACAAGTAGAGGTTCCTCGTTACGTTTTTTGTAATTAGTTGTACAATTAGATATCAGAAATTTCTTGCAAATGGTAGAATCGCATGTAACTCGTATAGAATACTTCTAGAAAAATGAATCTCAAAAGGATCGGGCCAATTTTACTTGAAACGCGTACTTGTGTACAATTTTTATCCGCTACCATTTTACTCCTGGTCAAACAATTCGTATTTTAGGTACTGAGTAGGCCATATCAAATATTATTAAATACGCGCGTTGTCAATCAATAAGAAACACGAATCGAATTCAACATTTTCACATTTATAATTAACACAGCTACTCTATCTAGGAATATTTAGATAAAATCTTCAAGTAAAAAGTCTCGAGCAAAATAAAAATTACATTGAAATCGTTCTCCGATAAAATCAATATCCTCGTGCTGATAAAAGATTGTCTTTATCACATTTTGTACAATAATATAAAATTTGTAAAAATTCGATTCAGTTTTCGAATTGGAAGTGACAACTAAATTTACACGAAGTATCAAAGATCATCCATTTACTATTTACCGCGAATAGTAATAGTGTTAATTTACGTGACCTCGAAGTAAAAAGGCAGCGTTTAGCAACGCGTTTCAAGTATGGCTCGATAATTTCGCATGTGGGCTGTACTTTTTTTCGACTATGTAAATATCCATTCTTACAAGAATCGTACTTAGAGATAACCGCACGATCGCTTTTATTTAATCATTTAAACGTCTATTTAAATGCGACACGCGTAATATGGTTTATGTGCTTATTACATAATTAGAATGCAATCGTGACATTCAGATTAATTAGGGACATACGCTGCAAATTCATTGAAGCAGTGCTTAGAAGTTAAGAGCCAATAATAGATTTCGTGTGTTTTAGGACAGATCTTGTCGGAGGATTACCGTTCAAAAGTTGAAAACAACTGACACTGCAAAACTGACCACGATTTTAGTATTTTTAATAATCACAACAATCAAAATGCGACACTCGATATCGTTAAGCAAAAGAGTCGAGCAAGCAAAGTGAAAATTTCGAAGTAACGAAGATTCGTTTAAGAAGATATCACTGAAACAAACAGATATAAATATAAGTTTTATTCTTCTATTGTTGTTATTTTCATGTGTTTAAGTAATGCACGAAAAGAACATTTTAGACAATGATATCGAGTGCTATGTGTTCGCATGCAATGTACAAGTAAATTATTAAATTATGCAAACGAAATAAGGTCCCTCTAAATCATACGTATCTGAAATTTTTACATTATTGTAAGAAATAAGTCGTATATGACGAGGTAGTTGATATCTTATTTAACGTAACACTTTAAACCGATGTTTCTCAAATTTGGGGCTAAAGATCTGATACTTTCATGACAAACTATTTGTACTTTGAATTTTACATATATTTTTATATAGCAAACGTATCTTTAGCTCTTAAATTTTGAACAACGATTTTCAGTCTTACTTTAGAAAACCACGAGAAACGACAAAATTAAGTAAACAAATTATTTTTAGCATGATAATGACAATGTACAGAATTTGGGACTTACTGGCTCGAATAAACGTTGTTTCGTACATACTAAATAATAATACACATGAGTGTAAGTTTATAGTTCATCGTGTACAAAGTGAAAGATGATTTCTTCTTAATGGTCAATTATCTAGTGTCTACACGTTTAAACTTCGGTCTTTGAAATTTAATATATATTTTCAAGTATCCTCAACAAATATCAGCCCGCACGCAAATGTATCATTGCTTTTCGATTCAATTTCCTTCGTACTATTCTCTCATCTTAAATTTGCAAGTGGCTCACGAGAAGAATATCGAGAGCTGTATTTATTCGCGTCATATGTTGTAATCGATTTCGCTTCTCGAAATAATAAAGTGAAGTTTGTTTTGAAAATTTATTATACATTAACATATTATAATATTATATAATATATTATATAATATATTATATAATAGTATATAATATATTATACGTTACCTTCCATCGACGTTAATGATAATATTTAATCATAATTATTTGCACCGTCCTCTGAATTATCTCGATATTATACAACTAATTTCCAGAATTGCTTTAAAAGCAAAATCGAATAACAATATAAGCAAAATTTTCGGTCTTCGTTCGTTAGAATTTTTCTTCTTCTTTTACTAAATTTATACATTACGTTTGTGTATATTTTGAATTTATACATTATGTGTAATGTGTATGTATGTATGTATGTATGTGTGTGTGTGTGTGTGTGTGCGCGCGCGTGTGTATGTGTATATTTTAAATACAATATGCAATGGACCAATGACAGGATTGGTATCTTATTCATCTCCTATCTCGAGAATTAAATCCATCTTAAATTTATTATAATAATTATATCCTATTTTTTTATAGAAGTCGATATGCCTGATCATTTAAACGGCATTCTTAAGTTGTCTTTAACGTTGTAAGCTTATGAATTATATGTACACCGTACATGTATTCAATGTCTTTTGAAATAAAGGACAAAAACTTTCACAAGTACATATTGCAACGTAATAAATTGAAATACACTATCAAATGAATAAGATACATTAGCCTTCAAGATTCCAAACGCTCATATAGATTTGTTTCCATTTTCACAATTTTGATTACCTAATCTTTATATGTACATACATAGATAAAATCATGTAAATGAGAAATCATTTTCTCATTCAAGTTTGTGCAATGTTCAACGCCCGATGCATCAAGTAAATGCACGCAACTTCGGCAACCGAATATTTAATGAAAAAAGAAGGCGATTATAATTTACATTTCTCTTTGAAAACCAAAAGTCTTTTTTGCGCAAAATAATTATATAAGGTCATGCCATCGTATCGCGGTAATGTAGAAAACAAATACATGTCTCGATACCTTCGTTTAATATACATAGTAATAAACTGAGTCACATAATTTCTTTTTCTCAATATTGACATAATTTGTATCCCTAATAAAATATAAATTATAAACTACGTCAAAATATATGAATTTAGATTTGGTGAAGAATACGTGTAAATCATAATCATCTATCTCTCAGGAAATATACACTTTGTCCATATCTTTGTAAAAATAAAATAATACATAGATAAAGCAAGTTTATTATACATTTTAATCCAGACTTATCAGAGTAAATAAGTGCTATTTTGTTTTTTTTTGTTTTTTCTTTTTTAAAGAAAGGAATATAATATATTGAAGTGGCTAAATTATACTTTGACACCACCATAATTAATATGATCCTCTTCATTTTTTATAACAATGAATTATATTAGCAAATTCACTGACATAAATGATTCAAAAATAAACTACAATTAAAATATTACGTCTCCAACCATAAGATTCTTTCTTTTATGAATCCACAGATTCAATAACAGGACAAGGATTTACAGTTGAGGGCACTTTTTTTCTCTGCCTGTTTTTAATATAGGCGCTGGACCATTTCATATGCTATTCTTTTAAACAGCAAGGATTCAGCATAATGTACAGATATTGTACTTCTAAATCTACCGATCCATAACTTGGAGATCGATAATTCACGGATTGTTTTCATTCTCTGGTACTCTATTTTCATCTGTTTTCATCTTTTTATAGAGTACGTTATAAGCCCCAGATATATATATTTGTACATAGCTATCATATCCAATGGAAAGTGTACATTAAACTCAACTGAATCACGTACAGTTCACTCACAACATCAAAAATAGACTATTGCAAGAGTGCATTAGCATGTGACACCCTGTAGATAGTTATTACTCAACCAAGGTACCATTTCTCCATATACATTCCGTGACTTTCTTCTCCTGTAAGAATCTGAAACGTAGACGATATGTACAAATTTTGTATGATATCACAATATCACTCTTATAAGTCTCTGAGTCTTTTTTTTTTTTTTTTTTTTTTTTTTCGTTTAAACGAAACGCGACTTGCCGCATCGTTATATAAATTGTTGATCCCACATTGTTGGACTATAATATAATGCAGCATCTGATAGATAATATGATCATATATATTACATTATAAATCGATCGCAATTTTTAAAGAGTGTACTACGTGTACATATTGCCTACGATGCAGATTCTGTTCCAGATGTAATACAGGAATTACAAGTAAATTATGTTAATTTTATGCTCGTCCACGTGGCTTTTTTCGAGAAGCAGCCTCTTCAGTCGACGCAATACCTGTGGTTGCAGCCATACGCTTTGGACGACCTGTTGTTTTGTTGCTTTGTTGAGTGTTTTGTGCAGATGCTAAAAAGTTATGACAGTTTAAAAAAAAAATTGTATGCAAGTTATATCAAAGTCGTTAGATTAAAGTCAAGAATTTCTTACCACGTAGCTTTGTCCTTGAAACTCCACTTGTATTATTATTATTCTGTTGTTTTGTGCTCTTTTTATTTTCACTCTTTTTAACATCAGTATTATTTTTAGTTGCGTCTACTGATATCGCAGATGCAGTTACTGCAGTAGTAGTAGTAGTAGTAATTGCACTGCTATTGGTAGTAACAACAGTAGTTTCATTCCCAGACTTCGTATTTCTGTTCAATGCTCTTTCTGCTCTACTAGATCCTTTTGCAACAGATTTGGCGATTGCCAAACTTTTGTTAACAGTTCGTTTTTTAGAACGATTTGATTTAGGTGATTTTTTTCCTGATTCTTCTTCAGTAGCACCATCTTCAGAGAAGCTTTCAGCTCGTTTTGATTTTTTACGTAAACTTTGCTTTTGTTTATGCAAGTTGTGACCTTTCCTTTTCTTTAATTGTGATTCATCTTTATAAAGTGAAAGGTCAACTGTGGATAAGATATTAACATTTAAATTTCATGAAATATATTCATAAAATTTCAAAAATATAAATAAACAATTAATATCAAACAAGAATTTTATTGAGTTTAAAATGGAATCATACTAAAACTGAATGGAAATAAGATTTTAATAAAATCAATATTTTAGAATTACTTTTTTTTTTTATAAAAGCAGCATAAAAAAATACTAACGCCCATCTGGATGTTCTTCCGTTACTCGAGGTTTTTCAGATACACCGGCTTCAACATCAATTGCTCTTTTTAAAATATTCTCTGTACGTAATAATTCAATTTTGGTTAGCTGGAATTTATTTTTATCAATTTTGTTTAAATTTAAATTTGTTAATATACAATCAAAATCTGAAAAAAAGAAAACAGTAAATAAATATAGTTTGCATTGTACAATGTAATAAATATTACAGAATATAAGACAAATATACTTGAAATTTAATAACTATCATTTATAATTGCTTTACGTAAGATTACCTATGTAATCATAAAAGTCTGGTGAATATATTTCTCCATTATTTTTATCTTGAGAAAGCCAACGTATACGAATTTTCCTGCTAGATTTATATATATTTTGCATTGCTTGACAAACATAAAAGCTTCCTTCTGCGTTTCTCACAGCCAAAAATTCATTTCTAATAATGAATATCAATAAAAGTTATTAGTACCATCTGTTTATATTTATATTTAAAATTAATATAAATTATTATATTTCTGAATGAAAATTTATAGAAGTCAAACTTTTTATTATTATTCATCATTACATCATATTTTTAAAATATGTTTCATACTTACTTATAAAATACTATAAGTTTGTCATCGGAAGCTTTCGACGGTGGTGGTTTGTTTAAATTTTTTACAAGTAGTGCAATTTCTGGTAAGGGACTTTGATAAGGCTGTGTTTGAATTCTATTTCTTTTTGGCTTGCTTGCTCCATCTGAAGTTGCTGATGTTCCTTTTAAATCTTTCAATTCTCTAGACTTTCTTTTATTTACTTTTGGTGAACCAGTGACTTTTGATTCAGCCTTTGGTGGATTATTTGTTTGTGGTAATGCAGAACTATCTGATGTAAGTTTCGTACTTTGAGTTATAGTTTTTGCCTTCTGACTGTCAGGTTTTACCGATCCATCTTCTGATTTGTGTGATGACAATTTTGTTTGTAAAGTTGTATTAATCGGAATTCCATCAGATTCTTTTGAACCATTATTTACAGAAGTCTTCTTTTCTTCAACTTTGTTTTGCAGTTGTGGACATAGTGCTAAAATAATGTAAGTAAAAATATATATATTGTTTGTATTTATATACGTTATAATGAATTCAACATATATGAAAATATCTGTGCAACAATGAAATACATTCGTCAATGAACAAAATATGAATTTATCACATACTTAAATTAATAAAAAAATTTATTACAGTTTTACTAACCAGGGAAATCTAAATTGATGGATGTCATCTCTTGTTCCGTTTGAACTTCTCTTTGCGAATCTTGTGTAGGGTTATCTGGACTTAAATTATTATTTCTGTTAGATTCGCTCTGTTTCATAGAAAAAGACATATTTTGTTCTGTCTCAGTTTTCATAATCTCTACTCCGTTAGGAATTAATTTATCCAAGTCTGGTTCCTTTTCAGAATTGCTGCTCACATAAGGTGGTGTTTGATATACAGAAGGTCTATGATCTTGTACTAAACTCAAAGGTTGACTGGGTGGTTGTAATGTAACATAGTTTAATCCACTTCCTGGTAAAGGCTTCATAGATCCTGGTTCTGATCCTGATACGACTTTTTGTGCCATTGCAGTCATAGGAAGAATAGAATGACTGGTAGAGGTTGGAGACGTACCTACTCCAGGTATCGTTGATTTTAAGGCCGATGCACTCATTTTTCACTGATTAAATACGTCTTTCTAAATACTTATAAAAAATCAATGTCAATTAATTGAAATCATTGTGTATATATGTGTGTATATTTTATATACATGTAAAAATATTAAAAAATAAATGTATATATACGAGTATAATATTTTACAGAACTATCAATATATAATTATCCTTTGTTCGGTAGCATGTTGATATTATTCATTAAAATATCAAAAGAATATCAAGAATATCGAGCATAATGCAATAAAGTGGTGCTAATATTTTAACAATATAAACAGTGATTTATTTTACATATAGTTTGGTTATTGAAGTCAGTGCAATAACAAACACACATGAGATAAAGCAAATCCATATGATAATTAAAAAAAAAGGCAAAGAAGCAAGACAATGAAAAGAAAACATTGTATAAAGTATGAAGAAAACGAGGGAGAATCTCAGGAAGAATAGAGGCACAGAAGGTGGCTGAAGAGGGAGGGGGTAATTAGAGGAGTAAACATAAACACGAAGGAAACCTTCAATGGGTCGAAATTTTATCAATATTTGAACAATCAACAGCGTATTTTCCATCCCAAAGATTAGTATGCAATTACCTCGACGTTATCACGTCCTGAATATGGATATATATTCCTTTGCTAAACTTGCACGGATAGTTGATCACTGCGCGTTAACACACGGTTAACTCATTTTCCCACACACTTTCTTCAACGCGTGAACGCTTTTTCTCAGCTAACATTTCATTTGGCGTACGCGTGGCATACTCGATTTATCAAAGATATCCACTTAACTTACCAAATTCTACAAAACAAAATGATAAAGGCTTGCGCGCTATAGAAAGCCGTGATTTTACCCGCACGAAAAAAACAGGAATGCCAGACGTTAGATGGCGTCGGTTCTTGGACGCCATGTGTGGCGCAAACTTGGTTTCATATTCATTGTGATTGGTTCAAAGCAATCGCTCAAAATCTCTTTTATTCTAATTCCATTGAGAATATGAAAATTGTATGCAATTATTTTCATGTTTTGTTTGCTGATACGAATACATAATGATAATTTTATTTACTCCTTTTTCTGCTGAAGGAAAAATTACGAAAATTCATTTTTGTGTCAAAAAATCTCATGCCTTCAGAGAAAATCAAATATTTAGAATGAGAATTATACATAAGACAATAAGTCAATTGTGAATTATTTTAAAGGTTTATGTAATTTATTGTGTCGTATGTATGGATAATTGGATCCTTAAACAAAAATTTCGTTTTTACTATATTACTTACGTTATTTTATTAATTACTTTGAAAAAATTGAAATGTATTAAGCGTTCTTTTTAAAGTAACATCTTAAATTATAATGTTCATATATCTCGTAATCGAATTAATAATTCTAATGAAAATCCAATCATCATCTGTATATGTATTCTTTTTGAACAATAAGACAATAATAATTGAAATAATAACTATCTTTCGTTTAAGACGGACGTATATTTTTACGTAAGATTGAAAATGACCTTAATTTATAACATATTGAAGTAATACTGTAAAATGAAAAATACTATTGTAAATTATTTATAAATGTAATTGACATGAAAATATCTTTGTTAATACAAATTATAAATTTTCACTTTAATCCATCAGAAATAAGTTAGGATCTATGGAAGAAATTATCTCAAAAACGGGCTATATTTAATGGTACATACATGTAAATTTTACATTACAGCCTACAAATTCGGAACACGTTTTTGTTTTTTTTTATTTTTTACGCGATTATTTAACTTTAAATAGATAATTTTATAATCTAAAATCTGAAATGACCATGTCATGATGTTCGGTTACATCAGCGCAAACTATATAAAAATATGTCCATGAAATCAACATAAGCAACGTACATATCAAAGTAGAATGAACTTTAGACCATTTACTGAGTAGCTGAACGAAGTATTGACCAATTGTATACGTAAGAAGTTGAACAGTGAATGTATTGATAGATATTGTAGAAAGAAATTAATTATAACTTTTAGTTGTATAATTTATCGATCTGTTTATCAGTTAATAATGACACGAGCACTTGTAGGTGTGAAGAGAGTTATCGATTATGCAGTTAAGGTAGCTATCATTAGTATAATAAAAAATGTAAAAATATAAAAGTATACAAGTAAAGATTATAATAGCTTTGTCAGTGATAAATATCATAAAGTGAAATAATATTATTTAAGAAATATATCGTTTTAGATGTTATCAATTATAGATCACTTCTTTTTATTTGATTATTTATTTTTAGATTCGCGTCAAACCAGATAAAAAAGGTGTTGTAACAGATGGAGTGAAACATTCGATGAATCCTTTTGATGAAATTGCAATTGAAGAGGCGGTACGAATGAAAGAAAAGAAATTAATAGAGGAGGTCATTGCAGTTTCATGTGGTCCCTCGCAATCTCAAGATGTAATAAGAACTGCACTTGCAATGGGTGCTGATAAGGCAATTCATGTTGAAGTATCTGGACCTGAATATGAAACTTTGCAACCTGTTCATGTTTCTAAAATTTTAGCCAAATTAGCTCAAGAGGAAAAAGCAGATTTGATTATTGTTGGAAAACAAGCGATAGATGACGATAGTAATCAAACTGCACAAATGATTGGAGGTATTTTGGATTGGCCAACTGGAACATTTTGTAGCAAGGTAAACCAATTGAGTTAATAAACCTCAAGCAATAGTATTGAAAAGCATCTTCTACAAAATAATATTAAGATTCATTAATATAATTTGATTTTGCTATTTTGAAACAGATTGAAAAAAATGATAGTGAACTGACAGTAACGCGTGAAGTTGACGGAGGTTTAGAGGTTGTTAAAATGAAGATGCCAGCAGTTTTAAGTGCTGATCTACGACTTAACGAACCACGATATGCTACATTGCCAAATATTATGAAAGCTAAGAAAAAGCCAATTAAAAAACTGACAGCAAAAGATCTTGGTGTAGATACTTCGGCGAGAATTGAAATTTTGTCTGTTGAAGAACCACAAGTCAGACAAGCTGGAGTTATTGTACCAGATGTTGATACATTAATTGTAAAATTAAAGGAAAATGGACATGTATAATTATACTGTTATTGAAAAATATTGTTGAAACTATTTCATGTTGTTTTACATTTATTATACTTTTTACTAAACTAATTTGATTTATATAGAAAGATTTTTTATATATTATATATATTTTTTATATATTATATTTGAATAAACTTTCTGCAATAAATAAAATAATAGATCCTTTCATGTGATATAACTGGCTTGTAATGAAATAACATTTTATATATTTCTTTGGTAAATAACATTATTTTTCTACATTGATTTTGTACTTCTACATCTTCACACATTATTCATGCCAACTATTACTTTATAGGCTTATGCGATGCGTGGAAAGATTTTATTTACTGGTTTTCGTAATTTTCGTACACATAGATTTTTTGTAACAATAAAGTAAATCTTTACCAAACATAGTAGTAACAGATCCTAAATCTGATTATATTTAATTTTATATACTTCTGTATATGTAATAATACATTCAAAATACACGCAGTTATAAACATTTGAATAAATAATAGATTGACAAAATAACCACATAAACTTTACAAATTGTAATTGCAGCATAGTGTAAAAAATTTAAAAATTTCATAACCTTCTAAATACATTTTCAAAAATTATGAATGTACTATTATTTTTCTGGCAAAGATTATAAATACTACACATCGTTTTACTAAAAATTTCCTAAATCCAGTACGAAATCTATAGAGAATATATCTTTTTCAAAATATTAATTCATAGACTCTTTTTAAAAATGTATATTCTATTTGGTCTACCTTGTGAAAAAAGTAGAATTAGAAAAGTCAATACCCGTATTTATCATCCTACAAATGTTAATTATTTTAAACATTGAATAGATGACTGGCATATTTTGTAGTACGTTATAAATAACCCAACCCAGAAAATAATCTTTTTAATACTTTCTCTCTTTTTTTAAATTTACTTTATATGAACTAAAATGTTACAAAAAATTCATTCTGTACAGTCTTTTATGATTAAACTTAGTATTTTAGAGGATAAAAAGAGAAAAACTATATTTAAAAATTAATTATTTTTTACAATAATACTTTCCAATCAAATCTGGTATTACTGGTATGGGTTATAGGAGGAAAAGGAGGTGGATGAAGTTGCCAACCATCCAATCCTTCACGTGCCGTCAGGCATGCTAAATATGGTACTCTCTGTGCTAATCTCGTAACTTCGGAAGCTGATGGCACTCTTCCACCTGTTAATTGTCTGGTACACGCTGCCAAAGAAGCAGCATGAGCTACTATTAAAATATTTCCTACTGTATTTTCAATAATTCGTTTGATTAATTCGTAACTGCGTTCATAATACTGAGCTGCGTTTTCTTTTAATGGAAGATCTTTTGCTTTAATAATTGGGTCATAATTTTTGTCTATGTTAAAACCCGCTGTTATTAATTCTTCAGATGTCATCCAAATGGGAACACCATTTGGATACCATGCTAACCACTCTATGAGACCCGGCTCTATTTTCATTGGAATGTTTAAATCTAATCCTTTTAAAATATGAGCTAACGTCTGTATACATCTCAATGAAGGAGACGTAAAAGCCACGTCTATTTTAATACTAGACGATTTCATGGCTTCTCCTACCAAACTTGCTTGCACTTCACCGACAGTTGTTAAAGGGCTATCATTGCGAAAGTCTTGTATATTTCTTGATGGTATTTCCTTTGGCATATTCAAGTCTCGACGAACATAGGATCCATTTGATTCAAAACAATAACGAATCCATGCTCCAAATGTAAAATCTACTCTTTCTCCATGGCGGCATATGAAAATTTGTCTTGAGGAATTTGGAGGTACTTCAGAAACTTCAATCTATATATAGAGAGATAAAATAAAAATATGAAAATTAGAATTATTTATGGGTAAATAAATAATAAATTATTAATATTATTTACTGGTTCAGTAGTTGTTGTTACTCCATCGGGACTGTCTATGGAATCACTCGATAACAATATCGGTGGTTTACGAGTTAAAGGTATTTCTTCTTTCTGTAGAATTTCACTTTTATTGTCAGCAATTTGTATAGTAGTATGTAAAGTCCATGAATCCGATTCAGCTGTACGTTTTGTATGATTCAAAGGTAAATGGCCTGAAATACCAGTTAGCCAAGAGATACCTTCAATCCAACCATCTGTAGATATACTACATGCCCCTTCTGGAATGTAAATGTAATCTCCGACTCTTAATTCTAATTCGTCATGTTCTCTAGGTATGTGAGGATGTGTCACTTTATGTACATGTGCATTTTGTAGCCTAGAATCTCTGGAATATAATCTGAGTTCCCAATTAGTTGGACAAGTGAGTGTTAGTTTCTCTACCATCAAACGCAATTGTTGATATAAATTACTAGGAAACTGATAGGCCAATGTCAAATGTAAGGATTTTATTTGAAGTTCTGTAGAAATGCCCAAACTTGAAAGTTTGTTTGCATAACGGATGGCAATGTTCTTCAGCCATTCTGCATTTATTTCTTTAACAAACAAACCCATAAAATTAGGAGAAATGTAAGTTTCCAACTCGATATTATCTGATAACTCATCTTGGTTAACTATACTCTCAAGTATATTTACCAATTCCTCAGTTGATTCATCTGGTGCCTGCAAAAAGTAATACTTTGTAATACTTTATGGCTTTTATTCATGTGTACAATTAAGATAATGTCATACTTCAAAAAATGATACGAGAGTTACGTGTGGCATATAATTATGTGCCCCATTCCATACGAGTTCTTTACTCTCTGACCAGAATCTCATTAGTTGCTCTGCTAATTCACCTGTTGGACAAGCGTACAAAACATATTGTCTATGAATGTCAGAATCCAAAGTTGGATCTCTAACATGAGCTACTAGCCAATCAGATGCAAGTTGAACACCTCGATGTCCCGTAGCAGCTAATGCTTTCTCTCTACAAAACAATACAAAACAATAATTATTTAAATTATTACGAATTGTACAATCAGTCCAATAATCTCAGTTAATTTTTATCATTAGCATAGATAATGATGAATCAACAAAAAACAACAATGATGTACTTAATGTTTGACAGCTGTTTGTTTACACTGAATGCATTATAATTGCATGTACTTATTCATCGAACAACAAAGAGATATCGACAGTCTTTTACAATCGTACTATAATACTCACGCTCGATGTTTCGGGAAACCTAATTGTAATAGCGTCTGCAACGGAGTTAAATGTTGTTTTAAAATTTTCGTTGGAGTTGGATTTTTGCGTGGCGGTAACGTCGCCATGACGGTACATTACACCCTGATACTTGCTACCAACATTGTTCAAACGAATGCTCAATACGTTTTTATATCGAATCGAATCTTCGATTCGATTTTGTGATTTAAATCTTTGGATTATATCAACATTTCCGTTTTTAAAATATTATTATTATTAACGGGTTTAAAAATCTTGAAACAAAGTCACTATTAATTAACAATTTCTTTCTTAAGAATGCAAAAATTTACTGTTACTTTCTTTTACTTAAAAGTTCATGTTATGTATTAATTGTAATTGTATAACGAAACATTACGTAAATATCAAACGTAGACAGGAATTTCTTATATTTTCAAATGATATTCAATAATTAATGACGAATAGCACTATTTGTCTCTTAGTTTACTTTAATTTTATTTATATATGCGTTGTACTTTGATGTTTAATATTCTTTTATTATTTTTTGCGAATATAGTTTATCAATATAATAATTTTATAATTAAATTGATTGAAATGTTAAAAAATATTTTGAAAAACAATTAAAATACATATAAAATAAATAAATAAATAAATACATATATAATATTAAATATATCTATTTATGTGGATTGTTCGCGTAATTTAAATTATGAAACTTAAATTATATAGCAATTAATTCGCAATTTTAAAAAAATTAAATTGTAATTTCAATAATTATATTTCATTTTTTTCATATTCGACGCATACTTCATAACAATTTTAACAATGCTACACAATTGGTACATTACGTAAAGTTAGTGTAAAAAAACAGCGATATGTTTACATATGTATGTATGTTCATTCGTTACAAACATTTTTCATGCTGTAATATAACAGTAAAGAAGTAATAAAAAAAGAAAATATTGTAATTTACATAACCGAGGGTTGTTGGAATTTCATTATGATTGCAATTATTATGAAAATGATTATTTGTTGTATACCTAATTGATGATTTGGTTTGACTTTTATCTTAGAATAACATATTTCTCCAGATTTCCGTAATTTTAATACTTACAGTGCAATTTATGTCAACCATATACATACAAGTATTAAAAACTTTACTACGTAATATTTTTGAAACAGTGTTATATCTTGCAATGAAATTATTACGATAAGTGTACAAAAGTTATTACGCAATAAATATTCAAGTTTATCGATTATTTATATCTGGAATATAAACGCTTAAGAAACGCTGAAGATCTTGTACCGATACTTTTCTTGATAAAATTATATAAAATATTTGCGATGTTCTCAAAATTTCTTTATTCATATGAAAATTATAAAATTCCAGGAAAATTTAAACAACCCTCGCAGCGTATATTACACAAATATATATGCATACGCATTGTATATAAAATAGAACGCATTTAACTTTGCCATTCGTCGAAGGTAGAGAATGTTGATTCTCAATACGGGCATACGAAACATTCGAATTTCTCTATTACTATACAAACATTTCAAATGGCTCGAATGGCCAACGGATTTTTCGAGGTATTGTACTTTATAAGATTTATAAGATGTTATTCGCGTGTTACTTTCCATTTTTTTGAAAAATTAATTGCTCGCCTTCGGAACATAACATTTCACAACAACCAACGATTATATATCATTATCGTAAAAGTTTGCAATTTTACTGCATCGAATGTAGAGAAATACAAACGATAAACGAGTAATGCAGAACACTCGTTAAACGCAGATAACAATAATGCACAAAATTAAAGTATTTTTCCAAAGTAAAATACTCTATAAACATATTTCTCGTATTCTTCCATTCGAACATTAATCCATCTTTCTTTAGCACTTTGACAAGGTTTCATTATAATTACACATGTACATTCAAATTATTTCGTTCCATTATTAATTTTACCGTACTTGCTTCGCGAACGATTTATAAATACTTTAATTAATTTCAGAATTATGCAATGTGAGATTTACATTTGAAGAAGTTAATGTATGTCTTGTGCAGATGTGTTTAATTATTTACGATAGTTGTAAAAATTATTTACGATAGTTACGTGCAATTATTGCACCCAAAAGCGTATTATGAACAAATTATCGTATGGAAACGGAATATTTAATTGCCGATTGACAGAATGACAAAAGCAACTATTCATTTTACGAGTGTTTACAATGCAAATTTGACACGTTATTTATTTATATCAAAATCAAAATATTTAAGAATGAAGTTCAATAAAAAATTGTTTGACCGATAGTTTCTGGCGAAAACATACTATTTATTACTGAATATCAGATAAGATGATCAAGAAAGATATACCTAAAATGAAAGGAAATCGAATTTCTACTATTACCTATTTTTAAGTAAGGCTGTTTTAATCAACAACAAGACGAAGTAAGAAAAGAAATGCCTGAATTCTGTTGTATGATTCATTTGACTTAGGTCAGTGCTGTAAAATTTGGAAAAACACAAGATAGAGCCTGATATTTTCAAGATATTTATGATAAATGCACAATATAAAATAACGATATACTTTTGGACAAGAGTGTATGGATTTTGGCATAAGAATTTTTTATATTATATCCCACGGATCGTACTATCGTTTATGTTATAAACCTCTCATTCTTATGGCAGTCCATACAACGTATTCACTGCTCAAAGCAATTTTAGAATAATTTTAAATAATGCAACGATAATAAGATATTTCGCTTGAGACGGAAAATTATTTTATATGAAAATAAATTCGAGAAAGTTCTTCGATTAAAGTTCTGCGAATTAAAAATTTCATTAAAATTTTTATCAGACATCAGGCTTTTGCTTATTGTTTTTGATGAAATAATTTTATTCATTCTCGAATTGTTTTGAGCAATGTTACGACACAGAAATTAAATGCTGCTTTGTGTTTTATTGCACATTTCAATGACTAGCTATGATATAATCTTTTGACTAGCACTATTTAATAAGAAAAGACAGAAGTAGAGAAATTCGTAATACATTTATATTAAATTTAAAAAAATTCATTTTAACGAGCATATAGTACTTATAAATGTAATATCAAGCTTCTCTCTAGAATTTTCTCTTCTAATCCTCTAGGAAGGCACTATCAAATAATACCAGTTACACATAAATACATAAAAAATTAGACAATTTTTAAAAAAGTACATCTTCGTTTCATTTTCCTTCCAAACCACGCTCTTTCTAATTTTTCTTTCCAATAAACAGGTACCTTTTCAGAATATTCGACATAAGGATACTTTCGTGACTTGACATTTCCCATCCCTATTATAATATTATAACGTTATTAATATTATTAATATTATAATATCATAATATCGACGAAATTTACAATTTTCAAAAGCAGAAGCAAATTCACACTAAAAGAAAGCGTTACATTTTTAAGATCGATCAACGAAGCAAAAGAAAACAAATTGGCAAGCCTGACAATGTTCCTCGCGCGTCGATAGTACTATCCGTGTAAAAGTTGTATATTCGTAGGTAGTGTATTGTAAAAAAATACAAGTTCTTCGCGTGTTATCTGTCATAAGCTGATAATTTATTTCCATATCGTGTAAAATAGAGATTACTGGATGATTAGAAATACTGTTAAATCAACTCGGTTGACAATAATGCAGGCTTATCGCTATTAATGATTAATAGTTAATGATTAAACACGACAACTGTATAATTCTTTAATCGTATTGTTCTTTGTCAAAAAAAAAAAAAAAAAAAACGATTACGACTACCAACACTGTCACTGACCAATTGAGCGATTCGATTAATTAGCCTATTATCGATCTTTTAGATTCACGAGCTCAACGAATTCAACCGATTTTTATGTGGTTCCCGATGTCATCGCGAACAGGTCGTTATTTCTCGAGGAATCATTATCCGGATAAGATAATAAATATAATATAATTCGAATGAACCAAAAAGGTCTTTGGTTAATCGCACTTCCGTGTTAAAAAATATATCAAATACTTTCTTCTCTGTAGTTCAAAGAAACGATAACGCCAGCTTATACATTATTTTTAGAAGCACCCTGTACGATTGAGGAATCATCGTCGTCACACGATTCTCGATATCTTCCTTTTCCTTTGTAACTTTAAAGTAATTCTCGAACAACCATACAAACTTGTGTCTCCTAGGATCAGTCGTAACAAATTCGCCGCAGTCGAATGGCACCACTTCGAGTTGCAAGTTTTGTAACTATTTACTACTAACAATTTACGTCGCGAAAGCTCGGAAAATTGAAAATGAGACAAGATTCAAATCGTCGATATACGTATAATTGTAACACAATCGGTGTATATAAAATGTAACAATAGATTTTTTTGTTATTAAAGAGTCGTAATTAATACACTCGAACGGGCCCCGTTCGGCTGATCAATCCCACGAAATTTTCTCTAGATAATGTCTAATGTTGAAAAATATCGAATCCTCTCCTTCCTATTAACAATCTGCGAAACGCTAAATACCTCGAAACATGGTGAATTCTACGAGGACAGTGTAAACAGTTAGATCGTGGAACAATTATCGGGCAGACTAGTATTGCACGAATATCGATTAAACGCCGACCAATGAAACTCAGCATCAACCAAAACTACACCGATGATAATTTCACACCGTAGTCAATCGCATGAATGAACGCATTCTCATTTACGCATATAAAATCGCATGCAAAGATCCATTCAAACTTGCAATTCGATTTGTTTATTTTTATACAATTCTCCGTAAAATAACGTTGTCGTATTCGATGATTCCTAAAAATTTTATCAAACGAACACCACGGACAATGAGGCGAGCACCTCCGCGTCGAAACGCGTTACCGTCGCGAGCAGCTGGATCGCGAGCGCAAGGTGGTAGATCACGGCAGAGAATAATCCACGATTTCCTAAAGTACAAAACAGCAAATCGTATGACAAATGAACAAATTCCAGCAGCGAGTATCGACAGTATCGCAGAGAAATCGGCCGTTTCGGTCGTGATCGGATCGATCTGAACGAACGATCGAAGCAGGTCATCTCGTCGCTGAAGAGAAAATACGTTCAGCGCGAGATTTTTGAGTTTCTGTACGCGCGACGGTTCACTCTGGCCTCCTTTGGCGAACCGAAACGATCGGCCCGTCCAATCTCGTCGGATCGAGTCTTTTGTCGACCGGCAAGCTTCGGGGTTGCTTCTTTCTTTCTTTCTTTCTTTCTTTCTTTCTTTCCTTTCTTTTCTTTTCTTATCTCTCTTTTTTTCCTGATCGAGGCTCGATCAGCGACATTATCACTCACGATCTTTGCTCAGGTCCGATGGTAGCTCGCAGTTGGACGTGGTCGTCGTCGTTGGCGATCGATTCATCCTGGACGTAATCGGAAGTGACAAGCCGGCGGCACTCATCGCGACGTTCAGCGGTATCGTGATGAACGGCTGATTACTCTGCGTCGAGTTAACCGTGCCTGCGAAACAATGCCAAAATACCTCTACTTGGGGAAACAGGAAGAAGGACGGGGACTCGTTCCGCGTCGGACAACGTCGAGCGCAACCCTCGAGAGAGAGAGAGCAAGGTGTCGGTTTCGATGAACGAAAGTTTTCGTTTCGTTTCGTAACGCTCGGCTATTGGAAGGATGACTGGATGTATGCTTTATTTTTGGGGGGAGGAGATCGATTCCAGGGGATGATCATGGTTTCTCACCTCCTTCTTGAGAGATTTGCACTGGCTGGCCATTTTGCCCGATACCAAGTAGAACCCCCGGAGTCCGTGAGTAAATTACCGTCTGAGGCATCTGGTACATTATACCTGCGCAGAATCATGGTCGTTCTCTCGTGAAATGACACGTTAATCGATCGGTTTTGCGGCGAATAAATATCCGTCGATCGCCGTACAATTTAATCTCTGTGCAAGCAATCAAACTTGCGTGAATATTCAACGCGTAGGAACAATAACCTTTCCACAAATTTTGACGTAAAAATCGTCAAAGAACAGAATTTATCTGCATACCCAGATAAATGTGGTCAGATAAAAATGGTCAGAATCGATTCTATTCTTAATTGTTGTGTTATAACATTCTGGTGTTTTCATCGGATATGATATGTGATGATAATATGTAATTGCACGATATAAATTTCATCTCGACTCAATTGATTACTTTCTTATTGGATTACTTTCTTTTGGAGAAAGAATGGAGCAACGAAAGGATGGTACAACGAATCGACCGTCTGCTTTTTGGGTTTCTTTCACTACTTAAATCGATCGGTTCGTATCGCAAGTCGAAACCATCGCTAAAACTATTGTATATCTATGTGATTCAAAGACGAAACGATATAAAATGGCGTTTAATATGAGACGTACAGAAATATATAAGTCGTTATTAGATCTTTACAAATATAATTTTATGTTCAATAATTCTGCCTTGCAATCACTGAATGAAGATCATATGCATGTATAAAAAGACCACTTATAAATTATACGGAATGTGCACTTTGACTGATGGAAGAACTGTTTTAGAGGAAACTTGATAAAGTATTGACAAACATTATCTTCGGTCTCTAATTATGCAAATCAATTTAGTTCAAAAACATCCACATCTTATTACAACATAGTCATTCTTATTATAATGAACATATTATTAGACGATTTAATAAAAACTGAGTTTCAACGAGATCTTGTAGAACACGGGAATAAATATCGTGCTTAAATTTATCCTGTCTTTACCTTCTATCCTAGTTTCGTTCCAAACTTTCTATCCGTTAACCAATCGATATTCCTCCTTAAAATAAACGGGATCTAAAGGAAGAATTTAGCAAGATCGTCGAAACGATCGAGCAAACCAAGGGAAGAGAATAAAATCTCAAGGCGTCCGAGGCGAGCGAGGTCCGACCGAGGGGTAAGAGATCGCGGATCGCGTCGCGCGGAGATATGAACGCGTGGCGAGTTATCAAAATTCCGGCGGGGAGGCAGTTTGTGTGCGGGGAACAATGGAGAGGCGAAAAAGAAAAGGAAAAAAAAAAAAAGAAAAGAAAAGAAAAGAAGAACGTACGTCATGCTGGCGATCGGTAAGTCGGATGGCATCCACTCCATATATTAGCATCGATATTTATGTGTACACCTGCATCGGAGCGCGGCTTTCGACCGGATCTTACTTCCCAGTTAGGCAGCGCGTCGTTGTCTTAGTTTGGTCATCGCGGCCCGTACAACTCCTTATGTACTCCCCTACACGGATAACCTCGTCATCGCTCGCACACTTTTCGCATTTTAAGTGTCCTCTTTCCTTTATCTTCTCCCTCTCTTTTCCCCTGTTCTCTCGCTCGCTCACACGCGACCGCGCGCGTACGCATCATATACGTTTTACCTCTCTGTGATACCATTCTCTCGTTCTCCAACGTTTCTCTCCTCTCCTCTCCTCTCCTCTCCTCTCCTCTCCTCTCCTCTCCTCTCCTCGCTCCCTCTCCCTCCGTCTGTATCTATTCCCTTCTCTGTCCGCCGACCTACCTGACTGATTGGATTGCTCACGTTTGCCTCTGCTCGACTACCTACAGCCTGGCTCTAACGATTTTCCACGCCACGGCTTTTACCGCTTGCTACTTAGTTCGCGGCTCGCGACTACTGCTACGCCCACGGGGAAATTCGTTAATTACTCGCCGCATATGCGCAGCTGTACGATTGTCTTTCGTACGCGGCGAGGTACGGACCAAGATTCGCGGAACGGGCAGGTGAAATTGTTCTAGCACGACGAAAGGGAGGAAACCACGCTTGGGAGGCATCGACGTTCGACGAGAGTCGCTATTTGGATGGAAAAGCTGCGCCCCACGAGAATACTCCGCGTATAAATAAACTCTTTGTTTCAGAGTACACGTACACGGTGTTTCCGCGTGTATATATCGTTATCGTTAGTTTCTTCTACGAAAATTTACACGACGAGAAAAGTTTCACTCGGTTGGGAGTTTCATTTGGTTCACGGTACGGACGTGGTTTTCGGTACGTATATATTCCTACCTGAGTGATTTTTCGAGAGATCCTTTGACACGGGAGAATCGCCGTCGCTGGTGTCTCCGTCGCTTTCGTTCGCACAAATGTCAGACCTAGGTGAAGTACCGTCTTCCTGGAACAGTGAAACGAAATTTCTCCGTATGAATTGTGTACGTATACTGTCAATTGTTAATCGTTCGCGCAAGTCGTGCAATCGAATCGAATTTTTAGTATCCATCGGACACGGTTGATCGTGACACATGACTGATAGATCGAAGCGAAGAAAGAATAACAAATAGAAAAAAAACGAGAAAACACAGGCCGGCGTGAATCAGATTTTAATTTTGCTTGCATACATTAAGTTTCTCGAGAACGTGTCGCCCTGCTACAAAATTTATGAATCATCGTTCGCAACAAGGCGAACTTCTGCCTCGTTCTGCAAATCACTGTTTCTAGAACTTTGTTTGTTTCATTACGTACCTATGATTAATACGTCTACTAACGTAGGATAAATGCCTGCGACTAGTCAACGCAAATTAATTAGAAACAAGCTCGAAACAACGTTCTCACCCAATGTTCAGAAGATCCTGTTGCAAACAATGCAAACGGAGCAAAGTCAAAGTTAAAAACCGTCATAGTTAGAAATCGTGGATCGTTTCGTCCGAGAACGATATCGGGATGACGTACGATCTGTATCAGCTCCGTAAATTCCGGATGCCTAACGAGCGATGCGGCGACAAGCAGAAAACAAGCCAGCAAGAGTGGAGGAGCATCGCGGCCTGTAAATCGTAGATAACGCCTCGGTAATAATATCGGCGAGCCAATCAAACGGGCAACTAACCAATCAATCAACTGCAGCCTACCAAGCAACTAAGCAGCCAACGAAACAACCAACGAACCAACTTACCTACCTACCTACCTAGCAGGGAGAGATGCGCGAGCTTGTTCGCGCGCCTTATATGGCCATCCGCGCGGCCTCAACTCGTACTCCGCGCTTCCACGGGAGATTCTCACAAATTTACGCAGGACTACGGTTTCCCCGGGTGACTTTCTCTCCCCTGGTCTTACCGCCACCACCGGCGGATAGCGTTTTTTTTCCCCCCTAGGTCTAACCGCCTGTGCGAGGGACCTATGCGTTTTATACATGCATTTCGACTTGTTCGTTAGGACGCGCGTGTCGTATGTACATATGTCGACCGCCGGTCGCGTTCGAGAGAAAGCAAATCGACTACCGGCTACCAGCGGCGCAAGAAGTCGACGACGCTCTTCGGGAGAATTAGGAAGTGTTCTCGTCTCTCGTTCAAGGAACCAGCAATTTGGCTGCCTCCTTCGTTGTGGAGGATCGTTTCCGAACGATTCCGTGTTACGGCAGAGAGAAGTTGAACTTGCGTTGATCGAATCTGTTTGCGAACCGTGGGAGTTTCATCGATTAAATTTATTTATTTCAGCTCGTGAATATTTATTGTTATTGTTTACGTCGAAGAAGAAGTCGTAGACTCCACGTTTTTCTCCAGAGTTCAAATAGATCGAATTTTTTTATTGTAGCGACAGAAAGTAAATTCCATTAATGATTTCTTTTTGGTCAATCGTATGTCAATAGTAAACTCGATTTAGCGATACCTAAATTTGTCTAAAATGTAGTTTCGAAGGCTCAAAATGCCAAAAACAATTCGAATTAATTAAAGTACTGGACTTTCGAATCGGTGACTGATCGAGGAACTCGATCACGTTCGCTGTTTTATAAAAGAAAGCTGATACCGAAGAAATAAACGTTCCCGAGAAATCTCGTACAGTGATGGAAAAAATGAAGTGTCCTTTAGCCTCGGAAATATAAAAAGCAAGGAAAGGGATCTCCAACGCTCCGTAAGGGTTCGACATTCCAAAAGTAGTTGAAACCGAATCAATTAATTAGACTGCTCTACTTTCCAACCAGTCATTCACCAAAGACTTCAATTACGTCCGCGCAATGCCGAGGTATAACATTTACCACGCACGAGTGGCAAAATTGGGTTCCAAAAGTGCGCGAAACCAGACGTACAACTCGTTCGTGAAATATAAAAATAGCCCAAACTGATTTACTCGCGCGACTCGATTGCCCTTTTCGATCGACGTCGAAACTACGACACTCCCACGCAGAAAAAAAGAAAAAAAGAAAAAAAGAAAAAACTTTGGAGTCAAACTACATTCCACGCGGAATGGAAACACACGGAAACTGAGCAGACGTCCGACTTCCGTGAAGCGTCGAGGATTCTTCTTTTCAAGTTGTAAACTTGAAAGGTCGACGATCGTGGTTCCCCACGGTGGACACGGCAGAAGGATTTCCGAAAGCACAGCTAGGAGGGCTGGTTTCGCGACCCTTGTCCGCGTGCAGCGAGCGTTGTGTCGGCGATCACTTCCGAGTCGTATTTGTACCCCCCATTACCACGGGTGTGTATAGAAGGCGCGACAAAAACCGGCATTCCTGATTCTTAAGTTGGACTCTATATAAGTATCTGCCATCGCGAACATTGCCTGTATATGGCGACAACCAGGCTTTGACAAAGGTGACCGTATATGGTATTCTGCTTCCACCTTCCATACCTTCTCTCTCTTTTTCTCCCTCTTTCTTGCTCTCTCCCTCTCTTCCCCCGCCTTCTTTCTCTTTTCCCTTCCATCCGATTGCTCCCCACCTGTTTCTGCCCTTCTCTCTTTTGCCCTGCCAGCCACCAACAACCGCCTGTTGTCTTCGTCGTCGTTTCCTTAGTGGCCGCGATCCACCAGGGTGCCCTCTTAGCGAAATGCATCATAATCGTTAAGTCGTTAGATCATAAATCGTAGCTTCGAACCCCCGTCGTAAACGTGCTCCGTATCAAACTACCGTTAAGGGAGAGAGCTTCCCAGCGTTTCTTTTTTTTTCCCCTCTCTCTCTCTCTTTCTCTCTCTCTCTCTCTCTTTTTCGTTGTCATTACGGTGGACTAAAGTTTCGATCCGGTTTTTAACTACTAATGGGGTGTTTAAATGCTTCCTTGATTTTTCTGCTCTCTTTTGATTGATTAGTTTCTATTTCTTTTTTTTTTTTTTCTTCGTCCATGTAGGCTTGCAGAAACATCGTCTTTAACTCTTTCAGATTTATTCGATCGAAGATCTTTCTTTTTTTTTTTTTCAAGTTTGCTTCGACCCCATGAAAGGGATGTAGAAAACGAGATCTCGTTTCGAGAGAATTAATTAGGTTTTCGTTTATTTCCTTTTGAAAGGAGATTCATGTCTGAAAGAGTTAAATATTAAAGCAATGCACAGGGAAGTTGAGAGGAGATTTGGTTAAAGTTAATGTAACAAAGATTTGTTAAATTTGCAAATCCACGCGTATCAAGAAACAGACCTACCTTGTGACCAACGTTGAAGAGATGATTGGCAAAATGGAATGCTGTTGATCGGTGTGTCTTATTTTCAAGCAGATCGGAATATTCTTTTTTTCTTTTTTTTTTTTTTACAACAGTAATCGCAACGTTAATGGCATTATTATTTAATCGTGTATAATTTAACGCATCATGCGGATTCTAGTTCTTAACATAACTGTCTTTCTTTTCCATTATCTGTCGCATCGGAGAATGGCTGTTGCTTTTCGATAATTACAGATTACTCTTCCAAAGAGAGAAAATAAAAATCTTAAAAAGTAACGAAAGATCCTATCGCGTATTATTATTCTTTGTCCGTTTCCGAATGATACAGCTGTTTCCTACGTTATTATTATATATTAAAACAACAAATTATGTAGTTTATTGTTCTTTAAACTACATAAATTAGATCCAGTATCATTAAGTTAGATCTAGCAACTCGTTTATGCTAATTGCGAGAGTTATGCTATTCGCGCGCAGACGAGAGGTAAAAAAGGAAGTATGAAACGATCTCTCGATAAAATCCAAAAATAACAAGAATAACAATATAAAGAAACACATTTTTTAAAAATCTTATCTTCTGATTTTTGTTCTTTTTTTTTTTACTAAATAACAATGTCACTAATCGCAAGAAACGAAAAAAGTTGTTCGATCGAGAGTTGATATCCTCTTTGACGGAGGCCAGTTTCTTTAATCATCTCGGACTCGCAACTCGTTTAACGTTTCACGCGAAACTATTACCTAATCGTACAGAAATGCCTTTCTTTTTCGTTTTCTACGTTTCTTCGTCGTCCTGATTGTTATCAACGCCGGTGTGTTCGCGCGGCAGAAGTACGCGCCAGAAAATAAAAGGTACAAATTATCAAATCGTCGAGTCGACGAGAGGGGGAGCAATGACAACGGTTATCCTCGCTAAAACAGGCGGGTTTTTATACCTACCTGTCTCACAAACGACTGGCATCTCGTGCCAATAATTGTTGGCGTGTATCGGTTAACTGTATCATTTGACGGAACGGCGACCAACACTGTCATGGGACCGTATCATTAAGCGAAACAATATAATACGTACGTGTAATATAAATATTATCACAGTAATTTACAGTACACTATTTACACATGTGATACATAAAAACTAAGGCACGCCAGCCGTACATTTCGTGATTACCGTGTTGTATTCAGGATTATCATATAATCGTAAAGTTAATTATATTATTTGTACTTTGTGCATCGACGGGAGAGAGACCACGGATGATTATACATATTTCTATTCGCATTTGCGATTTCTCTCTCTTTCTCTCTCTCTCTCTCTCTCTCTATCTTTTTTTCATTTTTCTCTTCCACGTTTCTTTTCTCTCTCGTGTTTAATCTCCCTTACTTTTGCGCCTGCACGTTAATGCTCTCGTGTGCTTGTTCACTTTGTATATCGTTTCGCGTTTTCACCTTCCTTTCTTCCGACATATAAACGTTTATCTACTTTATCTATCTATCTATCTATCCTCTATATTTTTATATTTATATATATATATATATATTTATATATTTATATGTACCTGTTCTTTCTTTTCCAAAAATATTTCAAGCGACATAAAAAAAAAAAAAAAAAAAAAGAAGAGAAGAGAAAATACACACACACACACACACACATACACACACGTAAGCATGCACAATGTGCGAAGAGGGAGGAGAATCGAGGTTTTCTCTACTTGACGAAGAAACTCGAGGGAAGGGGGACCGGGAGGGAGGAATAGAGAACAGGTGGGACTCGCCTGGGAATTTAAATTAAAATGGTATTTTAAATACTAGCTACTTAATCTACGAAAGAGAAAAAAAAACAAACAAATACTACACATGCCACTTTCAGTACAAACACATTACGGAACAATGTACGATGCACACAACGATATGTATACATATATGTATATATATACACACACACACATACACACACATACACACACACGTGTGTATGATACATGTATATATGTATATATATGTATACATATATATATATACTCAATGCGCAACAATGCCAAGCGTGCACCGCCGGGTCTACTGGCTCGGACTCGCACCCACGTACTACGATTTCTCGTTTCTTCGTTGGCTCTTTTTGCGTTTCGTCGCAGGGAAAGGCGAAACGCCTCGACCCGAACGACGTGAGTATTTGAAAAAAATAACGGATGCCTCGATAAGGATCTTTGATGGAAAGAGAAAAAAAATGGGAATGCTCGGGAATGAGACTCGACTTTTCCTTCGATCACGGGCCTCGCCAATCCCATCAACTAGGTACGATATTTGTTGCAAAATAAAGCGCGATCGAACGATTTGGAACTGAAGGAAAGCCGAGCGAAAAGAAATCGTGTTTCGTTCACGTCGGTGAAATACTCGGAACAATTTTTTTTCCAACGATTGAACCGAATATCGAGGGCGAGACGACGACGCCGACAGTTCTTGAATTATTTCGAGCAGATTAGCAAGTACCGTCGACATCGCGGAGTCAAATGCGAAAGGTCGAAATTTATTTTTCAGTTGTTCGAATCACGGCTCACCTCAGTTCCACTCGATTCTCGTTGCTCGGCGACGATCGATCAGCTTACAACGTATATATAGATCTTTAAATAAATAAGAGAGATTCCATCGCCGTAAGAAATAATTATAAATACGATTTAAGTGAAAAGAATAGAAATAAAGTGTACGTGTACAAAATACGTGGCTCCTCGAGTAATTCATCACACGAGTTACTATCCTACGCGCACGATCAAGAATTGCCTCTCCATTCTCGTTTTGACACAAACGAAAACCTCCACAGATACGTGTCTTCCTATGAATTTTAGACCGTTTCGTAAAAAAGTACGTATCGTGGAAAAAAGTCTTTGGACTTTGATTAACGTATAGATCCAGCCATTCAATTGTCTATATCCTCTGAATTTTCCAACAACTTACTTTATAATCTCGTTTTCCAGGCAACAAACAATGATTGCAGATAAATTTATTGTCAAAATTAAATTCAAGTTACGGATGTTTCCACGTTCCTGTTTCTTCCTCGCGAGTTAACGTATCTACAAATCTATAAATTTCACGATCTCAATTGTTTCTTTAAACTCGAATTGTCGAAAGCTAGGGCGTTTGATCGCGTCGACGATCGCTCGGGAAAATCCATCATCGATCATCTTCGTCTCTGTTCATCGCTCGATGATAGATCGGACCATCGTATAGACATAAATCTCGTATACATTTACAGTACGCGTCGACTGGACTAGATTTATACGTTGGAAACGGAGCATCGTACGTTTTTCTGCGCCCCGATCGGTTTTCATCGAAAACACCGTCGCGCGCTAACAACGTACGCCGCTCGATCGCGATTAATTCCCGAGAATACGTCGCGTCAATCTAATTTAAGGACTCGTAACAAAAACGACCATCGTTAAATTGTTTTAATTCTTTAGATAATGCATTCTAGTAGACACAAGCTACACTCGCCGTATAGTTGAACGATCGATATTGTAAAATACGATCCGTGCCTCTACAACTTGATTTAACTAAAAATCATTCTTTTGCGTTTGTAGTTGGTGATTATGAAATTTACGCATGACGAACATTTCGTTTAACAAAATTAAAACGTACTGATCAAAAATGAAAGGATAAGCGCGCGGATGAGGGGTTGTTTTTATTACGAGCTCCTCGATTTTCCGAATCTTAAGAAAAACCACTGCTCCGTATAGCACATTTATTATATCGCGAGACAACGAATAATAATCGAACGATAATCTCCGTTAATGCATTAAGTACCGAAAGTCTATCGTGTTAAGTACTGTACGACCTCGTCCCGAGGATGACAGGTGTCCTTAGAAACCTTCTATTCGCGATACCGAGTTGAAAGAAGAGTTAATTGCCTGAAACTCTTCCCAACGAGCCAGCCGTGGCAAAACATCGTTCTGATTGTCGTTAACAACTGTACTAGGATCTCGAAGCGCGCGCGCGAGCGCACGTTACCATAAGTAGTCTCGATTTTACCTCGTCGACTGATTTGGTTAAATCTTTTTTAGTGCACCTGGCACGCAATTATGCGAGCTATTTTCTCGCTGCTAGCATTCTATCCAGTCGTTTCATAAGCCTTCGCTATTAACGTGAACCCAAGAAGTGGATTTGTCGGAAGAGCGGTATATATTAATTCAGAAACGACAGGAAATTATGCAAATGTATATACTTTATAACAACTCGATGTCTCAATGCATCTGTCAGAACAGAGAAGAGAGAGATACGTGAAACGATCTGGCAGAGACGTTTCATTTTGTTTCAATTTTTCGACAAGAAGTTTCAACAATTTTTAACAGTTATTAATTTATAACAGGTATTATTATAAATCATATAGAAGACTATGTCTACTTTAACACCGATCGAATTTTTCAAATCCGTCGTGACGTTTCAATTGTTTTAACAAATTTCTAAAAATTTTTAACAATACAAAAATATGATCGACAATCTAAACAACACAGTGGGGTCAGAATCGAAAGAAACTTCACTCCCATCAAATATACGTCAAATGAAACTTGAACGTGCCGGGTGTTCGGCATGTTAATCTATGGTCATTCGCACTTGGTACGAGATGATGTTCTTCTCTCTACACACATACGCACATACGAAAAGAAAATAACCGTACTTTCATTGACGCCGGATGTAAGGCGCCTCATCGAGAATTTCGATATTCATTGTCCGGAAAAGAAAGTCGGATACCGGAACTTCCTCCGTCATGCTGATTCGTTATTCAGCTTGCAAACGACGTACGATTTTACGTCCCTCGAACGACGCATTCTTCTCGAATAAAGCATTGAAATATAATAAATCCATCGTAACGACAATACGTATATTTTTTAAAATAGATCTCTCGAGAATGATCAAATCACCACGCGAAAAAACGTTTATTAACGCATTTTCGGGCACCCAACTTGAACGCGATGTACCATACTCGCGCCAATAACTTGGACGGAATTGCACCGACGCCAAGGCGTCGGTTGTTTCGAGGAGCCCTGAAACGCCGTGACAGAAAAGAAGCTTTAGAAACCTAGCGCGGATTCCTACAGATTCGAAGCACGAATCGTTGAGAGAAACAAACTCTGGTTTTTTACTCTCTTTGCCGACCCGGCCTTCTTGTTAATGAAATCGCTAGAACAATTAAGTTTCCCCGTGGAATGTCAGTGAAACTCCATAAAGAAACTACTCGACGAGTCTACGCACGGAGAACGTGTAATATCTTCTCCGTGTTTTTCAAACCTGCTCGATCGATTTATACAACAACAGGGTACATTTTCGAAATCTACTACGCCGGATAAATCTGGTAGCGCGTATCGCGAGAACACGGAGCAGCATAAACGAGCGTTCGTGGTCGTTCGAAGCCGACGATTGTCACACACAGTCGATCGACGACAGGCGACGGGCGCGATAAGCGTACGCGGATAATTGCCGTTACGCCGGCGGCTCGGTAGTTCTCTAACTCCGCGGACACCGACTCTTATCGAATATCTATTCTCTGTATCCACGGACGCGTCGGTTCGACTCCAGTTCCTCTCCCGCTTTTCTCTACCTCTCTGTCTTTCCGTCGTGATGTTCCGTGGTCGGAATCGGTCAATCATGGAAAACCAGACGCGTCAGAACAGAAGGCAGTAGTACCCGGGATAGTTGGCGACCGGGATGCAACGCAGAGTCGGAGGACACGCGAGCGTAGACAGTAGTAGTTTTAAACGCTAGGGTAGTACTACCGTTGGGGATGCGAATGCGACATGTGAGGATGGTAGGCGGCGTGATGGGGTGGCAGAGGCGAGGGACAAGATTGTTGATAGGGGCCACCGGCTAACATGGGCCCGGGACTGGAACAGGGTACCAGGTGCGAGCTCGGCGAGGCCGCGTGTGCATGCGCAATCAGGTGCGCGTGCTGCGCGTGCGAGGGTGGCGCGTGCTGCGAACCCGGCGGCGGTGGCGGCGGCGGGGGTGGCGGATGGCCAGGAGGCCCTCCGGTCGGTCCGCCACCAGGATATCCGCCGTGCAGCGAGCCACCGTGCGGCGAGCCATACACCAGTTGCCTTACTTTCTGCTCGTCGTCGGCTATGTTGTAGGTCAGTTCGGTCTCCTCGAACCCGGTCGCGGACATCCTCTGGTCGCCGGAGGAACTGGAGGCGGGAGGGTCCGGGCTGTTCAGGCAGGTCTGGATCAACGCCTTCCCGGCCTCGCTCGTTATCATCGGCTGCAGCTTTCGTGTCGCGAACGTGTACACATGCCCGGTCTCGCTGGCTACCAGCAGCATCACCTGTGTACCTGTCAGTGTCGACAGCTCGTACGCCTGCAATCAGAGATAACGATTAATTAGGAATGTTCCGGTCTCTTTCTTCGGTCTTTCGCTCTCGCGATCGTACTAACGACGCGTCGCCTCGATACTCTCCCTCCTTTTTCCACCTTTTATTCCCACCATCCCTTTCGGGTTTTGGTTTCTTTGGACTGATCCAAAGCTGGTTTCAGCAGAACGATTTTAATCGATAAAGAGTATTTCGAGCAAGTTGAAAAACGACAGCACACTAACGAATTTAAAATTCGAATCAGTATTTTCCTCCTCCTTCTCTCGAAAGGAATATTTTCCATTGGACTTTCACACGCTTAATATACATACATAGGTATATCACAGATACTTGCTATTCGCGGATTTTTATAGAACGCTCTTATGTAAATTGTCGCCGCCTGCACAATCATTAATATACAGTTTTTCTATATAATCAAACGAGCACACACGAATAAAAACTGACACGCGTACTGAATATTTTATGTTTCAGAGATTATGCATCATTATGATATAATATCCATCAAAGTTTACCGAAGCGTTTACTAACATGGTGCGGATGGAATTGTTTCTTTTTGTAGTGAAAACTGACGCTCCGACATTGTATATTTAAGTTGAATCTAAATTGTAAAAATTCAGCCTGCTAACAAGAAACCTACTGCTCGAGGGGAAAACAACGCAACCATGCCACGCAGATGAATAAACATAGTGGAATGTTATGAAATCGTTGTCTTCAACTTAGATCAGAATGTTGCTGCGTATTTACACTTGAAGAAAGTATTCTGCAAAGTAAAGCAATGTTTGTATCTTGCATAGGAATTTTTAGTAGGCAACCAAATGTTATTTTCCTTAGTTATTTAAATTTGTGATCTTTTGAAATTTATCCTGTCTATCGATTTATCTATAGATCCTTCGTGCGTACAGCATAGATTTTCAATCTGGTTTCTACGGCAAGATTTTAAAATTGTTTAAAATTTGCAATGTTTCCACTAACAACAAATTTATTCAATTTATCTGCGATTTATTTCCCAATTATTTATATAATTTTCCTTGCTGACTAACAAATGATGTTAAAAAATTTGATGTGAATGTTGTAATACTTGTGTGTAAAAAATGCTTTGAGAATTTAAGAGAAATCTTTGCCTTGCTGGCTCAAATTTTACATTTCACGAACAGTGAAAGAAATTGGGAACTTTTTTTTAGCAATACGTAATTCTTTTAACACTACCTACAGTCAATTTAATATTTAAGTTTATACCTTCTCTTACATAATGCCTCTGTTTATTTTAAGATTAACGCAAGTTTCCAGTTTTTCAATAACGTTATAAAGCAGTTATGTCAGTTTCGTGTCAAAACATAGCTAATTATAGAGGCCCGTCTTTAGAAAAGGGGAACAATCTATCTTTGGTTTTCTATATTTGTATGAAAGATGTAATTTGCTTTAGGTTCTTCTACGGATTTAGCCACTCCGCCGTTTGGATCAAATAAACAACTGTAACATGATTAAATTGATGTTAAAATCAAAACCTTCGAGTTAAAATACAATTTCAGATTATTTTCGATACTACTATTAAATTACTCTTTCCTAAAATGAGAAACAATATGTTTTCTGTTGATGCGAGCATGAAAAGTTTATAATCATAGTTTTATAAAAGATAAGCAAAAATAGATGCAATTTTCGAAAAATAAAAATTACTTTGAAAGATGTCAAGCTGATGTTAAAATATCAAACTTGATGTAATGAAATATAAAAGCAATTTTTATGATATTTTGTATGATGCTACAATGCATTCGTTACCTGAAATATAAAATGCAAAGTTATTGTTAATACAAATGAGTAATCGTTTACAGGATAAATGCTAAGGTACGTGAAGTTTTAGAAAACTATAAATTTCCTGGTAAAAATGATCGTGTAACTTGTAACTAAAACTCAGTTGAATATCGTTAAACGTATTGATATAAACTATAAATAACTGAAATTGAAGAAACAAGAAACTCTTATTTGCAAAAATAATTATGCGATAATTATCAAAACTTTTTACATGTTCGTTCTTGGTATTATAGTTCTTTTTTTTTAAACATTCGAACTATTAAAATGTTCAATTATTAATAATGATAATAACTTTTCATAGAAATTTTGTAGATTTGTAAGATACTATTTCCAAGACTCCTCTTTTTTTTCCTTTTTTTTTTTTTTTTTAATATATATCATTTAATTTTTTTATTTTCTCTTCATTTTTAAACATGCGAATTATATATCTGTGTCGTCGAGAGTTCTAGTGTTAATCCAAAATACACGAATAAATTATTGATGTACAAATATATACGACAGCGAAAGCACAGTTGTCACTCATAAATTGCGCGCTTTCGGTTCGCGTGTTCGCTAAAGTCATCGGTGTACGTTTCGGTAATCCGCGCAACTACGTAACTATAATACACGTTTCCTTTGGTTCTTACGTTCTTACACATTTGAAAATCGACATTTATAATACTTTTGTGTTTGTCTAATCTCTCGTCAATTTTGAACGCACTTGAACACTACGTTCGCTATTGGACGATTCAACGATCACACGAAGAGACGGTCGATCGTCACGATCGATCTCATCGATAATCGATGGATTCGACACACTGCTTTCGGAATTATTATTTCTCCAATTACTTTGACCAACGAGAAACAAAATACGCTAACCGCGTCAGATACGAACCTTCTTCATGATTCCAGTTTTCCTCTTAGAGAAAGTAGTATACCTCCGCAGTTTATTGTCGATGTACTCCATTTTAATCTTGACCCGTCCCTTCGTCTTCTTACCGTTCGATGGGGGTGACTTTTTCGGCTGGCCCAAACTTGTGAACGACTCCTCGAGGTTATCGGGGACACAGTCCGTGGACATTGACATGGCTTGCTGTTGCGAAAGTGCCTGCCGTGCATTACTGTCATCGTAACAGACGTCCGAAGTGGTCCTCTTGATACCTCTCTGTACGGATCCCACGCCGGCGTTCGGTGCGCCTGCAGCGGCGGCCGCGGCCATCATGGTGGCGCCACCGCGGCTTATTTGAGAAGTTGTAAGTTGGGAGGTGGACGGTCGGCCGTACATTTCCGAGCCAGCGTCGCTGCCTATCATCCCCATGCTGTAGCCAAGACTTGCGTACCGACTATCTCTTCCGCCGCTAGGGTTGTCCATTACGGACTCGCGCACATTTATTCCCTTTCCCTCGGCCCTTCTCCACCACGAAATCGCGAAAACTCGGCGCAATGTTTCCCACGTGATCAATCATCTAGAGGAACACGGGACAACAACGCGCACTGCACGAGCGCTCCCCGCGAACTGAATGCGCACAGAGTATCGTAACTTGACCTACGTGCTAACGCGGTGCCTCCGTACGTCCGTGCGCAGCTGCTACCCCCACCGCGCGTCGCATCCGCGGTAAAAAACTAGTCCACCCGATCGAAATGGAGACACACGGACAAAGATCCGTGAAAATTTCTTCGTAGAGAGATTAAGAAATCGACGGTGATCTTCTGTGTGTCGTCAAATTGCATTCGCGCGGGTTCGATGGTCCAAAATTTGCAGCTGAAAGATCGCGCGGAGTAGTACAAGAATCGGCGAGAGGGCGTCCCCGGCTGCCATATTTAGAAGTAGACGTTACCATATTAGGGAAAGTTTGCCAAATATGGTGAACAGAGGTGGTCCTTCCTTTTCAAATGATCACTCGGCGCGCCGCGACAAAACACCAATCCAACTGACAGTAGCGCTTCCTGCACGCCTCTCCTCCCCTCCTCTTTTGCCGGTATGTCCTTCCTATTTCTATGCGCTTACTAAACATACTGATAAGCCACTCTCCTTCTAATCTTCTGTTTTACTTCTGTTCAGTTTTCATACATTTTTTTATCGATCGCTGTTTATGTTCAGAATGTATTTCATTTTGGTCGAGAAACGAGTAAACATAACAAGATGGGTTACATACACTATTGTAATGTGTGAAATACTTGACAAAATCTTTTTATATTGATGTGTCTTTATTTTAATAAGCATTGTACTTGAATATTATACTTTTAAACCTGATGAATAAACCTTTTTTTTTACATTTATGTGTTGTGTATCACATTTTATTATCTGTGTCTAAATGTACACGTGTTGAAAGTAGTGGAAATTGCTTAAGATAATTTTATAAATTTTACAGAATGAAATCCAATTATAAATAGAAGGATTAAAATTTTTTACGATATTTGTAATCTTTTCTTTCATGCAAATTGCTCAAAAGCACTTGTAATTGTAAACATATTTATCCACTGTAGGCATTAATACTTTGATTGAATGATTTGTTTGACGATTACTATTCGACCTGTTCTGATGTTCCTATATCTCCTATATCTCACATTTGGATCAGCTGGAATTCATAAAGTTATTATATATGTATAAAGATATGTATATAAATAGAATAAAAATGTACAAATATAAGGAAATGTATAAAAACAGTAATCTAAGTTATTAGAATTTTATTAAAATAGTATAATTATATATTACTATAATATATAATTTTATTAAAATAGTATATTTATATATTACTTCGTCATATATAAAATAAGATACAAACAAAAGTTGATGTAAATATATAAATTAATAACTATTATTACAATCTTTGTAATAAATTTTCTATTCTATTCACCTGATGCTATTGATTGTGCAGCAGAAACTAAAGTATCATGAACCTCACGAACATATGCAACCTGTGCTCTTACAGTCATCAAAAACTGAGGATATGTCAAAGCAGGTCCTTCTTGAGTTCCAACAGTATCTGTACGTGTTGGTATAACCGATACTGGCAGATACCTCACAGAACTAGAATTTTGTGACAAACACTCTATAGAAGTTTTTAAATGTAGTTCTATTTGATCACAAATGGAATAAAATTCTTCCATATTTTTATTAAATCGATGATCAGGTTGATCCACTCCACCTTTTAGAGATCCAACATCTACCAGACTATTTTGATGTAATGTATGAGCTGCAGTTTTAAGTGCTATGGCTAATGAATCCCTTAATGGTCCAATTAATGATTTAACTTTGGAAATATTGTCAAGTTTTTCTTGAGTTTGCTG
This sequence comes from Melipona bicolor, assembly GCA_030673865.1. Taxonomy (NCBI): domain Eukaryota; kingdom Metazoa; phylum Arthropoda; class Insecta; order Hymenoptera; family Apidae; genus Melipona; species Melipona bicolor. The sequence goes on along the minus strand of JAHYIQ010000015.1, from coordinate 2,947,268 downwards.
TTGCTGTTGTTGTTGTTGTTGTTGCTGCTGCTGAACTTGTGGCTGTTGCGTTTGTTGCGGATTTTGAGGAAGTTGAGGATTCACAGGCTGTGTCATTTGACCTACTCCGATTGTTCCTGGTTGTTGAATCGGTGGGATATTCATACTGATCCTAGTAATCATTTGAAAAAGTCAATATATTACGTATGAAAGTGGTATTAATCGATATAGTAAATAGTATTCAAACTTTCTTGAGTTTTATTCAAAATTGTTTTGCTGCAAGTAATATAAATTTTGATTTATTAACTTACGATATTTGTATTCTAACCTTATATGTGATTTGGTATAAAAGACAACTTTCACTATTTTTAATTTGAATGATTCCAAGGATACCTTTTATGTGTTTACTAAAGAAATAATTTTTTCGTTTATCATCTGATAAAATATAAAATATGTAAGAAATAAATAACAATCCTTTGAGTATTTCAGAATGTTTGTTGTTGTTCTGTTATAGACTGAAAGTTTTAAAATCGAAAGAGAGGCTAGCTTGTCATATTCGTACGTGTTCAGCAAATCATTCTAAAATATCTCTAGATCGTAAAATGTTTTTCTACTTTATATTTTTTTTTATTTCAATTACTTGTGTCCTATAAAGAATAATATTCATAACATTTTAAAAAAATGTTAATAATTGTAATAAACTATGATACAAAACTACAACATATACAATTTTTTTAATGAATTTTGGAACTCGAATATAGAAGCGAAGTTTCTATTGATATAGTTACTTCCCGCTCTATATTATCCTAAATAATGTCATATCGGTCAAGTATTCACAATTTGAATTTACAGTACAATAAAAGTACAAAATACAATAAAAGTAATATTTTCAATTGTATTCATCGAATTTGATAATGTATATTAAGTCCATAGTATTAGAAGGATTTAAATCCTATGCAAAAAGAATCGAAATAAATGGATTCGACAAAGAATTTAACGCTATCACAGGATTTAATGGTAGCGGGAAATCAAACATTCTCGATTCAATATGCTTTGTTTTGGGAATTACTAATCTTGGACAGGTGATATATTATTTTTCCTCTTTTTTCAATGATAAAACTTCCTAATTGTAACCTCAATCTATCCCTGTTTTTTTAAATATACTTTTATTGAAAATATGAATTATGTAAATATTATATTATAAATATACTTTTAATAATTTAACTTAAATATTAATTCTTGTATGAAAATAGTAAAAGAATAAAGTAATAAACAAATATATCTTTTATTTTTTCTTATCAGGTACGTGCAACATCATTACAAGACTTAGTTTATAAATCTGGTCAAGCAGGTGTAAAAAAAGCTAGTGTTACTATAATATTTGACAATAGCGATAGAAATGCCTCACCTGTGGGATACGAACATCATGAAGAGATAACAGTTACAAGACAAGTTGTAATTGGTGGTAAAAATAAATACTTAATCAATGGAACTAACGTACAAAATAAACGTGTCCAAGATATGTTTTGTTCCGTTCAGTTAAATGTAAATAATCCACATTTTTTGATAATGCAAGGAAGAATTACTAAAGTTTTGAATATGAAACCTACAGAAATCTTATCTATGATAGAAGAAGCTGCAGGTACTCGAATGTATGAAAGTAAGAAAGAAGCTTCATTAAAGACTATAGAGAAAAAGGATAATAAACTAAAAGAGATAAATGATGTATGAATTAATCCTTACAATTGTCTTTGTCTAATATATTATATAATTTAATTAAAATACTTCATTTCAGATTTTGAGAGAAGAAATAGGTCCGAGATTAAAAAAACTCAAAGAAGAAAAAATACAATATATTGAATTTCAACGTACAGAAAGAGAATTAGAGCATTGTAAAAGAATTTGCTTGGCATGGAAATATGTCACACTCTTGAATGAATGTGAGAATGCAGAAAACAATGTACAAACTGTTAAAAATAAAATAGAAGAAAAAGTGAAAAGCATTGATGCTGGTGAAGAAGAGCTTGGAAATATAAAGAAAGAATTAGATGAAATGATTAAAAAAAGGGATATAGTATGCATTCATCCAATGTAGTTTAATTAAAAATATGTATTTTTACAATTTTTACAATTTTTCTTATTTTTTGTTTCATTTATCTTATTTTTATAGGAAACGGGAGGTCAATTAGAATCTTTGGAAAAGGAATTAAAAGAGGCAGAAAAGAAAGAATTTAAATTCGCAGCTGAAGTTAATAGTAGCAAAGAAGATACTAAAACTGCTGAAAAAGCAATAGAACAATTGAAAGCTAATATAGCTGATGATGAAAATGCTTTTACATCGAAGCAAACAGAATATAGCAAAGTTGAAGAGCTTTTTAAAACATTAAAAGAGACGGATGAACAGGATTGCAAAGCACTATTACTTGCACAAGAAAAGTATCAAAAGATTAGTACCGGTTTATTAGAAACTCAAGATGGTGAAAATGCAACACTGGAGCAACAATTAATAAGTGCTAAGCAAAGTGTAATAGAAGCACAAACGCAACATAAACAATGTGACATGACATTAAATCATAATAGAAAACAACTGGAGAAAAAGAAAGTAGATCTGAAAAATACAGGAGATGAGTACGGAAAATACACTAAAGATCTTGAAAATAAAGAAAAAGAAGTAAAAAATTTAGAAAACGAATTAAAGAAATTAAATTATGAAGATGGATGCATAGAACGACTGACAGAACAAAAACATACATTAAAGAATGAAGTACTAGCATTAGAAGACCAAGTAGATCATTTTGAATCAAGATATCCTCAAATTAGATTTGAATATCAAAAACCAGAACCTAATTTTGATCAGAATTCTGTGAAAGGAGTTGTATGTAAATTAATCACGGTAAAAGATAAAAAAGCAGCATATGCTTTAGATATTGCTGGAGGAGGGAAGGTATTTAATGATTTTCCTATAAAATTTACTTTCTAAGTAAGAGTATTTTATATGCTGATATTTTAAATTTAATGTTTTAATAAAATTTCAGTTGTATAATGTAATAGTAGATACAGAAACTACCAGTAAAAAATTACTTCAACATGGTCAGTTACAAAAACGTGTAACTATTATTCCTTTGAACAAAATAAACGGAAGAGCCATGGATAATCAATTAATTCACTTGGCACAGAAGATAGGTGGCGTAGAAAATGTTCAACCAGCATTGTCTCTTATACATTTTCCAAAAGAAATTACATCTGCTATGGCATGGATTTTTGGACAAATCTTTATTTGTAAAGACATAGAAACTGCTAAAAAAATAGCATTTCATAATAATATAAAAAAAAAATGTGTTACTTTAGAAGGAGATGTTGTTGATCCTGCGGGTACATTATCTGGTGGTGCAGTATCAAAAACTGGATCAGTTCTTTTGAAATTAGATGAATTAAAAATTATACAGAATAAATTAGATGTCAAAAAACAGATGCTTCAAAATGTTGAAACTCAATTAATGCATATGAGTGATGATGCTGAAAAATACAATTCAATAAAACAAACGTTTGATTTACGCAATTATGAAATCAGTATGGTAAAACAAAAATTAGAACAAACAGAATATTATAAAGTAAAAGAAGAGGTATGTGAAATAGATGTATTTTAGAATGAATAGTTACTAAATATACATTTTTTACAGATTGAATCCTTGGAGAAAAATATTGAACTACTTTTGCAAACAATGACAGCAGCAGAAAAGAGTGAAAAGGAAAATACTACGCGTGCTAAAAATTTGGAGCATCAGTTGAAAGATGCTAGTAACATTCATGAAAAACAATTAAAGGAAGCTAAATTTGAGTTAGAAAAATTAAAGAAAAAAGCTGAAAATAGCCGTAAAGAGTGGCAAAGCCGGGAACAAGAAGCAGAAATACTTAAATTGGAAATAACAGAATTACAGAAGTGTATTGAAACAGAAAAAGAACAGTTAATAACATCTGAAGAGAAGTTGAATGTATTACAAGAAAAAGTAACTGCATTGGAACAAGAATTAAATGAAGCGAAAAATAATGTGAAACGTATACAGTCTAATATAACACAACAAAAAAACGATATTAATAAACAAAATATTTACATGCGGAATCTTACGACACGAAAAGAAGATATCATAAAACAGAATAAAGAAGCAGAATTAGATATTAAAAAGTTAAATCATGAAATTAATTCAATCAAAGATATTGTTAAAAATTGTAATGAAAAAGTTTCCGAACTTACACGGAAACATGAATGGATTGAAGAGAATAAGATTTACTTTGGGAAACCTGGTAATACTTGTTTTAACATTCAAATTACGTGTTAAATTTTTGAGTAAAGTAGTAATAAAAGGTATAAAAATATTTATATTTTATAGGTGGTATTTATGATTTTAATGTTAATAAACCGAATGAAATGGAACAGAAAATACGACAGTTGCAATCGTTGCGTGAAAAATTAAATCGAAGTATCAATACTCGTGCTATTAGTCTTCTTGATAAAGAGGAAGAACAATATAATGAAATGATGAAGAAAAAGAAAATAGTTGAGAACGATAAAAAAAAGATATTGGAAACAATTAAACATCTAGATGAAAAAAAGAGGGAAACATTAATGAAAGCTTGCACACAAGTATTGTTTAATTTAAATTTATTGAATTGAATATCAAATTTGTATTATATAAATTTGCACGTTAATTTTTAGGTAAACAAAGATTTTGGATCAATTTTTAGCAGTTTATTGCCAGGAGCTGATGCGAAATTGCAACCCCCTGAAAATCAGACAGTTATTGATGGATTAGAAGTGAAAATTGGATTTTCCGGTATTTGGAAAGAATCGTTAGGAGAATTATCTGGAGGACAAAGATCTTTGGTTGCTTTGTCCTTGATCTTGGCCATGCTTTTATTTAAACCTGCTCCACTCTATATTTTGGACGAAGTTGACGCTGCGTTAGATCTTTCTCATACAGAAAATATTGGTACGATGTTAAAAAAACATTTTAAACATTCACAATTTATTATTGTGTCGTTAAAGGATGGAATGTTTAACAATGCTAATGTAGTATTTACAACTAAATTTGTTGATGGAATGTCAACAGTGTCTAGAAGTGAAAGAATAAGAGCTAAGTAAATATATTATACACTTTTTAATCTACTTATCTATTTATATAAATAAATCAATTTTATATTTGATAGTTTTAAAATATTTTTGTACAATAGTATATAGAGTACTTCATAGAAAATATATTAGAAGAATGTATAGAATACTTTCATTATAAAAAAAATTCCGAATACTGGATTCCATATTATATATAAGAAATCATTATATATATATATATATACACACATATACATACATTTATAATAAATGATAATCATAAAAAAATTATTTTTGTTCTCATAATACATTTATAAAACATATAATTAATAAATTTTATATAATATCTAAGGATTTGATATTTTTTTAAATACATAAAAAAAAATACTTTTTAATAAAATACTGTTCAAATATATCTTATTCAAAAGAATCAAATTTTTGTTTTAGAAAGAATCCATTATTGATAGGAATTTTTTAAATATCGATATATTCTCTAAAAATGCAATAAGCATCATAGTTCTTATAGTTTTTAGAGTCCATTTGCCAAATTTGACCAATTAACATCTTTGAAGAATGGGTGTTGTTTTATCTCAGGTATTGTCATCCTTTCATTTGGTTTATATTTTAGAATCTGTAAATTAGAGAAATTTTTCAAAAAATAAAAAAATGCATAATTTAAGTTTGTAGATTATTTAGATATAAAGTACAATATAAAAACATACATTAATAAGCAAAGATTTTGCATTTTCTGAAAGCTTGCTAGGAATGTTAACCATGGAATGTGACTGAAATGTTCCTGAATGCTTTGCTTGAAATTTCTGCAATAAAAGAAACGATTATATAATATCTATTATATGTTATAGTTTTGTAAATAGTTTTGTATTTTTATTTTTACGTACATTTCCTACTATTAATTCATATAATATTATGCCAAAACTCCAAATATCTGTAGCTGGTGTCAGAAGAATCATAGGTGAAAACGTGCATAACTCGGGCGATGAGTATGGATACTTGTATTTTAATAAATCTATATCGTGACGAGGTACAACATATGTCAATTGCACATGCCCATTGTCATCGAGCAATAAATTATCGGGTTTTAAATCAAATACAATAACTTGTTGCTGGTGTAATGCTTCTAGCGCTAAAAGTATTTCAGCAGCCCAAAGACGAATAACATTTTCTGGTATTGTCCAAAGTACTTGTTCAGAGTCTACATTACTGTTTTTTGTTGATTTTGTTGGAAGTGATTGCTGATTATTTGATATGCAATAATTATTCGTTTCCAGTTGATTATGAATTTCTATTAATTTATCTAATTCATATTCTTTTGAAATATTATCATTTTTATTTTCTATTGCAAAAAATGTATTATCTGCCTTTAGACTATCTGTTGAAGAAGTTGTTGATTCTTTTTTTTCAAAATTAAGATTTTTGTAACTATTGCTTAATGATGAATTAGCGCTGTTATACTGACTTTTCGTACCTGTAACGTTATTCTGTGACAAATAATTAGAAGTTATCACATTTTTTTCAGGTATTTTTTCATTTGTAATAGATTTATTTTTACTGTCAATTTCTAATGATATATTATTAATATCTGCCGACGTTTCATTACAAGTTTTTGTCTGGTATATACTGTTTTTAAAATTAAACAACGAAGTATTATTTTGATGATTTATAAAGCGGTCCGAGTCACATAATCGATTTACAACAGAGTTACTTTCTTCTAAAGTGGCATTAACCGATTGCAATAGTATTTGTGCGTTTTCTAATAATTGTGTAGTAGATACGTTGGTATATTTTTCATAATTTTCTTCTACCGTAGAAGAATGTATGTCCATTTGTACTTTGGTATTTGTACTTATAAGTCTTAAATTTTCTTTGAGTTTAATGCTTTCAATTTCATTTACATCATTTTTCCTTAAAATAATATCACTACCAATGATTGTTTTCTCAACATCATCTTTTACAATTTCTTTATCACAATTTTTATTATTGTTGGAATTATAATGTGATGTTATAAAATCCCATAATTTCCCACGACTATAATGTAATTTAATGATTAGTTTTTAATATTATCGAACAATAATATTGTTCTTAATACATACCGCAAATGTTGTAAAATCAAGAACACACTTGTTTCTGTTTCAACACATGCATGTAAACGGACCATGTATGGTATTTCTCCACGTAATATGTAATTACTTATACTTTCTTTATTTGAAGATAATTTTTCTATGGCCTGAAATTATTAAGAGAAATTTTTAATTTATTTGAGTGTTTCAATATTTTTATTTTAATTGAACTGAATATTGAAATTACTTATACAATATTACCTTTACAATATTAAGACTATTTTGACGAATGTCCTTTACAAGCATTACTGACTCTATTATTTTCAATACTTTATAATATTGAAGTTCTGATATAGGTTTATTCAACACTGAGATATTACAATTTAAATATCTGTTATAAAGCTTTTCAGCACGTTCTAAATATTTTGATATTTTTTCTTTAATTATGTCTGCTCTTATTTTGTTTGTATCAGTTTCAACACCAGATCGAAGACTAGAGATTCCCATTTTATATTGAGTGAATGCTTCTTCATACTCTGTAAGATCTTCGTGCTTAAAAGCTGCATTCATATGTGCAGCTGCAACTAAAATATATTGTAACGAATCTGTCCATGATTGACACAGGTCAGAACCATCATGAGTATTTATTGAAGAATTTATATCATCAATAGTGGTATTGGTATTTATGTTAGTGTCTGATGTTTGTACAATTGGAGAATTGTTCTTAACATTACAATTTTTATCTTTGTAGCAATTGTTCTTTTTATTACAAACTAATTGATTATCCTCTAATTTAGGGGTAATTTTATTTGGATCATTGTCTTTTATTAGCAAATTGTTATACGTGCCTTTTGTCATGGATATTTTCTTACTCTCTGTTTCATAACTTAAATTATTTTGTGGTAAACTTTGTTCTCTAGATTCAGATATTTCTTGAGATTGCTTTATTTCATTTTTACAAATAGATGAATTTGTCAAAGAAGTTTTAGGTTGAAGAATATTTTGAGAAACATCATTAGGCAGAGAATTTATATAAGTATGACGATCTTCCTCTGCAGATGTATCAGAACTAAGGGATTGAGAGCAATCATTTAAATAATCTGCATGACTAGTTTCAAAGAATTTTATGAAGATATCACTAGAGTATAAATACGAATGCCTTCCTATAAATTCTAAAAACTTTAATGCACACTGTCTTCTTTCTTCAATAACTTCAGTTTCAAATCTGCCAAAAAACTTTGGCCTTGGAAATGATGGGAAACTTTCCTTGATTTTAGACTGCAAATATAGCGTATTTAATTCCGAGTGAAGTTTCTTAAAGTCATTATAACGTTTCCATACAGATATTTTAGAAACTTCTTCATGAGAGCTTTTCAAGAATACCTAAAATCATTAAATTATTAGAATATGTATTAAAAATCAATTTTTAAAATCAATATAATATTTTGCAAGAAAAACAAATGAATTTAAATATATTTTATTCTATATACATTATATTGATACTTTATAACATACCACAGACGTGACTTTGTAAATAGTAAATCCTTTCTTGTGTCGTGTTGTTTCTGGAACAATAAAACGCCTCACCCATTTGTCTTTTGTAGGTGCCATTATTTATACACTTTGATTATAATAAAATCAGAAGCTCGATAAATTGATCGCTTTATCGCTTTAATTTATATATTTCTATCGTCATACTTTCTCATGTATTTAACTTTTTTCTTCGTTTACGTGGCATGTATGTTATAACTCAGAGATTCTCAATTAATGTCACTTATATGTAATTGCATTTGTCGATGCAATTAAAACTAGTTAAATAGATAATTATTTATAATGCATTTTAAACATATTCTCTATGCACTTCAAATCACGATGTTAAATTACGAGTTCCCTTTTTGTCCCTTTTAACAATTGAGAGAATAGAATTTTAGTGGCACGATTGTGATTTTATCTGTTATCTTGTCTCACTATTTATGTATATATTGCAATTGAACGAAAAAAAAGAATGATTAACATCTTCCAACCCTTTCTTCTTCGCCACCTAAGTGGCACTGCGCGTGCGATATCGTGTCACCGTGTCATAGACTAGGAGAATAGAAAGATACGGAATAAAAATTGATGCGAAAGAAAATAAAATAATTATTATTATTTAACTATCCCTATTTATTAACTATCCACTTACTTCGTTGCTAATTTTAGGTGAAATATAGCATAAATACTCGCTCAATGCATTCTGCGTCGTGTGTTTCTATATCTCATCTATATTTAACACTTATCATTTTACTGTCGTTAAAAAGAATTATATTTTCTATTTACGAAAATATTATCAATTTCTACAATAAAAATTTTTACAATAAAAATTTGTTTAAGTAAAATTTGATTAAAAATACCATCGTTTATCGAAGTTATAATAATAGCAAAATTTCATTGATTATCAATTCAGAGATTCAATGAAACATTATGAACAAAGTTCGGATTTTTTAATTTCATCTCGAAGCTTTCGGATCCGTTGAATCAAATTTCATACAAATAGAAGACAACAAAAAAGTTTTAATTTGGAAGACACAACTGTAAAAATTTATAAATTAATGCTATTAATTAGATTTTTTTTGCAAATGAAAATTTAATCGATTTATGGACATTGAAACGCTACTGGTGAAACGGAAGACTAATCCCTATTATTATCCGTCACACACTATCGTGCTTCTTGTTTGTTACCCGATATACTTATCTTTCTTTATCGCACACTGTCGTATCTTATATGATATGTATTTTCTTATTTAGAATAGGAAAATGATCATGTTCTGCCATCTATCAGATCTTACCAGAAACTTTCATTTAAGTCAATTTTTATAGATGGCATTTATCGAACAACAAATGTAGCGGCCTATGATTCCTCGACTACGAGTTTCGAACACAACACTGACTAGCACAAGCCGTAAGTGGCTGCGCGTTTAGCGTCGAGTTTGAAAAAATTTATTAACTCTAGACTAAATGCTCAAATTAATTCTAGTGACAGAAAAGAACAATTAATAGAAGAGTATCCTATATTCAAAAATAAATGACAAATGTGGAATAAAATTGTTTCATTTACAGCTTCATTTTTAAGAAAGTAGACTGAATAGAATATGTTTTGTTAAAAGTAGTCGCGGATACTTGATATAAAATTTTAGATCGATTATCTTGGGAACAAAGCATCTTACAAAGAAATTTTATTCCACGTGTCTTATTTGTTTTTGCACATGGAACAATTTCCTGATAATTATTATCACGAATTAGTCAGATTCAAGCGCGTATCTAATAAAATTTTCAACCTCGATTGCCTCGAACAAAGCGTCATATGTGAAAAATCTTTCAATTTATTTTTAAATATAGAATATTATTTATAGAACACTGGTCGGCTGTACCACGATTTCGGGAATGTCCCGTGATGACACGAAGTGAACCGGACAACGAAGAAAGAATCATTTCATGTTGGCGAATCGGCCAAATATGTAGATGTCACTGCGGCGCGAAAGTCCAGGGCGCCGTCAAGCGCTAGCTGTGGAAACTATCGTCAATTCGGAAAAGTCACCAGGACTGTACCATCTATGAGGATCGTCCGGCAAGCGTCGTAACCCGTGGTTGCGACACCGTGGGAGCCGCGCGGTGGCGACCGCACACTCTCGACTTCGATAGTCGTGCAGCGAGTAAGCGAGTTGCATCGAAAACGCGAGCGAGAAAGGTGTCCCGTATGTGTCTCGTTCGGTGCGTCGCCGTCGGCCATTGTCTCTGACATGGAAGCCTACCAAAATGGCAGAGGTCGTGCAGATGTTTTTGTTCCTATATAAATCGAAGTACCGTCGGAAAGGGCAGTGCCGTGAGGTGGTACGGGATCAGTGCGGTGTAATTGCAGTGCCGTGGCCGATACTGTGGGTGGCGCTGATCTGCTGGGTGGTGCACGTAACCGCGGCCGCCTCCTCCTCCTCGTCGTCGCTGACGGCGGATACGACCTGCGACACGGACAGTTGCGTCAACGGGGACTGTGTCAATGGCACCTGCGTGTGCCACGAGGGTTGGCAGGGCTCGGCGTGCCAATTCTGCGGCGGAAAAGTCAGGTGAGCGACAGCGACTGAGCGACTGAACGTAAACGTTTCATACGTCTCGCATCTCGTATCTCGATACGATTACACCGGACAGACTGTTGTAACGCGCGAGTCCTCAACGAAGGACTCGTAAGAAAACACATACGCGTGAAAATTGATACGTACGTACGCCTGTATGTACGTTTGGAAACGCGGACAGAGGAAACAGAGGGCAAGAACGTGAGACAGAATGCGCGAGCGTGTCTCTTCTGGCTCCATTCAGCCCTGTCTCGATATCAATCTTTTATTTATTGCACCGCGAACTGCTGCACGTACGTGCAGCCTCTGACAGTTGGGCACGTCGATGGAGGAAACTGGTGCGAAATTATACGTGTCCGAGAGACACGGCTGGAGAAACAAACGGGCCTTAACTGTACATTGTACTATACGTGGAGCGTGTGCAACGGTATTGACGGGTTTTTTCTTTTTTTCTCTTTTTCTTTTTTTTCTGGGTCGACTCCGTAGTCTGTCTCTCTCCTCGTAGTCTTTGATCGTTTCCCTTCCTCTGCAAACCCCTTTTACCCCTTTCACCGAGAGGAGATACACGTATGTAAATAAATAGAATCGGAGCGAGCGCGGAACGTGCGTACCCGCGGCTTCCTCGGATTTAATTACTCTGCCGTGTGCGCGTCTCATGGCCCTTCGTTTACGAGGGTGATAGAAGGTGGGTGAGTGGGTGAGGAGGAGGGGACGGAGCTAGCCGTTGTTCGGTCATTGTCTGCGGCCCTGGTTGACAATGAGAAGAGTCAGGGATAATAATCGGGACACCGACGAATCCCCAATCCGGTGACAGTGACCGCGCGGAAATTGTCGGCCGGGTTTGGCTCGCAGCTCGTCGCATCTCGAGCCACGACTCGAGCCAGGGATTAGATTTTGCGTCGATCGATCGCGACGGGGGTTTAAACTTGACAGGGAAACTACGGTTTCCGCCACTGTCAAGGCTGGTTTGCTTTTCACGCGCGCTTAACGTAATAATCTCCTCGTCGACGAGCACGTCGACGACGATCACGTTGGATGGCTCCCGTTGAAAATATCTCGAGTCCCCCCTGCATTTTGGCGTGCCTGTGCAATGTTTATTCTAGAATCGTACGTGGAACTGCTCGGGAACAGTCGACATATTCTCCCCCTCCCCGTCTTGCGTTGAGCAATTGCGGTGAAATTCGATGCGAACGTCGCTTAGGAACTACTCTCTCTCTCTCTCTTTGTCGCGTTTTGTATTTTAATTTGTTGCACGGAGGTGCATTGGTGCCTGCGTACGTTGCGTTATATACATGTACAGGGTGTTCGCGAATTTACGGTCCAGTCGTACGGTAGTTCTTCTCGCAAATGGCAAGCAATGCCGTGGAAAAAATTGGAAAGAAAAAATTGTACTGTTTTTCGTGTGTAATATAACGACACATAGAAATTTTTCTAGTCACACTGTTCTTTGAGAACTGAAGATAACCTTCAATTTTTCAAATTGGAACACTATACCTTTTTTTTATATTGTGTGAAAGATGTGATGATTTTCACATTTACACGAACGAGAAAAGTATAGTTTGCACATTGCGTATTGACTCATATTGAAACATACTGCTTGCACGACTTTCATTTGCTAGAATATGCTTTATGCAATGCACTTTTGGTGGCTTCTGCTGTTTGTAGTTGCGATATCGACGCACAGGCGTCTGCTACTTTCCGTTTCGAATCGTTTACACTTTACAGAAGGCGGTGTGTCGTAAACGATTCGCATGGCACGCATGTGTTTACGACATGGCAATTGCTACTCTGCGGGGAAAAAACACTCCTCGCACTTGAAACCGCACTGAGATGGGGAGGGCCTCTGGCTGTAGATTCTCTAAATTTGAGGCGTGCAAAATATATCTAAAAGTTCTTAATTTGATACGCTCAGTCTGGAGCAGCACGTTCGTGTCATAAATAAATACGTATCGTATAGTCTCGTACGTTTTGTACACTCTAACAATACAAACTCAGTCGCAACGTAAAACCATCAAAAGTATAGAATGTGAAATATTCATATTGAACGTCTCGATATGAAACACCGATAAATACATCAATATCCAAACTATTTCTTTTCGTTCCTGACCTCGTGTAAATGTGAAGGCCGCAGAATTCGTCTTTATACTCACTTTCACGTAGTATAAAAAAAAGAGTGAAGGTTACCCATCAGTTCTAAAAAAAATAGCGAGACCAGAAAATTTTCTACGTGTCATTATAACTTTGTCCTCTTTCATTTTTCCGTAGCATCTACTCTTTATGAAAAAAAATATTTGGAAATAAATCTGTAAATCCGTGAACACCCTGTATATATTTTTGCTTATTTTTCATTTTAATTTCCTTGTTGTAAGTTCTCTGTCTTAGTTGCTGATAATTTTAGCGATAATTGAGACGATCTATTGTTTTGGCACACGATGTGTAGATGGCGTGACGTTGTTACGTGAAAATATTACGTATATTTTAAGAACGCGTTTTCGACACTGCGTGTGAAATTATTTCCACGGTTCCCTGTAGCCAGCTTCCATCTTTATTTAAAAAAAAAAAAAATTCCTTCTTTGTGAGCTCGCAGGTGTCATCTAAATTTAAACTTCGATTTTACACGAGATACTTTATGCCCGTACGCTTGGCATCCCTCATTTAAATAATTTTCTCGGGCCCGGGCAAATTTTCTCGGGGCAAAAATTCCTGAAAGGATCCTTGTTCTTCTATTCATTGTATGCATAGAAAAAGTTACAAAATTGACGTTCAGTCAAGTTTACAATTTCGGTCAAATATTTCGCTGCGTGCAAGTCGCGTCAACATCGTGTTTTCATAGAAAACTTTCATAGAATCGTGCCACGATGAACATTTAAAGGTAAAACAATTGATTGGCAGTTGATATTCGCCCTTCGCGAAGTAAAAAATCGGCGAAACGTCGTCTTCTCCGCGTTCTATCGACGTCGCTTTGGCTCGACAATCAAACAACTTTGACGAAGAATTTCTAAAACCTCACCTATACATAGATATTACACGTGTGTTTCTTATTCACGTCTAATGACGTATGATAATATAGGAGAAAGTTTAACGTTCAATATTCGGCTCGTGTATGGAGTTTTGACACTAGACTGACTATCGTTTAGTTATTTGAAATTTGAATTTCAAATAAACGTGAAGAACGCATTGATTCTTTGAAACTTTTGTGAAAATATCCAAAATTTCAATGCAAAATACATCAGAATATGAAATTTTTTATTAAAATAATTAACTGACTAAGTTAATCAATCTCTCGTTATTTACTTATATTAGCAATTTAGCAATTTGTTTACGTATTGTTGTTGTGTCCGGTGAGAATAATTCCCGTCGTTTGCGAAATTTATGTTTTAACATGTTTTAATGTAAATTCGATATACTCTTTACTAAAAAATGTGAAAATCGATTTATCGATGATTGAAACTCACACACTGGAATATGACATAGTTTGATGTCCCTTTATTTGACGAATCTTTTGTTACTACGTATGTTCCACGAATTAAATAAAATTTATAGCCATCTGTGAAATTATCTATCGGTAAAAGTCCAATTACAACTAACGTGAAAAGTCAGAAAAATTGCTTAGCAAAGTTCAATAAAATGCACGATCCTGAAACGAGATAAGTTTTGCTTCAGGTACCTTTTAGAAAAATCATTATTGATAATGCTGATAATTGCAAATGATTGCTTCAAATAAGAGATAATTGAACAATTCGTATTATATACGAATACAATGACACGTATCAATTCAATACGATAACGACACATGGTGGATCAAAGCCGCCATCTGCGTGTTTAATCGATTCTATTTTAATTGATCCACGTAGGAATCTTGCAATCGCAGATATAACCTGAATCAAAGATCAAAGTCTCACTTTCATCAGTCCGTTTCGAAATTTCATCGTGTAGAGAGTGGAGAAGAAAGGGACATTTCGTAATCAGGAGGACACAAGCGTATTTCTTCGTTATTCTCTCCATGCTCGTTACGGATTAACGAGAGGAAAATGCTTCGTATTGATATACGACTTATCGTTTGGAACGAGGTCTATCATCGTTTTTTTATCCTTTCGCGAACGCGATCGTGATCTGTGCGTCGAAGAATTTATCAAGTCATCAAACGTGTACAGCGCGGTGAGTTGCGCGTTGCGCGCGGAAAGAAATCGCGGTGCTTTTTCAAACGCGTGCCGCGCAGTTCGAAGCATTTATTTTAAGCAGTCCGCGGCGTTTGCTCGTCTGAAATGTAAACAGAGTCCCGTTACCAATGCGATGATCAATGAGCGGTGACGCGGCTATGTTGGTTCGTTAGCGGCTTTTGGGCCCCTCTTCCGCCGTGACTCCGTCTAACTGCGCGCGTTAATTGCCAGGAACACGCGTGTCTTCATTTGGCCGCGTTTCGCACTTGTGCAACCGGCTGACTGCGTTATTAAACATTCGCCTGTTAAGCGATCAAAACTGCTGTTCGCGATTCGCATTATGATTATTATCACTGAAAGTGATTTTAGCGGGGGTAATCCTTCAGATGCAACGCTAATGCAACGAAAATTAGCGATTGGTTGATTTGGGTCACGTGATTCGCGAGGGGGCGTGGAGTAGACCTCGAGTAGGAGGAAAAGTGTTCACAGCATCAATAGTTCAGTGGCGCAGGAATTCCACGGTTAATTCCGATTTCGCTCTGCGTGATGTCTAGATCCAATGCTCGTAATCTGTGGCCTGCCATTCACGAGTCAACGACTTCACGATTTCTAGACGAGCGTGTGCACGATCGTCGTGCGCGATGTTGTTTTCCGTCGTAATTCTAGGTAGGAATCCGTGGCCTGTTTATTAATTATCGCCGATGGCGACAACGCCACGTTTGTACTGTCTCCCTGTCTCGGCTGTAATTCGATATCGTTCATTAGGCCAGCCGGAATCGATAACCGATGAATGCGTAAGACCGGTGGCAACTCTCGCGCGCATACCTTATCACCGGATTAATTGCGGTCATTCGCTGCGATTAATTACTGCGCCGAATTCCATCTCTTTTTAATCCAGGATTAAAAACGAACGTTCGGAATAAGTTTCAAATGCCCGGGGTTCGACGAATGTTACTGAGAGTTTCTGAATGGAATACAATGGTTGCTCTTTTCGACACGACAGATCCCAAGTTTTAGCAAATTTCGACGCTCACGCTGTTTTGAAGTACGCGACGAACTTTGCTTTGTAGATTGTCGAGGTAATTGCTACTTGATACGTCGGTATTTTTACTTTTGCATTATTTTTGCAACGTAAGTGTTAGTGTGAGACAACATTTAAATTAAACCTTGGATAAGAAGTATAATAGGGCAAAAAACAAAGGCTAATATGTAGAATAGTTTCTTTGATACTTCAGCGAGTGATATACTATATGCAAATCTATAGAGTTCTAGATTTTTTCTTTTGTTTTAATCAGAGTGGCTGCAAAAAGTATTTGTATACCACTTATTTATTTGTTATTACAATTATTACATTTGTATACTAGTCAAATAGGTCCAAGTATATTATTAATTTATTATATTTCTATATTTTATTTATATTAAAGAAATTAATATAATTAATATTAATCTCGAGCCTTTCTACGCTCAATTTTTTTTAAAGAAGTCTTTATTATAGTAACATGGAAGCTCTGTGTTTACTACACATTATACAATCAGTTTTTGAATTAAAATATTTTTTTTTTAGAAAGAATTTGCTCCGGGAAAAGTCATCCAGAAGCCTTAATGTATATCAAATCATTGATAGTATCTTGATATTATGGAAATTGGAATGTGTAACCTGATAAGAAGAAAACTTCGTTAGAAAGTACTTTTCTCTTTTCGCTTGGGCGAAGCAACAATTCAGAACGATTTTGACGAGCCTTGTGAAGAGTCTTGCGAAGTATCACTACCACTTTCAAATTCACTGTCTCTTATCTCAATTTTCACACTTTATACTATACCACCATCTTCGTCATTACTTTCGTTTTCTCCATCACGGGAAAGAAAGAAATTCCTTACGCAGAAATTCTTTCTGCACCGTCTCGCCTTCACTTTTGAAATTCAATTTTATGGAGCTTCGAGACTCTCAACATTTTCAAACGATACTTCTGCCACAGGTAGACACTCGACGTGCAAATAACTTTGTTTATAGGAGCCACTGGGTTCGACAATCGATTTCAAAGCAAACTTCCGAATTTTTCACGACCATCCAAACCATCTCTTGAGTTTACCCCGGGAAGAGGGGAACAGGAGGCTTTTGGGACAAAGTTTCGCCGAAGGAAATTGTTTGTACAAGACCCTTGAAACTACCTGCATTATCGTTGGCCTCGGTTGTTCCGGCGTTATCTGCACACGTGTACGTTCCACGGGGGTACGAGATTTCCCCATTGTCGGCCGACAGCGGGAAACTTCGTTTCTCACCTCTCGGCTCTTCGAGACCGCTGTCTCTTCTTGTTTCCGTTCGAAGAATTTGGCCCGTTTGCTGGCGTTGTTCCGCGTCGTGGTAACACGTGTACCCCGGGCTACCTGAAACGCTCTGTGCTCTACGTTGGTTCTACCATCTAGATGTCACGAGACGATAGCGACTCGGTCACATCGATTCTTTGTCGTTGATTTATTTTCGAGCAGGTCATCGAACCCTCTTGTTTTGTAACATCAAGTCACGTATTCGTGTGTTAGAAATCGCTAGGAGGAGATTTTGTGAAACTGGCAAACTTTGTCAAACGCAGCCCTCTGCCCAAGTTTGATTTCCCAAGTTTATCGGGGACTCGATTCGGTCACAAATCGTGGAAAGCCAAAAAATCGCTTCATTTCTGACACCAGTGGGATTATTTTAGAATTATAATACATTTGGTACTTTAGTTATCAATTGTTACAGTATTTAGTGAAGTAAAATTTTTGCTCAATCTCTCGGGCGTTCAGTCTACTCTGGAGCATCCTGATATCCTTAGATAACTAAAGCATGCAATTAGTTTGAAAAATCATATTATAACATTCTGGTGAACAAATACGTATATCAAAAGACTTATAAATTCTTAATTTTTTACATGTTCCTCGTTTGACATTAAAACTAACAGATTTTTGGCCATTTCAATAACCACTCAAAGGCTTAAATTCCGTTGCGTATATTACACATAATCCATTCATATTGCCAAATAGGCAAAAGTTATCATTACTCGCAAGCTGAATAGAAAAGTGTCTTCCCACATTTTATTTATGCAGTTTGTTTAATCCTCTCGGTATATATTATTAAGACAATAATATATAGTAATGATAATAATAAGATAATAGTATATAATAATAATAAAGATATATATTATTAAGATAAATACCAGCCATACTAAGTTCTATATATCGAGTTGAGCCACACATTGGTTTCGTCATATATCACGCATTTACACGATTAAATATCCCATTAAATGGGATTTTAATGATCCGACTATTAATTCGAACAAATTTGAATCGAATACAAAGTCTCACGTTGAACATGCGAGCGGATTGAACGCACGCACGAATGGTAGAATATTTAGAGGACGAAAAGTAGGAGAAGTTTATGGACCGGATGGCATTTAGAACGCTTTCCAATTTCCCTACACTGCTCGGCCTGTGGAACATGCACGATACTCGAACTGCTTCTGGGTCGAACTGGCAGACGTTTGAAACCCCATAGTACATCGAACACGCAAACACACACATCGACAAAGAAATTGGCATCTTTTGATTGATACAATGCCACCCACGGGCTATCTATTGTATTCCATTTAATATGCGTGCGAGTAATAACTTTCGTATTTCCACGATACAAAGGATACGCGTCGAATCTCCGACAGCGTTTCTAATTATATAAATCGACATTTTTGTCTCGGAGCGAACACAGACGTTGCGTACCTACGCAACACCGTGATTGCGTGATTTGCTTGCGTTACACAACGCGTAATAATACGCATATTCTAGATAAATAAAAAAAAACAAATAACTACGGATGCCATAAAATAAGCAATAGTCACAGTTTTATTCGCGATAATTTGCTACGAACGTTGAGAATTTTTTTAAACAATTAACGAACAAATTGTCCGCATTATCCTCCGACAGAAAAATTTTTGTCTTTCTGCTTTATGAGTTCTATTTTCTATGAACCTTTATTTTTTTTCAGTATATAGTTTATTTATTTATTCATTTTATTGGGACTTGTAACTTAATCCACGTGTATCGAGCAGAATCTTGAATCGTCTCGCAATCCGTCAAATGGATACTCACGTACGCAATTTAGCTGTTTGGCCGCTGTTTCGGGTCACCCGCGTCCGATGTCGTTGA
Source organism: Melipona bicolor (assembly GCA_030673865.1). Classification (NCBI taxonomy): domain Eukaryota; kingdom Metazoa; phylum Arthropoda; class Insecta; order Hymenoptera; family Apidae; genus Melipona; species Melipona bicolor. The sequence goes on along the minus strand of JAHYIQ010000015.1, from coordinate 2,927,668 downwards.
AATGCCGCGGCGCCAGAGCTACCGGGCCGGCGCGCGGACAAAAACCGGCTGGGCAACTCGGACGAGAATTCGAAACCGTGTGTGTTTCACCGTGTGTGAACACGGCGCAGCTCCAGAAAACGAATTTCCCCGTGGACGAAAATCGGCGAACTTCTACGTCTTCCCGTACAATCAGCGGCATCGTGCCGGGGTTTCCCCCGGTTCGGTTTTATCCCTTCTATCCTATCATTGAATTATGAACTTTAAAACTTTATGTAATGCCTTATTCTCGCTGGAACGAGAATGAAAGAATATCGTCGATACTCGATCGAGATTGTGAAATTGTTCGTCCAAATTGATCTTGAACGACTTCGAGTTGATTATACATGTGCGTTTGTAGTTTGGACATAGTCGATTACGAGTTTGTTTCAAATGTGAGTGTCGGGGCTGAGATGAGATTTTTGGTCGAACTTTTGCTCGGTTTTTTTTTTATCACTGAAAGTGATTTTAGCGGGGGTAACCCAGAAAATCGGACCTCTTCAGGTGCAACGCTGATGCAACGAAAATTAGCGATTGGTTGATTTGGGTCACGTGATTCGCGAGGGGGCGTGGAGTAGACCTCGAGTAGGAGTGGCGTTGTCTGGTATTGAGCGATCGCGCCTGTAATTTGTTTTGTATCGATTCAAATGTTTGCATATCAATAAAATTTTATTGCTTCTGGGCCTTTCAGTGAGACGAATTGTACTGGGGTACAAGTCGTGCAGTTTTTTTTTTAAATTTGTATGATGGAATTATTTTTTGATAATACGTGTAATGACAATTGAAATGAAAATTATAGCATATGTAGTATACAATGTAATTTTATATAATGTATACTATAATTTTATATAATATATAGTATATTATATATACTATAATTTTTATTATCGTGTCATTATACGTGTGTGTATAGATACAGAAGGAATAAATTTAAAGGTTTCTCTATTTTCATCGAGATGAACTTCTTTCTTGTGGATTGGTATTTTATAATAATTTAAATGTTTTTTTTTTGTTAGGGTAATGAAATTTCTCTGTTAATAATGAATGACGAAATAGTGTAACTGAATGAACTGTAATACAGAAAAGAAATAAGGTAAGACTAATCCCATTTCTTGCCTGTGAATTTCTATTTCTATCGCGTAGAGTCTCGAATATTTCATATAAAACGTAAACGGGAAATTCTTTGTACGCTTCCGTAGTAGAATTTTCCTTTTAACAGTATTTTTAGGAATATAAGCACGAAGATTTTTCTTACGGAGCTAAATTTCACATGCAAGCTTTTGAATTATTAAAAAGGTGTTATGAATATATTCATTTCATTTCCTTATATTTTATTACAGTACATTCCGAATCTACGATTCAATTGATAAATTCAATAAATGAAAATCCAAACACGAGCGTGTCATTGTCAAATTCCAAAGGGCAAATAATACCGAACCAAAACGAGTATAATAATAAAAAGAAAGTGTTTAAGAATGGTCAACGCAATCTCGTCGAGGCTTTTATAGAGCTTTTAATTAGTTTCACAGATATCGCGTTAACGCGAAAAAGTGGCGAACAAAGTTAATATCGCCGCGGAGAACCGTGCAAATAAACACGAGCTATTTGTTCGGCGGTAAATTAACCAGCCGCCAATTACAATGGCAACGCTAGTCGAGGGAAATGGCACTCGGTTATTACCGGTAAAGTAAACGGGGCGTCTGCCTCGATGTCAATTGTATTTTACTATAGAACACGGAGTGAAAATGAGATTTTTATTCAAGAGAAAATGAACTTGCACCCACGCTCGGAAATCATGGAACAAGTATTATACTTTTAAATATATATTATACTTTTAAAAATAGCGCAATAAATACAATGTCTACAATTTAAATTACACTATTACGATATGAAAGCAAATTACATATTCAATGTGCAATATGCAGTGTAAATTGTTGTATTTACAGTAAATATAAAACATACTTTATAAAGACTTTGTTAATATAAAGTATATACTTTATGAAGACTTTGTTAATATAAAATATATACTTTATGAAGTCTTTGTTAATATAAAGTATATACTTTATAAAGACTTTGTTAATGTAAAGTATATACTTTATAAAGACTTTGTTAATATAAAGTATGTACTTTATGAAGACTTTGTTAATATAAAGTATGTACTTTATGAAGACTTTGTTAATATAAAGTATGTACTTTATGAAGACTTCTTTAATATAAAGTATATACTTTATGAAGACTTTGTTAATATAAAGCATATACTCTATAAAGACTTTGTTAATATAAAGTATACTTTATAAAGACTTTGTTAATATAAAGTATATACTTTATAAAGACTTTGTTAATATAAAGTGTGTACTTTATGAAGACTTTGTTAATATAAAGTATATACTTTATGAAGTCTTTGTTAATATAAAGCATATACTCTATAAAGACTTTGTTAATATAAAGTATACTTTATGAAGACTTTGTTAATATAAAGTATATACTTTATAAAGACTTTGTTAATATATTTATATTGTTAATATATCGTGTTCTTGTATCGTTATATACTGTATACGTGTTGTACTATTGTGTCAGTATAATGTCTATTGAATTACACGATAAGTAAATAGAATATTAAAGATAAAAATGTCCCAAGACTTTTAAGCGTGTATTTGTCAAGAAAACGACAAGTGCACGCGAATAACACCGAATGGCAATTAAGCTCGATTGATTACCACCTAAATAGAAAATTATCCGGCCATTCGGCCGCCCAGTTACACCACCAGTGGTTCGTAGAAATGCAAACACATGGAAATTGCTCGAAGTTAATCAACCTATTAGCTCGCGCTTGGCCATTTTTCTTTCTCCGGTTAGATATTGGAATTACGTAATTGAATCAGTCCGATGATTTTATAGGACGATGGACAGATTAAGGCCATCTTGCGTAATAATTTATCAAATAATAATTAGAGTGAGAGTTTCTCTGTGCTTGCGAAAAATTCTGACGTGCGAAAAAAAGAGATGCGAGAATATTTAAAATATTGAGAGCACGGTATTTGTCGAAATGATAAATTGGTGATATGTAGCGATCTTTTATTTATGACGTTGCGTAAATATTCAGTGGATTGATAAATATAAATATATAAATATAATATAAATATAAATAATTCTGGGTTGTAAACCTGTACAATCTCGCGATTTTACATTATTTTACATTCACGCGCACTCTGCTCGCTGAGTAATCGAGCTTAGCTTTTCCGAGAAAGACTTCAAGCATTTCGCCTTCGAAGCTGAACTGTACAGTCTGTAGCAGAGGCTTTAACGAGTGTTCCATGATCTTTTTACACATTTTCGAAGTTTGGAACGTAAGGAAAACATGTTTGGTCAAGGTAACGGACGATTAGATAACTTGTAATTTATAAAACTTATAAATTTTGAAACTCTCGTCTTCGTTTCGTTATTAAATTTGTTATCGCATAATGACGCGAGAGATAATGTGTAATTTGTAAGTTTCGCTGTCCAGTTTGCATTTTTCGACGAGACGTGTGCAATCTCACATTCTGGCAAAGTTAGGCGTCGTTAGAAAGCCAGAGAAGTGGAAAACTCTTCATTCTTGCAAGTGCCGTTGTTTTTTTGAAATTCGAAGGTTGACGAAGGAAAGGAAACCTTATTATTTAAATGATTTTGACATGACGCTCTGAAAATATACCGGGTATCCTCCGAGATCGTGCTACGTACTTTCACATGTAGAACCACACTCTGGCGAGCACCACGATTTCGAGAACGATTTATAGAAAACATCGATCAAACGGCACAATTAAACGACAATTATATTGCAGCTTTCAGTTATCTTGCTACGTGTACGCAATTTAATTTCACGCTCCATTTCAAGGATCGAGGACGAGATAATAGCGCAGTTGCGAAGTTAATCAACAACGTAGCCTTGCCACTAATGACTGTACGGACAGATAAGTTAGTAATCGAAAATTACCAACTATAGAATTGAACTGTACGTTGTGATTACGCACTTCGACTTTCACGGTCGTTCTCGAATCTTCAGTCTTTCATTCTTCTTCCAACGGTGGGAAAACAAGAGTTTTTAATCTTTTAATTCTGAGAAAATCGAAAGCCAATGATATGGCGTCTTTTTAAACTTGAGCAATTTTTTTATATATATATATCCAATTAAAAATTATTTAATGGGATGAGGTTGAAATCCCATGCCGAATAATGTGGCGAACGCTTTGCGGCAAATGTTGAGATTTCTTTCAGCGTTTAAGCCTCTCAGTCTTAAAACGTTTTAAAATATTCTACTACTACGTCGATCATCGGCTCTGAGACATTTTCCAACCAGCCAGTTTTCTTTTCCAAATAGACTGCAGGTGTTTGTACAAGAATCTCTATTTTTATAGATACGTCTATTAAATATCGTAACAAATATCTTCGCATCGATGTCGCCATTGTTGTATGCGAAAATAAAAAGAACGTGCAATAGGATCGTAAATCTTCGCTTCCGTCGTACTCACGTCATTCCGCCATTTAGACTCTCTTCAATTATCAATTAAAGAGAAAAAAGAAAAAGAAGAAAAAAAAGAGGAACAAACTTTCATCACATGGATTACGCTTCTTTTCAGTGACGTAAGTCTCGTAAAAATCCGTACCAGCTGGAGTTCCAGAATCACGCTGTGTATTTTCTCGTAAATCTCGAGCACCCTTCAGAAAACGTTCCTCTTCTTCTACTTCTTCCCGAGTGCTTCCCCTTTATGGTTCACGTCGATGTTCCATCGTAAATATCCATCTCGTTGTTCCTTTGCCCGGGCTCCCTCCTCTTTCACTCCCTCTCTTTGCTTAATTTCTGTCGCACGGCCGGTTAACGTTTTGAATTTGTTTTTCTATTCTTCTTGTACTCGTTCGGCAAATTTTGGCGAATTTCGTTCAGGTTGGCGTTCTTCTTTTTTTTTTTTTTCCATGTATTTTACATTTTTATATACGCAACTCCTGAAGGAAATTCGAGTAAAAATCTTTCACCTGCTATAAATGTTTCACTTCGAATACTCATTTTGACTGTTTTGCGTATTTTGGCACGTTCCGCGCAACGTGTGCACCCTCCGTGAATCGTCAATTATTTGTGAAGTGAATCGGGAGCTTCGTTCAATGTTTATTAGCGTTCCTCATAAATTTCTTACGAAAACATCGATTACCTCGAGTCACGCGGAGAGCTCAAACTGTGTGGAGTATATATCGAAGAAAGTACAGAGAGACGCTTCGCTCTCGACTTTTACTTCGGAGAATTAAAACGTGCGTCGCGTTTCCGCGAGAAACGGCCCTTTTAAAGTTTCCTCGTAATAAAAATATACCAACTGTTCGTCAACTTGTGGAAAATTAAATCTAAATATTGCTCCATTTTCTACGGATTTTTCCTTGGAAAGAAGAACGTGATTTTTCTTTTTATTGTTTAGCGGAGACATTTCTGAACGATAGGTGCATTTCCTTCGCTCAGTTCATTTCAGCGTACCTTCACAATTCTGTTTCTCCTCTCCCTTCTTCGTTTAATTCTCGTTACACTCGTTGAATTAACTTTGAAATTTGTTTTTTACACGCCCTCCTCCACCCTTATACGGGGAATCTTCGTTCGCGCGCTTCCATTATGGATTCTCGCCGCGTTTCTCAGTCGCCTGGACATTTCTATAAATTGTGCCGGCCCCGAACGAGCCTGCAATTTCACGGAATAATCGTTAGTTCGCGGGTGAAACGAACTACGAGCTCTATCGCTCAACGCGAACTTAACACCTGCTGTGAAAACGTTGGCAATCGGTTAGGTCTAAGCCGGCTTTACGACAGGAACGTGATTTTCCAGCTATTCTTTGGGTTTCTGCGTTTCGCGTTCATTTATTTTTAGTTTACTCACGCCTACTTTGAATTTCAATTTGAATTTTCCGACTCGAGTTTCCAATCCTTAATTTTCCAGGATTACAGATGCCTTTTGCGTTGGAGTGCTGAAGCTTCAATCATTCAATTTCACTTTTTATTTCACGTTCTTTCTGATAAAAATTAATAATAAAAATTAAATGAAATCAGGTCCAAGTCTAACACAATAAGGTGTTATGGTTGTCCCAGTGTTCACTGGTACTAGTTAGGAGTTAACGAAGGATTTAGAGTCTCTTTTCTTTCTTCCTTTCTTTTCTAAGGAGAATTTGGAATTCTTTTTTTTTTTCTCTCAATAGGAATCGATGCATCGTGAATATTGGAGCTACGAAATCAGACGAAATGATGGATTTCCGGTCTCCAAGATAGAGATCTAAATTTCTTCGTGCCATTTTAATCGCCATTTTAATTATTTATTTGATCAAATACGTGCATTAATTTCACGAACGTTTCGTTCGCGAAGCAATTCATTCAACGAACCCTGTTCAAGAATCTCGCATAATCGGCTGGTAAATATTTAACGCAAACCTCATAAATTATGGACTCTCGAGTGGACTTTTCCCTCTCTCTCACAATTTTTCAACGCAATACGCGGATTTAATCCGGCTCTTCAATGAATCCATCTCGATTCTCCACTGGATGAGTTCCTCCTCGTTCTTCCTCTAAAATAAATTTAACGTTAAGAGAACAGATCACTCCTTGTAAGTTGCGAACAACATGTCCGTGCATCTATGCCTCATTTTACTTATTTTTCACCAGACTTACTCCATTTTATTACAACGCTGCTGTAGTATACTAGATCTTGTTATCATATTAATTCTCGCAAAAGATCCGTCCACGGCCGTACAATACGTTCGATTCAACGAGAATTTATTTCCAGATTGTATTTACATTGTATTTTATAATAATATTGAGAAATATCATTAATCCTTATGCTACATTCGCTTGAGACAATAAGTAAGTGATGTGTAAGAGAAGGATTAATGTAATTCTCAAACATGATAATTTAGTTTATTCACTGTCAATGAAAAGATTTGGAAGATTATTTTATTTCTTTCGTTATATTAATATTTTATCATTTTTTTTTTTACAATTTGACACCAAACAAACTCGACGAATTAAATTGGGAAAAGCGAGGGGTAGAAAGATCTAGAAAATCTAAATTACCATCAAGAAAACCATAGAAAAACCGCGAACTAAAATTAAAAAAGGAACTTAAAATTAAAGAACTTAAAATTAAATAAGAATTAAAATAAGACCTCTTACCATCCTCATGCCTTAAACAACGCATTAAACCAATTAAGCAGAAGAAAACGAGCCCTCCCTCTCCCGGTGTGCCCCGTTGTAAACGGCAATATAGTCGGAATTATCCGATAGACGATTAAAGTGACGAACGAAGGGAACGCAGCATCGGTTGATTTCCTCAATTGGTAAACAATGTGTCGAACGAGAAAAGGAGCCGGTTTTCTCCGTGACGGGATGGAAAGAGTTGGCGTTACGTTCGGGTCGTAAGTTCCCTATTGTATCGTTGCATCCCTCGTCGGCATTCCCTTACTCCAATTTACCCGCGTTTCTTTTAATAGCAGTCGTTAGTCCTTTGCTTCCTTCATCGTTTGGCTTCTCGCATAAAGACACACACACATACACACATATTCTCTCTCTCTTTCTCTCTCTCTCTTTAGGCATCGCCGGTCGTCGAACTCCTCCTCATCCGTGACTCATTCGGTGCCTTCTCGTTATTGAAAGAATATTATGCATTTCGCGTTAATGAAAACAATACACACCAGTAGCCGCGGAACGTGGAACACCCCCGTTGGATCGGATGATTGTGTCGACACCTGCGATTGATCGGTCCGGATTGCGCGGTCCCGCGCGAACATGGTGCACCCATCCTAGCGGGATTCCACACACTGCTTTGCTTAACGTCAAAGATCGGAAGGATCGTTCGAAACTCGTAGTTGAGGAATCCTAGGCCGCTACAGTGTTATAAGGATTAACTGTATTTTTGTTACGTTTCGACTTACTCTACTGAACCTTGCATAAATAATTGGACGCAATTCCACGAAAAGATTGAAAGTTAAAAATAAATAATAAAATATATTATATGAATATTGCGCAATAAGTAGAATTTTATCCAACATTTCTTATTTCTTTCTTCTCTGCAATTATTGTTTCTGCATACTGAATTTACAACATGCAACAGCAACAGTAATAACAGTTCTGTTCTCCTAAGAGCCATCTTCGGCAATACGATCTCCGTTTCCGGTTTCGATCCGATTTCCCCCGCGCATTTCCGCGGTTCCTTCATGCAAAAATATTTCACGTTGAAATATTAATACCCGGCATCCTGTCCGCGGCACGTGTTACTCTCGTAAATCACCGATGAAAATTTATGTGGAGCAAAGTGCGCTTGTTACGCATCGGCTCTGACACACTCCATTTTTCCCTCCCTACCCTTCTGCTTTTTCCCGTACTTTTTATTTGCATTATCGCAGCCAACACGTTGTTATTATTCCTCGAACGTCGTCAACGACAATGCGCATCCGTTTTCGAGACGCGATCGTTCGTATCAGCCCGCTCGTGTCCTGCCCGCTTCGTTCGCATCGATCCGCAATTTTTGCGCTCGCGTCTCGTGTTCTCGCCGTGATTGACAATTCTCAACAACTTTTCCTTTTTTTGCTCGCCGTAGCGTGATGCCGATGTTCTCACGCGTAATCACGGCCGAGCGAAAGCGATGCAGCTAAATTGAATTTCAAAGATTAAGTTTCTGTGAGAGAAGTCGGGAAATGTTTTTGAAGCAAATATCAAAATTTTTGGAATAATTATTATTTCACGATTAATTATCGAAAGTTAAAGTTCCGCGGGAAGAATTTTTAAAATAATTTTATAATTCATTCGATGGCTCGATCCCGCGATGTTGGAATTTTGTAACTGTTACTGAAATTAAGGAGAATTCATCGTTCGTCGTGAATCATGATTGACAGCATGTACCGAGGGACTAAACTTAAAGGACTAATTTCCTGAATTACAAAATCGATCATAATAATCATTTAATAGAGAATTATTAAAATAGACGTGACGTTATTTTTTTAATTAATTAATTAAATTAGATTGGATAAAATTATAGACATCTGTGTCAATGTACCGCAGAGTGATCTTTCATAATCAGTTTAATAGAAAATCCAGGTCAAGATCCACAGTCCGTGCAAATATCTAGTGGAATTACTGTTACTTGAATCGTACGAATCAAACATGTGCAAAATTATTATCGAAATGCGATATAATGGTAATACGATGCAGTGTATAATATTAATACAATTGATACAATTAATATTAATATAATACAATAGTAACTCGGTTTATGTTGTTATATAATGACGTATTCTATATTTATTCGTAAACCATCATTTGCTTCTGTCGTATAAAAATAAACGAGAGACTGTGGTCATCGATACCTGTGGCAATCGTAGGGTTAAGGGTCAGAGCGTTTCACCTTCATCCTCGAAATGTTCTTTAATTCATGCCGAGAGCGTGAATGAATCAAACGACGACGTGGCACATTCACGAAGAGCCTGTGAAACAGGAAGCAGGAAGACCATCATGGCCACGGTTCTTTGTCCCTTGAAATTATCATTCGTGAAGTGTCGTAGCCGACGAAGCTCCGTCCTTTTTCGACATTTCTTCCTCCTGCTACAGACGAATTCCTCGCCCCGGGGGTGTTTGTACGCCTTCTCCGGTCGAAGCTGCCTCGGCGAAGGTCGCTGGTTCCTTTTCTGGTCCGTGACTTCCGGGGCGTTCTCCGGGCCTCTCGTTAGCGCGGGACGAGTCGCGTTCGAGGATCGTAGGCGCTGAAAACAATTTTCCCCCTCGAAGAGAGTTTGTTGCACGTTTGAAAACTTGTTCGCCTTGTCCCCTCGTAGACGAAATTGCGAATGTTTCGTGTTTTTGCAAGAGCGACGAGAAGATGCGAGCGGAAGGGGATGTAGATCTTGAGATTGTACGAAGTTGGAATGTTGATTTTGACAACATTTGCTACAACTAGACTGCGCGCTTTTATGGAAATTCGTACTTTGGAAGAGAAAGCAGAACCTCTGTGCAAAGTTGCTCTTTAATATCTCTTGTAAACGCAATGAATTGCCAACATCGAGCGTAATTTTCACGTTACGATGAAACGATAACCGTTGGACAGTAATAATAATAATTGCAGAACAATGGCAGAAATTTAATCGATACGAATGTTCGAAAGATAGAAATGATAAATAATTAAATTAATGTACAAATGGTTGAACAGTGACAATTAAACGATAAATTGAAATTTAATACAAACATTTAAAAGACAGAAAGATAAACGATTAAATTAATGTATAAATGGTTAAAGAAATTACATGCACACTGTAATGAAAATGTTTATAGGAATGAAGAATTAACGAAGTTAAATTAATTTCCAGATTCGTAAGTGTCAAATATAAATGTTAGAAAATTCATTTTGGTGGAAATTATTCGATGTATTGAAGTACAGAGTCTCCGAATTAAAAAGATTATTACTTAATTCTAAGGAAATGGGACATTGTTCGAAACGAAATAAGTTAACTGGACTTTCTCGACTGATAGGCTAAATTTTCGTAGAAAAGACGTAAGAGAAATAGTGACGAATATAGCACTGAATATATGTTTTCAAATATATATTCTCCAATGAAAAATAAAACAGTTTTAGAACTCATTAACGATAGCGTTGAAAAAATTTTGTTTGAGAAAGAAATAGCAGTATGATTGCAAGACTGTTGCGATCATTAGTAACACTTGTTAACTCGATTGATAGGTTAAATTAAATCATTTTCATAAGCGTGAAATTATGAGATAATTTCGTACTCTTTTGATTGAATATACTCTTCCAATTGGAACTAAAGCAATTTAACAACTCATCACGCTCGTTGATAGTACTGAAAGAATTTTGTTTGAGGAAGAGTGAAATGTCAAATAGTATGATTATAAGAGTATATTACGATGATTAGCAACACTTGTATATACAATGGTTAGAACGAATTAGCGTGAAAATGAAAATAGTCGCGAATTGATACTCATCTGAATGATACAAGTTTTATCATTATTTATCATATATAAGCACATTTGATGCTATCTACTTTATGGCTTATTTGTTACTTTTTTATCAATTACTTTTCTAATTATTACAGTAATAATAGTGCCGACCGGGTTTAATTAAGAATGATTTTGAATGATATAGAGGCTTGGCTTGGCTTAGTGTTTAGTAACTAGATATGTGGACATTATCTTTCTTAGAAGAATAAAAAGCAATTATCTCTATATGGATTCAGTAAACTAGTTATTGACAAGTTGACGTACAACCTTGAATAGATGTGGCTATAAGTAACTGCTAATTGTGATAATAATTAGCTGAATTGTAATAATAGATCTTGACAGTATGTTATATTAATAGACCTTGACTATTTCTTATCCGCATATTTCGTTTATTCAACAAAATTTTTTGATTTCTGAATTTTCTCTCAATTTCTACAATTGGACTAAGGATTTAAAATTCTTTTTAAATTATTTCTCAATTATTTGACTATGCCAAATAATTATCTACAATATTCTTTAGACAAAATAACAAAAGCAAATTTTTCAAAGTCAACGAAATTTAAGATTCTTTCCAATATATTCAGAAGAATAATATAATCGAGCTGATATCAGCAAGTGAACAAGAGTTACTTAGAGCGAAGCGATGATGCAGTTGAGTAAATGAGAAAGCGAACGTTAGAGTTCACTGTAGGATTACTTCCTGGCAATTTTGCCAATGACTGCTTAATTACAGTATTTAATCTTCAGCTGACTAATCCCTGATGGAATCTTTTAATCGTATATTATATTATTCGCTCCGCGTGACCTCGGCTTTTATTTGTCACTTGCGACTTCATCGAACAGCTCTCGTTTTGTCGTCTTCGTATTTGAGTTTTATCGTTATCACGAGCGTGGATCGTCCGCGTGGTCGTCGTCCTTGATCACGAGGCGACGCGACGCCTCGAAGAACGTCGAGATCGATCGTTCAGATGCTGCATTGTCGGCGAAACGCCTCCACGCTCGTATCTTTGTTCCCAAACAATAATCGTTCGATCGTATCGAGCTGTTTTGCCGCTCCGGTTATCAAAAACTACCCATCCACGATAAGAAACGATACAGGTGGAATTGAATCTCAAGCTTCTTGAAGTCTTTAAAATGTGATTTTATTCGCGTATGCTCCAACGTCTGGATATGTTGAACTCACCTGGAAGTTAATTTCTTTTTAGGAGGGTGTCTTATAAAATTAAGATATTCAGATTTTTAAAAAAGCTGTTTGAAAAGGAAACGAGAAATAGTTTCAAGATAAGCGATACATACGCTCTAATATTAGAAAATATTAGGAAAAATTATAAGAAGATTATAGAAAGCTTAACAAATTATTAAAAGTAGTAAAAATAATCCAAAAACCTTTATATCCAATTATTATTAAGTTAACATGTATTTCTGCGAGCAAAGAAATATAAGTAAGTTGTTAGTTTCGCAGAGAAGCACTTACATTATTTAAATTTCAAGTGCGATGTGTGTATGCATGTACATCTCGTCCCATTGTACTTGCAAAATATAGCTACATCGTTTCTCAAGAAAAAGGAGAAACTGAAAATTCGACTTTGAGAGGTGCATACTCGCGATATAATGGTTCCCGTTGCAATTGTTGTTCCAAGATCTAAATTTATCGCGACGCTGTAGAATATCTTATCGACTGTGCGCGTCCCGCTTATCTGCAATGTCGATTGTTATCTTTCATCCAACGCGGCAGCACGATTGATCGAAGGATTTGGTTATCGTTCGCAGGCTGACGGAGCCGACGGGGAACATCCACGACGGTATCGGGAACTACACTGCGGACGTGAAGTGTTCCTGGCTGATCGAGAGCACGCCGAACACCACCATACGACTGCACGTGGAACAATTCGCGACGGAATGCGGCTGGGATCACATGTACATCTACGACGGTGACAGCGTCGAGGCGCCGTTGCTCGCCGTGTTCTCCGGATTGATGCACAAAGATGGTTACCACATACGCCGCGTTCCGGAGGTGATCGCGCGCTCCGGAAGCGCGTTGCTTCACTTCTACTCGGATGTCGCGTACAACATGAGCGGCTTCAACATTAGTTACAAGATCAACGCCTGCCCCAGCAGGTGTGCAACTTTTTATTATCAAGCCTCCTCTTGTTTCCCCCCTTTTAATCCTAATATTTTTCATAATATCCTTATCCCTTGATTTTTTCCTTTTTTTCAATATTTGACTTGTTATTTATTTGATATTTCTTGTGACAATTTTCTTTATCTTTTTGCACGGTAGATTATTATTCTTCTCTGAAGAATTTGCTCGAGGGTTTTTTTTTTCTTGCAAGGATTTCTTTCTTTATTTTCTCTCTGAATTTATTTTTTCAGGGAATTTCGTGGGGATCGTATTTTAATATTCTGAAGTATTTGGAGAGACTGTGAAGAGATGTATTTTTAGGGGCGAATCTTTAGAAGAGTGTTTTTAAATTGATTCGTTGAAAAATATGCTTTTAATTCATTAAAATCTAAATGCGGTTACGGTTTCACGAGTCTGTTTTTACCTGCTCTTGTTATACTTTATACATGTATGTACATCTTCTTTTAGCATTTGGAATTGAACTTTGACATATAACATAATAATTCTCCCAAAGTTCAAATCTCATGGTATCCTAGTAGCATTACCAATTCATAAAAATAAAAAGAGATATAAAATTTTCTGGCTAAAATTGCAATCATATTGATATTACATGTAATATTCATGAGCATATAATATATGACACTGTATGAGCATTAGGTCATGTAACATTTCATTAATTAATGTTAAAATCATTATTGCTAAATATTATACGTACTATATTTAAATCAATAATATAATATTTAAATAATCATTATTTTTTAAAATGGTATTGTATCCTGAATGTTCTTTAATTCTCCAAATATTTCTACACCGTAAAGGTATATTTTCCTACATGTTCTCCTCATCATTCACCATTATTTCCTTTGCTGTATTTGTTCAGGCCTGATCAAGCAAATGTTTATTCTATTCTCACGTACAAATATGACAAGAGCGTGTTTATCCTGGGGCGATTAGGATCGACATACGGTGGCTTGGTTCCTTCAAAGATTTGCACAGCCTACTTTTTTTCCTCTTCTATATATATATATTTTTTGGTGTTTGTAGGTATTCGCATATCGACTGTTCCGGTAATGGGGTATGCATCGATGGTGTGTGCACGTGCGATGCCACATGGATCGGTGAAGCATGCGAGATTCAAGTTTGCCCGAACAATTGCTCTCATAATCAGGGCGAGTGTAACCGCGAAAGTCATCACTGTGACTGTTTGCCCGGTTACAAAGGTGAGATTATCGATCAGAGACATTTGTTGGAACATACTGAAGAGATGAAAAGATATTCATCTCTCCTAGTAGCCCAGCTCTGTATTATTCTATCTACAAAGTAATTAAAAACAATTCTGATTTCATCTCTCCTACTAATTCTCTCATTTAAATTATTCTAATAAAGAAACAACCTTTTATATGGTTCAGGTTCCGACTGCAGCCAAAGAAGCGACCGTGGATTCTGGGAGAGCGTGTCCTACACAAACTTCTCACCAGAAGGTTCGGCTAGTCATTGTTCCGTCGTTTGGAAGGATTCCCTGTACGTAGTCGGTGGCGAGAGCTTTCACCACGCCAAAATGATCTACGTTTATGATTTCAATGGAAACGTTTGGGAGACCCCTCACGTGGAGAGTAAGGTTCTTCCTCTGCCGCGGTACGCTCACTCCTGCGTACTCTTCGGTGACAAGATATTCATGTACGGTGGTGTACTGCCTAATTCTACGGTGACCAACGAGATTTGGGCGTTCGACGTGTCGGCGAAAGTCTGGGAAAACGTAACTGTGCACGACAATTTCCACAACAACAAAACGATACGCGGTGGTCCCTTAAAGGTTGTCTACTTTTTTCTTCGTGATCTCGTTTTCTCTTATTTTGCAATATTTAATCATGATATTTCACATTTATGGCTTCGCAATAGTTTTACATTTCTATTGGAGTGATATGTAGAATTGGAGTATTGAATTACCTATTTTAACAGAACTTGCATTGAAGTGGCTTTTATTTTATTTGAATGAGAATTTTTTTGTCAGAATTCTATTAGTC